>JAFIDM010009631.1:59982437-60028640 GCA_023159025.1 Thereuonema tuberculata
TGCTGGGGAAACCCAAGGTTTGAAACATACAAACATAATAATAATAATAATAATAATAATAATTTTTTCCTTTTTTTTTCTTTAAAAGGATAATACAGTACAGTCTCGTTATGATAATAATAATAATTTGTTTACATGTTCCACTCAGAGTTTAGTACTACACAATAAAATGTATCAAGAAAAGTACATAAATGAGCTTAAGTAAAAAGGGAAGTGATAAGAAGTAACATTGTGTTTTTGAAATTATAGATCTCACATGTGACTCATTCAAATTTCATTGAGCAGTTTACTTTGCTTAAAAAGTTCATAAAAGGTTTTTAAGCTTTTCCTTGAATTAAATGGGATAATTGGGCAAGGCCAAAGAATTTTATGATATTTAAGTTTAGAATGAGTTCTAATCTAGCTTTGTCATATTTTCTACAAAAGTATATTATGTGATTAACAATTTCTGTATTTGGCGCTTGGTATAAACATTACTAAACAATAATTTAAATATAGGCTACATTAGATCAAAGAACATTTTTATCCGAAGTCTTTTTCGATTTTAGCAGATTTACAAAAAATGCTAAAATAAAAAAAATCTATTATCGGTTCTAACAAATTAAAAAAAATTTTTTTTTTTTTTTTTTTTAATTATGATGCTACTAAAGGATTTAAAATTACATTGATTTCTGATTCTGTTAATTTTTATTACATTTGTAACCGCTTGTGTTATTAACAAAAAGAGTTAATATCAGCATACTAATATATCGGCATACTAAATTATCAGTTATACATATACAAAATTAAGATTCCTAGTCCAACGTTTCATACAATCCTGAGTATCTATAAGCGCCTAATTTGATCCACGGTTTCGTTAAATCGGGTTATAGAAGCACTATATTTGAATCTTTATGTTTATTCAGTATTTTTATATGTTTATGTTTGTTACAGTTCTCCAATAGATAAATAATGTACATTATTTATAAGTTAAATGTAATTCCAGGCTTTCAGTAAATATTTAATAGCTTATCTTTAATAGTTAATAGAAAAAGTGAATAAACCTTAGACAAATATATGTTAACAAATTAATATTAGCATATTAACATGCTAATTAAATTCCCTTGTCTTAATTAAAATGTTATTCTTTTGTTTGCTTTTTCAGCTATCCCTGGTTCGAAGAGTTAGGTTTTCGTTGGTATGCTTTGCCTGCTGTAGCTGATATGATGTTGAATTTTGGTGGGATTCAATTCACAGGAGCTCCTTTTAACGGATGGTATACCGGTCCCGAAATAGGCACAAGGAATTTGTGTGATCCTCATAGATTTAATATATTAGAGGTAAGAAATTTACAAATAAAATATTATTTTTAATTATAAAGTGATTAGTTTTCAATTAAATCCTATTATACCAATAGCTAAAATTTGGCTAAAACTGTTTTATTAAAAATAAAAGAACAATAACTAAATAAAGACCAATAGCTAAAAGTGTTTTATTAAAAATGTCTTTATAAACAAACTGCAAAAAAAAAAAAAAAGAAAGAAAATAATTAATTAGTTCTATAGGTCTGTGGCTCAAGTGGTAAAGTATTTGATTGTGCACTAGAGGTTTTCGATTTTGAACTCCGACGAAAGGCTGGAATTTTTCCAAGGTTAATTATCCACTAGACAGTTCCTAGGTTCCATCCAACCCTCTGTAAAATAGGGATTGGATTCTTTCCTGGGAATAAACGGGGACGAGCGTCGGACTAGCCACTCGATTTCAATTAGATCAATTCAGATAGCTAAAACCAAAAAAATGTAATTTAAATGTTTACTTATTTGTTATAATTTATATTTATCTTTTTTTTTTTTTTACAGGAAGTGGCATTGAAAATGGGATTGGACACTTCATCAATTACTACCTTATGGAAAGACAGAGCGTTAGTCCAGATAAATATTGCAATACTTTATAGCTATCAGGTACTAAAAACAGCACTTTCCTTTATATCTATTAAAGCATATTATTTAACGCAAAAATAAATTTTATCTTTTGTAATCTGAATGAGATAAAGGTTTACATGTTCTACTTATGTCATGATTGACAGTTGTCAAATATACAATTATCAAAATTATTTCTGTCATATCTAACAAAAAACAATCCAACCATTTTTTTTATTGAAAATTACAAAAATTATCTTTTATGAGGAAAACTAGAATGTAACTCATCATAAAATGAATAATAATAATAAAAAAAAAGGTTTAGGAAATGAAATAACAATAGTAGTCTGTAGCCAGTTCAAAGAAGGGAAAATCTCAGGCTTGTTACATAAAAATTCAATAATTTATTACCAAGGTCAAACAAATTTCGTTTTAAAAATTAAAACCTATCAAGTGTTTATAAAATAAAAGATTTGAATTTATTTTGAGATATCACAGATTCTTGGCTATCCATACATTGTTAAGATTTGCAAATTGCGAACATGTAATTCCTGTGTAGGACTTTGTTCTTCATCCGTTTAATCTTTATATGGAACCCAAAGAAAGGAAAAAACAATATTTTTCTTTATGAAAATAAAGCGAGATCAACTTAATCATGATATTTCAGCAGTCAGGTTAAGTAGCTGATGTTGATGTACACTTAATATTATTGCGTGTAATGCAATATAGAATTCCTGAAAAGAACTTCATGACGATGAAGCAGTTTGAAAGTATATGAACAAAAGTGATTTAATATTATTAAGTTGATTCATTGTATTTGCATTAGCAATATCTTCTATTCTATTCACAATATATTTTTAATACTAGATTATTTGTATGTTAGAACATAAATCATAAATTCCATTTTCATCATAAATTGGTTTTATAAATAAGATGCAATAAATTAACTTAGGTCATCAAAGAAAATGCCACTCTAACGTTGACGAGTTCTATATTATAATTGGTAACAGAAAGAGTCATAGAAACAGTCTTCATAAAATCATAGATCTGGAATTTTAAATGTATTATTAACACATTGCTATTTTAGCAATGTTTTATTTAAACTTCAATCAAATAGCTATTTTCCAAAAAGAGATTTATGTTATATTCATTTATGATAAAATACAAACTTCAGACTCGTATCTTGAACTGACCAGCAAATTTTCAAACAATTTTAAAATTGTTATTACGATTTTAAGCAGTTATTTATTTTATTATTAAACTAACATTGCTAACAAATGTTATTTTTTTTAATTAAATAACAAATATTTAAAAAAAAATTTTTTAAGGTAAATAATGTTTTTGCATTATATTTAAATAAGATTTCTAATTGATTATTTTTTAAATTCTTTTTCAGTTATGTGGTGTTGCTATTGTCGATCATCACACAGTAGCTGAATCTTTCGTCAAATTCATGGAGACAGAACAAAAACAACGGGGAGGCTGTCCCTCTGACTGGGTGTGGCTTATACCACCAATGAGTGGTAGTTTGACTGCTACGTTTCACCAAGAAATGTTGAACTATCATTTAACTCCTAGTTATGAATACCAGGTAAGAACTTTCACTAAACTGTTAATAATTCAAAGAAAAGGAATGTAAATGACCGACAAATTAAAGCATCTTCAATTGTCTTAGGCCTATAATAGAATTATTTCAATTTCTATTCGTTCTAAGGCAGTTTGAAGAGCCACTCCTCCGTTAGTATGATTTGCAGCAACTTGATCCGAATTTACATTGTAATCTCCTGCAATTTATTATATCCGAATAGTCATTTTTGGAGAACATGGCAGTGATTACAATGAATACATTGAAACTATTTTTGTTTTAAAATGGCAAAATAAATAAATAAATAAATAAATAAGTAAGTAAATAAAATCTACTATTTGCTAATTAGGGAAATACACGAACCTAGAAAATATTTTAATTGAGGAAAAATTTTCCTTCAAGTAGTTTGTTGAATCTGCTTCTCTTTAATCCTACAGGACAAACAGTAATGTAATAATATCGAGTATCTATAAAGTCCTTTCTTTTTTGTAACATGTTCTTGAAAAAAAAAAAAAAGAAAATAGGTCTATAAGGAAATATTTGGTCAAAATTTATTTTATTCATCTTTTGTTTATTTTATTTACTATTTACTCTACCTTCACCATTTACTTTGCCGTTAGTTTTGTTTTACAAATTTAAGTAAGAGTTTTATCCACCGATAACCTATTTTGTGTCAGTATTTTAATATCTCCGAGTTTAGTAGTAAAAACAGCTTCACATTATAAAATAAATTTTTTCATGTAACCTGTATTTACATGTAACGTGTTTCAAATATCAAAATAATTCATAAGAGCCCTAAATAACAACAGTTAGGTAATGAATGATATTCATCGATTCCTGAGTTAACTATTGGAAGGGAGGTAAGGCATTAAGCACACCTGAAGGCAAAGCAGCTTTGAAACATTCTTTTTAAACGACAGACAATGCTGCATGACACCATAATTAATAGTAGTATACCAGCGATTCCGACAAAAAAAATCAGTAGACCATCAAACATAACTGTAGTCAAAGGAAATACATAAAAAATAGTTTTGTTAAGCTTTTTCAGTTTCCAATTCCCATCGAAATCTATGTCGACGCTTTTACTTTTTAAATATCCTTTGACAGTTACTTAAAGCTCCTAATTCATTTCTAATTTCCATATGGTTGTTTAGGCTTTATCTATATTCTTTTAAAGTATTGCAATTATTCTGGGATACCCTGTATATACAGTAAGTTATAAATTTCTGTCTATGCATGGGGCAAACCTAATTTGATAATAGATAAATAGTTACGAAGACCCAATCGCAGCTTCCTATCATTATAGAAATTTTGAAATTATTCCTTCTGTTTAAATTGATTACCAAAATAATGAGAAAATTCCCCCTTACATAGCAATAAAAACAAAACTTGTTTTGCAAGTTTCTTGCATATTTGGTAACTTTTATTAACATATATTGCTATCATTACTATGGAAATCAATGATATACATCATTAATTATTTATATATTTATAAGAAAAAGTCTTTTATATTCGGAAATTAGTTGTAAATTAAAAGCTACATGTGTTATTTTACGCAATAATTTCTCTCAATTACATTTATTTATGCAACATCATTATTTAATATCTTGGTATTTCATTATACATAATAAATACATCTCAAGTTCTCTCTGCGCAGTTCGACACTGATCCTAGGATATCAATATAGCTCTGCCGTTTGTTTAGCAAATATATTTTTCCATTTTGTATATTTACTTAAGTATTTAAAAAAAAACGAAAAACTGAATTAAAGATAATAAAAACATATAATAAGATATCTTGACTGCGTTCCTTTATAAATTAAATTGTTTCCATTAATTTAAAATTCATATTCTTATTGTAGGAAAAACTTTGGAAGAAATGTCTTGCCAGTCAACAGTCCACAGATTGTAACGACCAGTCTCCTGAAGCAATTCCTGAAAATTAATCATTTATCAATCCTATTACTCCACTGCCTCTGATGTTTGCCGGGAAATAAGCATCAACTTAAGTAATCTTATGCAATATTTCAACAAGTTCTTAAATTATTTGCTTTATTTATTTTTCAGGGGGGGGGGGGTATCATTCAGGAGTAAAATGGTACATAGAAGCTAATACTTTATTCCTTCAGTTCCACATTAATTTATTAGAGATTAAGCTTCTTATTTTTATTATATTTAATATAAAATAATCAACTTATGTATAATAATAGTAAATAATGTACAATTTTCTAAGCAATATTTGGAACAAAATAACTTAATTAAATTTGTTCTTTAAAAATAGATTTATACAATTATTTAATTATATTTGCATTTTATGCTCAAAATTACATTTTGTAAAACATTAAATATATATAAAAAAGGCTGCATTTTGTAAATACAAAAATCAATAAATTAAAAAAATAATAAAAAAATTTATAAAATTTGAATTTGTTTTCAAGCTTTTTTTTTTTTTTTTTAGAATTAAATAAATATTTCGTTGTCATGGACGGAATACAATAAATAAAATAAAATAAAAAAAACAAACAGAAATATTTACAAGTTTGTTCATTTCTAATTGTAAAGCAGGAATTTTTACTATTATGTCATGATTTTTTTTTTTTGGGGGGGGGATTTTGTTCATTTTGTCATTTTGTACTTCATTTATAAAATTGTAGTGTAACCTGGAGAATACTGAGTTAAATTTGTTCATTTATCTTTTTTTTAATTCTCTCTAAAACCCTGATGAACCACTTTCTAATCTTGGTTCACTAGATGCTTCTAACATTCCATCAGGTCGCCTCCATATAATATTAACATCGGATTCTGGTAAATCATACGAAATGTTATGACCAATAGCTGCCAATCCATCAGCAATCACCTAGAAAAGATAAATAAGCAATTATCGATCACACACTTTCCTTTTTGCTTACATTATCATCATTATACTTAATAATATAAAATTAACACCTTAGGCATCATTAAAAGCTTCACATTTTAACAGCGAATTGTCATGGCTTCAATTTATCATTTCGAGTAGTAAATGACATTGTCTTGAAAGTTAATAGATATTTTATAAAAATTCTTAAAAATGGTAAAGAGGACATGATTGATTTCCAAGCTAAGAGATAGTTTAAGTAACTTGATGAATTTCTATAAAATCGATAAATAAAAATAATTTGGTTCTGAAATTTCTGTTATCTGTATCCAAGAGCGTTACAGACCTGTAAGATTCCTTTGTGCAAACAGGGCTTTTTGTGCCGCCCTTCCCTTAATAATTTTATTTGCTAATTTTTTTATTGAGAAACAGGACAGTAGTTAGACTAGACGGAAAGTTTGGAATAAATATGATTTATTAGGTGTTGGGAATGGAGAATTGATTTTTTAAACTTAAATTGGCTTTTGTGAAGTGCACAACTTGCACATCTGCTTGCGGCTGCGTTGTCTGTTTCACTTGTTTTATCCACTAAAACAGTAGAAATAAAAATCTTAAAGGTTTATTGCAATTCTTCATTTAAGAAAGGAAGTACCAACACCATTATTGCCAACCTTGTTATTTATTTTACTGGAATTTATTATTGACATTAGAAACAACAGAAATAGACATTTTAATGAATTTTGCTGTAGCTGAGAAGACGCAACAGAGCATTTGAGAAAATTAAGTCATTTCAACCATTTGTAAGTGTACATTTCCTTCATTTTAAATTTAATGTATATTTCTGTATATTTTGTTATTATTATATAAATAGTTGCAAATCTGGAGTTGTAAATCTATTTTGCAATTTCCCAATATACTGTCTGTTTTTTTTTTTGTAAAAATTAAATTAACTAAAAAAAAAATATCAGAATGCATTTCTTACATTTTACTTGAAATGCTAGAGCTAATGAAGCTGCTAATTAAAATTCAAATTTTCTTTTGGTTTTTGTTACCAATGAGACTACTATTCGTGAAATAACTAATAACGAACGTAATTCTTCAAATCAAATCGTAGAATAACATATAAAGCAGTTGTTGAACTTTCACAACTCACCTTTGGAAAACCTGGTTCCAAGTATAAAATATTAGGAAAGAGTTGATGATGAAGCCTCAAAGCAGAATTCGCTGTAGTTACGTTTTCATTGAACCATAAATGACGTATCATTACCTACAAATATCAAGATTTATTATAAAAAAAATAGAATTCGCCATCAGGGAAACATACGAATTAAATGCTTACATCAATATTAAAAATAACTGCTGCTAAAAAAAAAACAACTTAAAAACTTTCACTTTGCCTAAGAATAAACTGTATATTCGTGAATTTATTGCAGCATTAAATTACATTATAATATTTTACTTACGAAAACTCATTATCACATGTTATTTACACTACGATAAGTGAATTACACGAAAGAGTCTGATAAGTGAATTACACGGAATAATTATTACAATGTTATGATAAGAATTACGCAATTAAAAATAGAAAAAAAAAGAACATAATTTTATATAGTTGGGAATGAACTTTCGGGTTTCTGATTCTATGTTTTTAGAAACATATAATTTTTTTATAAAATAAAATGATCCAGGCTAAGTATCACAAACTTAATAAGAATATCTATACAAATTCTGAATTTCAATATTCCTGGAAAAAAATTTACCTCAATGAAAAATAATTTTCATTATTAATCTTAGTCAAATATATCTGAAGCAGTGAGTTTTATTTTAATAATCTGTGATCTAAGTTAATGCATTAAGTTTTCTTCAACATTAATTAAGAAGTTACTTAAGGTTTGACGGAAAGTTTATTGACACCGCAGTAAATTTGAAACAACGCCATAGAGCCTTCAGAAGCATTTTCGAGTTGTATCCGAAGGTGGTAGCAGTCGTAAACACAAACCAGGCACCGGTCACGAGGCGCACTTACTACCACAATAAAAACGATTTCTTGGGTTGCCGTGAAATGAATAACAGTACTGAATACCAGATTTGTAATATTTCACAGCTATAATAAATAACTTTGTTATTGATATATGTTTATGCTGTTTGTTTCTATATGTTATTTTTACTGCGAAAATATATTACACTATGATAGTTGGCTACCAGAGTAGGACTAGTTTCCTCTGCAATCCAAACTTAACAAGCTGTTTTCTTGCCTCGCTATCTCTTATGTGCATTTGCATCACACTGTACTGTATTATATATATACTACATTACTGCTGTACTACGCTTATTTAAGAATCCCTTTTGAGTATAGCACTACGCTTATGCTTATAATTAACTTTAAAACATTGGACATGTGTGATTTAGTGCATTTTCAACGTGCCAAACAAAGCCTGCTTTTATGCATTGCTGCTAACTGGGAACGATGAACGCGCATGGTCGGATATGCTCATTGACAAAATGACAGCGAAATGGCTGCGATTTGTCATTTACTAAATACTTTACCTTCTACGAACATCTTTATTTTAGAAAAAAAGTGTGGAAGAAGCATGAAATTCACTTAAAACATTTTACGGTGGACTCCCCTTCATATTTTCTACACTGTTCATCTTATTATTGATAGTAATTTTATATTCTTTGTAAATTACCCTATTTATCCAATTTATTCACCTCTCCCGTGAGATAAGAGCCAACCGATAATTTTGTTTTGTTTGGATGGTCGATTTCGGTTTTCTTTTTACTTTTACAAAAGGCCTACTTACATTAAGGTCGAATATGTCTAACCACATTCTTTATGGATTTAAAAGTGTCTCCAGCAGACGTAGCCTTCTTTATTTCCCGAGGTCGAAAACCGAATTCAAAACTAAGATGTTTCATTTTTGTTTTGTTTTGTTTTGTTTATTTAAGTTCAAATTGAATTTGAAATGATTTATGATTTTTTTGTTTTACTTACATATGATGTTCCCGTAGTTATTGCCGTTCCACCAGCTGCTCCAGCCAAAAGAATCACATCCCCTTGGTCGTCTACCATTATAGTTGGTGTCATTGATGACTGAGGCCTTTTCCCAGGTCGAATAAAATTTGCTGGACACGGAGGAACTCCAAAAATGTTGGTTATATTAGGAGAAGAAAAATCGTCCATCTCATTGTTGAAGATCAGGCCAAGAGATTTGGATCGGAACTTCGCACCAAACCTGGAAAAAAGATCGATTAAGTAGAATGGCTGCCAAAAATATCAGACTTTGAATACAGTAAAAATGTAGCCTTACTAAATAAACCATAATAACAATAAATAATTTATATAAATGTCATTCTGCTTTAATTTATGTAGCTTTCAAAATGACTATTCAACATTTTAAAATTCATTATTAAAATCCATTATACACGAAAGGAATGATATTGAGAAATTAATAAAACAAATTCTGAAAATAAAAACAGGAAATCACTAAAAATGTCATGTGAATAACTCTATATAAATGGAAAACAAAATTGAAGATAAATGGCTTTAAGAAAAGACTGAAATTTATAAGAGTAAAATTTAAATTTAAGTAAATATAACTCATGAAATGAACAACTTAAATGTTTCAAATCAAAATAGGTAATTACATAGAATCATAATTAAGCTGCGATTATAGACAACTACAATTATTCTAAATACATCGCTGTTTTAAAATGAATAAACAATATTGAAAGACAGCTTAAACATTATTTCTTTTTAAACTATCTTCTATAAATTTTATTGCCTGTAACGATCTTCGTTATAATAGGATAAATAACAGAATTATCTTAAATCCCAGCTCCCATTATAATAATTATAATTATTGATCTTCACCTTTATAGCTGAGGTCGAAATTTTTTAGTATAAGTTTTTATTATCTTTAATAAAAATGCACAAAACATCAGTTATCTTGCCAAAATATAAAAGAAATTACTTTTATACATTAAACTGAAAAGTTAGGCATCTGCAAAATTATAAAGAACATTTAAATAATAAAGCAGTATTTATTATTCATGTCGCTACTTTGGAATCCACAATGATCAACGCAAAACGAGCCAATATTCTTGGCGCTAATGTTTTTACTTAAATGACTCTAAAAGCTTTTTAAAGTAATGGTAAATCCAAATAGGAGTAATTCTGCACTCAATTTTTGGAGGAAAATGAATCGGGAAGCGGTTGTTTCAATTTTGATAGAAAACACAAGCACAAACAATGAGATACGAATTTTGGAACATCTGACATTCAACTAAATTGTAGAGCAACTGAATAATGAACTTATAGTTAATTGATTGATTAGTATTAGTTACAGTTTAACCCGTTTCTATTCTGCAAACGTCTTACAAGATGATATAATGTATCCTTCCGCCAAGGAGCACATGATGTCAGTATCAATATTTTATCTTTATAACGGAAGTTAGCTGAATTTAAGACAACTAACTACTGTTTAAATATGTTAGGAGGAAAAAATATCTAAAATTTAGTCTTATGTTTTTTTAAATCTCTAGATAGTTTTTTTTAACAATATTTTTGAAGCTTTTCTTTAAAATATCAAAATTATAAACACAAACATAGAAATAAAATTATAATTTTAAACGTCAAGGCAGAATATTTTTTTTGTGTGTTGTCCATTATTTGTCATATATATATATATATATATAAACATTTGTAGGATCCATCGAAACATTTTTTTTAAGTCCAGGACTTTGGAGTTTTTCTATAAAATTTAATCTAAATCATTCATTCCTTCATTTATTTTATGATCTACGAAAAATGATATGTAATATTTGTATTCTATATTAAACATAAAAAATGTATCTTATATATATATATATATATATATATATATATATATATATACAGGGTGGACCAATTAAATTGTTACAGCTAAATATTTCCGAAACGGTACGTGATAAAAAACAAATGTTTCAAGCAACTCCATTTATTTTCGAGGGGGACAGTTGATGGTGTTAGTTTTAATTGGAACAGTTCATTGCTGACGCGGGGGTGGACGGTAACTTCACAATTTTCAATGAAAAGGGTGGTGAAGTAATATATCATTGGAAAGCCTATAAAAATTCATGTTGAATGGCAATTTGGTTTTTGAAATTCCGACAAGTAGATCATGAGATATTGTCAATTGAAATTCCAGAATGTTGTAATGAAAGACGTAATTGACAAATGGTGGACTCGTGGAATCAGACGAATATTACTACCTTCTCTGCAACAATAGCACTATTCCGCGTGCTGGAATGAAAAGTGCGTCCGCATTGTTGCGTCGTGCAGTGGCAGTGACAGAACAGTCCTTGCAATTGATGTGTTAACAACATGGAACGTCATACTGTGGACGAGAAAATTGAAATGATCTTCCTGTACGGGGAAGCGAGACGCAATTTACAACAGGCAAGGAATCTGTACGCCGAAAAGTTTCCCAACAGAAGAACCCCTTCCAAGATGTCGTTTTCTCGAATTATAAAGCAGTTTTCCGAAGACGGTAGTGTACAGCCAAAGAAACATGCTCGCAAAAGAACAGCCACTACCGAAGATCACGAAATTGTGGTGTTAGCTGCAGTGCATAACGATCCCCATGTGAGTAGTCGAACATTGGCTGACGATGCGGGGATGTCAAAAAGTAGTATTTTACGAATATTGAAACGATATCACTTTCACCCATATCATATCTCATTACATCAAGCACTACATGGGAATGATTTCATGCACAGGATGACATTCTGTCGATGGGCTCAGGACAAACTGCAACATAATAACAACTTTTTCCTGACTGTACTATTTTCAGATGAATCGTCTTTCTCCAATTACGGCGAAGTCAATCGAAATAACATGCATTATTGGGCTGTCGAAAATCCGCATTGGTTGCGGGAAGTGGAGCATCAACGCCGTTGGTCTGTGAATGTATGGTGTGGCATTTTGGCTGATAGGATAATTGGACCTTATTTTTTTGATGACCATTTAACAGGACGAATGTACACACAGTTTTTGGTTGAGGAGTTACCCTTACTATTGGAAGACGTGCCATTACAGGAACGACGGACAATGTGGTTTCAGCATGATGGCTGCCCTGCGCATTATGCCCGTACGACTCGTGAAGTGTTGAATCAACAGTATCATGGCCGTTGGATAGGGCGTGGAGGCCCGATACATTGGCCTGCGCGATCTCCAGACCTTACATTGGCAGATATTTTTTTGTGGGGTTACCTCAAACAGAAAGTTTATATTGATAAACCAACGACTCCAGACAATATGAAGGAGCGGATACGCAATGCCTGTGCAAATATTGATAGCACTATGCTTTTACGTACTCAGCAATCGTTTCTGCCAAGGCTTGCAAAGTGCATTGAAGTAGACGGACATCACTTTGAGCATTATTACGATAACCTTCATGTGGTTTTTGGATGTTTGAAGATAAATGTAGTTTGCAGACGTATGATTACTGATTGTCGTCCTCTGTATTACTGTTGTTACTGTTCAAACCTCTCTGCAAGATTACAATAAAGTACATAGTTGTTGATATGACAGTTGTTTATTTCGTTGCAAAGTACATCACCAACCACTGACACTGCCAATGTTACATTTATGATAGGTGACATGAACGTTCCATCATCCTGTGTCACGTTCCCTCCCTGTCCCCACCAGTAACAGACACACCACAATCACTGTGTTGTCCCATTTCACGTGTAATTCCTGTTGCTGGACACCTGTTCATCGAACACTGCCCCTACAGACATGTACAGTATGTCATCACAGCAACATTGTACATGGTCCACCCATCCATGGATAATTACGAATATCGTTACATTACAACCGACGTCACGTCGCCGTATCCACCATTCTGGAATTGCAATTGACAATATCTCATGTTCTATTTGTCGGAATTTCAAACACCAAATTGCCATTCAACATGAATTTTTATAGGCTTTCCAATGATATATTACTTCACCACCCTTTCCATTGAAAATTGTGAAGTTACCGTCCACCCCCGCGTCAGCAATGAACTGTTCCAATTAAAACTAACACCATCAACTGTCCCCCTCGAAAATAAATGGGGTTGCTTGAAACATTTGTTTTCTATCACGTACCGTTTCGAAAATATTTAGCTGTAACAATTTAATTGGTCCACCCTGTATATGTATATATATAATCATCATTGGTGCACTAGGAACATTATCACCTAAATTTATGGACTATTACACCAGACTTGGAGCACCAGCAATAACAACAGCTGAATTACAAAAGACAGCCATCATTGGCACTGCGAACATTTTACGTCAATACCTTAGCAACACTTAGGTCCCTGGTTGAGGCCCGTCTTGCCTAAAAAAATGCCAGTGATAAACGTGAATCTTTTGTGTTTGTTTGGGTGAACGTTTACACTGTGTAACTTTTTTAAAAAGAGTAAAATTTGTTATATATATATAAGGTCTACGACAATATATTATTTTCATGAGAAATGAAAATGTCTTAATTTTTTCTTGAATAATAGATATTAACTTTTTTTTTTTAAGTTCACATGAATGGGGATATGAACTAAACTGTTGGTATTTAGTGAATATTATATTTTTTTACTTTTGTAAGTTCACATTACTTTATATAAGTTATGAAATGAACTATTAATGTACAGTAGAAATGGAAACTTATTCTTCTTTTTTAAGTTGACTCCTTCAGATTGCTATTATGAAATGAACTGTTGATGTTCAGTGGACATTGAATTTTTATTGAAATGTGTGATTGTATTGTTTACATTTCATTATCAGTGGTTGCCAATTTCTATTACAAAGCTTTGGATTTCATCCTCTGTTATATTATCAATTTTCAAAAAATTTCTCCTACTATTGTAGTTTGTTTTATGAAATTTTTCCACATCTTTGTTGATTTGCTGTGAAAATATCTTAATTTTTTTTCTTGTATAATAGATATTAACTTTTTTTTTGGTTAGTTTACGATTTTATCGTCTGAAATGAGCTGTTGACATTCAGTGACAATCATATTTTTTTTTTAAGTTACATGAGTTGGAATATGAAATGAACTGTTGATATTCAGTGAAAACAACATTTTTATTTTTTATTTTTATAAGTTCATATCAGTGAGGATATAAAATGAACATCAGTAAATATTCGTTAGCATATACAGTGGAACCTGGCTATTCGTACACAATTCGTTCCAGGAGGTTGTTCGAATTGCGATTTGTACGAATGTTGAATCAATTTTTCCCATAGGAAATTATGTAAATTGGATTAAACCGTTCCAGACCCCAAGATGATGCTTATTTAAACCTCTATAATAATAGTCAATGCAAAAATTCATGCATAAAAACTATATTGAATGGTCGTGTCCGAGACACGAGTTGTACTTTCAACAAGAAAGAACACGAGTTCTTTTTTCAGTTCAATTGTCCTGCTTTCCTTTTAGGCTTGATTGAATCACTAATCTTTTTCTGGACACATGATGATCAAACTTATCTTCAATGATAATATTTAAAAACAACCAAGAATAGCAATAAAATAATACAACGTTTTACGTTCGCTAAAAATGCTTGGCGAACGAGAGCCAACACGAGACTCGGTTCGATTTCCGAGTCGAATTTTATTCGAAAAAATTAGAAGAATGCGGAGTTGTACGAGTATCGAGGTGAACAAATGGCGGGGTTCCACTCTGTTTGGTCTTTCCCCTCGGGGAGATCCGTCAAAAATCCTGTGTAGAAAACTATCGTTAGTCGCCATCTTGTTTGTTTTGATTTTAATGCATTTTGATTGACGGAGAATAAATACAAATATTATTGCCTAACGAAAAGGCAGATTGTTATTGAGTTCCTTTAGGAAAATGAATTTCATATTCAGAACGTTTTATTTCGCATCTGACAATACTTTGCTAAGCCGGCAAGTTGGACCTATTTTCTTTGGTGGCAAAATACAAAAGCGGTGATTCCCTGAAAAACCGGACGGGATAATCTGTAGTATGATTGTTCGCAGAAAGTTGTCATTTTCCTATCTTTTCCCCAATGTTTTCATTGTAACAATTCATTTTGATTAAATCATTTGATATTTTCCACATCTGCTGTTACCTTCTATTTTGACTGATGATTAGTAACAATTTGATTGGAATTTTCCCTTACCTGTGGCAAATGAGACATCTGGAGAACTGAATGGGAATGCATAATACGAGACAATAATAATAATAATAATAATAATAATAATAATACGGTAGTAAGAATGTTAGTAGAAATATTGAAAATAGTATTAGAAAGCGGGCTGATAGATAAAAATTATGTAAACTACTTTTTATATTGTCAGTGTATCTTTCATTCCATATCTTATTTTCAGGTTAGTTTATAATCCAGATTTGGCTGGGTTAAAGTTAAAAGTTTTCTTTTAACAGGAAACATAAATCCTATCGAGAGGGTAGAAGTATTGGCTCCGGTGACCCGAACCAAAGGGAATAAATTTAGGTTGGAATGGCAGTGCGACAGTTAACCCAAACAAGAATGACGGTCTCCACAGACTTGGTGAACGATTCACTTAATAATAGGATACATTTCCGTTCTGAATGAGTCTCAATTGTTTTCTCCCATATTCATTCTCTATATTGCTACGCCAATAGCGATAAACGTTACTATCATAGATACTTGAAATAAATACTTATATAATTCTTTACTTACCATCCATTAATAGTACTAGTAACAGCAACTGCGTTTCCGTTTGTATCAATTACCGAAACATGGGTGGTGCCGTGATCAATTGGTGGCGCAAACACGTGGTCCATGTAATAATCAGTGTCAAAGGTTGCATTGTCAACTATATCTTGTCGAATGAATGCAGCAAACTCTGGAGATGTCAGATTTTGAATTAACTAATTTGGAAGATTAAAAAGAGAGAAAAAACATACCTTATAAAATAATTGTTAGAAAAAGAATAAAATCAAGATTCATACCAACAGTGAAAATGCATTCGGAAGTCAAAAAGAAAATAAGCTTGTCATAAATCCTCGCTGAGCCTTAATGTAAATTAATTATAAATGCATCATGGGAGATTTTCACATGACGCAAGGATTCAATACTTTTTTGTTTGTATTCCCATCAATTATTTTTTTTTAATTCATCTTACAATATCGAAAGCAAAACTGACGTAACATCATTTTCATAATAAACTTTTTTTTTCTTATTTACATTCTGAAGGCAATGCACCAGTTTACTTTGAAACACAAATATAACAATCTATCATTACAGAGCTGCAAATTATTCTATTAGTCAATGATTGTCCTTTTTGCTGTAATGATTAATGCAAACCTTAACGTATAAAGTAATAATGGTGTAATTAGGCAAAAATCAATGTTCTAACGTGACAATGTAATTTAAAGTGAAACTTCAGAGGAGCTATTGAACTTCTGATAGGAATCTATACTGCTATTATAAAGCTGAAGAGTTTGTATGTTTGAATGCGCTAATCTCAGGAATTACCAATCCGATTTGAAAAATTCTTTTTGCATTAGATAGCTCGATTATTGAAGAAGGTTATAGGTTATATAACATCACGCTACGACCAATAGGAGCGGAGCAGTAAACATAAACATCAACCAATCTGGAAAACTATCGGGTGCGGCGGCGGTGATGGCGCGCTGGGTTGGGGGCGGGTTGGGCGCACGACGAGAACCGAACATTACCGATATAATAGTTAATGAGATGCACTTAGTTATGTACTCATAATGTGTATGAAACAGATATGTATAATCACAATTTAACGCGGGTGAAACCGCGGGGCACAGCTGGTATATATATATATATACCTGGAAATAAGTGTAAAAATATTCTTACAAATCACTACTGTGCTAATTTGCTAAGCTGAAAATAATATTGAAGTTTTTACAATTTAACAACTTTTAAAATACTACAGGAAAACTAAATATGGAGGCTATAATGATGTTTTACTATACGACCACGAAGTCTAACTTAGATTCCAAAGCTATTAATAATTTTCCATCATGAATACATCAAATTTAATCATTTTGAGACATTAGCTGATGGAATAAAATGCGAAAACTGCTGAAAAATATATTGCAGAAAAAATGGGGGGGGGGGGCAGATTTGGGAAATTTACTTTTCGATCATATACACAATTTGCAATAGACAAAATTATGCGTAAGGTATCCAGGAAAATTGAATTTCACATCTTAAGGACAAATTTCTCAAATGTTTATTAATGACAATGAATGATGAGTTATTATTGGACAGAACAGAAAAAATAATATGCGTCCAAGAAAGCTGAAAATGTTACATGGATGCTGAATTTAATGTCATAATATGATATTAAAGAAAAAATATCGTATTAGGAAGAGAAAAAAGGGGGAGGAATAGACAAAAGTTACAGCAAGACATGAAATACTTGTTTGTATGAACACTCAGAATGCATCATAACGTTTAATTATTAAATTTATTCATATAGTTTTTTAATAAAATTTATAGAAACTATCAAACTGTGATATTCCCATGAAAACAGTCAATTTACAATTAATTCCATCAAATGATATATTTGATACCAACGGGATCGATAACTTTTTTGTCATTTCCATAAATCTTTTTGAAACTGAACTTACAAAATAATGCTTGGAATTTTACATATTAGAAATAAAAGTACATTGAGTACTTTGTGTTCCTTCTTAAATTGAAACTTTTGACAATACTTTGCTGTCATTTATCTTTATAAAATTAATAAACTTTCACAGTCTCCCTGATAAAATTGAAATATAGTATTCAGTGCGTTTAAATTAAAAAGTAAGTCAAAATTTCTAATTTCAGGAAATATTTATATCAACCCTTCGTTTCCCAAAGCCAGTTCTCATTAATTTTCATTACCTTTCTAATTTTAATGTTCTTCAATTACCTTCAGCTTTTCCAAAACCCAATTTAGTTATTTAAGAGTTTTAAGTTTTAAAATTTTACCTCTGTTACGTTGACGAAGGCTTCATCACCTAATTCTGTCCTTTCTGCATATGCAAATTTAAAAGATTCAGCAATGCGATGGTAGGTCAGTAAAGCAGACTCATTGGTGGCAATGCTATCAGCTGTAAAATTGAAGCCTTCTATCAAATGGAGAATGAAAGCAAGAACTGCTCCACTTGCCGGAGGAGGAACTCCAAAGACTGTCTTTGATGCTACTGTGAAATTTAAGGGTTCTTTGTGATGGACACTATATGCTTTGAGATCATCTTTCGTTATAATGCCACCTAGTCAAGGAAATAACATTATATTGTAAAAATATTATAACAAACTATCTAAAAAGAACTAACTGTAACATAACTTCTCCTGTAACAAAAAAACAATGGATAATCTACCGTTACTCAATGTACCGGATGGCCATAATTAAACAGGAGGTGTTTGGAGCGCGATAGGCAAAAAACTGTTTGATCAAAAACGGCCAAAAAGACTATTCAGACCATGGGATTACGATTTCGCAGAAAAAACGTTTTTAGTTCCGAATTGCGCTACCAGGGGGGAAACTGGCGCTGTACACTAACAGCCGTCCAATGATAGACCACAGAAGCGGATATAAGCCTCAACATGACTGGCATCGGTCAGTTCGACCTGTTGCTTGCCGGTGCTGTGAACGTTACTATATGCAATGCTGAGTTACTTGTCCGTGTTTTGCTCGTAAAGTTTTATTACCAAAATAACAGTAATGCGTCCATTGCACTACGGTTATTTCGAACAACGAAGTGCCTACGGAAAGGTCCAATGACTATTACCAATTTGTGAAACATGATCTCATGTTTTGAAAATACTGGATCTTTACAAGTGCAACCAGGACGCGGACGCAAACCTGTAGCAAATGACGAAGTTGAAACTGCTGCAACGTCCATAGTGGATGCAAATGCTGCACACGAATCTATCAGCGCTCTGGCAGTATCCAGACAACTGGATATGCCGTATTCAACTGTATGGAAATGCATGCGCAAAGTGCTAAAGTTTTACCCTTACAGGATTAACCAAGTCCATCCAAGGGGATGCGGAAACGCGCCTGCATTTCTCTCACATGTTCCTAGCTCGGAAGGAAGTGGACGATGCATGGCCTTGGAACATTCTTGAAGTGATAAGGCGCATTTTTATCTCAGTGGCACTGTCAATACACACAACTGTCGAATTTGGGCTGCTAAGAACCCTCATGCGTTGCATCCACTGTAGATCACGGTGTGGTGTGGCTTTATCGCCTCCTTCATAATTGGTCCGTATTTTCGAAGAACTGCAACCAACAGGACCAGTGACATGTTCTGTCACTGCATTGCAATATCAACAGATGCTGTGAAATTTCGTTATTCCACAAGTTCAACAGCGTGGATGTCTTGACACGACTGTGTTCATGCAAGATGGAGCGCCTACTCACATAGGATTGACAGTGCAGCAAGTCCTACGTCAGTATTTCACCGACGACCACATACTTAGTTGAGCATTCCCGACGACGTAGCCCGCACTTTCGACTGATCTCACACCGTGTGACTTTTGATTGTGGGGTTAATTGAAAGCATTGGTTTATCAAGGACACGTTGACAGTTTGGCAACACTAAAGGACCGAATACTGCTTCACGTGAGACAGATCTTTGGAGCTTTGCTGCGGTTCGCAGTAGAATCTACGATCCATAGAAAGCAGATTTTGGACAACGTGCAAGGACAACATATTGAAACCTACGTGTAACTGACTAGCAATAAAACCTGTTCGGAAGAACCGTAGTGCAATGGACGCATAACTATTATTTTGGGTAATAAAACTTTACGAGGAACGCACGATCTCGTAAACACAGCATTGCGTATAGTAACGTTCACAGTACAGTCAAGCAGGTCGAACTGACCGATGCCACTCATGTTGAGGCTTATATCCGCGTACCTGTTGACGTCTGTTGTCTGTCACTGGGCGAAAATGCAATTTGTGTGATTCACTGTTACTGCAGAAACAGCAGTAACTTAAATGTAATATACTAAACTTTATTATTGTCAGTTGGATGTCAGTAATAATTAATTTGTATTTCATTTGTAGTTTTTCAATCTAACAAATAGTTCATTGGTTTTTTTCACTTTGTTTTTGTCCAATTTAGTAATATCCACTGTATGTTAGCTTGGCAAAGTGAATTTTGTATGTTACATTTTTTATCTATAACACTGTACCGGATTAATTTATTAATTCAAAAATAACTTTTTTACGATTTTGGACATTTTGAATTTCGACATCATTTTGCAGTCTTGAATCGTTAATGTTCAAAATTGGCGAAATTTCCAAATAATATTGAGGGGTCAAGTGATTATTTAGATTAGCTATTTCTATTTTATAAAATAAAATGCTACATATCCCTTTCCAGCACAGGTGACATTTTTCTTTTTTATTTTTTTTGTCTTTTTGAAAAGCATAGGTGCTTGGTATTACTACCAATAGTAAGATAAAAATAGAAGATTACAGCCTACACACAAGCATGAACTTAAAACAAGTATAAAAAGTCCAGAACTATCTTTCACCTCAGTACGACGAGGCTTCTTCAGTGGATATGTAAGATAAAAACATTCATTTTAATTAATATCTAATCACTTACCTTTTTCTTTAATTTCGGTGACAATTTGATCTGACATATTTCCTGAATAAAAACTATCAATGCCGTGGTCTGCTAACGAAGTAAAAGTAGCTGCTAACTTATGTCTAAATAATGTATCGTTTGACTTCAATAGATCCCCCGTTGTTTCATTGACAAAGATTTCCCTAGAAATAGATAAGAATGACCAATTCTACACGATTTCAAAACTAACTATGACACTTCAACTAATAGCAAATGGAAAATTAATTAGGAGTAATGACCAAACTATCTTTCATTAGTCTAATTACATCAGGAGGCAGCAGGAGCTATTGTAAGGTCACTGCTAATGTCTTTTCAATATCCAAGCCACCACCTCTACATAATAAAACAACTACATTTAAAATAACTGGTATAACTTTTTCAAAACCACTCTTTTTCCTATATTCAAAACATTTAATCATTATTAACAATGATTAAAAAAACAATGTATTTGAGTTAGATGGTTCTCATTTTTTTATCTTTTGTGTTGAGAATCACTATCTCAACGTAAGAGATAAAACCATTAAACTCCTCTCAAGAAATCCTGGTCTCTCCTTATTATTTAAAAAAAAATACTTTTATTTCTAATAGCTATATTTTCCTATTTCTAAGTAAATAGATAAATACATTAATGATTGGTAGACTTTAAAGAATTTAATAAATTATAATAATTATTTAAGATGATTTTCGTGTATAGATATGAATTTTTTTAATTACGAATATACACAAAATCGTATTCTGTGACACGAAATAACTTTTTAATGAATAATAAAATCTGAGATTGTTTTCTAGGCAATCTATTCATTCTTCACGTAAACAGTAATATGTAAGTTGACTTATTATTCCAGAGCATTTGTTTCCTTTGTTTTTATAGTTGCAGTGAAACCTATCTAATAAATACAGTATACTCTCGATATCTCGAACTTCGATATCTCGAAAACCTTGATATGTCGAAAAATTATTTTTCCCCTTGATATTACATATTCATCTAATGTTAATAATTTTAATTCTTATGTCGAAGAGTTTTAACTCAAAACCTTGTTATGTAATGCCGGGTTTGGGGAGGGGGGACAAAAGGGGACAACTGCCCGGGGCGGCAAAATGGGATTGAAAATTGATTCTTTTTTATAATTTAATAGTGAAACACAGCTACAGGGGCGGCATGGGGCTGACTTGCCCCCCTTGATAAAATTCCTAGATCCGGCACTGTTGTTATGTCAAATATTTTTCGAAGTAAAAAGTGAATTTTTCCGGAAAAATCGCCGTTCAGTTGTGGTCGAAGCAAATAGAGGTGTTTTTCCAAGAATCTCTCACACCCTTCATAAGCTAAAGATGTTGTCCACATACTATGACGCTTCATGGAATGCTCGGAAAACGTGGAAAACGATGACTTTGCCGCTATTTTTCAAATAGAAAAATTGGTTGAAGAACAATTTCAAAAGAGATGTTGCCAGGCCATGATACTGGACTTTTTTAAGAAATTCTAGCAAAGTTCATTGTATTTACTAATTCTTTTCAATTTAATGTAATTATTTTCGACTACTTTTAAAAATTAAAATTATCATTGCTGTATTTAGACTTATTGTCAACTATCAAGACTAATTTTTAGAATATTATTACGTATCTTGTGTTTTTACGTGAATTTTTATGTTCTGATATGTACAATGTAATGATCTTGATATCTCGAAAATTCGCTATCTCGAATTTTTTTTAGCGTCCCTTCGACTTCAAGATATCGAGAGTATACTGTATATGTAGAATATACAGTATATGTAGAATGTATATGTATATGTAGAATGAAATGCTGTACTTGGCCAGTGCCAATTTATTCAGATCGTCTATCTCTAAAAATGAAAATAACAGCTTATTTGAATCACAAGCAGAATGAATAAATCCATCTAGTATCCATCATAATTTTTCTGACCTTGCCATGAATAATTAGAATGCTACTCATGCATTTCATTATTACTGGAAATAATGGCTCTAGATTTAATTTAGTGTTGAATAAAATTGTTAAAAACTACTGAGAATCATTTGAGAATATTTAAAAAAAAATGATAAAGGAATTAATTGTTTATATCAGAAGTCACCAATCTCGAATCCCAACGAATATTTACGCCTGTCATTTTTAGTATCTATTCTACAATAACTTTTATATTCTTAAAAGAATATAAATTACTATATTTTATAAAATTTACTTATAAATTTATTATCAAAAATAGATTCTTCAGAAAGATAAACAGATAATGTCATATTTTCAGAAAAAAACGTATTCCATCTTGCAATTATATTTATAAAATAGAAAGGAATACCTTTAATTTATATATAAATATATAGGGTTGTTAAAATTAAAGTTCCTCTACTTAGAGAGCCCTGGAGAGCATTCTAATGCTCCAAATGGAAAGAAATTTCGACAACAGATACTTCAAACGATGCGCTCGCCATTTATTGAAAAAAATAAATAAATAATTAGTACAAAAAATGGCCAACAGATGGTGCTATAGAAATAGCTAACCATAACTAACGTAAAAGCAATAACCGTGTGTACTCTAAAAACATAACTAAAATAATGCAAATACTGTACGGTACTAAAAAGTAACACAAGAACTAACGAAAGACAAGAAGCAATTCTGTCAAATACGACTAATTTAAAGTTCCACTCCACGTGCCGAGGGCGGAGCGAAGAGTTTTGTCACTGGCCACATGTAGCTCTCTGATTGGAGGTCGCATCAAGGTCATGCATAATGTTACTTGCATAATGTTGACTCGCAGCTCTATAAAAGGAAAGAAAGCTCTTCAAAAGCATTAGATGCTTACCGGCGCTTCACGAGCAATCCCAAAGTTGCAGGAAAAAGTGCTATTGGTAAACTTGTTCTATCAGAACAATAACAATGCAACTGCGGCTGTTAGAGAATTACGGCGTCTGAAGCTTGCAAGGCGTCGACCAATATCTGCTCGCGCTGTCCACAAATTGATTGGAAAATTTGAAGCAACAGGACAACTTGGCGTTCTACCCGGTAGAGGTCGAAAACGAATGGACTCTTCTCGAGTTGAAGATGTGGCTACTGCTGTCGTGAATTTGTCACATCAATCTCCACGTGGTAGTGGAAGTGTACCAGCTGTTGTCCGTACAGTTGGACATGTCGTATGCCACTGTAAGGCTAGTGATGCGTCAGATATTGCGATCCTATCCTACAAGATAAGGAGTCTACAGCAGCTATAGCGCGGTGAAGCAGAAATTCGTATAACATTTGCGCTTCAGTTCCTGGCGCGAATCACAGTTGATATCATTTGGCCATGGAACATTCTTTGGAGTGACGAAGTCCACTTCTGCTTAAATGGGCAAGTGAATAACTACAACTGTCGTATATGGGCAATAGAAAAATCTCGTGTTATCCAAAAGGTCTCGCTGTATTCTCCAAAAGTGACTGTGTTATGTGAATTTACGGTTAATTTCATCACTGGGCCATATTTTTTTGCAGAGGTAACTCCAACTGGGCCCTGCACCTGTTCCGTAACAGGACAGCGGTATTATGACATGTTGGCGAATTTCGTGATACCAGTCCTTCAACAATGCGAGTGCCTTCAGGAAACCATTTTCATGCAAGACGATGCACCACCTCACATCACCCGTTGTGTTCAAAATTTGTTAAGGCAGGACTTTACAAATGAACGTGTTATCAGCCGTTTTTCCAGACAACCTGACCTCCACAATCACCCGACCTCACCCCATGTGACTTCTGGTTATGAGGTTTTTTGAAGAAACAGGTATATCGTGAAAGATGTCAAACTTTGCCAGATCTCAAGGACAGCATTAAAAGTAATGTACTAGCAATTCCAGCAGACGTATTGAATTCTGCAATAGAAAATGCCGTTTTACGAATGAAAAACGCTGTTGATAACAATAGTGGACACATTGAACATTTGTAACACTCTTCAAATGATTTATATAGCTACAGAGCCATCTACTGACCATTTTTTATACTATTCTTTTTAAAATAAACGGCGAGTGCATCGTTTGAAGTACCTGTTGTCCAATTTTTTTTCATTTGGAGACCTAGAACGCGCTCCAGAGCGCTCTATGTAGAGGAAATTTAATGTTAACAACCCTATGTATATAAACGATTATACGGCACGAAGAAGTTCAGAAAGTCAAGTGGTAACATAAACAACTTGATAACAAAAGGTTGGTGACTCCTGTTTTACTGCCATTAATTTTTTCTTAGCAGTTTTAAAAGTTAAGTTGAGGCTCAGTGACTTACTTCAAAGTTGGCTCGTTTAATACTATATCTCGACGCTGCTGAAGAACACTAGCAAGATCTTTACCTACAATGAATCCTTCACGGCATAATTTAATCGTAGATTGGAAAAGTGTGTTCCATGGCAAAATCCCAAATCTTTGATGTGCATCCCAGTATCCCTTAAGAGCCCCAGGCACAGCAACAGACAGTCCACCTGAATGATAACAGAAACGTTTACTTTTCTTTTCACTTGAGAAATGTTTTTCATAAGTCTAGGAAAACGAATCATTAAAATAAATATTCAGTATTAAGTTCCTTTATTTATTCCAAGCTTATTAAAAACTCCGTCTTTTAATCTCTCCTAATTTGTTGAGGATAAAATTCTTTGATCCAAAGTTCGTAGGATGATAAGCAGTATTGATTACCGAAATAAAAGCAAGGAAATATAAATGTATTTGTTTCCATTAATGCCAAATTAATAGAACCTTTTTTTTTTTGTTTTTGTTTTTTTTTTTGTTTTTTTTTTTAGAAAACGTTATTGCTTTCAATATAAACGATTAAATTTCATAAATGTACCATACAACACAAAAAGAACGATGATGTACACAGCTTGACACAGGAAAAACGGAAGTAGGTCTACATGCAATTTTTTTTTTTTTTTTTTTTTTTTAAGTAAAACGTTTTCTTCTCTTCTGATTTGACTTCTCATATATTTTTTTTAAAAATGATATTTTTCACAAAATAAAATTTTGAATCAAAAGATTCGTGGGATGTTTGTATAATGTTGAAGAATAAACAAAATTTTTAATGTTCGTAAATTATTCAGCCTTTGAGTAGAATAAATTATTAGTTAATAAAACTAAATGAGCGAATTTTAAATAAACTCCCTTCAAGTCTGAATAGTTTGTTCTCTTACGTGTTTTACTAGATAAGAAATTCATTGAATTGTAAGGGCTAAATTAATAAGCGTTGCGTTTGTGGAATCCTTTTCCTTTCAATTGAAATAATTAAGTCTCAGAAAGATAAAACAGAAATAACCACAATTGTATATATCTTACGTAACTTAACATAGAGATTTAAAAAATAAATAAAAAATAATACCTCGAGAACATTTTTTTGCTTAACATTTGATTAAATTTAAATCCATTCTGAATGCAATGAAAAACAACTTAATTGGGATCCTTAACAACTTAATCGTTCCTTTTTCTTCAGAAATTCTTGTTTCGTTTTCAATATCAATGTTGCTTTAAATTCACCCAACGTAAACCAAGTCTGTAGAGGTTTTCTCGATGTCAACAGAAACATAAGCTTTCAAAAACAATTTTAAGAAAAATATTGTAAGTCGGTGAAATGTCTGAAGGCTTTGTGGCCAATAACTTCTTAAGGATTTGCTGGACTGCAATTATGATACTACAAAGAGAAACTTTATTCTTTTACTTTGGATGATAATAAACTGATTGCACCAAAAATTCTGGGAACGATAAGAGGATAAATATAAACAAGGTAGGGATAGTGATTAGTAAACCAATCACAGTACTTCGCAACGGCTTCTGAGTCACCTTTACTTTAGAATATACTGCACCGTGGTGGTCTAGAAAATGCTCGCGCGAGTCTGTTTGCGACCCTATGCTATCTTACCCATCCCTATTTATATGGAATAATTGTCATTCTTAACTGAAACCTTGTTTATACACTGAATTTCTAATAATTATTTTAAAAAACAAAACAAAAAAACAACTTAAGTTGATGAGGGGATCGAACCCCCGACCTTCGCGTTATTAGCACGACGCTCTAACCAACTGAGCTAACAGGCCACCTACAACATTCAACATTCAGGCCACCTACAACTGAGCTAACAGAAGCCGTCGCGAAGCATTGTGGGATATGCGTCCACAGACAGACAAACCGGGGATAAAAGGCGTCTTTCAGAAGCCTAAAATCTGAAGTATTCTTCCTCGCGATTCTTTCCTTGAGATTAAAAATGGGTAAGCTTTGGGCTAACCATCCTTTCATAAGTGGTCCTGATTGGCCATAGAAAAGTCATCGCCAACCAATGAGACATCAGAGACTGTAAGGGGAAAACACCTATACGGGGTATCAAAACTCTCTGTACAAATCTCAATGGGCGATAGAGAGCACCAAGATTTTTTTTCGTCTATGAATGAAGTATCTGCTAGAGGTGCTAGAGGGCGCTATATAGCGGTGCTGCAATCAGCTAGAGAGGCGAAATGGGAAAGGAAAACGGACTTGTGTTTGCCGCGGCATTCGTAAATCCCACTCATATACTGTGGAGCGTTTCACGACTGCTGAGAATGCTAGCATGCATCTGGCGTATGGAGCTGCTAATGGAAACAGAAGAGGTGCAGTGAGATTGTACCGAAAGCGCTTCCAAAACAGATGTGTGCCAAATGCATTTGCACGTTTCCACTGACAACTATGAGAAACTGGAACGAATTTCTTTCAAACTGGTTGTTCACACTTGTTTCCATTCATTTAGGTTTGTCTTGGTATTCCTCTTCTATCCTCTAGCCGATTGCAGCGCCGCTAAATAGAGCCCTCTAGGACCGAAGGTTGCCGTTAGCGGACATACATTCATAGATAAAAAGGTTTGTCTTAGTGCTCCCTATCTCCCATTAAAATTTGTACAGAGTTTTGATACACCCTGTATTCTTCCCTGCACTATTATGGAGAAACAACATATTTGGGTATTTTGCGATTTGCTCATTTATACTTGGACAAAAGCTAAAATTGCAGTAAATTACAATAACTGACAATGCATTAGAATTTGAAAACCCCAATGAAGCAGAAGAATGGACGAAACACTGACATTGATTTGACACTCTTTAATTTGCAACGTAAACACAAAAAACAACAATATTTAAAGTAAACTAAAAGGCATTTTTTGGATATATGAAGAGTTCTTTGCTTGGGATTAATCAGAATTCAATTACTAAATTTATTACATAATTATAATGCTCTTAACGGGATTGCTTTTGAATTGGTCTTGTGAGTCAGTGTTGAAACAAATACTCATCCAAGATAAGTTATCATTGTAGATGAACTCTATACAAATATGAAACTACAATGTTATCGCAAGGACATAGAAGATATGGACTGATTAAAACATCAGAACAGATTAACTGTTGAGTTTAAAATGAATCAGATAGCTAACTTCGATGAAAGCCTTCTGAAAGTAAAGGATTTATTATTATTATTCATTTTTCCATATTAATAGGTATAAATTTCAGTCTAACTAACATGAAATAGAATGCTGTATTTAATTTAGCAATTTAATGTATACATTGCTTTCTGAACAAATCCAGAGCAAATATAAATATTATAATAATAATAATAATAATAATAATAATAATAATAATAATAATAATAATAATAATTTTAAAAATAAAGACTGATAATCGAGTCTAGAGGAACTGACAATTATATATATAAATTATTATATATATAAAAGCGTTATTCTGTCTGTCATAAGACTTTACGTTTTTCCAATTTTGTGACCAAACTATAAGAGATAGATTGGTCATGTAAATGGATAAAATGTAGAGCTTTTTAAGACAAAGAAAATGCTACAAAAATCTTTCGAAAAAAGTTTTGGGATTCCAAGATGGCGCCTTTAAAGGGTCCAATTTTGACTTTTTCTCAATTTAAACGAAAAGTGTAAAAGATGGAAGAGAACATTATATTGAGAAAATGTTGGTATTTGAAAGTTCTATCGAACGATGTATCACTTATTCACAAACCCTGCAGCATTTGCAAGATACATGCAAAAATGTGAATTTTCGGTGTGTGACGCCGACCCGCAACACATCTGAGTTATCCGGAGAAGCCACAACGGGCTGGAAAGTCGTATATTACGACTCCGACGATCGCAACATTAATTTGCTAAATAAATAAAGTTTGTTTTTTTAATGCTATATATGCAAGGGTTCCGGAACGAAGCGACGGTACCCGGCTATTTATTATTATATATTATAAAAACGTCTATTATAAAAAAGGTTATTCTGTCTGTCATTCTGTAAGCAAAATGTTAAATTCCAAATTACTAAAACGTCGGAGCAAGGAAATCTTTTGGAAAATGATTCAAGAATTTTCGCAAAACACGTTATTTATCATGAAGTTTTGTAATAAAACCTAATATGTTTCGTTATCAAAACTGTGTTCGTGTTATCAAACACAAAATAATAACATTTTAGCCATATATAAACCAACGAAACACAAAGAAAGGTAAATTTACTGAAGAATTAGAGAATCTATTCATAAAAAATGAAAATATATTAAACAACTGTCCAACTGTACTAATTGGCGACGTAAATGTAGATCTTTTTAAAATGAATAAAAACAATGCAATACAGAAATACCTAAAACAATAATGGTTTCAAAAATTGTCTTCACGGAACAACAAGAAACAACTGTACAATTCATGAAAATACGAAAACAAATATAGATCATATTTTCATAACTTAAGTCCGCCAAACCAGAGAACGACCATGGCCACCAGATGTCGCAATAGTAGAATTTGAATCGATTGTATATGTCTCTGTTTATGGCGGAAAAGTGAACATTTAGGGAGTTTGAAGTTTACGGAAAAAAGACGATATTTATTTTCTTGAACTATTCTGATTTCTCATCAAATATAATTTCAAAAATTTATTTTTATTCATTCGTTCGTTTCAATCGTTCAAAATCAGTCTCCTACCTTTCCCAATTGGTTTTTTGACGACATTGCATGCCTCAGATCGACAACACGAAGACGAAGATGCGATTCTTTTACTCACGTCTCATCTTTTACTCACGTCTCATCTTTTACTCACGGCACTGGGATCGAAAACAATTTCTCTGATGTGCCATAAGTAAGCATGTCATAAGGCCTTTTCGAAATAAGAAGTAACGTTAGCAATAACTTCCATTGTTTTGCTTGCAACGGTTTTCTGTGTAGGAGAGTCGCCATTTTTAATCTTCTCTCTCTTAGTCCTGGAATGATTAGGAGATCATAGGTCTCGTTCAAGGTCAAAGTCATCCTCTGGTTTGGCCAACTGTAAGCATGGTATCGAAACACCAGGAATAATATGTAAAGAACGAATCTCGGATAATAAGAGTTGAAAAGGAGAAAATAACAGATCCAAATATAATCTATAAAGAACTAATCAATGGGGTTAACAAAACAAAATTCATGAAAATCTACTTACGGTGTATAAAAAGAAAATTCCTGACTCCCTCACTGACTATATTCGTTGATGAGTCCATCAACGCCCACCCCAAACCCTTGGACCTAGAAAGCTGAAATTTTGCAAAGAGGTTCCCTTTATGATGTCGACAAGGAAAAATGCCGGATTTTTCGAAATTCCCACGGGACAGGGAATAATCTGGCAAACTGATCATGAAGTGTGTGACGGCAACCCCAGGTGTGGTGCGCCAACCCGCAATACACCTGAGTTAAGCGGAGAAGGCCACAACGGGCTGGGAAGTCGTATAATCTCCGATCTCAATATTAATTTGATAAATAAATAAAGTTCTTTTTTAATGCTATATGCAAGGGTTCCGGAGCGAAGCGACGCGACAGTACCCGGCTAGTATAAAATATTCAAAAAATTTCATATAAGATTAAAAACTAGTAACATTGTAAGATTTTGAGCTTTAATATAGTTTTTAATTACTGTTTCAGATTAGCCTGAGAAGAATGATACTTCGGTAAATAATTATACAACACTTAATATCCTCTTATTCTTTTATTCTGACGATACAATTTCAAAATGTCATTGTCTAATATAGACTAGCCTTACGGGAAACAAAACCTAACGAAAAAAATTAAACATGAAGTTTTAATTTTGGAAAAAAAAAATCTGTTTTCGTACAATAGCACGCGAATTACTTATATGACATCAGTATTTATTAGAAATGTAAAACCACTATATAAAGCTTTTTCCTTATTTTCCTTCCTTTCATCGACTTTGGCCATCTATGGACCACGGGCTACCCCTTCCTGACGACGTCAGGGTGAGGCTAGGAAATTCTTCCTTATTTTAATATTGTAGGTTTTTTTTTTTTGCATGAACGTTTGTACAATTATTATTAAACCTATTGATAATTTCTTTTATTTAGATAACAGAATGGAATATTGTAAAACAGTTTAGTAAAAGATGGGACAAATCATAATAAGAAAAAGTATTGAAGAATTTTCAGTATTTCGAGTTCTTATTAATAAAGGATAAAAGAGCATTAAAAGAAACCCCAAGCAAAATTAATGCATTTCGATTATCTATTGACAATAAAATCAAAATTCAGTCATACATACAAATAAAAAAAGCGAAAAATCAAAATATGATTAGTATTTTTTGAGACCGGATGGATTTGATGCCCTGATACATAAATTGAATACTAGGTACTTCTATATAATTTTCGAACTTAAACGGAGGTTAATATACAACTAATAAAGGCAGCAGTATTTTCCAAAAAAAAAAAAATCAAAACACGTTTCTTCGCAAATAAATTAAAACGTTGCTAATAAAAGCTATTAAATTTAGATAGACTACAAAATATATTAAATGGCTGCTACGTTTCGCAACTTAAAGAGAAGTCTTTGTGTCAAGTGGGAGGAACATCAATGCTTCAAAAGTATTTTTTTATTTTTTTGAATACTCTCTGTAGGCATCCCATGAATTCCTTAATTGAACCAAAGATGACTTTATTTTTTGATTCGATTGTGTAAAAAAAAAGTCAAGTTCAAAAAAGCTAAGTTCAAATATCAGACCTTTCTGAGGCTTGTTTGCATTTAAAGACTTGTTCACATTCTTCAATTCGAAACAACTTTACTTGATTCAATGAAGATTGAAGCTATGATCCAAATAAGAGTTTTCACCTAACCTTCACCAGGAGTCGTCGCGACTCACTGAGGGATATTTTGTAATTCTCGAAGTTCACATCTTTCTTTTTTTGGCTAAGTCGTTTTTGGTTTGTTTGTTTTTTTTTCCTTGGAGAGGTTCTTGATTCTTTGTTTTTTGGTTTTTAAATTGTTAAAATTTTGGTAAAATGGCTCTTCATAGCAAAAAAAAAGTTGCTGATCCAATACATCCATGTGTCGGTGATGTCTGCCATTTCATTAAATAACAAGAAGTTTCGAAGAATTTAATGCCTACTTTCCTTCAAATGCGATTTCTTAAAATTTAAAATATTTTTATTTTTTTTAAAGTCATGAAAACTATAAAACGAAAGTTTATGGTTAATTTTCAAATTTGCTGAATACAAACAAACAGTAGAAATGGTAATTTTTAAGGCCTTCTCGCTCGAATTTCTCGATAAGGACTCACTTGGAAAAGATTCAAATATAAGAGGTTAGCTTGTCTCCAATCTTTAAATAAATATACTAAGATTCAAGAAAATCCTTGGCGCGGCTCGACGTTATTAGGAGCGACAAAAATACGCGCACAGACACATACACACACACACACACACACACCTACAGACTAAATGCTCTAAAAAGCCACACTTTCCTACGAAAGTAGAATAGAATAGCTTTAGAACAGAAAGAAATTACTTTTATTTGCCTGTATTTCTATTCAAAACCCTCTATCTAAGAATGATTCTTGTTGTCCCTTTTGATAAAAAGTCTGGTTCGCTTTCAACGTTAAACACCATTCGAAAAAAGGAATTTTCAATCCTTGTTTGCATCCATGTTTTCCTCAATTTTGTTAGTGTGATTTGACTATTTTATTTTTAACTTAAAAAGAAAAAAAAATTGTAAGCTACAGTGCTGGACACGCTGCTTACAGTGCTCAGAGATAACTGTATTGAAGGAAGAATGGTGAACAATTCCACTTCCCAACTCTTAAGTGGTCAAAATCGTACACCAAAAGTCACTGAAGTCATTCAGATCAAAGGTTGATCCACACGTTATTAATTTCATTCGTAAACAAATATTTTTTGTCAACATTGCGAATACTGTGCAGAGTCTCATTAATAGCAAAGTTCGCCAAAAGTCTAAGATGAAGGATAAGAAGGATTATATATTAATTTTCCTTTTCTTCTGATAAAAACCACTTCACCAAAGTAATAATTTTGCACAATAACCTACTATTTATTAATAAATAGATATTTTTGAACTGATTGATTTGGAAAATTCATCAATCAAAAATAATAAAAGCTTTAAAGTTACTTTCCTCATAGCAATAAAACTTTAAAATAAATATTAATCTTCTATATGGTTGAAGTAAACCAATTCTGAACTGCTATTGTTGTGGCACTTTTCAAAGTTTAAAGATCTCTAGATCAGTTAAAACTTATATTTCAAAAAGAATGTTTCAGTTAATTTGTAGTTTTCTTATATTTTATTAAATATAAAGTTTTCATTTCTTTTCAGTCTTAATTTTAAGTACAGAAATCATTTTATTTAAATTAATATTTAATATTACCTTTAATTGACATTTTTATCATATTTTCAATAAATCAAGCATCAGATAGATGTATTTGATTAGAAACTTATTGTTTTGTAATTTGTTGACGAATCTGAAAAAAAATTGAAACATATCTGATTAAAATACTGATAATTACCGGTATTGGATAATGTGGCATTTCCTTTGAACATATCTTCTGTTGCTGCTGATGGTGCTGCCTCCCGGGCATCAAGGACATAAGGTGTCTTTGTGGCTCTATAATAATAATGACATTACGAAAAGTGTATCACAGTGATATTGGTTGATGCACAAAATAAAGCCAAACAAATAACTTAATCAGAAAGCAGAATAATACAATTCCGAATAGCTTGGTATTGCCTGAAATGTTACAGCATCAAGTTCATCATGGTTTTTCTATTATTGTAATTGTATCAGTTTTCAGAAATGAAAAAAAAGATGTTAATGTTAAGGTTGATCATCACCAATCCGGAATCACTGGATGAGCCGGATTAATAATTCTTTCAGATTACTGTTGGTTCAGCTAAATAAATATCTTTAACACAATACAGAGTATGTATAGTTTATCTACAGACTCTATACTTGAAAAAAAATAGTGAAAATCAACTGAAATCTAGGAAATAATATAAGTTATAAATGTTATTTTAAGATGGACAAATCAAGAGGCTTTCATGAATACTTGAGTGAGACCTAAATATTTATAAATGCACAGAATGTGTATCAATAGTTGTTATTCGTGATGCTAAAAAAAAAAAAAAAAAAAAAAAAAAATAGAATGTATCACTTTAGCTGGGAGATCACGATCAAGGAAACTTGCTGTCAGGACAAAATGCTGTCATGGCCCCAAAAATAGACTTCTAATTCAGATGTTATATATTTAGCTGGAGCTGTTAAGTTCTTTACTTTCATTTCAATGATACAAACATTTCCGTAAAATAAGTGTACTATTCACTTACTGTATTTTCAGTATTTAGAATAAAATCATCCTCAATCTTCTTCGCCAATACTTAACAGTCATTTCAGTATAGTATTTGGTTTCTCTTCAGTCTGCTTGGAAAGGGGTTGATTTGGACTGTTTACAATGCCACAGTAAGAGGGCACGAACCCTGTCTTCTGGTAGCAGAGCCTTCCCGGGACCATTGCTGCCAACAGTTGTACTCCGTGGAGACGTCTCCACTCATTCTTGCCTAACTTCCAGAAATGAAAATCCACCCTCTCGAAGCCTACCACACGGCCTCGTTCAAAGAGGGTTAATCGCCGATATGTGGTTCGTTGTCTCCTTTGCGGCATTCTCTATAGTTGAAGCACCCGTTAGCATAGCGTTTTATAGTGCAAGTAACACTTATGAGCAGATCCACACCTGTTTACCATTACGCATACTCTGTGGCGCTGCACGCAGATCATGTGCGTTGCGACGTTGAAACTGGTATCAATGTAATAATTCATGTATACAAATAGTCTGTACACCTAGATTTTTATTCACCTACAATAATTCTTTCTTGGTGTTGGGATTTCCATTTCCGTCAGTGATGTTGACTGCGGTATACTAGTCAAGTCAAGGATAAAATAGCTCGCTGTGACAAATTAGTCATGTCTACTTTTTGTGAAATTTATCATTATTATTGTCCAACCATACTGGTTCGTTACTTTATTAGTCGACCGCCAGTATTTTCTTATATTAAGTATAGCTTTCAACCTAAAAAGGTTATCCCAATTGTAAGGAATGTTGTATTTTGGAAGTAGTTCTTTACTGATAAGAAAGTTTTAAATTTAATTAAAACGAAAACTAACTTTAAGTGATATGCTGAAAATAAATTCTGTTTAATTACAGTACTGGGTAAATAATATTTAAGTTATTAAGCTTAAGATTTGGTGTTGTTAACTTTTGCTTATTCATGATACCTTATCTCTAAAGAAAATTGTACAGACCTTTTTTTTCAAGATTCTTATAAATTACTTCTTTAATTTAAATGAACTGTGTTCTTTTCCTATATTTATTTTTTTATTTTTACGTTATCATTTTAAGCTATCTTATAAAAATATTTATAATAATTCTGACATTGAAAAACAAATATCGTCACACCAATAAATATCTATTAAATTCAAACATACTGTTAATATAGGAAATGTTTGGTCACTTCCTGAGTTGCTGAGGAAGATACCTTCTGGTCAATGATTATATATTATTTTTTTTAAAGGCATTATTCTTAAAAAATTATAAAAAGCTTAATAATATTGAAAGCACTACTGCTAGTGGAAAGTAAGCTTATAGAAAATATCTAGTCATCAACGTAAACTGGAAATAAACAGTAGGTGTCATAAATTGTATTGCTGTATCAAATGAGTTTATAAACAGTGTACTATAAAAAGCATTATAAAATACATACCTAAATGAAAGGCATGATAAATATAAAACCTGGGCAGAAAGGTAACATTTAATACCACAAATTAAAACACAATTGTAAACAACACAAGGAAACAATATAATTTCCAACTGACTTAGCTTATATCAATTACTTCAGTTTGCTACAAATTGTGTTTTAAATCAAAATTAGTGTAAGTAAGAAGTAAAAATATTCAGCATTGTAAGTAGTGTTGCTTTCATAATATCTCTTCGACGATTCGATGCTTACGAAAGCTACCATTGGGATTTAACTTAAGGTTTGCATACGTTAGAGTAGCCCGACTCAGCCAGAACGGAAAGGTAAAATTTCGATGGGAATAACATATATATAGATTTTTTTTTAAATGGAGTGCATTCATTAGAATGGTCAAAATGGGTCGTCATTACGACAGCAGAAACGAAATTATCATCAGATAATGAAGAATACTTGAAGATTCCATGTCGACCGGTGGAATGTAAGCATCCCTTCGGGATTCTGATGGTCTTGATTAAAACTTCCTTGATATTATCTCTACATTTTAAGTATTGACAGCTTTAACATTATTTATTTGTACTTCACAACGGATATCAAATTTAAGTGGAATAGTAGCAGTATAAGGAATTGTATGTCAGTGATAACAGTTGTTACAAAATATAAAATATAAAAGAATTCGGAGAACGAATAAAAAGTAAAAATTAATAAATTTTGTCTTGCAATGTGAATTTTGCCAAAATCAACAGTCCTTATTTTGATGCGAGGGTTTTAATTAATAAACCTCTCATTATTAATGAGTTTACGCCTTTTTTATGAGAAAAATAAAAGAAAAAAATTATATTATTATATTATTATAATTTTTTGCTTTGTGACAGAAGTCAAGGCAAAGTTGTCGACTTCCTGTCATTACTAGTAAGATTATCCGTAAGTAAATACAGTAAAAACTCGTTTATACGTAACCCAGTTATATGTAGTTCTGGTTTGTGTTTAATTGTTTGTAGGTCCTGGCGAAAATTATATTTAATTATGTATAAGTTATTTTTGAGATATACGTAACTGAGTTACGCGTATTTCGCCTTTATATGTAGTAAAGTTTTGAAAATGAGATTGAATTGTTCATATTTTCAACTATAGATAGTTTGGTGCACCGATTTACAGTTCGGCGTTCCGTATCGATATCGTCACGTTTATGAGGTTTCTGGGCGGCTTTTAATGAAAGACACAAAAACTGAATGAATTTTCGCATTGATGAAAGATGGGTTCCCTTCATTTTCTTCAGTTTCTCTCTTGAAGTCGTAGGTAATAGAAGGAATAGAAGTTACTCTTTAGAGGAAAAAGTGAAATTTATTCGGGAAGTGAAAGACAACTAGAAATAGCGAGTAGCTTAAATATAAGTTGCACTTCGTTGTGTGCAGTCATTAGTAAGAAGGAATCAATTTTAGAAGAATGTTAAAGTTAGGTTCAAAATCCGTAAAGCGCAGTCGTGAACAAAAGGGAAAATTTGCAGATATGGAAAAGTGAGTGACAATGTGATGGAAAATTAGTGATAATTTGTCGAGTCTTTGCTTTTCATATATATTTTAGAACTGTAATTGTGTAATGGGTACACAGTATTTTATTCAATCCCTTAAAGTTTCTTAAAACACGAAATCACAAAACCTCTATGAAAATGAATACACTATTTTGAAATTGAAAGTTTTACAGTTATGCATATCATATGTAGAAAACTACGTGCCTAATACACAAATGTTTATTATGAGTGTTCTTATTTAAGTTTAATTAAAAATAAAGTTAAACCTGAGTTGTACGTAATTCTCAGTTACGCGTAAAATAAAATTTTCCCTTTGAAATACGTATAAACCAGTTTTTACTGTATTACAACTATAATAATTACATTTTTATTGCTTTTAAACATTAATAAAAAATAAGGAATAAGGAAATCTTCTCAAATCTTAATCTAATCCTAAAAATTGTAACTTTTTTTAATATAATTGTTTTATGTTACAGAAAATTACTTAATAATTTTATTATAATTAATATTATCAATTTTATTAATAAAATAATTTTTCCATTTATAATTTAATAATGAATAATGCTTGTAATATCAGAAGTGTAAATAAAGTAATTAAATTGTAAATTATTTCAGTGATTCTATGTACTGAATTTGAAATTTAATATATCATTTCATTTCAATTCAATTCTGTGTTTTAGCTTCTAGCAAATTCGAGCACAACCTCATGGAACCTCAGGAGTTTCCAAAGTACGCATTACGATTCTGAAGCCTATTCAATTGGACTGAATCCTAGCGATGGTGCATAGGCAGACCTTTAATACCATCATTTGGCTGCCCAGTTTAAATGAACAAAATGTTTGGAAGGATGATGAAGGATGGGTTATCACCGATGAAAAAACAATTTTAACATCCTTGTCTTACTTCGGTCATTTAAAAATTCCAAATAAATTTAAGTGAATAAACTAAATAATATTCATTCAGTAATTTCTGTTTGAAATGTTGATATAAAAGATCTGTAATTGGACTTCTGCCAATACTGAACTTATCTAAACCATTAGAAGAAATTAAATAGGGGTCATCTGAATTTGATTAAAAGCTATCTGTCAATAAAAAATAAATTTTAAACTAAATAATGCCAAGTAATAAGATATTTTAAAAGCGCTATTTGGAATACTTTACACTCAAAGTAATTTTGTATATTACTTCAATTCAGATGAAAATGCTGTTTCAAAAACTATAGCTTCAATATATTGTTTAAGCATAACAACACTAAGAAAGTAATAATTATTTACGTTTCCTTCAATATTTAAGGGTTTTTGCATCTTATTTCCTTTAAAAATTATGTCAGTGCAGTTAACGGAAATAAAGTATAGAAAAAATACTATTTCCTTTTTGATGGCTTTAATATCTGCTATTAATACATTTAAAAATATCAGAAATCAAATAATTATCGTATTTTTTTCAGTCGATATTATCAGCAGGTTTTCTTTAACAAAAGATAACCGTTAAGATGCCATCTCCGAAGACCTGTCAATCATCGATTGCCTAGCAACAGGCTTTTCTATTTCACAAGGTGGGTATCACACCATCGACCACATAAATTTACAAATTCAAAATAAAATAAACTCAAATCATCATGAAAATAAAATAAAATACAAACATTTATAATAACAATACAGTGTCTCCTTAAAACAAAATGAAATGGCCCCTTCTTTTCCAATTTCCTATTTTAAAGAATGGACCCACCCGGACCACTTGTTTGATTGACAGATCTTTCGATATTGTATTTTGTCTATAGAGCATTTTTTTAAGAACATTTACCAACATTTAAAAAAATTATTAATCAGAAAGTGTGTACAAAAAATTATAGAAAAATCATTAAGTCATTGATAAGTGTCTTCAAGGAAATAATTATGTATTAAACGTGCAGTGAAACACATCGTTTAAATCTAAGCAGATAATCAACAGTCGCTGAGATTTGATGGAAGTGTTTTGCTGGATCAGCGCCAACTACAGTGAAATCTATTAGTTTTCCTTTGAGGCATCAAATGTTATTCTTCAGTGAATTCTGATAATTTAAAATACTTCTTTTTTGAAATAGAAACACGAATAGTGTAACGCTACATAGTTAGCCTTGTTGTTGTGGAAATTATAAATCCAGAACTATAAGTATAATAGTCAACTAAAAGAAAAGTTGTTTCCAGCTGGCCTTTGCCTTTACACTAGAGTCAATAACTTCAATATTTGTATACCTCCATCTTTGATTTATATATCTTTACATTCATTAATTAATATATCTCAGAATATAAAAAAACAACAACTAAATAATGTTCACATTTCGGTTTGTAAACATAAGACAAAGTTTTTAATTTGATATGGTCCCTTTCTTAGAAATTAAATAGTAAACAAAATATCTAAATACTAGATAACGAGTAAAAATAAATCAAGCAACCAAATATTTTTTTTTTTTTTTTTTAAAAAGGCAATTTTTTGCAGATGCTTAATGCGGTATTGAAAAGTGTATGGGATTGAAGCATCCAATAAACCAGAATTTAATTAATCTTTCTTTTGATATTCTATTTAGATTTAGTAGCAGATACTTTAGACTTCTCTACTAAAATCCTACTTTCAAACTGATATATATCATGAATGCAAGTTTTCAAGCAAGTGCGAAGGAGTAACATTTACATACACTTACCACTCTTGATCACATAGATTTTCAGTCTTCAAAACTTACATCACGTGTCGTTGCAATTAATTTAAGACCAGTAATTCGCAAACTATGTAACGCAAGAAGTGGCTAGTGTATTATGGAAGTATGTTTTAAAAATGAGATGAAAAACCCTTTGTATAGAGATTTATTTCATCCATGATCAATTAACTTCATGATTTATTTACCTTATCAAAATATGCGAAGTAATAATTTTCTTTAGTTTATTATTAGTCATAGTTTAATTTAGTTTTAATTTTGTAGACGAAGTGAGCCTGAAAATTGTTAAATCTTTTGATGCACCATGAACCAAAAAGTTTGAGAACCACTGCTGTAAGATTGAAAGTTAAGTCTTATGAAACCCTCATGAGAAGCAAAGAGTTACCGTATTTTAAGGACTGTAAGACGCAATTTTTTCTTCGAAAAATTGCCTCCAAAATTCAGGTGCGTCTTATACCCGAAATTAATATAAAAAGGTCAGTTCGGTTTTATATACCAAGAATTTTTTTTTTTAGTCTGGCTCTGCAATCCATATGATAAAAATGGTAATTTTTTTTTTTTTAAATTGCTTAAAAATTAAGGTGCGTCTTATAGTCCGTAAAATACGGCACATTTTACTATTAATAGCAAAAACTCCACCTTTATTAAATCTTGAACAATTACTGAAAATAAATTTGATTTTTTTTATTAGACAGGTTGGATTCTTATTTCAACTATAGAATAGATTGATAGATATATAATTTAAATAATATGCCCAACTACTAAATCATGCACTCATAAAAATTTATGCAAATATTTCTACACTGCAAATTTTATAGAAATCTATTTATTCAGTTGATACTTTTACACTGATATTTAGATTTTAAAATCAGAGAAATTAAAATTTGATCTTTTTTTTTTTTGTAAGCAATTACACCAATGTATATTATTTTGTAAACGGTTTTATAGGTAAAAATTCTCTTATATATGCTGGATTTACTGGTTTTAAAGAGTTGGTAAAGAACTTTTAAAGTATTAATTTGACAATTAATTTCTTCAAGAGAAGCAAAATTGGAACTCTTGACATAGGACAATGCAATGTTGACAATATTTGAAAGGCAATGCAATGTTGACAATATTTGAAAGGCAATCTACAAGAAAGTTGGGTGCAATGACAATAGTTTCTTGGTATAGATAGCTCAACGATATTTTTGTTCTATGTACTGGATTACAAATAATTTCATGTAATTGGAAACTATGCCAGTACTAAAACAAAAATTGTGTAATTGAGCATCGAAAAATTTAAATCAATAAACTAGTCTTAATAAAATTACTCATTTTGCGTTGATGTGAAAATATTCAATTTCTCACTCCACACGAGCAAATTCTTTGAACAAATTCAAAACCACGTCATTCAGAATGATTTAAGAAAAACACAATCCTTTCAAATATCTTAACAAGAAATAGTTTATAATTAAAAATGGAAGACGCTTTAGGATCTCTTCATCTGATCTGTAAAGAAACTGATTAGCATTCCTTGTTAAAAAGTTGGTTATCGTCCAAAGCCACTAGTGCGAAATACAATACCAAGTAGAATAGCTTCAATTTGCGCTTACTTTTACTAGTATTCAAAGTATTACTGCTATTGCCTACCTTGTGTATACAGTCATGAAGAACCCGCCTCCAATGCCTGAATGATGCGGATTAACGGCTTCTAAACACAACAAGGTAGCGATAGCAGCATCAACTGCAGATCCATTCAGCTTCAACATTTCACTGTTACAAATACGAAATGGAAATCAAACTTTCATCTACTTCCGAAATCTTAAAATATCACCGAAATAATTTTGAGAACTAAAAAGCTCTAGACAAAAAGTATAGTAGAATATATGCTCTTTTGGTAGAATACTATTATAGAAAAAAAGATCAAGTTCTAAATTATTTTAAAAAAAAATTAACAATGGAACACAAAGCTTGGAAAGGTTTTGATTCTGGTCAAATTTTATTTAAGATATTTCCCAATATTTTTTAGCTTATGAATTCATTCTTGCCAATTATTAGTGATGAAGTTGTGTAATTCTCTAAGTTATATCTAAACACTATATTACTTCTGTCATTCAGGATTTAAAGGCAAATGTTTTTTGGTAGAACTAAACGAAATTCTGAAATTTCAATGCCAATAAAATGACTTTTAGAGTGAGATTTAAGTTAAAATTATTGATATTCTATGAGCCAGAATTAAATGACAGACTATTTAAGCATGTTATCAAATTACATTTTTAGGAGTAATTGCTATCCATATGTAATAGGAGTTCCTTTCAAATGTAGGTTTAAAACATTCTGGGATAAAATTGCCAGTGAATACATTATCTTTTCACTTCACTTTGAATTTAATCTTTTGAAAATTACTTCATATTGCTTTATGAATAAATGAAATATACCATTATCTTTACAAAAACAGCTTTACAACTCCTGAAAATAATTGCAAATTTTGAAATAAAACAAAGCAAGCAAAATTCTGTATGGAAACTTGAGATTTCAAACATAAAGCATTTGTTTTAATGTATACGAAATTGTTGTGGTATAGTGTTATTGATTTCCTTTCCTAATATTAAATCTTGTGCTTTTTCTGTAACAGTAAAATCACATACTTTTGTTTATACTTTAACGGTGTTTATGGCAGATACCTAAATAGTTGCAATCAATTGAACAAGAGATTTCAGGATAGCATATTACCCATAAACCTTATTTTTGTCGTAATTCACTTTTTACTTGAATCCTGCTCATGGATTTGAAAGTTGTATTTCTACTTTGTACTGAGCATTCATATGAATTATGTCTTAACTGATGAAATATTAACAAAGCCAAATACTTATTCAGTAGTAAGAAAAAATATATAGTTTTACTTTTTTGTATTTGAAATTTACATTCAGAATTACCACTGATCAAACAAATCAAAACTTCTCATTATTTGTACTATATATAATTTTTATAATTGCTATTTATACTAAATTCTATTTTAAACTAATCTCAACTTTTAGGAATCATTTTAAAATTTTAGAAAGCATCAATTTATTCTAATCAAATGCAATGATATACAGAAATACAAAGTATTAAATAAAAAATAATACATTAAAAATTTAGTGACTAATTATATTAAATAAAAAATAATTTTTCAACACTTTCATATTAGCATATAGATTAAAAATTCAAATAGATAAATGTAAATAGAAATACATTTTTAGAAATATTTAATAATTTACATAAATGTTTTAGTAAATATTAAAAGAATTCTTGCTTTCATTCAATACAGAAAAAAATTGTTCTGGCCCATTTTATAAAACTAAACAGCAAGTTTTAGTTTTACAGAATGAGCTCAAATGATTTTTTTTTTTTCGATGTTATTTTAGCTATGGCGTCTCCACTGACAAGGGCTTTCTGGATGGCTGTTAGAGATACAACCTGTAGAGAATGTTTTATTTTATGACTGTCTCAGAAGGTTTGGCACTGGTATAACTGATCATTAAATCTTATAATTCTGAAGAGGAATTATAAATTGTAAAACGCTAATATTATGTCTTGGAGATCAAACGCACCTGCCTATTTCTGAGCATCTAGGGTCATTGGCTGCCACAGCAGCTCGTTTAACAACTATCTGTTGGCCTGTTGTAACCGTCTCGGTATTGTTTGAAGATGGTGCCGAGGATGGATTTAGTGATGGAGCTGCAGGTTTGATCGTTGTAACGGCGGGAACTTCATCTTCCCTGGTAGATATTACGACAGTTACAGGAGGATTAGTGGTTGCTTCTGGTTTTGGTGGGTTGACGATGGCTGCTGAGCCACTCTGGGCATTCGGATTTTCTACTTCGTTGGCAGATGCGCTCAGTTCTGCTCTGCGTTGTTTTTCGTAGATTTTTGGTAAACCAATCGCAAGGGAAGTAGCTATTACCGTAACGATGAAAACAGACAACACAGACACCAGAATGCAATCACGTCGAGTACAAACGAAACTGAAAATAAAAAATAAAAAAAAAGTTTTTAATTTAAGAAAGGAATACAAGGTAGTGAGTACAGTATTTGTCTCACTGCTATTATGAAAGAATTAAGCAAGCATTTTTATCCAATTAATGGCGTCATAATAATTGAGAAATAGTCTCCTTGGGTAGTCTGTCTTACATTCAATTTTTTCTTTATATATAATTGTTCCATACCTTTTTTGTAGGTCCTTTCTCCTACAATATTTATTATAATAAAAGATCTTCAACATCTCACAATTAAACGTAATATTTTACATTTATTATTAAAAGTAAATTTTCGAGGCGAATATGCGTTCCCTCTTTCTCAAGCCTATTTAAATATTTGAAAATTCGAAAATTTGCTTTTAATAATAAATGTAAAATAATTGTAATAAATGTTTAATTGTGAGATGTTGAAGATCTTTTATTAATTTTTTCTTTAGTTTTTAAATATGAAGAAAATTTTAATGTGCGGTAATAAGTAACTAATAGAATTCTCAAACACGTACATATCAACTGGATAACTATTTATTAAAGACTTACACGATTTAATAAAGGGAGCCATAAGAAGATCTAAAAAGCGTCATCCTGAAGACAACTCTTTCCTCTTCCTGTTACTTTTACCGATACATAGGAGTGTGAGCTTATGTTATGTGAAGCGGACATGTGTTTTTTTTTTTTTTTTTTAAATCTATGGTTTATGAATTATATAACTATTCATTTTTTGTTATTTTTAGTTTTTTGACAACCAGGTGATGCTGCGCTGATGGCGTCATGCATCTTATCTTCGCTGATTGGCCCTTCAACTTTAAAATGTTGGTTTTTTAAATTTTTATTATATAACGGACGTTATTTCTTTGTTTCTATGCACTTAAAAAGGACAGACGTTTAGGGCTGTTGATCGTAAGTCTTTTAATAGATAGTTATCCCGTTGATATGTGCGTGTTTGAGAATTCTATTAGTTTTTAAATATTATATATCCTTATGTATTTACATACAGTATAATGGCCATTTAACTTAGATCTGAAGTAGTAGTTTAATTTTATATACTAATTAATACAAACAAAACATATAAGGGTGAAATTTCCTACACCAGATAATGTTGCTCAATATTTCGGCTCGGTACCTTGCACCTTCTTCAGAATAAATTGAAAACTACATTAATAAGACAAAGGTTTTGGAGAGGACGATCTTTCTTATCCGAGACATTATAAAAGATTAATTAGTATAAAAAAGCTACATTTTCCCAGTAATTTCTGTGTATTATTGTAGATATTTATACTGATGGATTTCTGTGTTCGATTATTGCTACAAAAAGCCAAATCATTACATCAAAAATGACATTATTTCATTTTACTGAAAAATCTTTCTCATAAATTGAATTAGAAATTAATGAAGTAATGATTTAGAAATTTATTCGTTAAATTTTTCTAAGACAATATTCTATGTAATGAGGTTTTCGTATATTGCTCCAAACAAAGAAAATCAATGGATATTACTCAGCAATACATTTCATACATTTAAGTTCAAAGGGGAGGTCGCAATACAGGAAAATCACGTCAGAATCAAAAAGATCGGAATAAAAATAAAAACAAACCACTGAAATTTTTAAACTCGAGAAATTTAGGGATTTTCAATGATCTTTTCTGCCCCCCCCCCCCCTTCATTAGTCTTTTGACCTCAACGGTGGTTCTATGGTTGTACCATTCGTGTGCTAGGTAACTGAGGATCCAGTATACAATTTTTTCAAATCCAAATTAACGAAACTAATTTACTTCTACGATATGCATTTTATACTTTCATCGTCAGTTATTTGATAACCGTTAGAAACTGATATTTGCATAGTTATTTTGATCAAACCTGTTTCCAATATATCAATCTAAAAAGAAGAAATGTATAGGCCTATGTACAAAGTTTTAACACTTCCCTTTTATGACATGTATAACCAGTGGCGTAACTAGGCCTCTTT
>JAFIDM010009631.1:60032195-60042999 GCA_023159025.1 Thereuonema tuberculata
ATCACCAAAATATATTTTTACAATAACAGCCTAATTCTGTCTGCTTGTTTGTAGAGTGCTATAATTGAGAGACGAGACAAGCAACGCCATTTTAAAGAGAAAGTTTTTAATTTTTTTCTAAGCAGGAATTAGTTGGGTTTTAGTTATTTTCCTTGTAAATTTTGAACGAATTACAGGCTTAACACCTTTATCCGTACTTTAAAAATTAATTGTAGAATCATTATGTCATTGCATATTACAATCGTATTATTATTTTTGGGGAAATGAGAGACAGTAAATTCATAGTTCATCCGTAAAGTATTTAACAATAAATGTTTTTTATTTGTTACTTTTTTATGTTTCCAACCGGCTAATCAAGAACTTATAATTTAAATATTTTTATTCTTAAAAAATCAAAAATAATCAAAAAAAAAAGAATAAGTTTCATTATTACGACTTTTTTTTCCCAATATATCTTTTGTGCTTTTTTCTGAGTTGCAAAAGATTTACTTTGCATCGCAAGACACCACAGTATGGCAATACTGGATAATCAATTGTTCGTGCCATTCTTCTCAATGCCATTATTGCAGAAAGGCTTATATGTTTTATTTCTTATTATTGCACGTATCTTAATCTCACATGTTTCTGCCTTGGACTGTAAACCTTCAACCGTTGACGAGAATCGTCCAAGAATCGTAAAAATTTCAAATGTTTATTCTAATGCAAAGTTTGTAATCCAGGCGTAATTGATTGACCATGCAAAATGTTTATCTTTGGCTCCAACTTTAGAGACTGAATGGATGACATTTGATGGATCAATGGCCTTTTTATAGTTTCTAGTTTTTAATGGATATTAGCTTATGAGCATGTGGAATCTTCAGAAATTTAAGAAAGCAATGAATTAGGAAGTGAGAAGTTTACTAATCTGGAAAATCATCACTAAATGTGAACATTAGAACATCGATGTGATCATGAAACATTTCTGACACACAAATATCATCTGAATTTAACAAACTAAGGAATGGGCTTCGATCTTTCTAAAGTAACTAGCCGAGTACCGTCGCTTCGCTCCGGAACCCTTGCATGTATAGCATGAAAAAAAAAAAATATTTATTTAGCAAATTATGCCGTCACACACTTCATGGTCAGTTTGTCAGATCGGTTGGCGTTTATGTTTACTGCTCCGCTCCTATTGCTCGTAGTGTGATGTTATATAGCCTATAATGAGTTGGCCCGTCTTCTTCCGCTGCTTATATACTGTCGAAGGGGGGGGGGGGGAATAAAGGATGTTGTAAAAAGTCCATTCAGATGTAGGCCTATTTAAAAATAAGCTTTTTCAATGATCACTTTCCAGAAGAATAAGATACAGACACGTCAGTGCTTTAATAACAGTTTTCTTCTCGTTTTTTCATTATTTGTTTCTTTTTTTCTTGTCTTTATCTTTCAGCTTTATTGTCTTTATCGTTCAGCCTCCCCACCCCACCCCATGGGTGTGTTTATCAAATAAATGCATCATCATCATTGATTGATGCACTAAAATTTAACGATTTAGGAATTTTCATTTTTACGTGCCTTCACAAACTTCTCACAATAGCCAACATGAAATGTTTCACATTTTTGCATGTATCTTGCAAACGCAAACGTTTCTGCGTTTGCAAGATACATGCAAAAATGTTCGATAGAACTTTCAAATACCAACATTTTCTCAATATAATGCTCTCTTCTAACTTTTATACTTTTCGCTTAAATTGAGAAAAAGTCAAAATTTGACCCTATAAAAGGCGCCCTCTTGGAAACCTAAAAATTTTTCGAAACATTTTTGTAGCATTTTGTTTGTCTTAAAAAGATCTACATTTCATCCATTTGCATGGCCAATCTAGCTCTTATAGTTTGGCCACAAAATTGGAAAAACTGAAAGTCTTATGACAGAATGACAGATAGAATAGCGCTTTTATTATATAAGACAATCTTTAGAAAGTAAAATCTGAAATGTTAATGATATAATCTTTAACTAACAGAAGCAATCTATCGTTAGAGATTTTTTTCTCTCTTTTCTACTTACTACAGTAAGAAAGCGAGGACTTCAGAGATAGAGAATAGATCTCATTCCAAAATACTATAAGGTAGGTGACCCAAAGGTGGCCATTGTTAAGCTTTGCTGATTTTTTATAATTTAACGGTTGCGGGAATATAAAAAAAAATTTAGGGGTCATCACCCTGAAACTTCTCTAAACAAGACATATTGATATTGTTATTCTTAAAACATATTTAGTTTGTTTAACAGCTATTTTATTAAAAAGTTACTTCCTGGCCACCTTCGGAGCACGTGAACCTAAGGTGGCCCACATATTTGTTTTGTTGAAAATTACATTTTCCAGGGGTTGAAGGGACACTTAACACTTTATGACTAAATTCAGTATTTTGTAAGCTACCTAGTTTTACATGCCTAAAGTCCTAATACTAAATATGCGTACAAAATATAGAGGGAAAAAGTCTTTCAAAAAGTACACTTAAATTTTTTGATTCTGTCGCCTTGTGTAAGTCTTTCAATCTGAGTCAATGCAAAAAGTACACTTGAAATCTTTGATTTTGTCACCTTTTCTAAGTCCTTCACACTCCTCGTGGACATATCTTAAACATTGGGTGCACAGTTTCATGTCACTTATTTTGTCCGTTCCCAAGGTGGTCAGGTTGGCGGGCCACCTTGTGCACACATCTCAGCACATTGTTTTCACAAATAAACAATGTCATTACCATGAAATTCTTAAACTGTGACAATACGTCCTGAATGAGTAGTGACCGAACTTTAATAAAATATACAACAACTTGCATTTAACAAAACTTTACACGATTAAATTTAATTTATTACTTACCGGAAAGTAAGAACAACGATGCTCAAAAACAAATGTCTTCTCAGTAATGGCCGACGTCTCGTCGAAATGGCTTAGTTTTCAGTAGCCAGCGCTAGAGTGCGACAGCTGTCAAGTAGCAGGTGCCATATACCGACTATTTTGTGTATTACTATTTTATATAAGCAGATGGCCACCTTATGCACTCTGGTCACCTTTGGGTCACCTACCTTACCAGTAGTGATGGTTTTTACTGAACCACCAATAGCACCTATTGAGTGTACTTAAATTTTCCTACATGTATGAAGCAAATGTATCGCCGCTATCCAGAACTATCTACAATCGGACCTCAATATAAGGTCACTCCTTGGGACCTCGCGAAAGGGACCTTATAAGCGGGATGACCTTATAACCGATTCATACGCATTTGTCAATAAATAAGCATTATATAAATACAGTATAATTCTTTGTAAAATTTAATACATACAAAAATATCAGTTGATTAGGTTATAATTTTTTAATTTAGTTGAACCAATTAAAATAATGGAATCAGAAAGAAATTATTTTTAAAAAATTTTAATTCGGAATAAAGTTGTATACGAATAGTACAAGTAAGCTCAAGCAAAGTACTGATGTACAACTGACCATACTTAAAGTAATCCATAATACAGGACTGTGGCGCTTTTGGTTTCATCTTTTGTATAATATTTTCTAAGTTTTGTAGTTTCTGAAAATGTTCTTTAGCTCCCTCATGCCTCGTAAAAAAATGTTTTACGACATTTAATGCTCTGAGCGCTTCTGCTTGTGTCACCGCTTCACTTTGAGTATCACTGTCGTTACCCTCACTTTCTAATGCATTTGAATCTAAAACTTACGAAACAATTTCGGAAATCGAAGCTTCAGAAGTGGTAGCAATTTCATCATCAATTCTCACATATTCACTTTCCCCTTCTATAGGACAGCCGCGATTTCTGAGATCTTGTATTAACACAGCTAAAGGAATATCGTCTTCATCATCTTCATCTGTTATTTCATCCACACTATTTTTAGATAATTGAAAACCAGCATGTCGAAAGCAATTTGAAATGCATGTGTTTGACACCAAGCTCCAACTTTTATGAATATAAAAAATTGCATCTAACACAGACAGGTGAAATTTTTTTTCTCATCAATTGCTGAAATCAAGTCTTTAAGAAGGAACTTTCTGTAGTTCATTTTCAGATTTTTAATGACTCCCTGATCCAAAGGTTGAAAAACACTGGTAACATTTGGGGGTAAAAAAACAATCTCAATTGATTTCAACTGAGGTATGTTGATATGAGCAGGGCAATTGTCTGTGATGAAAACAACTTTTCTTTTATTTTTCAAAAACTGTCTATCGAAACGCCGTATAGTTTTCTCAAATATATTCATCCATGCTTTTTTGTTTGCATCATAATCCAAAGGTAAAGACTTAACGTTTTTAAAGCAACGGGGCTTTCGAAATTTTCCGATAACTAGCGGTCTCAGTTTTTTAGAGCCATCCATATTAGCTCCTAAAAAAATTTCAGTCTTTCTTTACTTTTTTCCCCCCTATACATTTTTCTTTCTTTTTTTTTCGTACCCACGGAAAAATTCTTGGAATTGAATAAGTGTGGCACTGAAATCACAGACAAAAGTGACCTTATATGCGATTACGGTATTTAAGACCTCACCGTATATCCGATAATCCATATCAAAGAATTCCTATTCAATGAGCCGGAACTTTAGAAAAGTGACCTTATATGCGGGGGGACCTTATATGCGAGTGACATTATATCGAGGTCCGACTGTACAATTTCAGTCTTAGAATGGAATTAGATATAATGACAAGATTGGATAGTCAGCGAGATTTACATCTCTTTCCAAAGAAATGCAAACAGACAATTTCAAAGCGATTTCAATATTTTCTCTTCTCATTACCTGAAATTTCACAAATTTGATCTTGTAGTTTACACATGACCTGTAACTTCGATCACGACTATCTCTGACGCTTAGGTGGAAGCTAGAATTCCATCAGAATTGTTCGAACAGAAGTTGAAAGAGTGTTTCATTGATAGAGAAGTTGATTAGATGTTTTTCGGTTTTAGAATTTTGAAAACTAATTTTGGTAGAGGGAAGTGCTGGTTTTTGCAGTTTCTCGTATTTACAATACAGTAAAACCTCGTTAAGTCGTCACCCGGATAAGTCGTCACTCCGTTTAAGTCGTCGTTTTCCTTTGGTCCCGACAAGGTCTCATAAACAATAATGTAAAATAACCCTTCATTACCCGTCACCAAATTAGTTCTACTCCGGATAACTCGTCACCCTCAAAAATGGCCAAAAGCATCTTACTTCTTCATTTTGCATGCCATCGTGTTGTCTTTTCAGTCCTGCCCCTTCACTTTAAGAAAGTCATGGCTTTACGGGGAATTTTCGACCATGCCTGTCACTTCATTCCTTTCCTACCATTTCGGAGGATTTGGGTCCTTGGAATCTCGCTGCTAATCATTCAAAGCACACTTCTCGCTGCGACTCTGTCAAGTGTAGACGTTTTTCTTGACCACTCCTGAGTGTGACTTCATTTCATAGCGAGTAAGCCCCGCTATAAAGGCTATTTTTTCTCTTGCAATTTCGTGGTTCGATTACGTTTTTAACAAGCAGGGGAAACGAAAACTTACCTCGTTATCTTTTAAAGAAAAAAAAAGACTTAATTGCACTTTTTGAAAAATCAAATGTTTTGAAAACAGCTTTTGCCAAAGAACACCATATTCCCAGGACCACATTAAGCGATATTCTTTCATCGAAACAAGTAATTGTAGAAGCTGACTGCAAAGACAAAAGAAAGAGAATGAGGAAATCGAAATTTGACGAGATCGAGGAGATTTTAGTTCGATGGCTAAAACATACCAGATCGCAAAATGTGCCGATTTCTGCCGTGATTCTCAAAGAAAAAGCCATGGAAATTAAGGTAATTAAGGAGTTGAACATTGAAGATTTCGGCGGCAGGAATGGTTGGCTGGAACGTTTCAAAAACAGACATTGCTTTTATTTAAAACGATTAAAATGTTGTAACTATAAAAAAAAAATATTCTCCGCTCATTCATTTGCATGTATTGATTTCTGAAAATCTTGTTTTTCTCACCGAATCCTACAACAATTCATGAAAATACTGTATTTCAGTGGGTTTTTTTTTCAAAAATTCCTACTACGCCTAAGTCGTCACTCCGCTTAAGTCGTCAAAAATGTTTGGTCCCTTGAGTGACGACTTAACGAGGTTTTGCTGTATTTACATTATCATCCCACTTTCTTCATTAAACTGCCTCCAATTAATTGTTTGAATTATTTGTTTTCTAGTTTGTTATCTAACATTCTGCCAGCAGCACAAAATAATATTTGTACTAATTTAAAGCATTACAATAAATCAGTAATAAATGTATATTATTTGTTTAAAAATTCTAAGAGAAGAATTATTATAAGCTTAAATATAACAATATTTACTTAAATTGTGAAAAATTTATGTAAAACTATGGAAAGTAGAGTGGTGTACAGCTTTTTTATGTTAAAATATTTTAAGTGAAATATCTGAGTAATAATAATAGACTTATTTCTATCAATCCAAGTTTTCTAAGACTAATATTTATATTTTCTTACCGTTTCCTTATTGATGTGCTATCTCTGATTACTACCACCGCCTTTTAACCAAAACATTGAAGATCTGTTCTAAATATATAGGCTTTTTTTTTCTTCTGATTGATTATGTCAAACATTACAAAAAAACAAACAAAACACACAGACATAAAACCTATGAAAGAAAAAAGCAATTAAAAAAAGTCACTAAATTACTATAATTAAATCTTATTCATTTTTAAATTTATTCTAAAGCAAAATCTTTAAAAAAAATAACTGACTTCTTGTTTGTGTCTGTGTGTATTTATGTGCACGTTTACATGTGTATATGTTCATGTGCTTGTTCAGCAATTGTTATCGTAATAATTGACAATTATAATTGACTGCAATTAATGACGCGATACTAAATTTTTGTTGTAATTCGAATAAGTACATTTTTTTTATGTTGAAACTGTAATTACCTGAATTCAATAATCTTTCTATTAAATCACCGCAAGAATGAATAGCGATGTAGACAATCCATTATTATTTAACAGAAAGAAACCAGGCATCAATGTCATCCACCTAACAATGAACCATAGGAATCTAAAATGAACTGTTATTACTGCAGAACAGATATCACATAACTGTTGAACTACAGAATTCTTTTAAATACTATTTTACATGAATAGTTACAAGGTCAACTTGGGAAAGTTCGGGTTGACCTTCAAATAATCAATAAAAAAATATCATAAACTATTGCAAATGACAAAACATAAATAAATAAATAAATAAATAAATAAATAAATAAATAAATAAATAAATAAAGCAATCTATTTTGAGGAAATAGATGTTAGTATGCTTACATAGCATCATATAGAATTTTTATTCAGTGTTTGTTTATTATTTTTTAAATTTCCTTTGATTCTGTATCTGGATTTTTCCCTTCTTTTCTTGTTATGTATTGCGGATAATGTAGATAAAGTGACTTTGGACCTGTAAGAAACAATCCACCATCAACTTATATAATTGGCTAAGTTCGTCTGTCTGTCTGTCCATAACTCGATATAATTAAGCTGTTGAGATAGATCCAAGGTTCTCAATGGTACCATTGAATCAAGGAGCACTCAAATTGGATGAAAGATTAGTTCATTTTGTCATCCCATGTTGTTTCCATGAAATTTTAACTGAAATTCTAACAAAACATACGTTCAAAACCAAATAATTTTGTTACCACTGCATCCATTTTAATGAAATTTGGCATACTTACTCAGTTTTTTACGTTGATTTTGAAACTCAAAACCATTTTTGCCGTAGAAGCTTCGTTCACAAGTTAGCGCAGTATTTAGATTATACAAAGGTGAGTTTTAAATGCCTTTCGGCGTTATGAGTCAAAAATAATAATTATTCCTTAGATAAATTAAACTGTAGATATGGTTGGTATTTCGTTTTTCTTTTTGGATGGAAAATGATCTTTTAGATTAAACTCTCAGAACCTATATTAGAGGTGCACAGGTAAGAAGTACACCTAAAAATAGGTCTGATAAACATTAAAAAAAAATATTTTTCAAATCAAATCATCAATCGAATCAAATACACTCATTAACAAAAAAAAAAAAACGACGCACCTAGAAGGAGTTGTCCGATGGAGACAAAAATTGGTGGAGAGGAGGATTATGTACAGAATAGAAAATGATTAAAATTTCAGACAAATTGAGTGATTTATTTCAGAGTTACAGAGTTACAAAGTAACGAGCTCAGTAAGATGTTGATCCACCTCTACCCTGAATGCAAGCTGCCACACGACGTGGCATAGAGTGATAAAGCTCCCTGATGGTCTCCTGCGGTATTTCTTGTCAAATTTGCTCGAATTGTCGGGCTAGGTCATCCATATTCCCTGGTGGATGCAGTTGCCTTCCCATCATATCCCAGACATGCTCGATTTGGAGAGAGATCTGGGGATCTGGCTGGCCAAGGAAGTGTTTCACAAGCTGCAAGACAGGTCATAGAAACACGTGCCGTATGTGGTCTGACATTATCTTGCTGAAAAATAAGGCCAGGGTACTGCAAAATGAAGGGTAGCAAAACAGATCTCAGAATGTAGTCGACGTACCGCTGTGCTGTAAGTGTGCCGCTAATGACGACCAAAGGGGTCCGGCTATCAAGGGAAATGGCACCCCAAACCCTAACTCCTGGTTGAGGGCCTGTGTGGCGTGCAATAGTGAAAGCAGGATCGGCACGCTGCCCTGGGCATCTCCAGACATGTCTGCGACGATCGTCAGGACACAGTTGGAAGAGGGATTTGTCGCTAAACACTATACGTCCCCAGTCAGCATCATTCCAACCGGATCGAGCCAAGCACCACTGTAATCTGGCCCGACGGTGTGCAGACGTGAGTGGCAGGTGGCGTAGCGGTCAGTACGAGCGTAGATGTCGCTCTCTCAGCCGTCTGTGAAAGGTCATGGTGGACACTCGTGTGCGGGTTGCACGAGTGATGGTTGATAACGATGATTCAGGCGCTGTGACAGCTGATCTGACAATCACTCTATCCTCCCGCTCTGCTGTGGCCCTAGGTCGACCGCTACCTTCATGTCACTGAAATCTGTCATTGTCCACCCATTCCTGCCAGCATCTTCTAATCGCCGCATCACTTCGACCCATATGACGAGCGATTCTCCGATTTGCCCAATCTGCCTCTTCAATCCAATGATACGACCTCTTTCAAACCCTGACAGTTGCACGTAATGAGCTCGAATCCTGTGGCGAGGCATTTTTTCAGTCGTTGAAAGGTATCATAACTCGCAATGCAACAGAAATTTTGACCATCAGATTGAGAATCGCTTCTTATATACACCTACTGAGTGCGCAGTTCCGATGCGCTGTAGCTCTCGCTATTCATACATTGGACACCAAAGTTTAATCATTTGCATGGGCCGTCCCAATGTCTTTGCATACGAAATTTCATTAGAATCGGACAACTCCTTCAAGGTGCGTCGTTTTTTTTTTGGTAATAGATGTATGTACAAGGTGTTCATTTTATCTGAAGACATAGAAATATCTCGAAAACTACAAATCGGATCAAAAAACTTTATAATTAAAATTTGTTCGTCTCGGAGGGGACATCCAATGATACCAAACTCGACCCCCCAAACCCACCCCCTATGAGGTGAGGGGTTGGGAAGAAAAACGTAAATAGGAAACCCCATTTTTTTATTGCAAATTCGGATTCTCCAGAAAATTTCACATTGATTTGATATACCGTACGTCGGGGTTGCTCGCAGATGGCGCTGTAATCGACAAAAATCAAAATGGGTAAAACATCGTTGAAAATTGGGGATATCTCAAGAAATAAAAAATCATATGAAATCAGAGAAATAAACATGTAGACGTATGTGACATTTATCAAAATGCTATCCAATGACACGTGAATTAACCCCCCACCCCCACGCTGCGAGAGTGGGAGAGGCAATTATTTCATAACTTGTAATGCATTCCGTTGTGTCTCTTTTTTTTCTTGTCTCACATATCGGAGTGTTATGTCCAATTATAGTAAGTGTTCAAAAATACGACATTCAACTTCAATACACTTATTGATCCTGTCTTCAAATGTCTGTACAGAGGACAGAAGCATATCTGCGGGAATTTCAGCACAGGCGTTTCTTATGCATTCTATCATGTTTTCACGGTCTGTTGGCACTTGTCGATAAACCTTATCTTTTAGATAACCCCACAGAAAGAAATCCGGCGATGTCAAATCAGGCGATCTAGCAGGCCAATTAATAGGGGCACCTCTGCCAATTCACCGACCATTGTAATCACGGTCTAATACTTGTAATGTGCTGGGCAACCGTCATGCTGATACCACATACTTTGTCGAACGTCCACGGCAACATCCTCAAGTAGTATTGGTAGTTCCTGTTCCAAAAAATTTCGATATCTGATTCCATTCAAAGTACCTTCAATAAAATAAGGATCAATGAGTTGGTTCCCTATGGTTCCACACCAAACGTTAACTGACCAAGGACGTTGATGTTCAACTTGTCGTAACCAGTGGGGGTTTTCTACACTCCAGTAATGCATGTTATGCCGATTAATGCTACCATGATTTGTGAATGTAGCCTCATCTGAAAATAGTATATTAGCAAAGAAATTGGAATTACTTTGCAGTTGTTGAAGAGCCCATTCACAAAATACTACTCGATTATGAAAGTCTTCGCCATGAAGTTCTTGATGCAGTGAAATGTGATATGGATGATACCTACAACGATGCAATACGTTGACAATACTACTTAGGGACATTCCGGAATCGCGTTGTAATTGCCGAGTGCTTATCTGTGGGTTTTGGTGAACAGCTGTACTAGCAGCTGTTC
>JAFIDM010009631.1:60047999-60096830 GCA_023159025.1 Thereuonema tuberculata
TTTCATTGCTATAAAGCTATTTCCTACGAGAATTCAAAAAAATTAATCTGGTTTTATAAATTTCATTCAAACGTAAATTTACTAAACAATGAAGAAGAAAACATTCAATTTGTTTTCAAGTGGATACAAAAAATCATGACTTTAAAACAAAATTAGTATCAGATTCAAACATTTCAACTGAACTAAAATATTTTTTAATAAATTAAAAAAAGAAATCACTAATCCAGAATGTCCAAATGAAAAAAAATGTTGCTGAATTTGGCCCTTTTCTCCGGCAGCAAATGGTTTTCCCCAATAACTTCTTAAATAATTGTTTGGTTTGAAATGAATAAACATTTTAAAATAGTTTATAATATATGTAAAATCAATTAATTAATATTGGAATTACCCAGGAAATGAAATTGAAGTGAATTAGTATTAAATATTATTTTTTTCATGGATAATTTCACCTCCCTGTTTAGCCTAGTGGTCAAGTCATTGGCTTCGTAGTGAAGTGATGACTACGCAGGGTGTGGGTTCAAATCCCACGTAAGGTATGGGTGTTTATCCCCCCTCTTGTCCGTCCTTCTCGTCCCGGTATCCCATTATCTTCATCGGATTGATTAATTCAGAGATATTATGACCACTAGCAATGATCTAGGATAGCATATTGAAATAAAATGAAAGTTGGTATTTGGCTTGTGCACCTTCACCTTTTATTTTCACAATGGCCCCCTTGTCAAATGTCCTTTTGATGTTGCCAACACTAATACTTCAGAGATAGTTACCGACCACCAGGATAGCCCAAAGAAATAATTGCGTTGACTGTATCTATTTTTTTATTATTTTTTGATTCTTTTTCGATAATTGCCTGTTCTTTCTGACTTAGTGTTGACATAATATTTTTTTTTTTTTTACAAATGCCCGGGCTCATAGACTGATCGTCATTCTTTAGGCCAACAACAAGGGGCGAGATATGATGCCTTTAACCGACGAATCGTTGCCCAGGATACTCCAAGGGAGGCAGCATCAAGTGATACCCGCATGAACGGACAGAAACAGAAGAAGAAACAAACATCCATGCCCCGATCGGGATTCGAACCCGGGTGCCGGCATACTGGCCGCAACGGCAGACCGCCGTCGAGACCGCTCGGCCACGCCGGCACGGCCAAATACAACTACCATAATATAACTACCATAAGACATACTTAGTACAAAATAAAAATTCAACACTTGTTGAGTGTGAATAGCAGTGAAAGTTATCTTTTATTATGAACAAGGGTTTGGGGTTACATCAAGTCTCCTTCCATCAAAGATCACACAGTTCCATTATATTTTGCTTCAACAATGGCTATCTTTGGATTTAAACGACCTTAGGCTGATCCTCGAATCGATGCAGCGTCCAATATGTGCTTTCGTTTTGTAAAAAAGTAGGTCCAATTGCATAGAAATAAACTCATTATATTTTAAATTAAATGGTTTTTAATTTTTTTGTAATTGACTTTGGTCCACCTCCGAGACGAACAAATTTTAATTATAACAAATTTTGATCCGATTTGTAGTTTTCGGAATATTTCAATGACTTCAGATAAAGTCAGGGGTAATTAAATGACAATTAGTGATTTAAACTATAAGGAAATAGTTGTGTTTGAAGATATATGTGACGTCAAGTTGAGTGATGTAAGCATCTGAAGTGACTATTGAAATTAGTTGCAATTATTCAGTTAAAAGATTTTCACACAAGGGTTAAGCCAATTACAAATTTTCACGCGGGTGAAAAGCCAGGCCAATATAATTATTATTCATACACGTGAAAAACCAAATATAATTATTATCCATACACGTGAAAAACCAAATAAAATTAAATTATTCATACAGGTGAAAACCTATTTCGAGATAGTAGAATTCACACAGATGATTAGCTATTATATTAATATTTTGCATACAGGTGATAAAGCTAAGAATAGCAAAGTGCATAAGAGGATAAATACAGACAGTATTAGAACATTTGAAGGAAGGCCACATTGAACTGTGACGTGCGATAGAAGAAACAATTTGTGTTAAAAGACTATTATTATTGAACTACTTCTTTCAATAGTATCACTGCGTTTCCTAGCAGTGCTCTGCTACCCCAGTAAGAACTGTTGTATTATGCTGAAATAATAATACTTTTATTTTCAATAATATTTTGGAAAAAAAAATATTCTAAATTGATTAACCACAATCAATTGGTTAATTAATTTGTATTGACATAATACAAAGCTTTACATTATTATTATTAATTCTTTTCTTTTAACAAAGAAAGTGTTAAGAATTGAAATAGAATAATTTATTTCAATTCTGTATCTTAAAAAAAATGGGATATATTTATTTTAAATGTGTCTTTATTGTAATTATTTCTTTGTCTTTAAAACCGATGAATTTTGTACTTAATATTATGATGAAATTTTTGGATGGTATGCAACAGTTCTTTTATTGTCGAGAAGTGTTCTGGAACATTAACGAATACAGTAGTTCAAGTATGAATAGAAAAGGTTTCCACTCCATTATCTGCACTTAACTGAGTATCTAGCTTCACTCAAATGCAATTTACATTTGATGTCTTCGTCTATCCATGTGTTTGATATTACAGGTTGTAAGAAGAAAAGATACTTTTAATCTTTCTCTAAGATTCTTCATAATTCAAAGAAAGACCAATTAATATCAAACATAGCAGTTAACTTGGTTCTGAAGGAGAAGTGGCCCATTATACTAAGATATACTCTTCTACAAGGAATTTTCCCACTCCGATTGTGTTTTACTCAATATTTCGGCTCGGTTCCTTGAGCCTTCTTCAGGAGATGAGAATTACATTAACTTTGTTGTTTCCACTTTGTCCGTGTCTCGGACAAGCTGTAGAAGCGGCAAAGAAAGAAAGATAAAAAAATAAAAAAAAAAAATTTAGAAATTTCTTTTATTCAAGTTTGCACTCGGTAAGGAATGATTTAAATGCTAAAACTTTGCTAGTGAAATTTTATACAATGGCGGACGAGAGTCTGAATGGACATCTGAATATTTATCAGAAAATTGACTTCTTTCAACTATGATTATTCACTTTTGTACTTAGTTTATTTGTTTATCCAATCAATTTGAAATAATAATCTAATATTGTTTCTCAATATTTTGCGAATTCTACTGGTATTGCATTGCCCGGATCTCCTCAAATGTGTTATTTCGCAGAATCCAGTTGTAAGGGTTTTTTGAAAAAAATCCTTTGGCATTTTAATTGGTGATAATGATTAAGACATTTTTTCTATTGTTTTAACGGTTCAAATTACACACACCTTTAAAGGAGCTCTCAATCTCTCTCTCTCTCTCGTGATCTAGCGTTTCTGTGATTGCCGATTGCTTAGAATTTGTTTTCTAAGTATTTTAACGACTCAGAGTGTTGAATAGCCAAATGAAGAGTCATGCAAAACAATAATGCAGTCATTATTGGTACAGAACGTACCATATCGAGACTAAGACTGACACTTCGACAGACAAAACATTGCCTAGATGAACGGACATCATTGTCTATAATAACTGATTATGACTAGTATTCACCTTACAGGTGAACACAGAATCTAATTAGTATTTAATAAACACAACTGTAGCTAGATATCTAAACAGTGAGAACATTTCCTTTTCAAAGATGAGTATAGTTTCAGAAGCAAGTGATTAGATGTAGGCAGGTATGATGACGCTAGGAATCATGTACCAATTGTTGATCTAGGAATTATTTCCATAGTGAAACTTGTGCCTGAATATTTGGAAAATGAAGATATCCAAAGAATCAATTGGCCAGCCAGGTTTCCAGAATAGAACCAATCGAGAACTTAGGGATTTTTACATCAGTTGCACAGGGTCAACTTCCATTTAAAACAATCTTGAGAGGAATGGGGAACCTCTCATTACTGAGTTTCCGAATCATGGTATTAAAAGCACGAGCTTTTGCTAAGAATTCTGTGTAGCAGATAGAAGTCACTGCGCACATTACTGACCTCAACCATACTCCGAAATACTTAAAAGAAACATTAAAAGGGCATTTCCATTTGTAACATTTATCATAATTACAGACAAGGGTTGTTTTGTTCTATAGAATTTCGTGTAATTTATTTATCCACAAAGTTTTCGAAATTCTCTATTATATATTTGAATTCATTGTTTCTTTTAGTTAAATAATTATCAGTAACAGTTTCGTAAATTCATGATTTTTTTTTCAAATAGACTCCTCTAATCACGGACACTATGCCAGAGAAATAAAGTCCTGCGAATAGGCTCGGATTCCAAGGAACAAACGGATCTGCCAAGAAAGAATTCTGGAATTCACAACCACAAAGAGATACATCAATATCTCTTGGTGAAGCAGACGAACGAAGATCCTGAAGATATCATCACAAAGTTGATGGAAGAAAGTAGAAACGCAATGCTGCTATCCATTAGAAAGGTGTTAAAAGTGACTTACCATCAACAGAGCCTAAAATCTAAATTAACCATCAAGTGAGGCGCTCACTCTCCTATTTTGAAAATTAAGCCATGAAGCCTTTTCAATTGCAAAGTCAAAATCTCCATTCAAACTTTCGTTAATAGTCTTAAAAGTACACAGATCTTTATAACAGCAAAAGATCAATTCGAATCATTAATATAATTATACTTGTATATATAGAGAGAGTATATTACCTTATGATATTAAATATATACTAATTGTTAAATCGGAAATGCTTTTACAATTAAAATCATTTTAATCTTTTAATTTAGTTTGAAGATTTTTTTATTAAAATATCAGACAATGCCTTCTATTCTTTTCTTTCTGGATTATTAACTTAAGAAAAGGCTTCAAAACGAAGCAGATTTTCTCATAATTAATCTATCTCAAAAAATATAATTGCAAGAATAATTCTTTAGCTAAGAGATTTATTCAAGAATTTTTTAGGTTAATAGCTTTAATAAGAAACCTTTAGCTACAAAAGAATTGATCATAATGCCAACTATTCTCAAATTTACTAAATAATAGTGTTCATTTCATTATTCGTTTATTGACTTTTCATTTTTCTTAATAAGCACTTAAATTGACTGTATTTTCTTTTAATGGTTACATTTTCTCTTGGATTAAAAGTGAACCTGAATTCATTAGAAGATTGCCTTCATTCCATGTTTTCCATAAAAAAGAGAACTGTTGGATTCCATACTTCTGGCGCTACTGAATCCAATTAAAATTATGTCAAAGCAAGAATTAGTTTAATGAATCTTGCGATTTGGTGATACAGTGCCTTCCATGGCAGAGAAATATTTGAATTTCAAATCTAGCAAAAACTATATCTGCACTTTCTTGCTTCTGGGCTCCTTTCGAAATCATTTTTAAATAATTGCCTTGTTAGTTTCCTTAATCAATTTCCGTTTTGCCAATAAAAAGCATTTATAATTCATTGCAGATGCTATGACGACGTACTTGAATACCTGGAAGTTCGAGACAAAAGCCACGGCTGGAGAAATAAGTGGACAATCCTGATGCCTGCACTAAATTGTCCCTTTGGATCGATATTCACATTCTTTGTTTTGACAAAATAATAACAATTTATCTTATTTACTTCATTAGCAACCATTTTAAGTTTTCAAAGAATTTTCCTTTGAATAAATCCTAAGGAATCTAGAAAATACTTGGAAGGCATTTTTAATAGCAATGTTTATTATCTCTGAACAAAATTTACAATTTGGACATCTGCTTCAATACAATTATACATACAGTAAAATAAAATTTATTACTTTTACCTTGATATCTGAATTGTAGTTGAGGAAATGTAAAATTTTGCTATCAGGTAAAAGCTTAAATTTGAATGTGTAAAGTTTGGATATCTCAAAGGAAAATTAAAAAATATTTTTTTTAATCCAAAATATAGAGAACAGTGGCTTCAGTTATTTAAGCATTCAGTAAATAGAGACAATTGATTTGTATTCTGGAAGTTATAGATAAAATAAAGATTTCTAGTAGAAATTATAATAAGACTTCAGCAAATGGCACAAACTTAAGCGGGGTGGTTATTTAAAAATAGTCAAATTCGGTTGAATTACTTCAGAATTTTACATTATAATCCATATTTGTAATGCAGATTTTAGACGTTTAAAAGCCTGCCGATCCACTGTCTTTGCGAAAGTCCGGACAAGTATAAATGATGCCATCAGATCCGCGACTTATGCCAACGACTGCTGATCCCCTTGGTGAATGGTAATGTATTTTATGACCGAGCTTCTGAAGACGTAAGGCCAGTCGCTATTCAAGAAAGAAATTTTAATGAAAATTAAAAAGGAAAACTTAAAACTTAAGTAAATAGGTTTTCAAACATATAAAGAACTGTACTATCCTCTAAAAAGATTTCGACACCATCAGAAAGCAGTGTGATGCATCCCAATCTTATGCAATAATGAGCATAAGTGTGTAGAATATAATTATTAGTCAGAATGGTAAGGAACTTGTGGGTTCCGAAGAGACAAGATTATTGCGGTTCTCTGTGCCATTCAGCAAAGGGTTTGGACTAAGTGACAGCAACCGACAAAGTAGTGGAAGACTGAGAGTAATGTAAACACAAAATGTGATTTAAAGGTTTTTCGGTTAAATTTGGAGAATTAACAACAAGGAGGTTATATTTAAGCACATTTGGCACTATGACTAAACATCAGTTTAAATCTTGACAAGCAGTTGGCGAACATTATATTATTAGAATATCAAGTTGTAAGTTGACTGCTTCTCGAGGTCTAAACTATGACCGTTAATCAGAGCGAAAATGCCCTTTTATTTCTAATGAGTAATATGTAATGTTCTAAATTAAAATTACTGATAGTGATATTGAAATTGAGGAATCCTCCTCATTAGAATGATTTATAATTTTATCTTAAAAAATTTTTGTATCCCTTTTAAGTTCAGAACAATGAAATGAAAATAATTTGTAAACCTTTTTTCGCTTTTGATTCCTATTCCTTAATTATAAATTAGTGGCCTGTTATCTTTACTTTCACAAGCCTCGAAAGTACGATAAGGTTCCTTAAAAGTCCTAGTTCGAGAAAAACGGAGTTTAACAATTAACATGGTCATCTCAAGAGTCGTAGAGATTTAATCCATCAAAATACATTTGATTAAAGCTACTATGCTGGATCAGGTAGAATATAGATATTCCTTCTAGTGATTGCCTCTTAAGGAAAAATGGAATGCAATTCCTACTATCGTGAACTGAAAAAAGTCTTCAATGAAGTATGACTGCTATCATTCAGACCAAAGATAATCTACATGCTATTAATTTTCTCCATAAATATCCACTTTCGTCATCATTATGGTGTCGAAATAAGTTCGAGGATAGCTTATCTCTTATGTTAACTACAATACTAACATTAAACATAGATTATTTAGATATTATGAACAGTTCTATTACAGGCAGCAATTTAGATGACTAATAGTAAAATTCAGATGAATTACAACTATTTCCAATCTTATTGTAATTTAAAATTATTTTTTGGAATGACAGTAATCAAGGAGACTTTTGTTCTCCTCTTTACGGACTGCTTCGATATGTTACGATACGTAATTTATACGTATTTCTGCTTCAAGAGACAGGAAATGAAAATTGACATCTAATGGTCTCCTAAAATCTATTAAGGGAAAATATTGATGCAAATATAAGCAATCGGAAATAAGAATAATATCTGCATTGCTGGAGATGTGCCAATTATTCTAAATTCAACCTGTACGATCTCTTAATGCCTCGATGCTAATTTGAAAGAGATGAGAAGGAAAAACTTCAACATTTCACAAGCTTATACATGAATGGGAAGTTTTTTACGGGCTTTTTTATGTTCATTAGCAGATTGCAAATTTCAAATAATGCATCTAATTTCCATAGACTGAAACGCTATAAACTAGGTTTTTTTCAGTGTCTGCAGACGATGTTATAAATTTAATAATGGGATCCTTCAAGTCAGCAGGGTGGAGAAGCCAAGTTCGATCCCAGACGGTGATTTTCGAGATTTTTCCCAGTGATTCCTGCTGCAAATATATCGTAAGGCTCATCCAATCCTCTTTCAAAGGGTTTCTTTCCAGGTGTGTAGGTGGGCGAGCGTTGGACTAGCTCTCCGACCGCCTCTACTTCATCCCGTTAGGCTTGTAATCGTGCTAACTTGTGGGAACTACCCCTTGTGCTGCCCATCCTTTTAGAGGACACATACAAATTTTTCACTTTACCAGGCAGAAACAAAATAGCATTTTGCGGATTTTCCTATTCCAAAGAGTTTTATAAATTCAGACATAAAAATTTGGAAGAAAACTTCAGAAAAGCGGAAGATAAGAGCACAAGGTTTTGCTATTGTAATTTGCCAAACTTTGTTAGCAAATCCGATATATTTCCACAGTTTCATTTCTTCACATTTCTCATAAAAAATATGAAGACATAAAAAGATTTACCCAAATACATTTTTGATTCAGTGACGATTTATGAACTACATAGATATTTTCTGCCTAACTGACTAATATAAAAGCTTGGTATTATCGGAGACAAGGAGTTGTCCATACCAAATTCCACTAGTGTCAATTTGATGAATTCGAAGCTAATAACTTAAGTATAAAAAGTCCAGAAGAGATTCTGAATTTCCAATTATACACTCATTTGCAAAAATCGAACAGTTCGTTCTTTATTTTTTTTTTCATTAAAATATTCTAGTTCAAACAAACTTAATCCTTATTTTATCGAATTTTAATAAAACTTTGGTTCTAAGCCAGCCAGAACTAAAATAAAGAATACAGACATAGAAATGGGTGATATCTTATGTGATTAACAATCAAAAATAGTTAAATTTCTAAAGGTAATTTTGTGAGGACGAGAAAGATTATTTTATTGTTTTTATTTTTTCCATTGTTACAATGTGATATTAGATGTTGTCTAGTCCAAAAACTTGTAACTTAGTGAATGGAATTTAATTTAAAATGCTAAAGAAAACAATTAAGGGGTAAATAATTTTGTTCGGTTTTTAAGTAAAAATAAAAGACATTTTTCATTGTCACCAACAATTTATTGAACAACGTCTTCAACAGTTTGTTCCACTACCTTCTGCCATCTTTCATTCAACTTCATAATTCCTTCTTCCCAAAACTTTTATCTTTTTGAGCAAGAAAATGTTCCAGGTGCCTTTGGAGTCTTCCAGGGAATTGAATTTTTTTTTCATTAAGAAAATTTTGTAAAGACGGAAATCAATGGAAATCCGAAAGTGCAATGTCTGGTGAATATGGCGGATTAATCCGAACTTTCCAGCCAAGCTGTAACAGTCATCAAAGAAACATGCGGTCTTGTGTATTTATTGTCTTCCATCTTCAACATTAAATTGGCTACACAAAATTCACCAATTTTGATAAGTTTTTGTCTTAAATGCCCTTGTTATGACAGCTGTCACAATACAATCTAACAAAATGGTGTCGAATGGCATTAACACTCAAGCGCTACTACAATTATCTTAAGTAAAAAAAATAACGTACGAACTTTTTGATCAATCAAAATGCAAAAGCAACAAAATAGTTTAATTCAAAATTCAAGAGCCTTCTTTCCATTAGAATCTAAAATATTGATTATGCAAGAATTTTTGGTAATGTCATGTTTAAAATAAGCTTTTCATTGCGTAAATCATTACTACATGACTATTTCAATAATTCCTCAATTAACTAAATAATGGAGGGCTTTATTACTTGATAAGCACATATGAATTTGCTAAGACTAAGTTTATATATCTTGTGGTCAAAGCACGGGACTTTTCAAGAGGCAGATGTATCGGAACATGGGTTAAAATCCCGGCTTCCGCATGGATGTTTATTTCCTTTCCTGTGTTTGTCTGCTTCTTCATTCTTCCCTTCCGATCTGATGCCATTCCATAATGGTTTCCTGAGGCAGGTAAATAGGAAACCTCCTCAGTATCTTTCTCAAGATATGAAAAGGAAGGAGACCAGACTTCTATCCTGGGCGCCCTCGGGTGGCGACTGAGAGAAACCCCAACGGGTTGCTTCGAATAAGGAGTGAGGAGCCGTGGGACAAAGGGAGTAGCAGAGGAATGGAAAGCCGGCTGCACTCTTTGCTGACATCTTTCAAGGATACTATTGTCCATGAAAGCCTCAATCCGACAAATTACGGATGAGGATGAGTGAGTGAAGTCTGCACGATCCTACTTAAGCATTTTTATGCCCACTTGTTGAATTTACAATGTTCTGACAGGAACAGCGATCAATGTTATTTCTTTATTACCAGCTGTAATTAGTAAAAACTGATTCTCAATGAAGAATTATGAAAATAAAGATGATTCAAGGTCTCGTTTCGATTCTCCTAACTAACCCTTTAATACGCTACGTTCGGAGTAAGAATTTAAGCTGAATATCTAAATATAATGGCATAAAACAGCCACAGTATGGGAACTAAAAAGGAGGTGTTCTCCGAAGGCCCAAGATCATTGTACGACCCTGCCCTTTCACCCAAACAGATAAAAACATTTATAAAATGCAACCAAACTATAAGATTAGATTTTTGACAAAAATCTCAAATCTATATGAAGCCAGCTGCATTCTATTTAGTGCTTATTCAATTCTTGTAAACGGGAAATTTATAGAAGGTAATGTAAAAAAAAATCAATAAAATGTAAATTAAATAATTTTTTTTCATATCACTAACCTCAGGAAATCCGGTTTCCAGCTGTAATTCGTCAGGAAGAAGCTGATGATGGAGTCGAGGAGTATCAAGAGCTGCCTTAATGTCTTCCTTGAGGTACAAAACCCTCATAGCCACCTACAAAGAAAAACGACAATCATATTATAGAAGATACACATTGAATTAACCACTGATATATAAGTATTTCCTATTATTAGACTAATGTTTCAAAGTTGTGATAAGTGGAAACTCAATTTAGATGCAATTAAGTCAATAGATATATCTACGTATGTAAACTGACTTGCCAAACCTATCTGGTCTTCGAATAAACTATGAATTCGTACGATTCAATAAGAAATTACTGCTTTTTAGTGACAGTAAGCAATTACAAAAATATTTGTTTTAAAAGGTATTAAGTTAGCTGTTGGATAAGAAGGAATAATATGTTTGAGAAGGTCAGCACCACTTGTATTCCAAAAATCCGTTAAGTTAATTGTTCTGCTTTTAGACGGATCGATAGCCACTTCAAACACTAATTGGCCACTAAAATTATTTCTAAGTGAGTATGTTAGAAAGCTCTACTCTCGTAATACTGTTAGACTATTTATGTGATGATCCACGTGTTCGGGAAAAAAATGGCCATTTTATGACTCGTAGCTAATGAGTAGCTCGTTTGTGGTTCTGTATTCTGATTAAATTATCTACAAGCAGTGTTATTTTATTTATTACACAAGATCTTAGTCAAGCATAAAGCCAGTGTTTGGTCACTTAATATCAATGTTTGGATTTTTATTCAGTCAGCAGCACGATTAAAGGTTAAATTAACACGTATAATAACACACTTTGTGACGCTATTACAATAAATTGTAAGTATGGGAAATAGAGAAGGAAGCAAGAAATAACGTTGAAGAGAATTTTAACATTCACTTAAAGACAATAATTCTCTTCTCAAAGAGATGAAAAAGCAGGAAGGAAGATTGTAGAAGAAAATCTCAACTTCTAAAGAAACAGTAGAAGGTTAAATGACAGATAAAGTGAAGTGGCTTATTCCTAGTTACTGTATCTAAATATCACTGGCATATCGGGGAGGGGGGGGGTTTGGAAGGGATTAGAACTCCCCCCCCCCCACATTGCATCCGAAAATAGAAGAAATCTAGGATTTTAAACCTATTTTTTTGTTTGGAAAGTTCATCGGTTTATCTGTAAATCCTCCCTCCTCCCCCAAACCGGGAAAGGTCACAACGTTTTTTTTCTTTTTGATTGAACGATTAGGACCATCATAACCCAACCTCCCATTCCAAAATCCTAGGTACGCCTATGCTAAATATATAATTACAGAAAAGCATTATTTTAACAGCTAATAAACACTTACTTGACTAACAGCAGTGAGAATTCTGGTTCCACCAGCAGCACCAATGACGAGGGCTACATCACCTGTTGCAGTGTCTGTGAAAATGGAGGGACACATAGATGACATTGGCTTCTTCCCGGGAGATACACTGTTATAAGGCGATGGATGAACACCGAAATGATTCACTACGTTAGGATAGGAGAAGTCGTCCATTTCATTGTTAAGAATAATACCAGTCTGTGGAGATCGAACTCCAGAACCCAACCTTCAGAAATAAAGAAAAATTGTTATTTATTTTATTTAAAGGTATAATGTAAATAGTTCTACGAGGTGAGAAATCACCTGTCTGTAAGTAATTCTCATTTAAATATAATAAATATTAATAAATCATAAATATCAAAGAATAGTATTAAGTCCATCTCATTTAAATATAATAAACATTAATAAATCATAAATATCAAAGAATAGTATTTATATTCAAAAGTTAAAACTGCATTTGTGAGATTCCAACTCGCGAAAGATATAAACATTTAATCACGTAACTTACCAGGTATTGACAGTACTTGTCGCTGAAACAGCATCACCAGAAGGAGCAATCAATGACAGATGTGCGGTACCACTATCCTGGGAACTATAGAGAGGTGGGCCATAATGATCTGCTGTGTAAGTCTGTCTGCGGTGAATCCTCTGTCTAACACTTCCTGCATAGTCCGGCGACATAAGTTTGGCGATTCTCTACAATAATAGAAAAGTCATTAAAATACAGAAAAAGGTTATTATGCTGATTTCAGATATCACCAGATTAGGTGCGACATTTCATGCAAAACTTAACCTCAGCATAAACAAATGTATATGTACATTAAGATAATATTTGGTTATGTGATATAAGCTTTTATAAAAAGGACTTTTAAACGAAAATCCACCTTAAAATACCGGCACATGTACCACCAGCGAAAGCAAGGTTGCTCACTTGTTTCTTTCTATTCGTTCGGTTAATATATTTTGAGCTGATGTGGTAATCATCAAATATATACTTTTAATGCCTAAAAAATAGTGCTTGAAAATCCTTCGATTCGAGTTAAAAAAAATGGAAATTCAATTTTTAAGATCTTTAACCTTAAAACTTTCCGCAGATTCACAACATTTTTCTAATACAATCAGCTTATTTATTAAATGTATTTCCATGAACTTTCGTTTAAAAGTTAATTATAAATAATCGTTTTGATACCAATATGATGAAATAAAGTTTTTCAAAAAGATTCTAAGAGAAAAATAGTAATTTCTTCTAATTTCCTAAATATGAAAGCATCATCCTCGTATTCTCAACGATCACCTGCCCAAAGGAAAGGATGTGGAGATTCGGAGAATCAGACCAACGCTTTATCTTGTTAACACCATTTGATAGAGGATTGAACGCATTTTAGGGCAGGTCTTGAGAAGAAATAACCAAGGAGAAATTCCCGATCTTTATGGTAGATAGAATCCCAATTCTCAAACCCATAAACAGGTGTCTAACCCCTTGAAGTATAGGGCTTGTGACTTGGAACAAAAGAATTTATCTTCAAAATTGAAATTCAATTGATAAATTACAGTGACGTACCAGAAAAACTAAAGACACTTGGCCTCCTTTCGATCGGATTAGCGCATCATCACGATAGGGCATTGAATCCTTTTTGAAGTACTGTGGAAATAATGTACACCATGCCTTCTCAATTGAGGTTCACAATTATCTGGCGTTGATGGCAGGTTGAACAGTATCCCAAATGTGTTCAATTGGATTCAAATCCGGCGAACAACGGGGTCAACTCATGATTCTGCCAAACTCAGAGGAATGATCCTCCAGCCATAGTTCGGCGACTGTGGTCCTGTGCGGTGATGCATTGTCCTGCTGAAAGACCCGTTCCCTTCTGAATGAACTAGTGCAAATGATCCGCAAGAATGGGTACGTTAGGTCCAGTAGTCAATGATATCTGCAGATGTATCAGATGTTCTCATTAGTACCAGATGACAACACCCTTACCATAACAGAGCCACCGTCGCCCTGGACTGTCCCCTTGTTGGCCTCTTGGGGTTTTCTCCACACTCATAATTGTCCATCTGCCAGAAACAGTTGTACGTCTTGCGTCCAGTGTCGGTGTTCACGAGCCCAGACGAGAGGCACAACTCTATGCTGTCCTTTCCTTAATATTTTGTGTCCACCTCGTGCCTTTTTAAGGGCTTGAACTCGATGTGTCATTGACTCCACAAGTTTTTCACATGTACTAGGTTCGATTTCAAGGTACCACATGCGAATAATTTTTTCAATTAACTCTGCTCTACTGGCACAATAAAGTTCAATAAGTTTTTTACGCATTAAATTTCTTTTCATCCGAGAAAATCACTCTCTTCCAGTCCTCGGATGTCCAGTGTTGATACAGATCGAGAAACATTTTTCTATCTTCAACATTTTTTTCTGTAAGGAGGGCTTTCTTTGCTGTGTTTCTTTTCTTCTTAAGATTGAGATCAGAAAGGTGTCTTAGTACTGTTTGATGGGAAATTGAGGTCTCAAACTCCTGCTCAATCTTAAAAGCAATCTGCCTTGAACTCAGTTTTCTGTCTTGCTTTGTTATCATTTTCATTGCCCTGCACAATTTGGGACTGGAGATTTTCTTCCGACCACATTTGAACCTCAAACTTGACTTTCCAGTTTCAGCTTGTTTCTTCAATATATTTCCCACAGTTTTGTGGTCAATTGATAATTTCCTAGCAACTTTCCTATTCGAGATTCCTCCAGCTTTGAGTCCCAAAATCATCCCTTGCTTCCTTGGAGAAATGTCTTTTCTCTTTCCCCTGATCTGTAAAAGCACTTCAAAATTTCATAAATATGTTAATCTACAGCAGTTTCTATCAAAGTTCAAGTGCTGAAGTTAGAAAGGTCAATAATTAATTAATGAACTTAACATAAGCTAAAATTGAGTCAAAACGCTTACTGAGGATATTTTTTTGGACCGAGCTGTAGTAGAAGTAGAACCATGAAATTGCTGCAAGTAAAATCCAAATTTCGAGTTGATTTCGGAGATGGAGTGACCCATCTCTCTGGAACCTACTATCACGCATCTTCAAAATTCCTTAAATCGTGATACACTACCATCGTCATTGCGAATTATACGACAAAGGATTGCAAAGATATCCGCCTTTATATGTACTTCAATTGCGGAAGCATTACATTTAATACTGTGGTGTGTTGGCATGTACTGGGAATAGAAGTTACTGTTTATATTTTTCTGGTAATTCAGTGTAGTTAAACTAATTGTACATTGTAGAGCAGCAGAGCAGGTAGTATAACTTGTTCACTGACAGTTCCTCGCTCTTAGTGCGACATCATATTGGCTTTCATAAAATTATTGTTGCTTAGAATATTACAATTCTACAGGATATTTTGAAATAACTAAACATTCTGATTGGGTAGCGTGTAAAATGGCAATTTTTGTAATAATTTACATAAGTCTGACAACATAAGTCCATCTTAAAAATAAATCTTATAAATCTTACAAATTTTATATTTTTAATGTATATCTGTAATATAAATAAGTCTCAACATGCACATATGTGTATTTACGCTCCTGTATGTGCATATTATACATACACACAGAGACATATACATATGTCTGCATCTTTATATTAGAGTGAATGTTCCTAAAAATATGTTTTTTACATTTTTCTCATTGTATTGTGTAGATTACATGTATATTGCATCTTATTAGCAACCATAAATTAATCAGATTGTAACTATTAAACTCCAGAACCTACTGACAGGGAAATTTCCCTAGTAGGACTGTAAAACTCAAATTATATAAATAATAAAAAAAAAAAAAAAAAAAAAATTTCTAAAGTTAACTTTGAGAGCTACATCAACCTGTCAGCTAATAGGGCTACTCTCCGAATGTTGTGAGCTGTACTCAGACGAGGACTATATTTACCAGTAAGACGGGGCACCCTTCCATACAAGAAGTGTGATCCAAAATCATCTAGAGCAAGAAACTCCTAATTTCGTCAAAAAAGGTGAATGGATATCTCAGTCCTCCGATGGAGTATTCAGTATCGGATTTCCTCAAAAAGAAGGTTTGTTTAGGCCAGAAAGACAAATTCACCGAAAATGGACTTAAGCAGAACATCAATAGGGCAATCATTTTATATGAGGTTCGTAAGAGCGAGAAAGGAAGAAAGGATTGAGGTCAGTTTGCTCACATGGAGGTAGTTAGTCATACTGATCATTTGTTTAAATGAATTTAAACCGGGATGGCTATGTAAGATATTTTGATTTTTTTCTAGAGAGAGAAGCCATTATTTACTATACATTTTGATTATTTTTAATGACATTTTTATTTTATTTTTATCCTTTATTTATTTATTTATTTATTTGTTTATTTATTTATTCATTTACTCTTTTTTTTTGTATTACCATTTTAATTCTTATTTAGTTTTACAACTTGCAGCAAAAGCGTCTCTAACTATTCTTTAACTCCTGTTCCGATACAGGAACTTTCCAATACTTAACTCTAAAGTCATTCCATAATAAAAATTAAAAGGATGATAAAAGTATTATTATTATTATTGTTGTTGTTGTTGTTGTTGTTGTTTTGTTATTCAGCTAAATGTTACCCCCAGATTTTTCGTTATTAAGGAATGATGAAGAGTTTGATGACAGATTCTAAATGAAACCATGTGTGCTAATGCTTTTTATTATTTTTATCAAATAATTGGCCCTTTTAAGTATCGGAAAACAATCACAGAAATGAATTTTCCCCATTGCCAACAGGAAAACAAATAGTTTTAACACTTAGCTTAAGGTCGAAAACAAACAAATTCAATCGAATTTCAAAACCTTTCACGAAATGTGTTTACGATGGTGCCCGCTCATCCAGCGAACAACTCTGCAATTGTGATAATGGATCTATGAACTGATGTTCATAGTTTCGCTGATTCCATGAAAGCATAGCATTATGAGCTGTTGCAAATCCAGTGGTGTAGTAGTTGGCGTGGTGTACACATGATCTTTCACATATCCTCACAAAAAAACAAGTGAGATCTGGAGATCCCGCAGGCCATTATATGGGCCCTTGCCGACCTATCCATCGATTGTAAATGCTTATTTCTCAAGGATGCCCCCGATCTCCGTTATTTTTTCTAAAGCATCCATTCAAATTACTCCTATATACATCATAAAAACTTGAAAAAAAATGGCTACGATCTCAGCAACCACACGACCGAATCGTTTTTATTTATGATGTATACGAAGGATTCGGTCGTGTGAATGCTGAGATCATAGCCATTTTTTTTCCAATATTGGTTATGACCGAAAAATGTGACTTTTAGCGATTACATCTCAATTCCTTTCCAAATGTTTTTTGTTTAAGATATCGAGCTTAATATTTAGTAATTATGCGTCAAAGATCATGGATATTTTGTAATCTACCTTTCTTTTATATCGAAAGTCGCTCTTCTTGCTTTGCTTTTAAAAAAACGTTAAAGTTATGTCAATGAGAACATTTTGAAATAATCAGTAAGCCAAAAAAGAAATGAACAAGAAAATAGCTCACCGAATTTACATCCACAAAGTTCGGATCAGCAAGTTTGGCTCTCTGCACGAAGGCATATTTGTAAGTTTCGGCAATGAGATGAACTGTTTCCATTGCTGCATCCTCGGTGCTTACGGAACTAGGAGTTAATCCATAGCCTTCCAGTACCTGAAGGATGTGAGCAAGAACCACACCTGCTGATGGTGGTGGGGCGGTCAACATAGTATGTCCACTACGGTAGGGAATAGCCAGTGCTTTGCAAGTTCTCGGTTTAAACTCTGCCATGTCCATCAAAGAAACAACTCCTCCTGTAGAAAAATTAATCCAAAGTATTTACAAAAATATTTATGTAATTGCAAAAAAAAAATCAAACTATATTTTATCAATATAAGGAGAGGAGTACAGATCTTTCAAGGCTTAACAAAACTGGTAATTAATGTATATATACTATAGCAAAAAATTGGCAACAAATATAATCCCAGAGGGTTTTTCTTTTTTGAGTGTTAAAATCATCTCTAAAGTATTGTTACATTACTTTGTACTAACTATATGTTACAATGCTAATTTATTAACACTCATTTTGGTTTCACGCCAAGAGTTGCCTAGTATAAATAAAGACTATCAACAGCATAATAGAAATTTAAGTGTAACTAAAGAAAAATCCAATTGATAAAAGTGCTAAGAGTTGAATTTCAGTATTCTACAGTATTCTGTGTCTGTACTTCTAAATAGTGCTGTTATCTAGTTTAAAATATCCCTAGCATTCTAATATTACATCCAATACTAAATTATAGATATACTAGCCGGGTACCGTCGCTTATTTAGCAAATTAATGTTGACTTTCCAGCCCGTTGTGGCCTTCTCAGCTTAACTCAGATATATTGCGGGTTGGCGCCACACACCAAAACTTTAAAGCGAAAAAGTACATTTTTGCAAGTATCTTGCAAACGCAGAAAAGTTTGTGAATGACTGATATATCGTTCGATAAAACTTTCAAATACCAACATTTTCTCAATATAATGTTCTCTTTGAACTTTTATAGTTTTCGTTTAAATTGAGAAAAAGTCAAAATATGACCCTTTAAAAGGCGCCCTCTTGGAAATCAAAAACTTTTTTCGAAAGATTTTTATAGCATTTTGATTGTCTTAAAAAGATCTACATTATATCCATTTGCATGACCAATCTACCTCTTATAGTTTGGTCACAAAATTGGAAAAACTGAAAGTCTTAAGCCCCGCGAAGACCATCCGATTTTGCACCAACTTAGTCGGCCGATTTTGACGTCAGGAGTTGGTAGAGACAGTCTTGAGCCAGTTTTTCAGCGATTTGGCACCAACTTTAATCCGCCGACTCGAGTTGGTTCTGCACGGGCAACTCGGAAAGTTGGTTGGAAGTCGGTTGGAATTACCCAATCACAGGGCAGCGTTGGAACACGTCAGTCATGACGTCACGCCCATGGAAAGTAATGGCGTCTAAAACGAGTTCACAGATTCGAGTCGAAGACAAGCGTGTACACAATGAATATCAGAGTATTGCGATTTTTTTTTCACGCATAAATAAAGTTTATACTGAAATGCAGTAATTGCATGCGGCAGAATTTATCAGAGGGGTTTCAAAACTTCGATTTTTTTCGGTTTTTCCACAGTTTCTGGACGAAACGCATTGCATTATGGCATTGCTAATATCACGGCCGACTTCATTTGCGAGTTGGATGGTGTTCGGGGCTGACAAAAAGTTGGCCGGACTCGTGAAGTCAAAATCGGCCGACTTATTGGTGCAAAATCGGATGTGTTCGCGTAGCTTAATGACAGAATAAACAGACAGAATAACGTTTTTATAATATATAATAATTACTATAGTGTTTGTTAAATTCATTAAAAGAGAATTATTCAGGATTTTCAGTTGTTTAAACACAATCACTGTAAATTCCATTTTCGACGGTGAGGAACTGATGTTTGTCAGTATAAATCTTACAAATCAGGAATTTTTTAATTATAACGAAAAAGTCCCATGTTAGTCGAAGTGCTGAACTAATCAGAATTTACTGTATTTAGTAGAAAAGCGTTTTTTCCGATATAGTTTTCTAGAAAAGTGCTTTTCTATATTCAAGAAATTTAAGACCTAACTATTAAAAAAAATGAATGTAAAGTGAAATATTACGAAAACGTATGTGACTACATCTGACAGAAAAATTAGTTTATGTTTATTTTTTCATTTCAGTTTGCGGGCACTGAAAATGATAGAATTTTCATTCAGAGAAATCCATTTCTTACCCGAATTGTAACAGATATGTATTATTTTTACTACTTGTATTATTTCACATCAGAATAGAAACAGTCCCTAATGGAATCACTACCATCAAGAAATTCAATGTACAACCGTTTAGAAAGACGGTGATGGTAAGAGGAATTCAATCTCTTTCGGTATGGGGATAATTGAGTCATAGACAGAACTTTAAAAATTTAAGAGTACACCAAATATTATATGCATATACTTACTGATTTAAAATATCAATTCTTGATATTTACCACTTTTCCACAGAATTGAAGTTTTATTAAAAAGGTCTTGTACACAAGACATTTCAAACAAGAGAATAATTCCCAAAAAGTGCTGTACAGTAATATAAGCACTCAAATAATCAACTTTGCTCTGTATTTTGAAGCATTTTCTGTTGTGCATTGTTTAATTAAAATTACAGGAAAAAATTCTCACCTGATTTTTGAATATCCTGTACCAAGAGATTCGCCAATTCCCCCGTATACAACTCGTCTCCTCCTCTTTCAGCAATAATTTCTAATGTTTGACCCAGTTTTCGATGGAAACATAATTCTCCAGGTTTTAACACATCCCCTGTATTCCTGTTCCAAAATATTTCTCTAGGAAAAAAAAAATATATAAGCGAGTTTTTTTTTTTTAGTAACTAGTCTTAAGAGGCCGTCAATAAAGTGATGACTTTTTAAAATCAGTATTTTGAATTCATTCGGCTATAAAAATCATGTTTTCAGAAATTTTAATAGAAATTAAATACAGGTTATTTTGATCCATAAATTTCAAAAAGCTCAGTGTATAACTTAGCATTATGACTGGTAAACAATATATACCCAGTTGACTGGATATTCTTAATTAATGTAGTCTTCTGTTTTCGGCAATACTACATAGCAAATTTTAGTTAAAAAAAGGGAAATTTTGCGAATTTCTCTTCCTTAATCTTTCTCATTCAACATATACTGTATATATACAAGGTGTCCCAAATTGAAGTATACACTCTTTGAAACGTTATAACTCAGGAACGAAATGAGATAGAAATATAAGGCGTGTTGTATATGATTCAGACGGCGCTGGAAAAGCATAGCAACACGCTCATTGTTGTTAATTTGTTTAGAAACCAAAATGGCGGTGATACTTTCATTCGATGAACGTAAGTGGATACTGAAGTGTTATTGGAAAGTGGAGAATGGTGTTGAGGTGCATCGTTGTTGGAGGGTTGAATTTGGTACACCACCGCCAACAAGGGTAACAATAACAAAACTCAGAGACAAGTTTGAAGCCGAAGGAACGGTGAAAGATGTGTTGAAAGGTCGGTGCGGGAGAAACAGAAGTTCCACTGATAACAAGAATGTTGATGCCGTCATGGAGGTTTTTGCACGATCCCCAAAGAAGTCAGTGAGGCAATGCTCTCGTGAAATTGGTATCGCCAAATCCAGTGTTCATCAACTTTTGTGAGGTCAAAAATGGAAGCCTTACATTCCGCGACTTGTCCACGCACTAAATGAGGACGACCCAGATAGGCGACTGCAATTTTGTGAGTGGTTCCTGCACAAGTATGACGAACGGGAGGATTTTCAAGACTTGTTTGGTCAGATGAAGCAACATTCAAACTTAATGGCACAATTAATCGTCATAATTGTGTGTACTGGGCTAACGAAAACTCAAACATCATTGAAGAAAAGGCCGTCAATCTTCCAGGGATAACGGTATGGTGTGGTCTTTCCTCCAGAGGATTCCTTAGGCCGTACATTTTCGAAAGTACTGTCACGGGTCAGACTTACCTGCAAATGTTGGCACTATTGATTCCACGTCTTAATGATCTCTTCGAGAATGGAAATGAGGTTTTCTTCCAACAAGACGGGGCTCCACCTCACATTCATATCGATGTGAGAACTTTCCTCGATCACACATTCAATCACAGATGGACAGGACGAAGAGGAAGTGCGACGGAGTTCCCGCCCAGATCTCCCGATTTAACCCCTCTCGACTTCTACCTTTGGGGAACTTTAAAGAACACGGTGTACGCCACAAACCCACAAATACTGACGGAATTAAGAGATCAGATTGAACATTCCATCAATGACATTCCATTGGCTACAATCCAGTCGGTAGGTCGCTCTGTTCGACGTCGGTGTTGGGAGTGTACTGTGGCAGAAGGTGGACATTTTGAACATGTACGGGCTTAAGGAAGTTTAAGGAATAAAATACAAAACACCTTATATTTCTATCTCATTTCGTTGCTGAGTTATAACGTTTCAAAGATTTCCATTAAGATGCTTAACTTTAAGGTTTTGTTTAACGTTTTTTTTTTTTTCGCTTTTTTCCCCTGTAAATTGATAGGTTGTGCATCTTTCAGTCACAACAACGTTATCATGCAGCATACTCCAGAAAAGTAAATAGAATTCAGTGGTAAACTTTTGATTCTACAAATTTACCATAGGAAAATAAAGGCATTCATAATATTATAGATGCACATCAACAGGTCATAGCCAAGATGCAATAAAAACTTAAGTTTTTGTATTGTTTGGAAAAACATTTTTTTTAAAAGAATAAAATATGAAACTAAGTTTCATTAAAAACTTAATTATAAATACATAGTGACTAGCACCAGCTAGCAAAACTGGTTGAACGTCACTAATCCGGCACTCGTTATTCCTATTTCATCGATAATCGGATGTAATTAGGCTACAATATTTCAAAATTCCATCCCTACCACCACCATTCCAACTTACCATGGCGACCACTACGTAATTATGAGCCGGAAGTGATATCAGCTGTTATTACTTTTATTGTGGATGTATTATTAAATAGTATTATAGTAATAATATTTGCTTTATTGTATTATATTAGTTGATAACGTCATTTTCAGAATAAGAAAACCGGTCCTCTGTAAAAATTATTTTTAATATTTTTTAAAATATCTTTTAAAAAAGTTTTAGTTCTGTGTCATCATCATTTTATTAAGCTTAGTTCAAATACGCACACGCTAAGCCAAATCTACCTTGTATTATAGTATTTAGAATTTGTACCTTTTATTATTTTAGTTCATTAAAATTTCACTTGTCATTCATTCAGAGATTTTTTCCCTATTATTTTCTTGTTTTTGTACAGTTCTATCAGTGGACTATACATATTGTATAGTGGAGTGGATGTCAAACCATCAATAATCCGTAAAATTCCCTAAATTCTACGTGTCAATGATGCCGGATTACTGATGATTAATGTACATGTGTACATTACGAGAATGCTACTTACTTCATTGATGCTTCTGTCTTTAGGAAATTCTTTAGTCTTCCCAGAGCGTGTCCCAAATGCCCACTGACTGGCACACCTACTTCACACATTCGAATTGCTGGCTTCAAAAGATCAGCCCATGGTAGTTTACCAAATTCACGATGAGCTTCCCAGTAAGTTCTTAGCTCTCCGGGAACTGCGACAGACTTACCACCTATTTTAAGAGATTAAGCAAAAATAACGTCAAGTAATACAGTAGAGTCCCGATTATCCGAGTTAATGTGGACCAAGACTAACTCGGATAACCGAAAAACTCGGTTAAACCGAAAATAGTAAATAAAATAAATCGTCTAGGTTTAAATGTATATTTTAACAAATACAAAAGTTATACAGATTCACCACATACAATTCATATTGAAAGAGTTCTTTTACTTTAAAAGTCCTTAATTGTTTTTTGTTTTACGTTACTTTGGTGTTTTTCTGCAGCAATGTTTCGACATTTTTTTAAGAATAACCCAGGATTGTTGGTGTCGAAACCATTCCCCGATTCCAGGTAGGGTGTCATATGACTAGACAAACGAAGATTAATTTGCGAAAAAAAAAAATCCTAGAAATATTTGATAGCTCGGTTACAGCGGAAACTCGGATAATCGGGGTTTTACTGTGTTTCAAAAAAAAAAAAAAAAAGCAAATCATGTACAAGTGTTTATATAAATATACAGGGTGATTCATAAAGTACTGGAAAAATAGGCCTATAAAGAACGAACATCGGAATATTTTTGTCATATTCGGTGTAAAAAAAAAGTAAAATAGGGCATAGATTTCGGGATCGAACGAGCGATTCTGAGTCGGATGGTGGGGTCCCCATTTTAGCCTTTTTTCTGCCCATATGAAATGTTTGAAATAAACCCAATGGAGTCAATACTCCATTTTAACTTAGCCTATTCTAATCTCGCTTCCCTATCCTTGCTCTTCCCGGTTTGAAGGGTGCTAACTAGATCATTTTTTTTCATCGGGGCAGAAAAAAAAGGTTACAATGGGGACCCCATCATCCGACTCAGAATCGCACGTTCGATCCGGAATTCCATATTGTACTTTATTTTACAGTGAATTTGACTTAGAAAAATATTTCGATGTTCGTTCTTTATAGGCCTATTTTTCCAGTACTTTATGAATCACCCTGTATAATGTATAATGGACAAAAAATTTTCCAAGGAGGCAATGTAAAAAAAGAAACTAAATTTGAACATTATACGGTAAAAGTAAAGAAAATAATTAAATGAAATTTATATCTTTTATTTTTTCATTTGCTAGACCTCTAAGTGAGAAGAAATGATAAGAATTACAGTAAAACCTCGTTAAGTCGTCACTCATGGGACCAAACATTTTTGACGACTTCAGCGGAATGGGCATTTTTGAAAAAAAAACCCACTGAAATACAGTATTTTCATGAATTGCTGTAGGATTCGGTGAGAAAAATAAGATTTTCAGAAATCAATACATGCAAATGAATGAGTGGAAAATAATAAAAAAAAAACAACACTTTTTTGTAGTTACCACATTTTAATCGTTTCAAAAGAAAGGCAATGTGTGTTTTTGAGACGTTCCAGCCAATCATTGCTGCCGCCGAAATCTTCAATGTTCAACTCCTTAGCAATTTCCATGGCTTTTTCTTTGAGAATCACGGCAGAAATCGGCACATTTTGCGATTTGTCATGTTTTAGCCATCGAACTAAAAACCCCTCGATCTCGTCAAACTTCGATTGCCTCATTCTCTTTCGTTTGTCTTTGCAGTCAGCTTCTTAATTGTTTGTTTCGATGTAAGACTATCGTTTAATGTAGTCCTTGGAATGTTTAATGTAATCCTTTCGCAAAATCTGTTTTCAAAACATTTGATTTTTCAAAAAGTGCAATTAAGTCTTTTTTTTCTTTGTAAGATAACGAGATAAGTTTTCGTTTCCCTGGCATGTTAAAAACGTAATCGAACCATGAAATTTCAAGAGAAAAAATAGCCCTTATAGCTGGGCTTACTCGGTTTAAAATTAAGTCACACTCAGGAGCGGTCAAGAAAAACGTCTGCACTCGACAAAGGCGCAGCGAGAAGTGTGCTTTGAATGATTGGCAGCGAGATTCCAAGAACCCAGATCCTCCGAAGGGGTAGGAAAGGAATGAAGTGACAGGCGTGGTCGAAAATTCCCCGTAAAGGCTTGGCTTTCTTAAAGTGAAGGGGCGGGGCTGAAAAGACAACACGATGGCATGCAAAATGGAGAAGAAAGATGCTTTTGGCCATTTTTGAGGGTGACGAGTTATCCGGAGTAGAATTAAATTTGGTGACGGGTTAAAGAGGGTTATTTTACATTATTGTGTATGAGACCTTGTCGGGACCAAAGGAAAACGACGATTTAAACGGAGTGACGAATTATCCGGGTGACGACTTAACGAGGTTTTACTGTATATTTAAAAAGTACAAATTTAGGGTGGGAGGGTGGGAGCAAATTGATCCTCTTAGTCTCGTCATGAAAGTACCCATGAATACATGTATACAGGGTATACCAGGAGGAAATTTTCTGGGAGGTCATAGTGTCAGTCATTCTTAGAAAAAAAAGGATTACATGAACATGTGTCCTATTTCGATCGGTTTCCAAGATAAAGAGTTATTTGAAGTTAGTTGTACAGTTCCAATATTTATGGTTCCCAAGTGGAAAATTTGTTACAGTTTACAATAAAGTTTTAAAATTCCACCGTCAACATTAATGCACTTTGCAGTCTGATATTCCAGAAAGGGCTCATTATAGAGGGAGGGAAGAACAATTTTGCATTTCAAAATATTGAACATTCACATACCTCTATTTCGGAAACCGTTCGAAATCGGGCAAATATTCATATAACTTTTTATCTTAGAATAACCAATATTATGATCTTCCTGAATATTGATCTTTCCTACGAGGACACCCTGTATGAGAAGAAATATATTGTGAACATAAGTGTATATTCGTATGTGTAGCATTCTTTAATTTGTGCTGTTCCATGATGCACAGGTAAGATGTATATGTCGTGTATTTGGCATAGCAACACTGTTAAGTTTTTTGTTTTTAGATAATGTATCATCCTCTATGAAATTGCTGATTCATGTTTTAACCAAACAAATGTTAGCGTTGTAATATCTACTGTCTCTGAAGTAATACCGTAAATAATTTATTTTGAGCAATATGTTATCCATAACATAAAATCATTTTTACTTCTGTAACAGTTTATAATGAACTGATTTAGGTCAAGTATATACTGGTGTGGATGTATTACATAGAGAAACTAAATTCAAGTCTCTAATGCCCAAGTGCACCAAATTTCAATTAACTTTGACGGCTGCATTGTGGACGTAACTAAAATTATCAGGTTTATAAATAAATTTTCTTTTATACATGTTTGTTTTCTTTAACACAATTTTAAAGCAAAGGCTAAAATTTTTCTGCAGCAGCACCTCCACTAATTTTAGCTACGTCGACAATGCAGCCGTCAAAGTTAATTGAAGTTTGGTGCACTTGGGCATTAGTCTTTTTTTCTAAGTTCTGCAAAACTTCCGAATAATTTTCACTTAAGAATCTCATACAAATTCTCTGAAAAATATACGAAATATTTAAGATTTTTAGGAATAGAAGAAATGCAAGATTAATTAATAAATTAAATTAAATTAATAGATATGGATTTTGAATCTCATTTTAAGATTTACATGAAGAATTACTTCATTTTATAACCTAGCCGATGTTTTTGAAAATATTCAGAAAAACAAAGCAGACAAAAAAAATGGCTTTCCCTGTAGTTACAGCGGATTTGTAGATTGGTAAACTGGTTTCGATTTCGTTTTTAAGCCGCCCTTTCCAGTGGCTTGCTTCTCATAATAAAAAATTTAAGATTTTAGAAACTGAGAAGAATTCTATAATAATTAAATTTAATCTCTCATTTCATTTTAAAATTTCGATCCTAAAATGCGAATTATCCTGAGTTTATATTTCAATGGAAAGGTATTTTCTGATAAAAAAATTTTTGGAATGGAATTTTCCGATGGAATTTTGGAAAAATTAATAATAAACAGACAAAATGGTAACACTACAGAATTTATTTATGTAGGAATTCGTGTGTATCTGACAGAGGCATTGTCTATACCATTATATTTGGGCCTAACATACAGTGGCTACTTGTACAGGCACTTCATAGGAACTACTACAAATCCAGAGGCACATTATCTCTGAAGTGACATACAATATTGCTATACAATTGATTTATAATATCGCTAAAATCTATTTAAAGGTTAATTTTAAAACATTTAAATTTTTAGAAATACATCACAATCCTAACTAGCGACTACATATCATAAATGACAAAATTGGAACTTATAAAACCTTTTTTCCTAAAAAAAAAAAAAAAAAAAAAAAAAATATATAACTTTTTTTAATTTTTTGCAATAGAATGTATTTAAGTTATTGATTATTTTTGACCAAAGTTTCTTCAAGATTTTTAAAGTTACTTAATTACTAGTTGTAATTACTAGTTGTTACTAGTTGTTGATCTCTATAGCGTATTTGTAAAGGTTTCAGTTTCAAATTTATTACGGCGCTATAAGTTTCGATCGTTGTAATGTTACTCAATGTACTGTATACTATCATGGTGAATGGATGTTAAAATTTTTATCAATGCAGATTTAATCCAAAAATAAAGGTAAGGGTCACATAGTAATAAGCAAGCACAATGGGACGCTGAAAAAACACTGACTCTTCACAGCCGAAAATATGACTCGAGAGTTAAATGGTTATTTGCATGCAATTCTTGTCACTTAGATTAAATTAAAATTTTCGGCCTCTCACAAGCAAAGAGGGGGAGGGCGTATAGCCCCCTACCCTCTCGTTTCAGAACCAGTGCATTAAAGCATAATCACGTGAAATAATTAGTACTTATTTAAATAAGAAAATTATAAATGGTGAACCAATATTCGAATATCTTAATGGCAATACCCCAACATAAAAAAATAGTGAATTGACTAGCCGTTACCAGCAAATTTTCAGCAAATCTAGATAATTAGTTGTCGATGTAATATGACAAAGGAGCAATGGCGCGAACTGTGTAATGTTGTTTACGGTCACTAGCTTTTTATCTAAGTTCAAATGTACCAAAACTCATTAGGAATTTCACATTTTCTAGCCCAAACTCACCACATTCGTTTCAGTTCATTTTTGAGTTAGCTTGATATGGATGGACAAGCCGATTTCAAACCAAATTACCATTCTACAAATGTCTTCTAACTTTTTATCTTGTTTACCATTTAATGAATGTTCCAAACGTTAGACCATACCTATATTGCTCTTTTGATTATGTTTAGCATTCGTGAATAAAAAAAATAATAAAAATATACTTATGTTTAAAACGTCGTGAAATACGTAGTTAATTTTTTTCACCGAACTAAGACAACGATACTCGGTCTGATTTTCCATTTCCTAGTTTTAACTTTGATACGCTTCTTGTCTTTGATTGATAAATATTTATGTAATTATAGATATTTATGTAATGTTATTGCAACCATAAAAAAAAAAAAAACGTTTGCGATTGGTTTTGAAAATAAAAATGGAAAAGGAACATTTACATGCTTTAAAGATACATAGAAGTACTATTAATTTGGAAACTGGGAGTACTATTTGCTTCTTTTTTTTTTCTGGCATAATATACAGGGTGAATCAGTTGACCCAGTCAATTTTGCAATGCCTGTTTCACCATTGATCCTTTCGTATCATTTTTCGGACTTTTCACAAGCCCTTTGGCGATGATATGTTGGTTCTCTTCGGTAGAGATTGTGGTGTGTGACCTTTTCGCAGCATGTTTTGTTGCAACAGAACCAGTGTCTTCAAAAAAATGCAGTCATTGTTTCACGTTTCCAAGAAAAACAATACATTCCTCATCAAATAAACGTCTTGCTGCAGAGATGTTGATCTTCGACTCATAAATAAACTTAATTACAGATACACTTTGCTTTAACATCAATCGGAACGTACCACTTTCCCTGCCTGCCATTGTGAATTATCGGTCACTAATGCGTGTTAAATGTCACGAGGTGCTCGTACTAATGTCAGGTGCAAACCCAATGTTGTATACAGGTGAAGCCTTCCGATGTGCGATTTATGTTAGGATATTGTTATTCTTATGAAAACATATAAACTGTTTTCAAAGATGGTTCCCAGGAAAAAAAGTTACCGGGTTGACGTGGTCCAACTGATACACCCTGTACAAGGAAGGGATTTCTTGAAAAGCAAATACTGAAAAGTGTATATAAATTTTAAAATTACTTTTCTCTATTTTTAAAAACGTGTAATTAGTAGTACAGTATTAATGCAGTGACTTTTTGAACCTTCCATATAGTTGTGTCCCAGCTGTCTGAAAGTAGTTTTCAAAAAATGGAATTTATTATGAAGGGAGATATGAAGGGAGCAATTTGTGATTAAATAGAAGACGACGATTAAATTAATGGTTGATTTTTGTTATTTAATCTGTATTATTAAAAAATAAAAAATAGTGTTTGCGTGTGCCTGCTTATGTGCATCAACAATTCGCACACGCGTTGCTTGGGAACAGGAGTATTGTTGCTTGGTCAACCCTGTCCGCAACAATGTAATTTTGCATGTACGTTGCCGAGCAACAAATATATCGATTGTTACAAATGGATTTCAATACTAAATACATGTATTTGTTAGAATTTAAACTTTTTAGTTTTAGTTTTAAGCTTCAGGTTTCATTAATAGTGTGCTTGATGTCATTTGTTTTTGTGACTAAATTTCCAACTGTTACAAATAAATTTCAATATGCTGTTGCATGTATTTTTTAGATCTTAAATTTAAATTTATTTTTAGGCTTTTATTTACTTGATTTTTTTTTTTAATAAATGTTTTTATCGTTACAAATGCGAAGCTTCCGGAGAGGAAGGACGGGTAATCGTCTAGTGTTTCATTAATATTGTTTTGCTCGTCTGTAAATTTTTTTGATGTGATATGGAATTATTTAAAGTCACAAGAATGCATCTATTCTTCTTCACTTTTTTTTTTCTTTTTGTATTTTATACAGTTAACAAATCTGCTTATAAGAACTTAAATATAAATCTTAGATATTTTCGTTTTCTTTTTTTTTTTTGTAGAACACATTCACTGTTTATGAGATTCTCTTGGAATGCCTTCTATGATAGTTCATTAACAGTAATAATAATAATATTTTTTTCAACACAAAAAGTGGACAGTACACTATTCGTCTGACACTTCCTCTATCCATGCCCCTAAAGGTCGGAATTTGAAAACGACATATAGATGCATTTTGTGAAATGCTCTCTCTAACAACGTAGGAAATTCGGAAATTGTTTGTGCAGGAAAAAGCAATAGACAACCTTCCTAAAATATTTATGTTGAATATCATGGAAGTACTATGACAATCAAACTGCTGTTTCATTAAATCTATACATCCACTTTCTACGAAATTAAGCAATTAAAAAAAAAAAGCCCAATTGAATTTTCACCGCAACTGAAATATACTTTCTCTGTATGAAATGCATTTTCATACAGTGGTAGAAAAAAAGATAGGAACTCTTGTGTTTTTTTTAGCATAATTCTTTTAAAAAGGAACCTGTTTTGCTGAAAATGCACATATATATTAAGACATTACATTAATATCATTGGTAACAATTTGGTCCAAATATTCCCGTAGATTCACGAGGTACCACAAAAAACTGTAGAAACAGGTGGGAAAAAATGATGGGAACTATTTGAAAATATTCTTAATTACCTCAAAGACAATGAGTCAGACCGTTGATATTTACATACCTGTAAGTAAGATAAGAAAGTTCAGATAAAATTAATTTTATTCAATGAGAAACCTTAAAAAGGGACGTGGCAAACAACTTACCGACATCGAAAAGGGACAAACTATGGCTTAAAAGTAATATGGCAAATCAAAGGCTGAAATATCTCATTTGATTGGAAGGTCCAAATCGTCGTTGCATCTTAAATAAACAACTCAGAAAGATATGGAAAGATAACCCAGGAAGACTACAGAAAGACCTAAAACTCTTAGTGATAAAGATCATTGTTGGGTTCTTCGATTGGCAAGTAACAACCAAATCTCAGCCAACGCCATTAAACAATATATTGGAACATAGGCACATCGGAGAACAATTAACAACTATCTTAACATGTGTCCCCACCTCAAGCGCCAGAAAATGAAGCCTCCACCACTCATTAAACAACATCAACTCGACTGTCTCGAGCTGACTAGACAACATCGGACTTGGACTTCAAAGTGGAACTCAATCAATGAAAAGAACTTCAACCTAGCTGATCCTGATGATTGCAATATTGCTATTGGCACGTTCTATGTAAAGAACCTAAGTACTTTCAAAGCTAATCCAAGGAGGGGGTTCAGCTATGGTTTCGGGAACCTTTAGCGCCAGTGGAAAAATTGAATTGGATTTCGTGAATGGCCGCAAGAACAGTTCCAAGTATCAAGAAATATTTCGGAATTACTCCTCACATTTGAACCCATAATCGGAGGGCAAAATTGGACATTTCAACAGAATAATGCTTCAAGAGATGCTTCGAAGTCGACTAAGGAGTTAGACTAATATGCGAATTTTGAAGTGGTCTGCGAGGAGCCCTAACCTAAACTCTATTGAAAATTTATGTAGAATCATCGTTAGGACTGTTTACATTAATGTCAGTTCGAAGATGTTGGAAACCTCCAACAAGCTGCTCGTGAAGCCTGGGATGACACCCCGAGGAACTCCACAAAACTAGCGTAGTCTATGAAGGACCACTTATTTCACGTCATCAAATAAAATGGGAGATGTACTAAGTATTAGTTTCCATTAAATTACATTATTATCATTAGATTACATTGGTAATCTAATCATTAATATCATTGGTAACGTCTTAACATATGTGTAAAGTCTCAGCAAAATAGGTTTATTATTAAAAGAATTATACTAAAAAAAACACGAGTTCCTATCTTTTTTTTTTTCACACTGTATAATTACATATATTAAAACAAATGCATAATAAATGCTTTCAGAACCTTAAATATTACGAACAGTGAGTAAATAATAAGAAAAAAAGAAAATCCAATTTACCTTGGGAACATTTACTGCCGAATTTTACTCCACACACCTTCGATACTGCTGCTGGCGCCACCTCTCGTCCATCAAAAATCAGAGCCTCTTTACTTTTTCTAAGAATGCAAAATAAAGAAGACAAAAGAATTCGGCTAATTATTATTTACAGATTCAGTCTATACAAGTGCAATGACAATAGAAAGAATAAATCGATTTCTATCTTATAGCCTACTACATCAATTGTTCTGTTAGTGAATCGACCACATTCAGAATCCTACTACTACTGTTAATTGGAAATGTAAATTTTCATGTGTCACTAATATGAATAATCGTTTTAACAAACCAAAATTTTGCTTCAGTCACCATGACCTTCTGTTTATCCAATATCCTTCTACATTAAAGTACACTAACTACAACAGTCCGCGAACAGCCTACAACATTAACAGTTTCCTAATACTACCATTTATCAATATTTAAACACGAGTAACAAGAGGAAAATGTCTTACCGTGGACATATCCTTAGAAATGATAAATACTATATTCCACAGCTAACTCTACAAGGGAAATTAGAAGGCACTAGACCACGAGGTATAAAAAGATTGAGCTGGATGGACAGTTTGCACAATGGACAGGAATGGATACTGAAGACATTATCCATGACGCAAGAGACAGAGAACTTTGGTGTTTGCTGGCCACTGACCTCCTTTTTGAAGATGGCACCTGATGATGTTGATGATGAAACAGGAGTAACTTTTTAAAACTCAGAATCAGTTAAAAGAGTTTAAGTCATTTCAAAATGAAATTTCTCCTATCCATTAAAACTTGCAAGAACTTTTTACTGTTCAAATCCTATGCTTATATAAGTCTATTTCTACTTTCACCGCTGTTATAGAATCCCAAAACCTAAAATTCGAGCATCAAATACCAATTTTATATCTTTCAGTTATTAAGAGGGAAGGAAAACTCCCTTGTCGAAGCGTTCATGGCCGATTCTGATTTCTGAAGAAAAGTGAGACAAATGTTTTTCTAAGTTTTCAAATTTTCATAAACTCCATTTCTTTTGAGGGTCCGGTAGAGGGTAAATGGTAAAACTTTGACTGAGAGTTGGAGGGAGACGGGTTCAATTCCTGACCTTCGGCGGATGTGGGGGATATTTTCCTGCTAAATTCTCTTCCAGACCCGAGTTCTAGGGTTCACCCAGCCCTCTGTTGAATGGGTTGGACTGACCACCCGACCTCATCTCAGTCCCGGACCAATAACATTGTGAGCCTTACCTCCAGCGTCCCCATTGGCTATAGTGGGCCCCAATGGGATAAACTTAAGTAAATAAAACCTTCATAAAAAAAAAAGAATGGGTAGGTAGGTATCCCATTGTAGTGAGATACTAAAAGAGTTTAAAGTCATCAAATGCTCAGTATTTCAGGTTTTGCTCACAAACCGATTGGCTGTCTTTGTGTATGAAAGATGCAAAAGTACTTTGATTTTAACGAAAAATCTCGATTTCAAAAAGTTTGAACACATAACTATGTCGCTAAAGCAATAACTTACGCAAATGGTAACGCTGACGTTATAGTGCGTTTAGCCCTTTATACTTACTTTTGAGATATGTAAGTTAGCATGAATACATAGTTCGCAAATATCAAGAATAAGTAAAAAAAAAATGCATATGAGTAGTATATAAATCAATTTACTAACCTGTCATAGACTGTCATTATAACCCCCCCGCCTAGGCCCATGCTGTGAGGATGAACCACCCCCATACAAAAGAGAGTAGCAACTGCAGCATCCACCGCCGAACCTCCTTTTTTCAAGATGTCCCTAGAAAACAAGAATTTTAGGAATTCATATTTTTATCTTAATATCTCGTAAAGTAAAATGAAGATTTATTGCAGACTTTATTTACCAGGACACCGTCAATTGTGGATTGGAGAATTCTTCCTTTACCGGATGCTAAATAAGGGAAATGTTACTTTTTTTTCCTTTTTTTTATTTTTAGTAAATTATATTAAGTAAAACTGCTAAGTCAGTCGAAAGACCTTGGGTTACAAAAATCGCAAAAACCTAGCATTCATCTTTACCAAATCGATAATAATAATGTTTTAAATCGGGTTATGATTATTTCATTCAACAAGAGGTATTGCTTAAATTCTTAAGTGACAACTTCTAAAATGTGACATGATCTTGTTCCACCAGTTGTTGAGTTTAATTTGTTCAAATGTGAGTAAACGTGAAACTATACCTAGTTTAAACTGCATACGACTTTTTTTCCATGAATTTGTACTCGAGTGACCAAGGTTACCAGGTCATAGTTAATTTTCGTATTAAAATTAAGTTCCTTGCATTTCTTGTCATATGTCCAGAGTTCGAAGTGTGTGTGTGGGGGGGGGGGGGTGATAGATGTTAACAGGTCATACCATCCAACCAAAAATAAATTAATCACAATTTCACCTCTTAACAGAATTCATAAATAAAACAATAATTTGCAAAGAAAAATTCTAAAAAATTTTATTGTTACCAGGTCATATTTATATTGAAAATTTCCAGATGGTTTTAAAGATAATACGAAGTTTCTTAGGAAAAGATATACTACCATTTCACCCTATGGATTTTCTACTTCGATTTTTTCTATCTTTTTTTGATATTGATACTATAAAATCTTTTCACAGTACATTTTGCAAATTTTGACGTTTTGATGCAATAATACTTAAATTAACCATCCGTAGTCCGAGTTGTAGTTATCAGAGTTATCAGAGTTGTAGATCAAACCTATAGCATTATTATTTTATATTTACAGGTTTTACTGAACCTCCCTTCAAGCATCCATCCTTTATAAATCAAGTATTTATGAAAACTTTTATGAATATCGTTTTTAAGTTCATCTGCCTAGAAAAGTGAGACTTATAAGAGTCAGCCACTGTATGTGTGTCCGCGCACACATCTACTCTTTCCAATAACTTTTGAAGCCGTGAATAAATCTTCTTGAAACTGTACATGTATATTTACTGACACGAGAGAATGAAATGAACCCATTTCATTTAATGTCCGCTTTTACAATGTATGGGTGTTAATCTTTCTATTATTCACTTGAAAACAGCAATGAGATCGTTGCTGAAGTCGATCGTGTTACTGTTCTTTTTATTCAATTTTAAGTTAATGAGTACTTGCAAACCGGTGATCATGCGAACTTGGATTCTGAGATAATTTTCTCACCACCCTTGACAGCGACCGCTTTCTTACAAACCACGAGCGCGTCTCGGAGACCTCGTGTAAGTCTCGTGACTTCCGATTGACCCACGTAGATAAGAATGAAAATGTGAACATCCACTAGGTTTTGCAGGAATAAATTACAAATTTTATTCAAATATAAAATGAACTAATGCAAAAAATGATGTTTGCAGACATAGCATAATAGCTTAATAATTCTAAGTTAAGCAAAAGTGGCTACTGAATTAGAGCCAATTTCTATATCCGAATAAAACTACACTTCAAGAAATGAAAGAATATATTTCTGTTGAGTGAATATTTCTTTCCGGAAGAAAATAGTTTCTCACGAGGGATATTCAGTGTCGTCATCGTTGTTGGTGTACAAAAGTAGGAGTATCAGAGAAGATGAAATTACGAACTTTCGCTGTCCTAAGATAGCGTGGCTACAGTAAACCATGCGTAAGTTCAGCAAGGCATAAACATGATTCCAGTTATTGTTATTTTATTTTCATATGAGGCTGGACTAAAACGGAAGTGGCGTCAGTATCTAACCATTCTGTGATATTAGTATGCAATGCATCAACAATTGTAGAAGATCGTAGTAAACTAATGTCTGTTGGGCAAACGTTTCTGAAAGTCATTCAATGTTATTCTTAAGATATTAAGCTTGAGGATTGTTAGCCATATTAAACATCATATATTCATTAGATATTGTAATATAAACATACGCTGAGTTAACGAATCTACAAAAAAATACATTTTTTCTTACAATCAGTGATTTTATCATCCAAAAAAAGGGTGCCTTACCTTGACGTGAAATCGGCTATAGACTTAGCAACACAGAATTTACCTACAGTGTTTTCATGATCTAGTTATTCCTACCAATTAATAACAAAATCCACTAAATATGAGTGAAAAGAAAAACGACTTAATAAGAATTTACACATTTAACACATCAACTTTAATATTGCAAGGAAGACTTTCAATGAACTTCCATAAATCTCACATTAACAAAGTTTCTTTTAGTGGCTCAATACAATCTTACTTCCTCAAATATCGTAATTCACGATCCAGTCACTGAAACTAGAAAGAACGATAAGCAAATACTTTAAGGCGCAACAGTAGAATATGATAAATGTAGAGGACTCCGTATAACAACTGAAAGTATAGCATATCTAAGTAGTTGCAAACTCATCATCCAACTTATGATGTAGATATGATCAATTAAACACTGAACTGCAGTCCTTTCAGCGTAAATTGTTACATGAGGAGCTTAGTTTCAAAACCCGCCATCTCCAAAATTAAAATTTTCGAAAATAGGGATTTGATAATGCATTTGCATTGAACATGGCGGGCTTTGAAACAGCACTCGTATCGAAATCGTATCGCATTACATTGTTATGGCGGTTTTTGAAGTGAAACAGTATGCAAACGGCGGGTTTTGATTTGAACTTAGCGAAAACTCCATCGGCTCGGAATTTGCAATTGTTGGAGATGGCGGGTTTTGAAACTAAGCTCCTCACATGTTTCCGCAGAAAGTAGCTCCAGATTTTAACAGTGACTTACGAAAAATGTAGAATTTTATTAAATTGCTCTATTCAAATTTCAGAAATTACAAGAGTATATTTGGGGAATACAAAATACAAAAGGAAAATAAATACAAAAGGAAAAGTAGAGGGAACAAAACAAGTCATGACTAGTAAAAAAAATCAGAGTCTTCGCCTTCTTAAAAGTGAAACTTTTATGGCGTTTGGGAGCTGTTGTTTAGTTTGAAAGGAAATAGCAGCTAAAACCACTATTCAAACAACATTTGGCAATTGTTTCCAGTTTTTCGAAGGAAAAGTCAGAAAGGTGACCCATTTATCAGCTTAAATCCTTTCCAAAAGAACGACTTTGGCGATCAGAAAGAAACTGGTTTTAAAAAAAAAAGAACAAATACAATTCTGTGAAGTTGATGATTTTATAGTACATTACATAAGAAGATTAGTGAACGAACAATAAGTCAAGATCATTACTTTAGACAATGTGCTGTAAGACCAACATACAGATTGTCTTGCCACAACGATCTGAAGAACAGGATTTCATTGAAGAAATATAATCGCTGCAGAAAACTCATTTAATATGTAGATATCGCTTATAGCCCGAAGATATTTAAGATGAATTAAGAAAATGAAGTAACAGAATCCTTATCCACAATGAAGGCATATATATATATATCTGATGTGCGTTTTTGATGTTTGCGTTGTCAATGACGCGCGCTTGCTGGAAGTCCAGGTACTTGTAGGTCTCTCCCTCTTCCATGGATTGGATGGCCAACCCATGGTCCAGTTCAAAACCCTCCAAATTCGAAGTCTTCCCGTATGTTATATGTAGCTTGCGGCATTTGTCAATTCCAAATTCCATCCCAATATATTTGGTGAACTGTGTTGTGACTTGTAGTAAATTAATAAGTTGTGCATTGTTTGTGCCGTAAAGTTTAATATCATCCATGTAGAGTAAGTGTGTGATTTTGTATGGTGTCAGAGTGCCTGAGGTAAGCCTATAACCGTGTTTTATGTTGTCTAGCATGTGGCTTAATGGATTCAAGGCGAGGCAGAACCAAAGAGGACTCAAGGAATCTCCCTGGAGAATACCTCTCCTTATGGGAATGGGGACTGTAGTGATGGAGGTGTCGGAGGTTCGTAGGTGTAATGTTGTGTTCCAACTCTTCATCGTGGCATCTAAGAATGCCTTGATCTTGCGGTGTACTTTGTAGAGTTGAAGAGTGTGTAAAAGCCAGGAATGGGGGACTGAGTCAAATGCCTTCTTGTAGTCGATGTAGGTGATGTGTAAGTTCCTATTCTTCGCGCGCGCCTGGCGCAGGATTACCGAGTCAATAAGGAGTTGCTTCTTACAACCCTGGGAATTCCTGCGACAGTTTATTATTATTATTATTATTATTATTATTATTATTATTATTATTATTATTAATAATATTATTATCGCCGAATAGGCCACGACAGACCACGCGCTAGCCCAACCTGACAGCGTCAGGACAAGGATAGGAAGTCAGATAAGGTGACGAGAATTCACCTCGTCGAGAAGAACCATGAGAGAGTTAGTCCCAGGGAAGAACGGACGAAACCCAGAAGAAGAAAGAAGCAACCATGCCACTACCGGGATTCGAACCAAGGTGCCGGCACACTGGCCACACGGCAGACTGCCGTCTTGACTGCTCGGCCAAGCCGGCACGCTAAAATAATTATTAGTAGTATTCTATTATTTCAGGTAATTTGCTTTGTTTAGTTGCGGGCCGCGCACCTTACTGTTCTCTTAAAATGAATGAGTTTAAAGCCGTTGTCAAAGAAGAAATGCTAGAAATTGGAGTTTTGACTAAAGATACCAAAATTAACTATTAAAAAAATGAACAAAAACTAATGCATGCTTCAAATAGAAAGTATGCTAAACAAACAAAATAGAGAAAAAAAAATATTCAAAAGTTAGATATACGTTGAACTATCATCACAGAGTAAGACTATAGCGCTAAGGTATGCAATTTTGTGGACTCGGGAGATGGGTGGAGAACTAAGTAATCGTGTCTGTATTTTAAGTTAGACGGTAAATAAGCTCTGTATCAAATTTTAAAGAAATTAGCCCAGTCATTTGAGCGAGGGATTTTGGGGATCATTTTTGAAAGATGAGAGACGTGGAAACCAAAATAAATGTGTCTATGTTTGAGTTAGGCCATAAATAAATTGTTCCAAATTTTTGTGGAGATCTTCGCAACAAACAGATAAATTATTCAAAATAGATGAGAAATGCTCAAATGGATTAGTAAGACTTTGCAAACTTAGTCAATAATAAATTTTAAAATCACAAAAAATAAAAGTTCCTTTCAAATCTTCTGTGGAGGAAATCAAATGGAGAGAGAATCACTCTGTCCAGACATTGTTGAAGGCAAACGAAGAAAACCAAATGAAGAACGGATCAAACAAAAAACTATTCTCATTCAGAACATCGACTGTAGAATGGCTGGTTTGAGTCGTCTGGGCCAACATTCCACAGGCGTACCTAAGACGTTACAGACGCATTAATGAACTTTCCAATCAAAAAACCAGGTTCAAAATCCTAGATTTCTTCCATTTTCGGATGCAATGTTGAGGGGCGGGCGTCTAAACTGTACCAATCCCCACCCTCCCTTGTTACGCAAAGTGAACCGTACCAGTTATAGCGTTGCTAACAAATACTCAAAACACCGCTGAGTTTTCAGAAAGACAATGGTCGTAATATATAAAGGGAAGGGAGGGTTGTAAAGAGACTAACTGTATCAATACATTTCAAAAAATATTCTTCGAAAATTTGTGGCGTAAGAAAAACGATTATCATATTTCATGTATAGCAGTCTTCTGTCTATAAAAAACATCAGTCTTAAACTACAGCAACAATAGTACACTACAATCTCGTTTATCCGGACTAACTTGGACCAAAGGCAATCCGGAAAATCGAAAATCCGGATAATATGGATAGTAAGCAAAACAAATCCTTAAATAAGCGACTTATTGATCCTTAAATAAGTTTATTACGATAAAAAACTATGTCACTATGACACTAGTAAAGCTTTCTTAAACTCGACAAAAAGCATTTTATTACCTTAATTTATTGTACAATCTATGCAGGAACTGTACAGTTAATCAAAATAAAAAGCGAATATTTGGCGTACTTATAGTTATGTTCTTGTTCTCATAGTTAAAATTATTATCTATGTGACCATAAATAAAAAAATAAAAAAATGTCTACAAATCTGATCCGGATCAACGAGGGCCGGATAAACGAGGTTGTAGTGTATTTGAAAGATGAAAGTTGTTATAAAGTTTGATTTAACAACATGAATTATAACTTACAATATTATAGCAATTATTTATGAGCTAACTAATAGCTTACTGTAGGAAAAACGATTCACGACAAACTGCCCTTTAATATTATTAAAAAAAAAACACTTGGAGCAAACATTTTATCTATATAATTCGGCCGCCACAATCCTCAAGTCCAGAAAATCTCACAACCAAAATCCCTAGCTTAATATTAATAATAGTAATTACTTTTATTTTTAATTTTCCTAAATATGATTTTTTTTCATTTGATTTACGAAAATGTTTAATTTTTTTAGGTTATTTTTACCTATTTAATTAAATTCCTTATCTTTAAAAATTAAAGTATGTTAATTAAAAGATTATTAAGGTTAAAAATTAAAATATTTTAATTTTAATTGAAAGATTATTAAAATATATTCTTATTTTAGTAAGCAATTGTATTCGCATTCACTTTTCCAAAAATCGCTAACTCTTAATATTAAAAGTAATAGTAGCTTTAGCGGTAAAAGCAAAGAAATGCGATTCTTGTCCGCTCACCTGCCCACCGCCGCACATTGGCCAGCATCGGAGCATACTGCAGCCGATCCGTACGCCTCAAGTGTGGTGGGGGATGGCTCGGCAATCCAGGCGCCAGAGGCAGAGGGAGCACTACGAAGACGATCCAGGAGGCACGATGGAAGGAAATAGCAGAGCAGATGAGGAATTTCGAGGTGTTGACGACTGCCAGAGGGATTGATGACTCTTCAACCCGGCCAGTCTACAAAATAAAGGAGGTTAGTGTCGCCACCTGTTGCCAGAGCTGAGAATCAACGTAAAGAAACTTAATATAAATCGGGACGAATGGAATTACACACATCAAAAGTAAAAATAATAATAACAAAAAAAGTATGATTTTCCAGTCTCCATTGTTTCTAATTATTTTATCTTTATGGGACAGTTAAATTCTATTTAACTAGTTAACACTATTTTATACTATTTTTTAATTATTAATACAAATAAATAATAAGGATAAAATAAAATTCTACATTATTTTGTTTAATCGGGAAGGACATCCAGAAAAAAAAAAATTCCCAATTACAGGAAATTTTAATAAGGTAACAATAATAGCAAAGAATTAGGTCTAATATTTTCCTTAATATAAAAAAACGATCTAGCTGTTATTTATTAATTATAAGAATTCTAATAACCTTTTTAAAAATTATTATTTAATATTATCTGTATAGTATAGAGGTCTTATAAGAATTATCATTAGCATTCAGCATCGTATCGTCCAGTCTGTACCTGTCTGGATTGAGACTCGTGATATGGTACAAGCCAATTAAATAATAAAACAACAGATTAAGAAAATGTTTATGTTTAGAAAATATTAGCTATCAAGCTTTCGTTATTTCTATTAAGAAATTGCTCTTTTTCTTTCCTCACATTCCTTCGTCTACTCCTTCTGTTACTCTGCCTACTGTTTCTTCCAAATGGTCAAAAGGTAAAATTAAAATAGCTTCCGTCATGAAATTTCGAAACTATCAAAAAATAACTTATAACTTATAATACGAGATATACATATCCGACCAATCTTTTTTTTTTATCAAGTGGTGCGTCGTTGCAAAAAAAAATATTAACGAAAAAATGTTCATCTTCAAGAGACAACTTCGGGAAAGTTTTCTTCATTCCTATCTCTACTGTTACGTACAGGATGACTCAAAAAAATAAAAAGGAACATTACAAATTATTAACCGACATTGGAGATTTTGGAATAGGGAGAGGAGGAAGCAATAATCACATTTCAGTTATTAATATCTGTTCTTCTATTATTTGTTTTTTGATATCTTAAATCTCCTGGATATCTTATAAGCTTCAGCAAATTAAAACTCAATAACAAAATATTAAGAACGTTTGGATGGTAAAGGAAAATATAAAAATTTTCCCAAATGTAATTAATAAATAGTCTCCAAATCCTCTTGCAGATAAAATTAAAAGTTTAATATTTTTCCTAATCTTTTATAGTTTTCTTCTAATTTTTGGCATCATTACAGACTTTTCATTTCTGGCAATTTCACTATAATTATTCCAGTAAAATGAAAATTTTAATTTTTATGAAAATTTTATGAAAATTAATTTTTATCGTAAAGTATCTCACTCTACTGAACTTTTGTGCCTCACATAACAGCTTTTCAATCAGTTTCATTCATTCTATTCATTTTCGATTTAATGGATAAGTAAGAAAGAATAAAGTTTGCTATGTATCCTTGTTTAGGGAACAATACGAAAAATGCAGAATTAATCCGATAACTTTTGTTATAATTTTTTTTCGCCTGTGACTATGGGATCTACTGAATATATCCAAGATAAGTAATTACTCTTGTCGTTCTCAATTTTTTATCTTTTTTATAATAACAATATCTGGTTTGTTGGATTTTTTTTGTTTGATAATGTAGAAATCTGAAAGTTAGCACACTGATTGCTGAGCTGCAGAAATTAGCCAGAACATTTAAAAACAAAAACATATCGGAAGAAATGAGATGGTTTAATTAAAACCATTAGGAAAAGTCTTTTTTTTTGTTAATGTTTTTGTCAATTTCCTGGCAAATAGATATAGAATTTCATCCATACATAATGTTACACTATTTTAGAGAGGGTACCTTACCTACGAAATCCCGCTCTATTTGTTGAATAATATAAATAATACACACACTCACAAAGTATATACACTATCCCCCAAAAAATATCCCGACACTGTTCGGATTCCCTTTAAACTTCCTGACAATTATCACATTGTTGTCTGTCCGTTTACTTTGCTACTGATATCGTCTTGAATAGACCTTTCGTCAGTCAACCAATATGCAGCCGACATATTAATCCCTTTTGTAGAACAGTAAGCAACGCAGCTACCGATGTGAGATATGCTGATCTTGCAGCTTCGTAGATGTTCCTTTTAATAGATATCTGACAGAATTCAAGTATAAGTCTAGCATTCCCACTTCTGTACATGAAACCTCTGTGCATCTGCGATATGGCAAGGAACTTCTAATAATAATCTTCCTAGAGGTCAGTCAGTTCATATCCACTTGCTATGACAAAAACTATTAAGACTGTGAGGTATTCCTTCCTGACAAGGCTAACTAAAAAAAATCCTGGGTGCAGACACAAAAATCGTCATGAACATAGTGCTGTGGGATGACCTACCAATACAATACAATAGTATATAATATCTCTTATTACTCTATAATAATAACATGCTTAAAATTCTCTTTTTTTTTATACAAAAGTGGCTAACATACTGGTCCGTCGCGCCACAACACTAAATTTATGATGGTTTTCCAAGTTCCCAGACCTATATTTTTACTTGGTCTAAAAGTCGACTGGAATCATTGGTTTCGACATGAAGATACTTTAAAACTATGAAACACTGTCTAGTTACTGTTTGGAGGATAGTGTTTTTTAGATTAAATGCTTTCTTTATGAAAATAAATTTTGACATTAATTTTATTTTTCAACTGGTAAAAAAAGACTTCTTTTAATATAACTGACTCATGAAAAACTAGTATTTATTTAAATATTTATGTTTCGAAATATGTCTAATTGGTTCAATATTCAACATAATAATCACATCACACAGTATCGCCTCATTACAGTATCGTCTCAAAAATAAAAAAAATTGTTCGCTAAATAGTTCGAAATAAAACATATGCCTCTCAAAGAGAGTGGCACTGTGTCAAAACATACTCCAACTATTGATTATTATTTTTTTTTTTTTTTTGTAATTCTATAATAAATGACTAAATTACTCTTTCCAATGGATTTTATTGCTATGTCCAAGGTTCGTTCTTTTTTAAATTTAGGAATAAGAAAATATAAAACAGCAGGAAAAATCATCATCTTTTTTATTCTCATCGTTTGCATATAAAATCATCAAAGCTGCTACAATATACTTTACAATTTAAAGGGTCCTGATGTAAAATTTATAATCATAAATTTAATATCTTTATAAAAAAAAATACTAAACATCTTTTATTTATATCAAGACAAATAACAAAAACAAAAAAATTCATCTTACTAGCTTAGGCAAAAGCTTTAAAATTTTTTGCAAAATCTAGAGTGAAATAAAGAAAAAAAAATTGAACTGAAATTGAGGCTGTCCAATTGGTTGCCAAAAAACTCTATCGATTCGTTGCGTATTTTATCAGACACAGTCTCTACATTTTTCGTATTTTTAATTTCTTACTATTAAGTACGTAAGATATGGCTGGAGGAGGTAGGTTTAATTTTCTGAAGAGTCTGGCATTTTTCTCTGGTTATCCTCCAACCCTTTGTCAAATGAGTTAAGGATTTTTTTTAATGATGATTAAAGGCAGGTGAACATCAAACAGGCCCTTCATGTTCGTCCCATTAGGCTGATGATCGCAGTAGCATTTCCTTCTTTGCTTACCCTCTTTGTGAGGAGGAAAGACGGGATTAACCATTTAACTTATTTTGTTGATCTATTAAAGCATCGCATACACCCCATAAATAAATTTACCTCGTGTTATTAACTTACAAGTCAATGAATTTGGCATTCAAGTGTCAAAAGTATTTTAAAAAATTAAAGTAAAACTAATTTCAGCTTATCTTCCTAGCTTTACAGTTTTTTTGTTATTGCTGTTTTTTTTTTGTTTTTTTGTTTTTTTATTATTATTATTTTTTTTTTGTTTGTTTTTTTAATTTGCTAATAATCAGAATTATAAGTAAACGTTTACGGTAAAATTTATTCTCAAAATACCCAATCTCTCAAAATTAATTTGGTGTAGATACAAATAGAATATATACCCATCTTTCTGTCTAGAAATACAGCCAATCTTACAATTATTCCTAATTATTATAAAATTTCAATTAATTATTGGTGTACATAGAAATAGGCTTAAGAAAATGTACTTTAAAAAGTTTCAGTGATATTATAAATTGGCTTAAGCTTAACAAGCGTAAAAAAAAACATTTATCATAATTAAATAGTGTTTATTTCTATCAAGGGAAACATTCTGAAATCAAAATAAAATTTGTATTCATATCCTACAAAGTATAAAAACAAGATTTGCAATTATTATGAATCATCACTTTAAAATAATAAAATACTTAAAAAAAATCATTACTTACCTATTTGCAGCTCAGTTAAACACTTCTGAAATGAAAAGGTTTCCAGTGTAATTTTATTTACGAAATATTTTATTTACTGAAGTCATGTAAGGCATATATCATAATAACTTTTATTTTCACATGAATGCAGCGGTCCATGGAGTTCTACTGCAAATATTCAAATATTCAAAAATACTTAACACATCCTAGCATCAAATACAACACAACTCAGATAATTTTATTCATGACATTTTCAAATAACTGTCCTAAGCCATATTTCTCTGAAACCTAGTTTTCGTTCATATTTCGTATTAATCTGAAATATTCCTTTTATGATTTAGTATAATTTGAACTCCACCGTTTGAACAATTGGAACAACAAATGCTATGCAATTTGAATATCACGAACTGTGCATGCTGCATTCTCGTAATTGGTCATTGTTACAAGAAAGAGGATATTGTTGTGTTCTTATTCCAATACATAATTAGATTATTTGCCAAAAATATTCTTTTCTTGAGAGTAACCAACAATTGCCTAAGAGAAAAGTAAGATTTGAAAGCAACTTACAACCTGATGCATTTAAAATTCAGTGCAGGTTTCTTAAAATTCTTTTATAAATTACTGTGATAATTATAACTTTCTTTTCTGTTAAAAAAAAGTTAAAATATTTACCGGAATAATATAAAGATAGTAACAGAATTAAATCACCTTTTGCATCAGCTCAATTGTTGTAATAATAAATATTAACTTGCTGATAACAAATAATTGAATTACTAACCAGTAAAAAATATTAAATTGTAGTGAAGTTAAATTTGAAGGCATGGAAATAATTCAAACATTTATTAATATGACATTTGCAGCTATGGCAAAATTATGTTGTTCTCTGTTTCAATGTTATTTCTTGAGTTACGAGAAATCCGTTTTGAAATGAAAATAAATAAACAAACAAACAAATAAATAAATAAGAATGCAGTAATTGCAATACTTTCTTTTTATACTTCTGTAATATTTCAGTTACGATCCAAACCAAGTTTTGGTTCCTTGACCTTAAAAGTACCAAAATTTACTGAAACAGCCAAAGTAGAAGGAAACTAAGTGTAAAATTTAAATTAATTAATGGGTCATCAACACTAAAATATTTAATTCCTTACTAGGTGTAGATTCGTGAAGGTTATTATGAAGGGAAACGGTAACTTTACTTATTGACAGTAGAGCTTTACCTCCCATTTACCTTCCCATCATTCGCTAGGTTAGATGACGGCCCCCCTCCCCAAGGATAGAGTTTATGGTAGACCCTCCCCCTGATTAGATACTGGGTCCTTCGGTCCAAATGCTTGTCTATATCTATATAATAGCTACAAATACATCGAACAGGCCTAGTAAATAACAATAACAATGCCTTAATTTTTCTCTCGTTCTGCTGAACTTGTAATAAAACAAGGTAGGAATAACGATTAGTAAACCAATCACAGTGCTTCGCAACGGCTTCTGATACGTCATTTATGTTGCATTCTTCCTTTAATTTCTTTATTATTATAAATGTGATTGCTGCGAATGCCAAAGGCGCAATTGTTGCGATTGTTGTGATTGTTGTGCGTTGCATTGTGGGATACTTGTCCAGAGACAGACGACAAACCGGGATTCTATCAGAAGCCTAAAAATAATAAAAAAAAAATCATTTCCACACTGGCCCAGGTATTGGCGATCCTCTTAAATGGGGGGGGGGGTCTTATTCTATCTTTCACAATAGTTTTGAGAATTGAAATAAATAAAAATAACAGTAAAAAAAAATAAACTGTATGATTAACTAACTTTCTCGATGCATTTGAGTGAAAATACTTTAAAAAGAAAAAGTAAAAATATAATACGTATTTTATAACTTCTTGCAGAGAACCTGAATCATTTCATTTTAATGAAATTACGTTCCGACGAATCTATGACATTTTCTCCTGTTTATTTATAATCTAGCATTACTATAACTTTTACTTTATTTTAATTTTATTTATTTGTAATAAATTTGGAATTTTCCCAGGCGTTGCTGGGGACGTTAAATTTTTCTAGATACCGTATGGTTTTTCTTTAAGAAAAACAGAAATGGTGAAAAAAAAAACTAAGTTAGCGATCACTAGCGTACCCAGAAATTTTGATTAGTGAGGTAAATAACCTAATCCAAAAAAAAAAAAAAAAATGAAAATATTTTCTTTTTTTTTTTTTTTTTTTTCCGGATTAAATAAGAGGGTTTTCTACCCCCCCCCCCCCCCTTTCAACCAATCGATTTCCTCATTCCATTACTAATGATTCCTGCTATTACCTATTTGGTATTTACAATAGAGTTGCAAAATTAATTATCCGAGAATTAGGCTCGATTTCAGTTTTTTTCATCCCAGAATCCTAATTTATTCCTTTGATTCTATTAAATAGCTGGCTGAGTTTTACAGTTCTGAATGAAATATTAGGATATGTGAAGCCGAAGAAGCACTCTTAAATATATACGAGTATAAGTACATAAAGAATTAAAATACGTAATTACAAAAGTAAGTAAATAAGCATAATGATAATTTTGTTTTTAATTGTGAAACATTTTAGATTTTATTTGAGGATAGCTGCCTTCAAGTTTCTTCAACGAATAAAAATTTTGAGCAATTTCGAATGAACAGTCTCGGATAACAAAAAGCAAAGCTCATGTCAGCAAAGGTAATTTACGACTTGCAAGACCTATCAATACGACATTGATTAAAATATTGGGTAGTAGTTGGTGTCCGTTACAAGCATACCAGTATAGTTCAGGAATGAGAGAAAGGAGAGACTGTGACTCTCTTAAATTCAAATCACCAAGAAATGGTGTCACTAAGAGTCTTCTTACACATTAATACGCTTCTTCGTATCTACAAAAGTTTTTTTTTTATTCTCCTCCTAATTATAGGCCTAAATTTTGAAGTCAATCCCAATCTTCTTTCACTGGCCAACACATTTCGACATTATAGTTTTATCACTTTAAGTTTTATTCCCATCCAACGACAACAACATTGATAATCGAAACAGCATCCAACCAAAGAATAAAAGAACAAGTCACAAGAAAACAAAACGATATCAATGTAGAATTTTCTCCCTCTAACACCTGGACAACAAATGGGAGCCATTGTTCTTACCATTCTAATTTATGGCATCACGGTGGAAGTGATTTCACTTATCTAGTCACTTATCACGTCATCCTAATTATCTTAATTAAGTTATTATCTTAATGATATCTTATTATTCAGAATTATCCCAATTAAAATATGTATCACTTTCTTGCTTTCTCAGAAAGTTTGTCTGTTTAAAGTTCAATATTACATTTCAGGGTCATTCCATGCCAAATCAACCAGGGTCTGAGTCTTCTAGTCAGGGAATCCAATGATTTTTGATATATAAGATATACCTACAGATTCTACAAAAACTGCTACTTTTCAGATTTTTTTGGACATGTCGT
>JAFIDM010009631.1:60117616-60129748 GCA_023159025.1 Thereuonema tuberculata
ACCTCGTTATCTTTTAAAGAAAAAAAAGACTTAATTGCACTTTTTGAAAAATCAAATGTTTCGAAAACAGCTTTTGCCAAAGAACACCATATTCCCAGGACTACATTAAACGATATTCTTTCATTGAAACAAGTAATTGAAGAAGCTGACTGCAAAGACAAAAGAAAGACAATGAGGAAATCGAAGTTTGACGAGATCGAGGAAATTTAGTTCGATGGCTAAAACATGCCAGATCGAAAAATGTGCCGATTTCTGTCGTGATTCTCAAAGAAAAAGCCATGGAAATAGCTAAGGAGTTGAACATTGAAGATTTCGGCGGCAGCAATGGTTGGCTGGAACGTTTCAAAGACAGACATTGCCTTTCTTTTAAAACGATTAAAATGTGGTAAATAAAAAGTGTTTTTGTTTTGTTTTTTTTATTTTCCACTCATTCATTTGCATGTATTGATTTCTGAAAATCTTGTTTGTCTCACCGAATCCTATAGCAATTCATAAAAATACTGTATTTTAGTGGGGATTTTTTTCGTAAAATTCCCACTCCGCCCAAGTCGTCACTCCGCTTAAGTCGTCAAAAATGTTTGGTCCCTTGAGTGACGACTTAACGAGGTTTTACTGTAATATCTTTATTTTTGCTTTTTTCCTCACAAAAACAATATTCTTGCTCTATATTGTTGTTTTATTGTATTTGTTCTATATTGTTGTTTTATTATATTGTTCTATTTTGAGATTTTTTTTTAACCTTTGAATTGGCCAATTTTATTATTAAGAGATCAGGACCTGGTGTTAACATGCCATGAAACAGATGAATTTTGATAATGATTTATTACTTTCTTAAAAATGTGGAAGCTACATGATTATTATCACAGAAGACAGAAATACTAACCATGTTGAACATGCATGGCTTTATCTGTTGTAGGGCATTTGGTATCTCAAACATTAATTATATGTATATTATATATATTTATAAATAAGGGACAGTCATTTAAAAACCGAACATATGTGATTGTAGAAATGTTTCTATGATCCTTGCAAGTTATGTCTCATGTAAAGGAAGCGAGTACATCGGAGTACCTAATTTACCTTTACCCGTGACGTCACGCGTGACCTGACGCACAGTGAATGCGCCGAACACCACTGGTGGCAGTGTAGTCACCGTCCAATCGTAAAAATGGAAGCGAGCAAAGAGGACAGCACAGTGCTGTGCGTTTTTTAACAAAGAAAGGTGTGGGAAGCAGGCAGATGCATATGCGAATGAAAGCAGCGTACAGTGATTATTGCATGAGCCTCACACAAGTGCACATTTGTCAAAAACAGTTCCTAGAGTGCCGCACATCCCTCCGTGATAACGAACGGCCAGGACAACCCCACAAAGTGCCTGAAAGTGTTATGGCGCGTGTGGATGACTTGATTGGAGGTAACAGACGTCTGACTGTCGATGACATCGCGGCACTGTTGGATTTGAGTCATGGTAGCACCCATCAAATCATCACCGATAGGCTTCAATCAACCCTCGAAAATTCGTGCCTAAACCAACTCGCAAATGGAAATTTACACTCGCTAGCTAATTAAAGGGGGGGGGGAACAAAATTTCATGTATATATATATAAGGGGCATTCAAAAAGAAACGAGCCAGAGGCTGAGGAACAGAAACCAGTACAGGTATGTCAGAAGTATTGGCCCTGGCTGTTGAGGCACTTGTCCCACTGCGATACAAGGCGATGAATGGCTGTCTCGTAAAATTCCCGGGGCTGCGTTGTGAACCAGTTCCGCACCTACTGCTTGACGTCGTCGTCCGAGGTGAGCAGAATGACCCTGCGGGTGAGCTTGCCTGTGAGGTTTGCGAGTAATGCTGGGCATTCACTGTTGTCCCGTGCTGCAGAAAGTCTTATCAGAAGGGGGCCGTCTTAGTCAAAGAAGAACATCCCCCTACTGCTTCTGCTGTCAGAAAACGAACAACACCTCTTTGCTCTTCTTTAGACGTCTCCATTGCACTGTTTCACTGCTTACAACGTGAATGACCTCGTTGGACGATTGACGTATGCTTCTGCTAGCTTTTAGTCACGTGACTTGCACCCGTGACCCTCGAGCGGAGGGTGTGAACTTCCGCAATCACTCGTATCAGAACCAATCTTGCTTACACATGCAACGATATTACCTTTGTTTCACCGATTTGTCCATTCCACACTCCGGCTCGTTTCTTTTTGAACGCCTCTCATATATACGATATACCTATACTAGCAGCGGAACCCGCCCAATTGGTAGGTGTATAAAATTTGGCTTCGCGACCTATCATTATATATACGTCCTTGCACATCACCTACCTATAAATTGACGAATGGTGATTGGTGAAGGGTAGAGGAAACTTCCATCATGAAATACCCCTCGCGGGAGTTCAAATCCCGGTGAATTTGAATTGGCAAGCAGCCAAGGTTTTGAATTTAGGAAAAAAACGATTTGCGAGATGATTTTTTCCACTCGCAATTTGCAAGTTTGCGAATGGGATTTTCGCGGGTTGGCTCCAATACCGGAAAATCTGTCCTCTTTGGGTTCCCCATAACCTTAATGAAAGTCAAAAGGGGTATCACATGATGCGATATCAGCTACAGAAGTCCAAGGCGATACAGAACAGTACGGATAAGGCAATGATGACATTGTTTTTTAATCAACTTGGCACACTCCTCATCGAGTTTCTGGAGAAAGGGGCAACTGTGAATGCCGTGCGCTATGTCGACACGCTCACAAAGTTGCGGCGAGAGATAAAGGCAACATGTCCTGGCCAGATCTCAGAGGTATCATTTTTGCTACACGACATGCCTGTCCACATACTGCCGATATTCTATGCGCCACAATGCAGAAACTTGTGTGGGAAATGCTAATGAATACCCCCCCCTCCTGACATGTCCCATGTGATTTTTAAGTGTTCGGAGAATTGAAATGTGCCCTCAGAGGCAAACGATTCACATCGGACGATGACATGAAAGACGCAGTTCTACAATGGTTCCAGCAGCAACCCAAAGACTTCTTCCACAGAGGCATTCAGTGTCTCATTTCATAGTGGGATAAGTGTCTCAACAGGTGTGGCAACTACTTGTACCTGACTCAAAGTTAATGTGCTTTTCCACCAGGTGTTCGGTTTTTAAGTGACTGACCCTTATATATATATATATATATATATATATATAAAATTTAACATGCATATTACTAACTAAAATCAAAATCAAAAATGCACAAGACTAAAATATATATACTTTGCCTTGGTTTAAGACTGTGTAGTCTGAACACATTCCTGTGCTCTAACAGTATGCATTGTCTTCTTTGAAATATAAGGGTCAGTCATTTAAAAACCGAACATATGTGATTGTAGAAATGTGTCTGTGATCCTTGCGAGTTATGTCCCATATAAAGGAAGCAAGTACATCAGAGAACCTAGTTTACCTTCACCCATGAATGCGCCGAACACCACTGGTGGCAGTGTAGTCACCGTCCAACCGTAAGAATGGAAGCGAGCAAAGAGAAGCAGTGCGGTGTTGTGCGTTTTTTAACAATGGAAGGTGTGGGCAGCAAACAGATGCATACGCAGATGAAAACAGTGTACGATGATTACTGCATGAGCTCACACAAGTGCAAATTTGGCGAAAACGGTTCCTAGAGGGCCGAACATCCCTCCGTGACAATGAACGGCCAGGACAACCAAAAAAGTGACTGACAGTGTTGTAGCACATGTGGATGAGTTGATTAGAGGTAACCGGCCACTGACTGTGGATGATATCGCGGCACTGGTGGGTCCCATCAAATCATCACCGATAGGCTCCGGTATCAGAAAATCTGAGAAAAATGGGTTCCCCATAACCTTAATGAAGGTCAAACGGGCTATCGCACAGCCATTTCTCTGTAGCATCAGCAGCGATATCAGCAACAAGGTGACCTGTTTTTGTCACACATTGTGACAGGTGATGAGATGTGGTGTCATGATTACCAACCTGAGACAAGGGCAGAACCTACACGGAAACATTCTGCCACCCCTCCATGAAAGAAGTCCAAGGCCATACAGAACAGTAAGGATAAGGCAATGATAACATTGTTCTTTAATCAACATGCCACACTCCTCATCGAGTTTCTAGAGAAAGGGGCAACTGTGAATGCTGTGCGCTATGCATACCCCCCCCCCCACACACACACACACACACGTCCTGACATGTCCCCTGGGATTTTTAAGTGTTCGGAGAATTGAAATGTGCCCTCAGAGGCAAACGATTCACATTGGAGGATGACGTGAAGGACGCAGTTCAACAATGGTTCCAGCAGCAACCCAAAGACTTCTTCCACAAAGGCATTCAGTGTCTCATTTCATAGTGGGATAAGTGTCTCAACAGATGTGGAGACTACTTGTAGCTGACTCAAAGTTAATGTGCTTTTCCACCAGGTGTTCGGTTTTTAAATGACTGACCCTTATAGAAATAGAAATTTCTTTATACATTTCTCTGTTACATTTCTGTCCTCCACCCATTCCTGTGGTCTTAACAGTCTGCATTGTCTACTTAGAAGTAGAAATACAAAATTCTTTGATTGCAGATTTGTTGCTTCTTATTTTGGCTATTCACTTCAGTAATAAGTCAGCTCTATTAACATGGCAATGTTAGCTGTTTTATAAGAAAAGAAAATTTGGAACTCAGAATGATTTAATCCATGAAATTCTCTACAATGTTATTATTCCAAATGCTGCTTGCAACTAAAAAAATTGTAACTAAAGAAATTTCATCTTTTATCATCTTGTATAATCAACTAGGAGTAAATATTAAATTCTATGGATTTTATTTAGATAGAGTTAACACATAGTAACTAAAACATTTGATTACAATGTAGAAACAACTATGTGAATAAAACCCCATATAGTTGAAAAAGAGCACAGTAATCTAAAATATTTTAATAAGATGTAGTAACAGCTGTGCTCCTTTTAACTATTTGCGGTTTAATTGTGTCTCCTAATCAGTGGCAGAAACTTCTACTAAAAATCAAATGGTTGAAAGTTATGATGCAAGATTTCTTTAGTTTCGGAATAACTCAGCTACAACAGTGAATTGGATATGTTCTGGCAGCACTTTTACAATTTGCAATTTAATACGAATTAAAAGATGATAAAGTACACTTGAATCCTTTAATATCTAAATAATGAAAAATAAAAAGTAAGTTTACCTAAAGTTTTTCTCCTAATGCTATACAATGAGATTGAGTCAGGAATTATAGAAGAAACAATTTCATGTCATGTTACATTTCTCAATAATGGTAAACCTAGCTGCAGTGTTTTGGATTTTAGAATTACTTGAGCTAAATGTGACCTGTCCTGAATTTGAACATATATTTGCTATGATAAATTAATAAAATAACTTTCCAACACCTCCAGAAAAGAAGACAGTGCTCTTGTATGCCCCTCCCTCCTTCCCATCCATCCAGCACCATTTTTTATTCTGGATTTACACTTTTCAATTATGTTTCTTCAGTAAGACTGTGCATTCCCATATTGTCTCACTGCTGACAACCTCCTGATCTAAAAAGAAAGCTACAAGTCATTGCATATTCCATATATATTCAGACCGAAAAACAGAGAAGTGCAATTTTTAAGTTTTGAATATTGCACAATGTTAATAAGTTAAAAACAATTTGTATTTCCATTCTGTTGATCTCAAGTTGCAATTTTCAGTTCTTCAGTGCCAGAGAATTGGATGCCAAAACATTTGGAAATTGTAAGGATTCAGTTAGAAATTTGATAATGTATATTCATTCATAGTTAAAAGCTTTTAAATTCAAGCATACATTTCAGCCTTCTATGTCGCTTATATCACTTCCTAAAGGAAGTGATATGAGAAATATGAGGGAGCACAATATGGCAATTTTGAATTGATGAAATTTTTGCTTATTTTTAATCTGATATACCTTCCATGCAGAATCTTAAGATGAAAGGTCTATTTATATATAAAAATCGAAAGTTAACCATTGCTTAATATAATTTCAGTTTGTGTTGCATTATTTTTAGTGAAGAAATAAGTTTCAGCCTACACAAATAAATTCAGTAGTATTTAAAAAATATATTGATTAAAAACCAAAAATGTAATTAAGCAGTGATATATCAGAAATGTTCCAAAAAAGGCCAAACACACAAACTATTTAAAAATGTGGAAAACATAAAAGAAATTTAAATAAACGACCAGGTTTCGAACCGGACTTGCCGGCCGTTTTCAAGTACAATTACGAAGTTGAATATGTACAATATGTTGAATATGTACAATATCAATGTTGATACTGTACTCGTTTTCTATATTTTTAAATAGTTTGTGTGTCTGGCCTTTTTTGGAACATTTCTATTAATTTTACACACGCAGTGATATATCATTTGCTCACTTAATATTTTCTTACAAACATTATAAATACATAATAAAACTATAAACATTTATATTTTCTTGCATATCCACCCAGTATAACCTGCACCCCTTTCATCAGATCTTGGCTACATTGATTGTATATATTGATTTCAATGTAGATTTCTGATATCTATGAGATCTTGTACCCTCCTTTTTGTAAACACAATATGGCAATTTGAGTTGATGAAATCTGCTTATTTTTAATGTGATATACCTTCCACGCAGATTCTTAAGATGAAAAGTATATTTAAACATAAAAATCGAAAGTTAACCATTGCTTAATATAATTTCAGCTTGTGTTGCATAATTTTTAGTGAAGAAATAAGTTTCAGCCGACACACAAATAAGTTGAAAAGTATAAATATCATTATAATTAAAAACATACATACATGCCCTGAAGCTTTTGAACTTCCGTTACAGACATCATTGTCAACATAATTACAAAGAAATTCAGTCCTACATTTATACATATAGAAAGGTTTTAGGAAGGTTTTATACTATTTGATGTTACTTTCTGCCGCCGAGCTCCGAGCATGTATTTATGTTTTTAATTATAATTTTATTTATACTTTTTAACTTATTTGTGTATCAGCTGAAACTTATTTCTTTACTATGAATTACTAAGTACACGTAAAATATTCCCTTCATTGCCTAGTTTTTAAAGTACAATAATAAATTTCATTACCATTCTACTGCAAACACTCCACATCAGTGCAAGATTTCAATTGATTTCAATGTTTGTATCAACAACATAATGGCTGGTAAGACATATTCAGTAGCTTTGATTTTTCTCTTGTATTTTGTCTTTAAGAGATCGATCAAGTTTACTAAGAAATTGCTTAGTTGATGGTGGACATTAGTTTATAGACATCTGCATCTTTCTTATTAATGGGTTCATTACCTCCTCTATTAAGTTTGAAATATTCTCTTTCTTGTCTAAAAGTACTGTATTACAAATCCACAAACATTAGTATTAATGTAATACCAAACTCCACAGATAAATCTATAAGACCACCCCAGGAATTCTCAATAAATAGTTACTTGTTTTGAGAATGATACTGCAATCTCATCATATATCAGTAACATGGAAATTTGCTGAAATTCACTATTTTCTGCAATGCAAACAATATATTCACAATTCAAAGCTTGTAACAGAGCTGTTATCTCTGGATTTACAGAATTTTAAACTTTTTGCTTCCCTCAATAAATAGCAACTTATTTCTTTGTTTTTTAATTATAAATTTGTTATTTACAATCTGTTTTTCACCAATCACTGGACAGAAAATATTAGATCATTTAAAGGTTAGGAGGCAGGGGGGTATATTACATCAAGTATGTAACTGAACTGCAAAAAGAATGCAAAACTATTAATATATTAAGTTTATTTCTTGTCTGTGACTGCATCTTACTATTCAACAAAAGACATTTTTATTCTTTATCTGTCTGTAGGCATATCATGCTAAAACGGCTGTGCTGATATCTTAAAAATTTGGTTTGATGCTTATTAATGGCTTAACTTAAAATATGAAAATGATTATTTTGGTCTCTTACCTCCCTCCTGCATACTGAATACTGTCACTATGCGATAGGTCGCTGAGCATAAACCTAGTGCAGGGCTTCTCAACCTTTTTCACTTTATGGAACATTTGCAATTGCAGGATTCTCACACACTATACCTTCTTTCTTAAATCCCATGGCATGCTGGAATTTCTCCTTGTTACAATAGATCCTTTGAATAAATATTTTATAGTTTATAAATGAATATAACAATCTACTTTAAATATTTTAAATCCGAATTTGTTTTTAAGCTAATTTGAATGTGAATTAATGCTTTCTTCACTTTAACTACTACTATATAATGAATCAGAATACAGTTGATATTTTTATTTGCCTAGATTATTTAATATCTAGAATTTCATGTATAGTAGAACATTTGAATAAGTGAGAGGCTAAATATTTATTACAGATGCATTCTCAATGTTCTTGTAGCACACAAAGGATATTCTCATGACACACCACTGTGATGCAGCACACAGTTGAGAAGTAATGACCTATTTTAGTGGATAACTATCTCAATCTTAAGTATTTAATAAATTAAGTTTATTTTTATTGTTTAGGTAGGATAATTCCTGTGAATGCCACTTGAAAGCAGTTCTACTCATTCATTTGCAATACTTATTGAACATTCTTTTTTTAATCCTGTATAAAGGTTATTTTATCTGTACCCAATAATGCAGTGTAAATAATTTTACTTTATTATGACAGTGGATACACCATGATTATGTTTGTTTGCTTCTTTTAAATAAAAAGGAATTACATCCTTTAAGTCAAACAACCATGCAAAATGCACTTGGATATGTGATTAGTATTACTTTATTTCGAAAATTATTTTTGCTGTAAACAGTTAAATGATCAAAGGATATAAATTATATTTTATTTTCATTGTTTTTAGGACCTATTTTTTTCTATCATCTTTTAGTTAATATCCTATTTAAAATATCTTCTAGTTATTACTATTAGCAGCAAATGTTCCTCCCTATTAAATGTTAAGAAATACAGTACAAAGTAACTAAGATTATAAGCTCTCTTATCTGAAAAGGAAAGCTATTTTGTAAAAAGAAGCTATCATCATCAACTTAATTTACATGTAGATACTTGTTAACACAGGAATGTATCAGTTTTTAAGAAGTTTATGTTTCAGTGAGTTGATATATGCTTATCAAAATGTTAAATATGCCATGATACCAGATTATATTGCATTATAACCATTTGATAATGCAGTATAATCTGGTATCATGGCGTATTTAATCATGTAATTTTTAATATAAAACTGTCAAATGGAATGGCAAATTTCTTACTGCCTTATGGATGTTTTACTGTTAATATTGTTAATGCTACTTAAAATATAGTGGCTACAAAAAATGAAATAAAATCTGTATTATGTTGTGCTTCATATTGTGCTTCAAACTGATAAAGGGAGTGATGTCACGAAAAAGAAATTACTTAATTATCAGAAAATAATAAATGCTTTTGTAGCAAACTTATATTTATTTTTGAATCTGTTGCATGCAAATACTTGTTTGCCTAAGTTTCCACTCAAAAGAAAAATCTTATCATTGTTTGTTTTTGTAATGAACTGAGTTAGACTATTGGTATAGTTGTGTTAAATAAATCTGAAATTCTATTGTTCATTATCTTTTGGCTTTGCTGCTGAGAACAGACGATGGTCAGACCTTTTGTTTCAATGAAACAGCTACTAAATGTGTAAGTTTGTAAAAAACTGGATCAGTTGAGATCAAATTAGTCTCAATTTATGCCTGGGTCAACACAGGCAAAGCAAGTGATATACAGTATGGCCCAAAACAAACGACACTAAACAATTTTACCACATGAAAGGTGGAACTGCGAGATGCACACAGGCAATTGTTGTATTCGAAACAGGAATGATTGTGGATGTGAGATTAATCAGTGTTGCTGGGAAAATGGTATTAACTATCGAAGAGAACGTGTTTATTGTGGAGCACTATTTTCTATCATACAGAGTACTGTAGCAGGCCGTGGCAATGGACTTAGCCTGCTACACGTTGTTACGGAATTTCGGGAGTGTTTTAACCATCCAGCGCCCAGGAACAAGGTTATGCTATCCGTCGAATCGGAAGTGTACTCACACAGCAGAAAGGTTGCACCGGCCGTCCCGAAACAGTAACAAAGAATGAAAATCACTCTTAGAAGAATGGAACAACCTCTCTTCCGGGACATGGTGGACCACCTACGCAACCTCTATAAGTACTGCTTAGAGTGCCAAGGAGATCACATTGAAAATTTATTTGTCAACAACCACAGTTGATTATTCTTTCGGTTGCAGAGTTTTCTGTTCAAAACAGTTCAGTGTCGTTTGTTTTGGGCCATACTGTACTTTGTAAAATGATGAATGAGATTGTTAAAGCGGGAGGAAAGACAAAGAATATCTACTTCTGGTAATATTTTCTACATTTGCAACTGATAAAAGTTAATAAACATAAAGATGAACTTGGACTGAAGCAGTGGCACACAGACTTCTCCAAACAACCTCTATGCAGTTTAAAGAAGTATAACAATATCTTTAGTATAAAAAAAAAATATAAAATAAAAAAAAATCCTCAAAATTGCAGGATTCGTCAGAAGACAAAGCCTTCATTGTAGTAATTTCATTTCATATAGTTACATTTTGGAAATGATGAAAGTTTTAAGAGAGAAAGACACAGCAGAATAGATATTTCTTTTAAAATTATCTTAAATATTGTTTGAAAAATCAGAAAAAACAACTTTTCAATCAATAAATCTTTGGGTAGCAGGGGTAACATCTTTTTCAGAGTAAATAGTATAAACTGAGGAAATCAGTTACTGGAGACCAAGTCATGCCAAAAACAAATTAAGTCTTTAAAAAAATGTTGTTTAAATATCTATTTCGAAGGGTTTGTTTATCTTATTGTTAACTAACTAAAAACCAAAACAAAAAATATATTATAACATGGATTGGAAATCCAAATAATAATCCCTATTGAAAATATCAATATTGGAGTACATTCACTCTTTTCTTCATTAATAACACATACTCTTGGTTCATATTTCTATAGTGCATTTTTAAACAGAATGACCATGATTTTTTTTGCTTTCCACTTGTAATGCCGTAGTTAAGTTGAACAACAAACTAATGTTTTGCAGTTTACTGCAGTGTGTAATCCATTACATGTAAGTTAGATGAAGTTTGAACATATTAACTTCGTATTTCATATAGTCTAAATAAAATGCCTTAAGTGTTGCAACTCTGTGAAAATATGGTGAAATATGTCGATTATTATGGTAATATTACCATAGAATTGTATTCAATTTATACTCAAATCACATCTGTTATACCCATATTTAGTTGTTTTGATTATCAAAGCTGTTCTGTGTTTAACAAAATAATTAATATTCAAATACAAGACAAGCATTTTATTTATAAACAATTTAACCTTTTTAAGTCACATTTTCACAAATCATCAAGAAATCAGTGACAACAAATTAACGATTCCTCATCATTTTCACTTATAATTATTCATAAATGACAGTTATAGATGTGGCAAACTATGTTAAAAATCAAATAGTTACATTCAATTGCAATTAAATATGCCAAATTGAAAAAGAACAAAAAAAAATCCATGACAGTATATAGTCTACTAAAACAGCTCAAAACTCACGTTAAAATTTGCATTGAAATGGATATAATAAAGACATGTCTGCTCACAGGCACAATGAAAAAATTATCATTAGACAAGAAATCAAATCTTGTACGGTTTAGTTTAATGTAAACTTTTAATACAAATCAAGTCAAATGATTTCATCCTTTAGTCTAAATAAAACTATCAGCCAATATCAAATTGGTATTTTATTTGCTAAAAACTTGTATGGAATAAGAATGTTACTGTAATAAATCTTAATTACATTTAGTTAGTTACCATCTGATTATATCTTTATTTTTGTTCTTGCTAAAATGCTGCCCCACAAAAAAATAAAATAATAAAAAAAATAATCAGGTATAAGTATAAAATCTGAATTCTCAGAATTGTTAAAATTTAAAATATATATATATAAATATGTATATATATCTTCTCCTAAACTTATTAAATGTAGGAAATCTGAATAATTCAAAATATCCAAATTCCAATAATATTTATTTTTTCCAATTAAATTGCTG
>JAFIDM010009631.1:60130148-60177961 GCA_023159025.1 Thereuonema tuberculata
AAAAACTGAATAAATATCACATTGATTAAATAAAACAGGATGCAATTAAAATTAAGTATCTAAAACAGAACTGAAAATAAATAATGAATAAAAAGGCTTCCATCATCACTAACTGGAAAATTGTTGTTTGTAGATACTTTGCTGATAAAGAGCAGACAAGTGCTACTGAAGCACAATTTACACTTTGGAATGGTACAGCTTTTATCAGAAACAGTTCATTACAAAATATCTCAGTAGAAAAATATACTTGATCATTTGCGTCATTTTAAAAATGTGGCAAGAATAAAGTTATTTCTTAAATTTAAACTTAATACCGGTAAGTTACTTTGCAATAGTTCATAATAAAAAATAATAATTCAGATTTTCAGAAAGGGATTCGAAAATTCTGTGGAGGGAAGGCCTCAACTGCTATTATTTTTATAATGGCCACAAAGAACAATGCAGTTTTATATTAAATTTCAGTGAACATCCTGGAATCATGAAGTCATTTAGAAACAATGTTCAGGGACTGCTTTTTCAACACTATATTTAAGATCATGGTAGTGAGGAACATGACAATCGCAATATCAATAATGACAATTATGCACCAGCTGAAGATCCACCTTTTCGGAAATCGTAATTGGTCTGAATTTTTCCTTTCTTTGGTTGAAGAATCCCAACAATAACCGAGCCAAAGGAATCAGTCTTCTCAACTTTATGTCCAAGTTTTTTCAGCCCCTCCAAGATTTCCTGCAAAGAGAATGATTACAGTGATGAGTGAAAACAAATATATAACATTCATGGAAAAAAGAAAGAAAAAGAATATCAATTATATTGTATATGTATAAATAAATCAAATCATTTATTAATCCATATGCTAACAACTAAATAATTTTCTTTTCTTTTAAAAAAAAAAAAATAAAGGAAAAAGTTTTAAATAAATTAATAAATTAATCTTTCTGTACAATTTGTTATTTCAGTTAAGTTATTTTTTTTTATAACATAATTTTGATGTGAATCTATCAGTATAATCGCCACTTCATTTCATATTCATTTGGCCAGTCATTACCTTGGAATATCTAAATATTCAATAATGTTTTTGAATGACATTTTATGACTAAATTATTACATTTTGGAGAAAAAAAAACTTATCCTTTTTCAATTAATACTCTTATTTTCTGCAAAAATTTGCTTTGAAATAACAATGTCTCTTGAATTCAAAAATATTTTCATGGAAAAAAATTAATTTTTAATTGTTTTCTTGTAATTACTTATTATAGAAACAGTGTTTCTCAAATTTACTTCAGTAACTTGAATTGGAATTAAACTGTTAGAATGAAAACCTGTTTTTAAAATCTTAACAACACTGCTGTCATTCACAGTTCCTTTTTCTTCAAATGTTACCTGTATTTGTAGAGATTAATTTGGATGAAATAGTTTCAATAATTTTTTGCTTTATAGCCTTTAAAACAAATTTAAATGAAAATGCCATAAATTAAAATGGAGAATGCCTAATAATTTACACAAAAATAATAAATAAATAAATAAATAAATAAATAAATAAATAAATAAATAAATTTAAGTATTATCACCCTAACAGAAATGTAAGCTTTTAAAGTTATTGGATTTATATCTTGTTAATAGTGTTTCTTTCGTTCTAATCTAAGATGCTAAAATTAATAAAAGCTACACAACTTTACTTTTATAGCATTAATGACACCAACAGTGGACAAATGCTATAGTTTGAATTTTCAGTGTCATCATAGTTAGTTAAATTAGAGTTTGTTAACAAAATTTATTGACCTTAGGAATAAATATTAATTTCTAAAAACATGTATTGTTACGACATCTTTTATGTACATCTTTTTTCAAAGAAGCTCTAACTTACTTTTGTAACTTTTTATACTAGAACATTTTACATTTAGTACTGATGCAGCTTTTATCAAAAACATTTCTGAAGATGTCTTGGTAAAAAAAAAAAAAGACATTTGTATTGTCATTAAAATTAATTATTGATGTTACGATTAATATTTGTGAAGACTCTTGAGAAAAACTTATTGCTACATCTTTTTTATTTTCTGAAAATGTTTTATGTGTTGTTTAACCTAGCAATTTGTTAGCATATATGTTGTCTTTGGAGCTGCAGTTTTAAAACATTTAGCTTATAGTTTCCTTTTTGGAGATATTTTTCAAATTTCTTGTCTGTAGTTTGATTTTTGACCTTTTTTTTTTTTGTCTCCAGTCTTCTAATTGCATTTTTAAATGTACTGATTTGATTTATTTATTTTTAGTACTGTTTACCATCTGAAAGGTAGTATTAATCATGGTGACATCTTTTTGCTTAATGAATTTACTTATTTGCGATTTGCAAACTCTTTTCTTTTCTTTTTTAATTCTTCTGAATTTTTTATCCTTCAAATAACTGTGGAATTTCTAATGGAATGAAAATTTATCTTAAATTACTGAAAATGTATATTGGCAGGAGAACAATAAGACAGATCATTTTTTGTAAATGTACATCATATTTATCAAAAACAAAAACCCCAAATTTGCAACACTGTTTATGTAAATTGTAAAAATATGCATTAACTTGCATTACTGCATTTTTGCAGTATTACAAGAATTAGAAATACTACGAATGTCTGGAAACATTCATAATTTTTAAGTTTTTGTAATATTAAATCATAGTTAAATTTTTTACATAAAAAACTAGCATTAAAAACAGTATAATATTTTGCATAATTATAAATAATTATTTACAACCATTTAAATTCTTATTACTATTTTATTTAAAGAATATTGGTAAAAAAAGTACTATCTTACCTTTGAAAATTCTGGTTCATATGTAAGAGTCATTGGGAAAAGCTGATGGTGAATCCTTTTTCCATCAATAGCTTGTTTAATGTTTTGGCCCATCCGAAGTGTTTTTAAAGTCACCTAAACAAAATTTAACATTATAAACAGTTACTCTTAAAGAGTAAAAGAAAATTAATAAGATACATAACATTGTTTCTTTATTAGTTTTGGAAGACAAGGATAGTTCTTTTCGAAATTTAAAAGGAATTTATATAAAAGTCATCTCTAAAAACATTAACAGATCTCCAAGGCATTAGAAATTTATTAGAAATTTATATTCAAAACAATTCTATTTACACAGATTTTCTGGGGTTTTTTTCCCCTTCTATGAAAAAAATGTATCATTTACCTTGAAACACTAACACTTTCAGTTTAATGATCATCCACATTGTGGATACAAATTTAATTCCTCTGAAAACATTTAACTGCCAGTTTAAAGTTCATGAAATTATCTGCAGAGGCATTGCATTAATTTCTTCCTTACTTTTCACGGATTTCTCAGAGTTCTGCATTAGTGGCAACATCTCATATGTACACTTGGATAGTCCAAAGCTCCGAAATATAATCTATCTTCATTTGAATTCTAGCAATTATTACTTTCCGATTCTGTGATTGAACAGATTCCTTAACCATTGACAATTGCTTATCTTTAATTGAAAAATAGCTTCAGAACTATTATCCTAACCACAAAGCCATAGAGGCTTACTGTAGAGACTTCTGACAAGACGTCATGTAGCTGAAAGGTTTCACACACTATACAAATGCCATAATAATCAAAAATAGTCTCTCTCTAATCTATCCCTGCAGAGGCCTGGAGAGCCTTAGGAGACGAGGGGGTTGACTTGCTCACTGACCTCATAAATAAGATCTATAAGCAGGAAGAGATCCCAGAAGCTTGGAGAGACAGCATACTTGTACCGATATATAAGGACAAGGGAGATATACAAGATTGCAAAAATTATAGAGGGATAAACTTATATCACACACTATGAACATTTTTGAAAGGATAATTGATAAGTGACTGAGAAGTAAAATTGGAATTGGAAGGGAACAGTTTGGATTTATACCAGGACGGTCAACTACCGATGCAATTTTTGGGCTCAGACTCGTTGATGAAGAGATTCCGTGAATACCAACAGGAACTTCATTTGGTCTTTATAGACTTAGAAAAAGCTTATGATCGGGTGCTGAGGCAGGAAATCTGAAGATGTCTAAGAACAAGGAACGCTCCTGAAAAGTATGTCCGACTTATTCAGGAATTGTATCGAGACGTGAGAACAAGAGTTTGAAGCTGTCTTGGAGAAACTGAAAGTTTTATGGTGAAAGTGGGGTTGCACCAAGGTTCAGCCCTGAGTCCGTTGTTGCTTAATATTGTAATGGATGCGTTAACAGAGAAGGTACGTGAAGAGCTTCCTTGGAACTTTATGTATACAGATCATATCGTTTTGTGTGCAAAATCACAAAGAGAGACCGAAGAAAAACTGCAGAGATGGAGAGGCGCTTTGGAGGACAGAGGCCTTAAAATTAGTAAGAGTAAGACTGAATATATGGCATGCAATACACGGGCTCAACAGCAAGGAACTATAAGGCTACATGATGCTGACATTAAATGTGTTAAGCACTTTAGATACCTGGGGTCAACGGTGGACATGGATGGAAAGACGGAACTAGAAGTCAATTGCCGAGCCCAAGCGGGGTGGAAAAGCTGGAGGGATGCCTCTGGCGTACTTTGTGATAGGAAGGTCCCAGTGAAATTAAAAGGCAAGGTATACAAATCACTAGTGAGACCGGCACTGCTGTATGGAACAGAAACCTTGCCTTTAAAAAGATCCAACATCCAATACCTGAAGGTGGTGGAGATGAGGATGCTGAGATGGATGTGTGGGGTGACGAAGAAAGACAGATTAAGAAATGAGTATATTCTGGGAACTATGAAAGTGGCAACTATTGAAGATAAAATGCAAGAAAAACGACTCAGATGGTTTGGACATTTAGTAAGAAGAGAAGAAGATTATGTGGGGCACAGAGTAATGAAGATGGAGATACAGGGGAAGAGAAAGAGAAGACGTCCTAAGAAGCGATGGCTAGACTTGGCTGAAGAAGAAGACCTCAAAGCCAAAGGAATACGGAAAGAGTGGGCGCTGGATCGGAAACGATGGAAGAAGCTCATCAAACACAGCAACCCCATCTAAAATGGAAAAAGCTGCAGAGGAAGAAGAAGAAGAAGTCTCTCTAATTTGAAACCTCAAGTAAACAAAAACAGAGGAAAGGTTAGCTTTTCTCTATTCAAGGTTCATAATCATCATATTTAAGTTTTATAAAATCTATAAGAAATAAGACTACAGTTTATTAAATCTGCAGTTAACAAAATTAGTAACTCAAAATCTTACCAAAGCCACAGCAGATGTAATTTTAGATCCTCCTGCACCTCCAATTACTAGAACAGGATCACCATTAGAGTTAACGATGATAGCTGGGCACATAGAGGATAAAGGTCTCTTTCCCGGTTTGATAAAATTCTCAGGTGATGGAGGAATTCCAAACATATTCGTAATATGAGGAGATGAAAAGTCGTCCATTTCATTATTAGGAATAATTCCAGTAGACTTAGATCTGAAGCCAGCACCAAACCTAATAAATTGAAAATAATCACAGATAAAAATGGAAGAAAAAATTCAAGGTGTAAGATTTGTATTAATCTGTAGTATTCAAATACCAAATAATAAGATAAGAGCAGCATAGTCTTTTCATTGTGCAAACGGTAACTATTGGTTGGGGAAGAAAGGTTTTTGATTTCCGTAACTGAAATAGCTTTTATAAGTAATTCAAATATGTAGTGTTTTCAGAGTGACTCGTTGCCAAAGTTATGTAACATTTCATAGAAGAATTCATTCTTAACTGAATCACGATAAAGAAAAAAATCGATTCCTTCAAAGCATGCTTTCAGTCAATAATGCTGTAGGAATTAAAAAAAAAATAATTAAAAGATATTGACATACTTAAGAGTTACATAGAGTTACAATCTAAACAAGGTTGTTCCAATCAAAAAAAACTAGGTCCAAAAGGCTCATTTCCTGCATTTTCACACAATGGGTGTGTATGGAGGGGTAACACCTACAAATAACCCCTTCAGTATGCCAATGTGAACATGCCATATTTAGTTTAAGAAATTTCTTTCAGAGGATTTTTATATAAGTGATAAGCTTCATTTTGCAAGATTGCCACACACACTGCCTGACAAAAGTTGGAAATAAACGTCTAAAACAATTCAAGGACTATGGCTGAGAAATCCTCAAAATTTAGCTCATTGAATTTAATGTCACTAAAACTATCAAAGACTTTTTAAAAAAAAAATCCTTATCCTATTACGAAAGTGGCATTAATAAGCTGAGTGAATATAACTGATTAAATAAACTATATTCTTTGTTACACTGCAGAAACAAAAAACTTTCCATCAACCCAATATTTTTATGAAGTTTTATTCATTATCAATGTTAATTTCCATCAAGAACAATAATGAAAATAAATTGAATTATTAAGAGAAGTTTTTAAAAATAATTAAAACTAATAATTTAATTTTTAAAAAAATAATATTTTATTTAAACTAAATAATTTAAAAAAGTATGAATTTAAAATTTGTGCTCAATTATTACCAGTAATTGACAGTTGACGTTACAGACACAGCATCTCCATTGGCACCTAAAATGTTTAAGTGAGCTGTGCCTTTATCATCTTTTGTAAAATGTCCACCATAATGTGTATAATCATTAAATGTTTGATCGTCTTTGATTTGTTGCCTGGTTTCCTCTGCAAATTGTGGCGATGTCAGATTTTTAACTAACTGCAATTAAAAAAAAGTAATTAATTAGTACATCACAGAACTAAGAAAACTTTATAACTTTAAAGTTATTGAAATGTTTTTATATTGAAAACATTTCAAAATAAATAAATAAATAAAAATTGCTAATTACCTCTTTCATGTCAACAAAATCTTCATCCCCTAGTTGAGATCTTTTACCATATCCAAATTTCAATGCTTCGGTAATTCTGTGATATGTTAAAACAGATTTTTCTACATTCAACAGACTTGAATTGTCAAAATTATACCCATCAAGCATTTTTAAGATATACGCAAGGATGGCACCACTACCTGGAGGAGGAACACTATATAATGTAAGTCCCTTGTTTAAAGAAATTTCGATAGGGTCCTTGAATTTCACAGTGTAATTTCTGAGGTCATCCATTGTCAGAATTCCACCTTAGAAAGAGATCAAATAAATCAAATATCATTAACTGTTTTAATTTTGTTTACTTAAAACTATTAAATTAACTACATTCATCTAAATACAAAATGGAAAGGTCATATAGTTATTTATCAAACCTTCTCAGCATCCTTTGTTTCCATCTGAATGAAATTTTATAAGCAATAAGCTTTATGTACAGAAAAATCACAACATCTTATCAATGGATTATAAATTTTCCATAATACAATTTGTCTATTGTACTGCAATTTAAGTAGAAATAATAAACAAAGGAGTCTGGATCCCATTGCACTCAACAGTTCAGATAATTTAATAATTCTGAACCAACAAAATTTTTAAAAATTAAAAAAAAAACAAACAAAAAAACTTGTTCAATTCTCTTTCTAATTTTAATTTTAGATCCAGTTTTCTGAAGACCTACTATGGAAAAATGTCTTCATTTACACAGAACATGAATTCTAGAATTTCAATCCATTATTTAGCAAATTTAATAAGCACAATATTAAGTCTAAATAATGTCAGCCTATCTAAGACTAAAAATCCTCCTTAACAGTCTACAAAGAGGGCTAAAGAACAAAAGGAGTCAGTAGTATGAGATAGTGGGGCCAGTACAAGACTTTTCCATCATCAATCATACAAATACTCTCAGATCCTATTTGAAAGACGTTTTAACTTCTCTGAATGAGAAACTATTCTGAATAATCCTAACCATCTATCCAGGATCTTTCTGGTAAAAATGCTTCTATTGCAGTGTTACTCAACCGAAAACGTACCGCGGACCAATAAAGTATCTATTTTTTTCAACGTGGACCTTTGAAAACATTATTTTATTTTATTTTTTTTTACAACCAAAAAAAAACATTATAAACATAATAATTTTTTTTTGTTGCGGACCAGCGGTTGAGAAATGCTGTTCTATTGTTTATGATGTGATACCTTCAATCAAAACAGTAACTGTAACACTGATTTTTGTTTTTCAGCAAAGAATCCTTCAAACATTTTTCAATCCCTTTTGTAATAATAGATCTATAAATAATAGATCTATAAAAACTTAAGTTGAAGGGAGTTACTGCCTAACATCAAACTAATTAAAAAGTTAATAAGAAAAAAGTATTCCTACATCATGATTTCTCATGTTTTTTTTTTTAATTTTTATTTTACTTACCATACTCTGCAACATCCTTTACAAATAGTTCCCCAATTGAACCATTATAAAATGCCTCTACTCCCTCTTCAGCAATCATCTTTAAGGTTTTTCCAAGCTGAGTTCGCTTCACTTTATCTCCTTCTTTTTTTATATTATTTGTTTCAAGATCAACAAAGACATCTCTGGAAAAGAAAATTAGCATCAGTTAAATAGCAAAACTCAAATTTTGAGAATTAATAATTGAGAGCAAATACAGGGAAAGTACAGTAAAACCCCGCTAATCCGGCATCCGATAATCCGGCACATTCAATAATCCGGCATCAGTCTAAGGTTTTTTTTTACACTGAATAAGCCTTCCGGGCACGTTCGGCAGAGTCCGGGCGCAATCGGCTGAGGTCGGGTGTACTCGGCAGTGATGACAAATCTTCGTCCGCCATTTTGTGTCGTCTAGTGCTCACTTGTCAGTGCTACGGTACAGTGTCACTTTGCAATGAACGTTCAGTGTTGTGAGTTTGAGTTGAGTTTCTGTGTAATGTTTTCTAAACCAAGCACCTCTAAAGAAGCAGTGAAGCGTAAACATCACTAGTCTACCGAAATCAGAGAAATCACAATAGAACATGGAAAAATGGCCTGATACCTATTAATAGCTCTTTTGACTTTCTATTTTAGCGGTATTTCCGCTATCCTCGCAATAACGGCTATTTTTAGACGGCACTCAGTAATCCGGCATTTTCGGTAATCCGGCACTGCCGAAGTCCCGAACGTGCCGGATTACCGAGTTTCTACTGTATTATAAAAATCTTAAAAAATTACCAACATGCAATCATTCATGTATATTTCTTAAGAGATCATTTCTGTCCTAAACAATAATAGAATATTTTTTTGGTTTGGTTGTTTCAATTTGCTTAAGAAGCTTTTCCTTCAGATGAGTCTGAAATAAGTTCTTCCCACTGATACACTGGTATTTATGTTTTTATATCCCAAGACAAACAGATGAACTCTTTCATTACCAAGATAAGAACTTTCGTGAACAAGATGAATACTCAAAATACAAACTTCTGATCTAACCAATGAGGTTTCTTAATAAAATCATTTTCTATTAGATCCTGGAAATTATTTGAACCAAACTCCAAACAATCATTCATTCCATAAAAGCTCATCTTTTTTACTTTAAGGATAACTTTAAGGTATTCTCTAGTGATAACACTGTGCATTAGACATACTTTCTGAAAGACATGAGGGGATGTAATGACTTTTTCCAGAAAAGTTGATTTGTATACAAAACTGAGGGATCGGCAACAAGAAGACCGATTTTTAGAATTCAACAAAAATATTAATTAGTCCTTGGTTCAGCCTATACAAGGTTTAAATTATTTACAAAAACTAAAAAACTTGTTAAGTTAAAAGAGCATAAAATTATTTTAAAAAAACATTATTTTAAAAAGAACTTTAAAAATGAGTTAAAAAAGTTAAAAAAGTTCTTTTTAAAATAATGTTTTTTTAAATAATTTTATGCTCTTTTAACTTGACAAGTTTTTTAGTTTTTGTAAATAATTTAAACCATGTGTAGGCTGAACCAAGGACTCATTAACAATTTTCACACACGTAGAAGAATTTTACTGATAAATATTAATTAACAAAAATGATTTTGCACTTTCTCAGAAACAACTTTATTCTTTTTTGTCATGCAAAGAAAACATAAATTACCTCAACGTTGGTTCCTTTGTTACATTTATTCTTTGTAACTGGAGGGTTCTGGCCAAATGCATTCCTGCATCAAATCCATCTTCACATAATTTTATAGAGGGTTCAATAAGATCTGCCCATGGTAATTTGCCATATTTCTGATGAACCATCCAATAGCCACGGAGCTCTCCAGGAACAGCAACAGACATGCCACCTATATTACAAAAAAAAATATAAAAATGTTATTACTAGTTTTATAATTTTCAAATTGGCTTTTCAGTAATTAAGACAGTTTGTTTTACTTTATAGGAATTTGAACCCAGAAAGCACAAATTCCAGCCCAACAATTGTGAGAAAAAGAAATAATACACAAAATAAATATTCTTGTAATTAACAAAAAGTTCACATTCTAGAGTTTCCAGAAAATGTTCGCAACTTTTCGATATGAACCTATTTAAGTCAAATCTGGAGAATAATTAAGGAATTTTCAAACTTCCTAAAGGATATTCTGTTGATTTCATACAGAAAATAACTGCCATCTATTAAATTTAACATCTATATAAGATTTCCTGAATTATTTCTGTGAATTTTAATTTGAAACAAAACTGATAATAAGTACCTAAGAACAGTTACACCTTACTCTAAGGGGAAGGAAGATAATTTCAAAAAGTATGAATTTACATTCCAATAAACTAGGCTGAAAGAAATATGGTTCTTACAAGAAATCACTTATTCTCATTTTACTTTGTCATTTCCAGCTTATATTTTACTGATATTTAAAACATCAAACATTAATATCAATATTTCAGGTTACCGTATTTCAATTTTATAATATATTAATAGAATCACACAGTTTTTTTAACATGCTGGTCTCCAAAGTTATTCAATGAATCTTACTTTAAATGAAAGCTCAAACTCTTGGGGAATATTAATGTCAAAATTATGCATTTCATTTATAAAACATCTCCCTGTAAATATGAAACAATTTAAGAAGGAAGGAAGGAAGTTTACTCCAGATGGACTATCACAATAGTAGATGCAAAATGAGAATTTTTTTTCCCTTTGTAATGATGTTTTAAGTCAAATTAATTCTTTGTTGTATTTCAGACTGTAGTCAAAAATACTACATTGCATCCATCCTTAAAGGCCAAATCACTCCATCATATTTTTCATCATTGTTTTAATCAATAATCCTATCATTGACGGTCTATGATCGTGTGATTTGCATCTGTTGACCATTTTCATCACTGATCCCATCATTGAAAAAATTTAGGAACTGTTCTAAACGTAAAGTTGTTTTCAATGATGATTGTTAGTGAGCTCCAATCAGAAGAGATCCTACAGCCGATTGCAAAAAAAGCCAGCCGGCGCCATTTTGGCCATCGCTAAGTATCATGGTGAGATTATCTTTCGAAAAAAAAACTATTTTTACTGAAATAAATTAATTCTATGTGTCAGAATGTACAATGTCAAATGTTTAAAGAGATTTTTCATTTCTTATTGAAGCTACATCATGCTTGATTAGGATTGTGGGATTGTCGGTTGAATCAAAATTCAATAATGCTTTCGCTTAAATAGTAGAGATGCTAGAATACAATATACAATTAGTTTCGACAGATGGCAGCTTGCTAAAAGTAATTTCAAATTCTATGAAAATTGCGTTGCCGAAACACGATTTTAACCTCTAAAATAAGATAAAAGTCCGAAGTATCGGACTACACATGCGTCTTTTCGTAACTGGGAAAGGCCTGGAGTTGCCGCCAAAACCTTTCCAGCTCAACTCTGATTGGCTAACGCTGTGCCAATCAAACGCACTATTCATCATATTTCTTCAAACGCGTGATTGGTTTATGGTGAAAAACAATGATCATTTCAGTGGAGCAAAACAATGATGAAAAATATGATGGTGGGATTTGCCCATAAGCAATATTTGATAATATTTCTAAAGTAATTAGTTCTTATAACATTAAAATTTTGTCAGACATTGCAGATCCAAACTAGCATATATGTGTCCCTTATTTTTACTAAGTGCGAGATCATAAATCCAGGCCTATAGAAGGAGAAAAAAAAAAACTGAATAGTTTGCAGAAATTCATCAACAACTGAAGATGATATGATTTTCATTGATCAGTTTAACTAAAAACAAGATCCTTTTAACTGCATTTATAATACTTCCACAGCAGAAGTAAGAAACTTTTGAGAAATTGCCAAAACTGGATTCAACTCATTTTCTGGAAACCTATGTTTAAGCTCATGCTGACTTTGCTCACAAGACTTAACAAAAAGGTGTGTGGGGTGCTTACACTTACAATAATTTTCTGCCATCTTTTAAACAAAGAAGTAGTTTTGAAACCTTTCTATTTAGCAGAAATTAAGTAAATTGAAATTATTAATTTCAGAAAAGTATTTCATGAATTTAGTTTTGTTAAGAAAATTAGAGCATTACAAAATTAAATTTATCAGGCTTTTTTTGTAAAAAAAAAAGAAGTTTAATAATCTTAATTTTTTCTGTGAACTTTTTTTTTTGTTTTAAGTTTTATATAAAAAGAAGCATTACTTTCACAGATTTTTCACTTATTTATGTAGAAAAAAAGATACTGGTGAGACAAGCAAATCGTAAGATTTACCAGAAATAAACTAATAAAAATAAATTCCATGTAGTGAAATGTCTTAATTTGTTTACCTGATTTAGAAAGTTTTTCATTTCCTTTGAACATATTTTCTGAGGCGGCAAGTGGAGCCGTTTCTCTAGCATCAACTACTTCGGCCTTCTTGGTTGTTCTAATAATTAATTATGAAAATAATTCAGTTTAATTTGATATGTAGTGTGAACAGAAATAATGCTTTATGGTTGACTTTTTAGGAAAGTCAATTTTGAAATGTAAACTATGCAAATAAAAAAAATTACCTTTGGAGAAAGCATTTTTCCCATTTTGAATAAGTTTTTTTATTTTTTATTAAGAATTAAAAATACTAAAAACGATGTTGTTTTTTGTATTATTTTTTTATAATTTAATAATCAAACTTACCCATTGTAAATTGTCATAAAAAAACCACCACCTATCCCCATACTCTGCCCATTGTAAACGCCCATGCAAAATAAAGCAGCTACAGCAGCATCGATGACAGTTCCATTTTGCTTCAGCATATCCCTGTAATTACAATAACAAATTATTAGTATCTATAACTATCCTAAGCTAAGAAAACATATGACTGCTTAGGAAAAATTTTTCTATAGCAGAAATACAGTAATTTAACTATCCAGAAAGAACTTTCATGTCGAGGTTACCTTAGAATGTTGTAGATAACAGAATTTACCATAATAGTCCAAACTATGACACCATCTCAAGGTATAGTAAAATAGTGTTGAATCAGACCATTATCTCTGCTGATACTATGTGCTTAAGATCACACAGCCCTTATACATAATTTTATTATAAATAATTTGAGGGCTTGATAAATGCAAAGACACTTTATAATTAATAATATAGAACGACCCTTGAATGTTACTGCAATTAATCTACATCTTAAAATAACACTAGGAATTTAGAAGAAATTTGTACACTGTTGAGGAAAACTAAAGAATCGAGTAATTTTGAAGCTCAGATAGATCAAGTAACATTCATTATAAATGATTATAACACATAAATTAATGGCATGCAAAGCTCCAACCATTTCCTTATTATCACTTGCCGTCACTGTGGAGATGCATATTACATAAGATGTACATATTGTGAGAGGTAAGATCCAACTGAGAATCTCTTTCAATACCATAAACTTTATTACTCACTTGTTCGATCAATAAAGCATCAGATGAATAAATGCTATTACAGAAATCTCTGGAAAAATATCCTAATTACGGAGAACCACATGAAGCTATGCTTATCCTGTTGAAAACAATCTTAATTTGCTGGGTGAAAGTTGTAGGTACTAGCTCCAGAAAGTACTTGGCTACTGCTTGTACTGAGAATTCAATTCGAACCTCTAACAGAACTTCACATTAAGCTAATGATAGTAATTTCTACTAAACAATATTTATTATTGGAATGTACATAAAATATGCTTTAATTATCCAGTACCAGTAAAAAATAAAGGGCACTTGAAAAATTTTATTTGGAACATAATCTGAATTTTTTGGAATAATTAATAGAAAAACTGTTAAAGTTTTCAGAATTTCCTGGAATTAATTAATATAAAATTTTATTGAACTAAATACTGTAATAAAGAAAACTTTAGTGATTTGTAAAACGGGCAAATAACTGGCAAATATGTTAACAAATTGTCTTGTATAAGAGTGTGTATGTGTATTTCCTTTATGTTACTTTCTTAATTCAAATAATAATTAATATAAAAATAATATTCAAGTGCAGCTCTTTGGGAGATATGTAATTCTGATTTTTTGTTTTAACTCCTTTGGTAAAAGAAACACAAGTCTAAAGAATCAAGACGCAATCTAAACAACTTTAAAAAAATAAAATAAAAAAAGCTACTCATGAAAGAGAAAAAAGTTCTTTTCAGATGATAAAACTAAATAGAGAATTAAAATTATGATAATGAAGATATTATATTATTAAGATTACGAAAATTTACAACATTAGAAAAAGTTGTATCTTCATTCCTTTGAATTAAATGTCATAAAAACACATTTTTTATTATAAATACAGATCTTGAAAAATCCAGGTTTACTTACATTCCAATTTTTGCACAGGGATCTGCATCAGAAACGACTGCCATGGTGCTATATTCTCCTAACTTGGATGGACGTATCTGAGGATTTGGGGTCCCTCCACTTTTTTTCCGGTGCCGAAGACCAAAAACAACCCCACCAATTATGACTGCTATTGTTATGATAATTAGTGCCCCGACAAAGACACATTTGGAACGAGAAAATGAAGATCTAAAATTGAGGGGAAAAAAATAAATACATACATTTAAATAAGGATTCTGCAGCCTGAAGCTCTTCTGAAACACAATTTAAATTGGCATTAATTAAGATTTTACTAATACTATTCCAGTCTTAATTTCTATACTTAATATTTTAAGGCATATTCAAGATATTCACTTCATTGTTGATTCTTTTGTCTTAAGTTTTCTCACAATGTATCTATTTTACTATAAATATCCTCTCCCATCTAAATTTTGAAGAAGGGAGAGAATTATTGTTGAAATTAATCTGAACAGACAAAAGAAATCTTATTTACGTTTAAAGCAAGCAGTAAAAAAAAAAGTAAAAGAAATTAAATACAATTAAAAATTGTACATTATCTCACTAGTTGTTGCCAACTTTTTACATAATTCATTGTGGTACTGTTTTCCTACATTACGCGTAAGTAGAAAAAATAATGAGAAAATACATTTCTTAACTTTTATTGGTGCATCAAAAGCCTGTCTCTCATTAAATATACTGAATGCTAGAAATGCAAATTTATTTTTTATTCCAAAATTTTAATTAACAATGTCAGAAGCAACCTATATAAATATAACACTTATGTTGTTCCAATTCCATCCTGGAAAGATCAAAATGCCACTCCGGAGGTCTGATGGTCCAATAAAAAAAAAAAAACTATTTTCATACTACTCCCTTCAATTAAGCTACTACTCCCTTCAATTAATACTGACTACAATCCTAAAGAAAACTAAAAATACAAATAACGGCTCTTTGTTTTTTAACTATGAAGAAGTAGGCCTAATATAGTTTAAATTTCCAATTATGACTGAAATGAAACACACCTATTGGGAAACTGTATCGATTTCGTACATCCTAGGTACTTGGGCCGAAGCCCAAGCAGTCCAGCATCTAAAATGGCGCTAATTTTGAAGAATTTGCCAAGAAAATTTTTAAAAAATTTATTACATTTCCATTATGTTCGGCTTTCTAAATTGCAAAAAAAAAAATCACTTTATGTTATGATATTTGATAATAATGTATCCCTAATACAGAGTAAAACTATTTCAATTTCTATTTAACGGTCAACGAAATATTAAATTAGCCTGACGTAGACACTAAACGATTTTTTAACGAAGTTGAAATGTCGAGCTTCAGACATTAATGTAGACATTTTTTTATGGCAGTTACAAAGATACCAATAATGAATATACGATAGTAAAGCACATTGTAATTGTTGTGGTCTTCAAGAATCCTACGTTATTAATTATACTTCAAAAATCATTAGTTTTTTTTTTTTGTTTTGTTTTGTTTTTGCTTTTTGTTGTTTTATTCGAAAATAAAAACTTTGGGAAAAGATGGTTTGAAAATTTTTAAAAACGGAAATTTTGAAATGTAAATTTATGATGGCATTCTTAAATCATTTGCTTATTAAACTCAACCAAAACAGAGGAATGTCCGATTAATCACCGTTACAGATTAGATCTATTAGAAATTTATAAAACTCATTACACTTTAGAATAATGCATTTAGATTTGCATTCTTTATTATGTATTAAAATATGTATTTTTCAGTATAGTAGTATTGATAAAAGGAGTGTCCGCAGCAGTACAGTAAAATAGGTGGCAGATAAATAATATACTGAAGCTCGGTTATAACGCGGTTGTTTATATCGCGAATTCGGATATAACGCGATTTAGTCTTGGACCCTGTCTATTTTCGAAAAGGTGTTTTTGTAAATACAGTAAAACCCCGTTATGACGCTCCCGCTTATAGCACTCAGTTCTTTACGCTCGTTTCATACGGTCCCTGGAATTTTCTATGTAACTCTGTATACTTTTACCCTCTTATAACGCTTCAAATCCCGCTTGTAGCGCTTTTTTTTATATTGGAAATTTTGTATCGAAAATAAATGTAACACTAAAGATTCTTTTCTTTCCCTGGTAGGAGGGAATCTTTGAACTCTTTGAAGTGCGGGTCTGTGATACAGTAAGTTAGTGCAAAATTTCGAAGCGGAAATCCCTTTCTATAAGTGAAAAATTGGAAATTCTCCGTAAGTCCGACGAGAATTCTACACTAAGTCAGAAGGATTTCGCAGAATCTCTAGGAATTCCCTCATCCAGTCTGAGAACAATAATAAAAAATAAGAATGGAATTACCAATGCAGCGAAGGGTAGTTGCAAACGTAAAAAAGTAAAGTGTGGAAAATATTAAGATGCCGAGGAAATTCTAATTGAATGGATTCATCAGTCCCATGATACATCAGTGCCATTAAGTGGCCCAATCATTCAAGAAAAGGCGCGTGAAATAGCGGGCAGTGCACTAAATCTGCTCCGAAAATATATTAGTGTTGCTCCTAGTGGTGTATCAATTGATGTTATTAGTTACTTGAACCGCATTGAAAATGTCATAATTCATAACAGTAGCACACACACACACGGCAAACCACAATCAAAGATTTTTTTAATAGGAAATAAGCTCACATTTGCACTATATCTATTGCAGAATCAAGTATCTTTCCTATAAAATTGTGTCTAAATGTTTCCCCATCTCATAAATCATTTCCCGTCTATAGCGCTATCCCGCTTATTACGCTTGTAGTTCATGGTCCCTTGACGAACGTAATAACGGGGTTTTACTGTATTGCAAAATTTACCGTTTTTTCGCCTAAAATCAAATCAAAGGTGTAAATTAATATGCTTGTTTCCTTATTATTTACAGTAATTGAGACTCTATATCCACCTTAACGTCACGAAAATACGTCAAATACAATAGATTTTTTAAAAAAAATACCAGAATCGCGGACTTTTTCGTTTAACCAAAATGAATATCGAGATCTATTTTTCTGCCAATGACAACCAGCAAAGAGGCCCATGTAATCTAATAGGCGTATGAATACTTAGTTTCGATCCACGTGACTCATCGTCTGTACAAGATGCCAAGATGGCGGCGCCAAATCGATTTTGGCTAATATAACCCATTAAAGTGTTGAAAAGGTAATGATTTATGTGTTTATAAATATAAAATTATCTCACATAGCTCTGAATGATGTAGGTAATCGCGAAATGACCATTTTAAATCGATTTGGAATCGTATGGGCGATAATAGGGTGCGATATACGACATTTGACGTCGCGAAGTAATAAAAGTTCGGTTGTATCGTGATCTTCGAGATCTTGGATCCGAAAGATCGCGTTATAACCGAGCTTCTGAGTACTTATATTTTAAAATATTGCTTCACCCCCAAATTGAATATTCACCCCATTGGGGAGGAAGGGGAAAAACCCTCTTCATTCTGATTGTTATTCGAAGTTTTGAAGATCGAATACGGTATTACAAGAGAAACGAAGATCAGTAAGGTCATTTGTCAAAAAAAAAAAAATCGCTACTGAAATATTCAGCTAAGAATTATCTAGAATGATTTTAAGATTTGAAATTTTTAGTTTACTGAATACAAACACATATTAAAAGGCTTGTCAGAAAATTTTATTCGACCTTCATTATAACTAGAAAATATTTTATTCAGGTTTTATAACTAAATGAAAAGAACACGCGAATAACAATTGTCTTGTTTCTGTTGTAGACAGTTTTAGGTCAGTTATTGTGATTCTAACAATTGTAGTTTTCTGATAACCAATAGATGAATGGTTAAATGAAATTTTTACTTCCCGCCCTATCCTTTCAGTCTGCACACATACCAACACTACAAAGACACAAACTTTTACTTCAATTTACATTTAAGTAAAATGTAAATTTATTTATTTCCTAAAATTTTTAGGCCATCGAAAGGGAAGCTGTAGTTATGTGTAGATTGTAAGCTTTAGGTGAAAATTCCAACACTTGCTTTATTTTAGTTACCGGTATCAATTTTTTTTTATATATAATTAACTAATAATATTGTATAAAACACAATACATAATATGCAATTATAATTCTTTAAGTGGCAAGATTATTCAAAAGTTCTTTCAAACGAAAAAGAAATGAATTACTTGATGCTGTGTTAAAACTACGCAATTTCAGCTATTTCCGAATTCAAAGTTAGAACAGTCATACCCTTAATTCAACTAAATTTATAAATAAAAAAATAATAAAAGAAATACTCCTCCAAAACAGATACGAATAAAACCACCAAGTCAATCCATTTTAATAATTCCTGTCCATCAAAAGACAAAGGCTAACTGCAGTCATTCAAATTCAATATAATACAACAGATATCAAATTAATGTGTGTCGGCAGAAACAGTACTTTTAAACAGAAAGGACTAGATTCCTTAATGTCAAAATTCCTCTAAATAGCTTGTGCTTTCCCAGTGCATTGTCCTATGGGATACACTACGTTCAGTGCCATACCACATTTCATAGCATATGGAACAATACGCATTAGTCCTAAACTGTAAAATACATGACAAGCTGAGTAATTCTATCCGCAATTGAAAGATAAATTCTCTTCTTTCTGTTTCAAAGTACTATCAAGCATTCGTCTGTAAGTAAATAAAATAATCTGTAAGCCCAGCCGTAACCAGTAAAATATAGTTGCAGAGCTAAGCGAATAAATAATCCATAAATTTATAAATGACATCCTGTTTATCATTTGTTTATGGCTTTTAAACTGAACTTAAATGAATTGACTCACTAAGGGATGTTAAACACTAGATACAAGCTCATGTATGCATCGCGTAGTAACTGAGTTCGCAGTATCATTAACATTAGCGTTCGAAATTAGCCTTTAAGTTACCATAAAACATTCAAGTGTTCAAACATTCAAACGTTCAGTCAACTTGAACGGGTAGCATAATATATTCCAATTTTTAAAGCTGTTCATAAACAGGAATCGTTCCTAGAAAGCTGGTCTAGTCGTTTTAACGTTATGCATGTATTTTTATTTATTTATTTATTTATTTATTTATTTATTGAAGGAGAGGGAAGGTTTAATTTGTTTACTTGTACTTAAGTTTCAAATTGGCCCGTAAAATAATAATAATAATAATAAAGTAAGAAACTCGGTCCAACCGTTTTAGTATAATGCACTTTCAAACAGACAAAAAATGTAGAAGCTTATAGAGATTGTTAATAAAAGTAGTGTAACATTTCAGATACACTGTTATTTTTTGTTATAATTTGACTGGTTTTCGTAAAGTGGTGGCCTGCTTTTTATTATTTTTTTTTTAAATCTAGTTCAATCGTATTCTTCCATAGAAGACTTCTAAATCTTGTACGTTAAAAACTAATTATGTGCTCACAGCATTCTCCAATATTATTTCAAGCTGTTAATGCTTAAGAATTACAATTACATAAAGAATCAATGGGAATATTTACGCCCCCACCCCCTCATTCCTTCATAAAATAGGATTTCACTTTAAGCTGAAACCAAACTTCATTTTTATCAGCATTTATCTTAAATCTCGGAAAAATGTCGTTATTTTTATCAGTGATTTATTAACATACATCAATGCATGGATACGAAGCAACTGTTATTATAAAATCATTAATTAAATTTATAATAGTCTTATTTGTAACGAACGCTATACTCACACTGTTATGCCTGTGTATCTTTGGGTAATAATAATAAAAAGTTTTAAAGATATTAAGTAAGGGTTTTTTTAAAAAAAAAAGAAAAGAAAAACCACTACAAACAGATTTAAATTTCGTCAATAGAGGATTTTAGTTTAATTGTTATTTATAGTGTTAAATTTTCTTGCATCTTACCTCAGGAATAAGATATTCATTTTATCAGACCAACTATTTCGTTTCAGTACTTGTTGTGTGCTGAATATATTTGCATCAGATATTCGAGTGCTAGCTATAAAGCCAGTACAAATACATCCATTCGAATTGTACTTCCGTATTTATTAATAGTATGCAGGAGACAGCACTATTTGCGCCTACGCTGTTCAAGGCAGAAATAAAAATTGTCGGAACCGTCAACAATTTTGTCCTCATTGCTAAACCGAATGAATGTCAAAATATATTCGTGACATTTTTTCTTTATCATCATTGTTATCAATGTTAATTCATTTAAGTTTATTTTTTTGTTGTCACCTATCAATAAACAACAACTTGAAAAAACTCGAACAACAGTTATTTTTGTCTTCCTGGTTTAAAGAAGAATAAAAATATAAATTATTGTAAGTTGAATTTGTAATAAGTATATCCAGTTTTACTTGTATCAGCTTTTGAAATTTCATAAAGCACTAGCATTACCAGCGGAATTTGCAAATATCTATTTTAAAGACAGAAGTATATTTAACATTCATATTAGACATACTGTATGTTATCCATTTTGTCTCATCTAATTTTATGGCGATTTGTATTAACTTCAATGTAATACATAAGTACACTGAATAGCTGGTAAAAATGTTCGGGATTTACTAGGTTAATAGTACTTTGTTTTTATGTTTAATATAGATGCTCAAGTCTGAATTTCAAAATGAAGAATAAGAATATCTCAATTCCTACTAATGCTTTTATGTAGTAAGTCCTCGATTGATGGAGTTATTTTGTCGCGAAGGCTTCTCCGCGAATTGAGAAATCGAATGGCGCAATACATTGCATTTTTTTTTTCCCCATATACACTAAAAACTCGTTTATCCAAATCGCGTTTATCCGAAAATCTAGATTAACCGAAACGATTTTTAGAATATTTTAAAAATACACAAAAACATTTTCCGTCGCTATTATCAATATTAATAAGCGATTATCTCAATGTAACAGTAACTATTAAATAACGTTAATGTACAGTAATTAATATAATAATAGTACAATATATTTCGATTATCCGAAATTTCGTTTATCCTAAACGGGTGCGGTCCCATCAAATTCAGATAAACGAGTTTTTAGCGTATGTTCGTTTCGATTAGTATATAATTAAAGCTAAATTGGTTCTGCTTATCAAAAGAAAGATATGAGAAAATGAACCTTTATTCAGTTTCTTATTGAAATACAGAACGTTCAATGTGACCCATGGCAGATGGCGCTGCTAATTGTAAGTCGATGTAACGCAACCGCGTATCTATAAATCCCCGTAAATCGAATCCATGTAAGTCGATGACTTTACTACAGTGAAACTTGGATAATTCGAACTTGTTTAATTAGAAATTCTGGATAATTCGAATTTTTTGCTCGGGCACTAGAATTCTGTATTAAAATAATGCTAAAAGATCGTGGATAATTCGAATTTTATTTTGGATAATTCGAATTTTTCGTACGATTGTCCTTAAAATATTACGGTAAAAATAGTTCCTTTTACTCAGCTAAGATACATATTTATTTTAACGGTCTTTTTAAGGAAAACAAAAGCGATGATTGGAATGTCACTATGTGAGGATTTCCGAGGATTTTTCTGTCCACCCTCTGTTGTTACCCTCCCCCCTCCCACACCCCTTCGGTTTTAGATTCACGTGCGCTTCCTGTGAATGATTTAATGCGGTTATATACATTTTTAGTTTTATGCTGGTGCTTTAAGTATTGTTTATATGCTCTTACTATACCATTGTCAAAAGCTAAAGCTCCTTATAAGTCATTAACTTTAGCTGAAAAGGTAGCGGTGATTAAGGAAGTAGAAAAAGGTCTTAAAAAGAAATCGGAAATCGCCAAGGAATTTGGAATTCCATCCAACACGTTATCGACATATTTGAAGAACAAAGATAAAATCTTGAGCGGCAAAAATGGCAATGAAAAAAATAGAAAAAGAACGAGAGGACCTGGCAACCCAGAGGTTGGAATCATATGCTAGGACACAAAGATTACATTCAATGAAGCAATTAAAAATATCTGCCTTTTTTTTTGAAAGTGATAAATAATTAAGCTAGTAAAATGTTTGATTTAATGAAAAAAAAAATGTAGCAGTATTCTTAGAAAAAGTTTGTGTGTCAAATCTTTGATCGTGGAGTTAATCTTTTTTATTTATCTCTTCTGTTTGAGAGAATATATGTAATTCGAATTTTTGGATAATTCGAACTTTTTCGCTGGTCCCTTCAGCTTCGAATTATCCAAGTTTCACTGTATATGCAAAAAAGGGGGCTATTTATGCAAACGTATCTGCATAGAAATTTTGGAAAAAATTAACGGTTAGGCTTGAGGGAAGTAGTGGACAAACATGCAAAATATTCACTGAAGCAGTTCATGAATTTCAACTTACACTCTGTCGCTGTAATTGTGGGTCATTCAGTTTCCGTCTCTGAAAGCTTCGAAAAATCGACTAATATGCGAGGGAGCTATTAATAAAGACTGTAAAATAATTAATAGTATATTGCCACACATTGCAATAAACAAAGAGCAAATTGCAAGCAATTAAATAGAGGGATAGAACATGAGAAGGAAAGTCGAAACCCTTGGCATTTTTATGGGTCAAATTGCAAGAAAAGCATCGAAATAAACAGGAGGCAAATAGCTAATGATGTTGCCAAGACATGAATTGAAGAAACATGACTACGAATATGCGGTTACAGTTATGTGGTGGTTGAGCAGTAATAAACCATTTCTTTTCAAATAAGAGGCCTATGGCAACAAGGATATTAATAGCATCGCCTCTCTTCCCCCTCCACAATAATTATTATATATTCTTTCGTATTTCTTGAAGAAGAAAAAAAAAAAAAAGGCGCGGGAAGTGATGGTCATTACTTGGACAAAAGGCTGAAAGGCCTGGACAAATAAGCTGTGTGAAAACATCGTGTCCACAACACTTCTCTATCATCAACGTCACTTCTCTCAAAACGTGTTTTTTTTTTTTTGGTTTGTTTTGAAAGTGTTTTCAATATTACCACAATGACACTGCACATAAATGTCTTCATAATTTCATCTACTATAAACGCGGAATTTGCAGTTCCGTTGCTGTTTTGTCAGTTTCAATACTAAAAGGAATTGGTCAGGTACTACAGAAGCACAAACAGTGTGAATAGAATAATTATTTTCATTTTTATCAATTCTATTTATCCATATAATGAGATTCTCAATAAAGAGTCTAAGACTTTGCGATAAGCCTATATTTTATGCTCTACCTTTTTATAACCAACACTGCTTTAAAATTACATGTAGTGTATATTTCATTTTCTGAAATTATTTAAAACGTAAAGATGTGGTCAAGTGAACTTGCTACATATACGTAACCAACCTAATTTTAAAGGACAAAATCTAAATGTTGAAAATAACATATGGTTTCACTTATGTTTGTTATTTTAAGAATTATCTTAAAATAGTAGAAGATTAGATTAGAATGTGGGCGGCAGGAAGCCAAGCACGGCGACCAGTAGATCTATTGTGCTAAACCATCGGAAATGAGGACAGATGAGAGAAACACTGAGAAAGTATGGTGGTAAGCTCTCAGGGGAAACGGGAGAACCCCGAGAAAACCTGCCCAGAGCGGATCGTCCACCATCACGAAACCCACATGAGAACCGAACCCGGGACTCAGAGGTGAGAGGCCAGTGATCTTAAAATAGTAAGTTTAGTAAAGATGTTTTAGGGGCTTTCATTATTTTTGTTTTTAATGATATCAAATGAAATTATTTTTAAACCTCTAATAAATTCATTTCAAATATTTTAGGCAGTTAACAGAATTTGAGTATCAATGGAAATCAACTTGATAATTAAAGTGCAAAGATGCAAGGAAACAAAGTATTTTAAAAGGCTTAAAAGCGTTCTTAGATTTGTTTGTTTTTAGTTTTTTTAATTGCTTACCATAAGAAGGAAATTCCCTCTTATCTCTAGAAGAAAAACTAGTGATACAGTAGAGCGTCGATAATCCGGATTAATTGTGACCGGACCCTGTCCGGATTATAAAAATGTCCGGATTTTCGAAAAGAACCAAAAAAAGTCGTTTGAGTTCATAACAAAAACAAAACTTGCTAAAATCGTTAATAATTCACTTTAATTGGAGTAGATAAATAAAACCATTAATTAATATGAACTTATAATGTATTTTAATGAAAGAATATACATGTTTATACATTGTCACAGCAATTAAAAAAAAATCTGTTATTGATTTTTAAACTTTTTTTTTCACCGGAATTGAATCCGGATTATCGACGCTCTAATGTATATCGTTATTAATTGACAAATTATGAGACATGCGTCAATATTTCATAATACACAGATTGAATTCTCAACAAATTTAAACTCTTAAATCATTATTTATCATTATTGATAAAAAGACAGATATGTAGAAGGGGGAGATAGAATATAGATAAACAGTCTGTCCCCTGCCACTCTGGAAGAAAAATATGACGGAATGTTATCAGTGTTGCCCAATACTAAAATCGTAAAAGGGGGGGGGGGGTTAGAATCTAATTATATATATAGAATGGTAATATTACAAAATTTATTAACAAACATGACAACGATATATTTGACCGTACCAAATAATTGGGTAAATAAATAAAATGTATAGTTCTTTAAAAAATAATAATAATTTCACCATGTTAAAAGAAAAACATATCATCAAAGACAGCACATGGATTTTACTTCCAATTTCTTATCTCTTATGCTTTAATAAACTCTCAGATTTCCTAATTTATCAGGCACTGTATATGAAGTTCAAAGTTATCAGCATCTCGAAATTAAATATAATTTTCAAATTACATCTTACTTATTAAGAAATGTGAAAGTAACTCATTATTGATAAAATTACAACAAATCTATTGATTTCTGCCTCAAATTCGTGGTAAAGGGCTTTGGAACAGAAGAATTGGACTATTAAAAAAAAAAAATAATAACTCAGCAAACCTCTTGATATGATTGATGTCGTCTGGAACATTTCCTTAATCAAAGTAGAATTTTTTTTTAATCGATTCAAAGTGTGACCTAAATAAAACACGGATCAATATAAACTGTCGGACTATATTAATTTCAGAAAAGAACTTGAGTGCGATTTTACTTAAACAGATGTTTTTAAGATTCTTCAAGTGAAACAGTCAATAAAGCCAGTCCAAAGGTTTCTCGTTTTGCATTCCAAATTTTCGAAATTCAATTTAGTTCCACTCTTCTATTCATTAGTAATAAATAAATCCGATATCTGTCATTTCCGTTTGATGTAGGCCTAATTACCGAAACTATAAACGCTAAAATAACTATCAGACAGATGCAGTATCATTATTCGATTTTATTTATGTAATTATTAGTTTTTTGTCTTGAATAAATTTTATATTCCCCCCCAATATAAGTTTTTTCTTATATTTGTATCTATTTTTTGAACGATTTCTAAATTAAAAAAATGTTATGTAATTATTTTCAACATTTTTTATGCATCTTCATAAAAAAAAAATCCCCACATCATCTCAGTCCCATTTAGGTCGAATAAATCGACTATATTTTCCTATATTAAGAAAAATGTTAACAGACAGTGATGAGTAGCTTTTAAATATTGTATTTAATGCGTTTAAGTTATAGAAAAATTAAAGAAAAAAAAAACCTTCAATTAATTGAAAGCTTCATTAGGAGAGAGGATTGCACATCCGATAATTTTCAGTCATTATCTTTTTAATGTTTAGAATATTACATTAGTCAATTCACTTTTATCTTATTTTTCGAAAAGGCTTTTATAATAGTAATATTAGTGTCTGTAAGGGAGTGTTCCTCTTCACTCCCCTTTAGTTTTTGAACCAGTGAACTGTTCTTGATGCGATTGAACGGCCAACACCTCTGTATTGTTGCATCGTTCATATCTTTGAAATAAAGCATTTCCAGAACCATGTTTATATGACATTTATTCGTTGTTTTGCGTGATTGTATAGAACCTTTAAGTTTGGCAGCACATTTCAGGGAAACCCTGTATATATATGAATTCAGAAAAATTATCTCGACCATTTTGTATACAGAATCTTATATAATGTACCCTTGCAACTTCTGACACTATCTAGAGCAATGCTACTCAAATCTTTTTTGCTTCACGACACACTTAAGTAATTGGAAAATTTGTTCCTAAAATCGCATGACACTCCAAACTTTTTCGTTGCTTTACTATGGATAATAGAATCCTAGGAAAAACACTAGCAAACTTTGTACATAAATTATTCTATATTTGATTCTATATCACATTCGCTCATTGAAGAATAAAAATGATGTAATTAAATTTAACAATTCCAGAATGTATTATTTTATTAATTTACTTGTTCCTATTGTGTTAATAAATAACATTGTTGAAAATAAAAATATTTGTTGTTGTTTTTTCCTAGGGGCACACCCTTTGAGAACCGCTGCTCTAGAGTAATGTTAATGTTCGAATAATATCTCCACATTTTTTTATATCTGATTTTTCTTGTTCTTCATTAGTGTATGGATACGAGTGTCCTGCAGTTGACAACACTGATATACACTAGCCGAAAACGGATAAACGTAATAAACACGTTAAGGGATAAAATATTTTCGAGCAATCTAAACCAGTGTTCCGCAACCTTCTTCTCCTCGAGGCACACCTATGACACAACACGGTACATCAAAATGATAATTACCTCAAAAACGTATGTTACCGACACTATTAATTCAAATTCTAATTTATCGTCAAAACAACAGAAGTCGGTTTCAATAGGAGCCGACGTCAGCGAATCGTAATCACAATTTTCTGACTACTTCAAAGTATAGTCCGTCTAAGTCAGCTAGGCAGTCCCTTCAGACGTTGGGACTGAGAACTTGAAAAAAATAGGGGTGAAAAGGTATCAGGGTATTGTTACGGAATTAAAAAAAGGCCTTATGTGATCCTTTTTTTAGTAGTTTGAGAATTCAGCTCTTCGGAAATATAGTTATTTAAAGCCGATAATAAAGAGATCAAGCTCTGCCAACACTGTTGTAATCTTTCCTCCCTACCCCCACTTATCTTATACCCTTTCTCCCCTATTTTTTCAAGTTCTCAGTCCCAACGCCTGAGAAGGGACTGCCTAGCTGACTTAGACGGATTATTATACAGCTGTGATAAAACTGAAATTATAAGACGCGGGGCCTATACTCTTCAGAGGGAAGAAGGGGTATCTTATTTAATCAGTGCATCGTCAGAGTTAGCAATACAAACAAATAAAACACCATAAACGGGGAGCAAATAAATAAAACTTCACATTTAATTTATTACAATAGATAAAAGTTCGCGGCACACCGGTTGCGGAACACTGATCTAAATTATTGGTTTGGTTAAAATTTATGGGAGGATCCCATTTGTCGAGCAAACATCCTGCTAGCTTACACAGGAAATGTAGTCGTTGTATTAACAGGATTTTTGAACAGTATTAAAACAAATGTCTAAAAGGCGTTGAGTTTTTGAAAAAAAAGCGTCTTAGTTAAAATAAACGAAACCGAAACTTAGATAAATCGGTTAATCACGCAGAATTTTCAAATTGAAATGCGTGAATAATGAAAATGATGATCTATAAGATTTTCAGTTAATTCCTGATTTACTGTACTTTGACCAAAGATGAAAATTCAGCTAAAATATTTTAAATAAGTTAACAACAGATTTCTGGATAATTAGAGTATAATAACTATATGTAAGGAACTATATATTTTCATAAATAACTACTGTAAATATTTAAAAATAAATGTTAATAAAGTTTGCAGTATTTTGATTTGACTACAACAATTTTTATAAAAAAAAAATGCTGAAGTTTTCAAAACGTTTAAAATTTCAATTTTTTTTTTAGCAAATTTGCAAATTTTATCCGGCCTGCTAAGTGAAATGAATACTATCGGCCTTGGACATGAATTATTATTTATTTGTTACTATTAGGTTCGGTTCCAACTTCCAGGTCTTTGGTTATAACAACGCCTTGACAACGGGTGTAGACTATTGTGCCGAATAAGTTGTTGAGCAGGTTATATCAAGAAGCAGTGTACGTTACATCCATAAAAAGAAAAAAAAGCAGAAGAAAGCAGAAAAAAGCCGGATGTGAAGCATCCATGCCACATCCGGGATTCAGACCCAGGTTTATACGTATTAGCAACTTGACCGTTCGGCTACATCTGAATGGCAATTGTTATTTACTTGGACTTGATCAGTATTTGTAAAATAAGTAACTAAACAGAAAATAGTTATTTTGGTGCATTATTTACTTATTTACTTTGGTGCATTAAAAAATTTGAGAAGAAAATTTTTTAGAAGATTTTCGTTTTCTAAACAGAAAATAGTTTAAGAAATTCTCACAGATTTATATCAAACAGTCTTTATTGTTCCCAAAAAATTAGTAGTCAAAACTCTTCGTAGTAGAAGTGGGGATGGGAGAATGTTTACTTAATTGAAGAGTCGTCCTGATAAGACATATAAGGAACAATATCAACAATTTACATACTTTTATATTAAATGGTAGTCCTAATCAACTGATTAAAATAATGTTTTAAGTTTTAATCAAAAAGTCAATAATATCAATGAAGTTAAGTCAGTTAGACGCTATTATAAACCATTCGAAATACGATGTATTCATTGTCTTTTTTATATATATTACAAATCGATGATAATTTAAAAGAAATTTATAAGTTTTAGTTATTGTAATGGTACTATCCCTTTAAAATTAAAAAGTGATTCCGCATAAAATATGAGTAGCAGCTGCACCTTCATAAATAATGAAAGAATTCCGTGGTTTCTGGCACAAGTTGTATTTTGAATGACTCACCAAAAACGAAACTTGAAAGATAAATAATAATTACATTTGATATTCTAGAAAAAAGACAACAAAGAGGAAAAATTATCTTTAAATCTTTCAATTTATTTTATTCCTTCTTATATAGACAGATTTATAGTTCCTCAGGTAATTAGAATTCGGGTATAGTTATAACAGAGTTTATTTCATTGAAATCCTTGATCCAAGTCTATGACATTTCTTATTATAACTAAGGTCGTACAATCATTATTAAACTAGTACCTTTAAAAAGTCCAATAAAATTGTTCAATCAAGGACTGTCTTCAAATCAACATAGTAAAATTATTGATCGAATGAAGGAAGCAATTTAAGTAGAATGTACTCTGAGGAATTAATACTTAAAATACTGATGAAATATTTTAATATACACAGGGCTTAGTTTTTTGTTTTTATTCTATTTATTTTTTGTTTTTAAAATCTAAATTTAAAGGTTATCATCAAACACTTATCAAAACACTTATTATCAAAAGACAAACACTTGAGGTTTTTCTTTTACAATAAACAAAAGCATACCGTATCATATCTTTTTGTAAACTAACAAAGACGATTTGTTTTTTTAAGTTTAACGGACATTGTCCTAACTTCCTGGTAAGGATCTTTGTGAGACTTATCAGCGCTGGTGTTTGCCTGAAGATTAAAAAACAAAAGTTTCGGTTGCTATAGAAACCACCTTGAGCAAGTTGGTTGGTTCTGGGATTGAGGGAGTAGTTTCAGTTTAATACTGTATATGAGACTCCTTGACTGGGTGAAGGATCAAATTGTCCACGTGTCCCCTTCGTCCCCTCTGGTAAATCATTCAATCCTGCCAAACGGTGATCAATTATTTATCCTAGCAGACTGAAATTTTAAAGCTAGGTTACGTTATCATGAACACGCTCACTTTTTTGTGTACAAATTGAACGAGTAACTAAGAATCTGGAGATCTGAAAAGCTCATTAGAAGTTACTTAAAGTGACGTAAATAAAAATTGCTCCCCAAAAAAAATTAAAAAGAAAAACCGATTTTTTTTTTTTTTTTTTTTTTTTAGTCTGCGGTGTGGCTGAGCTCATGTAGGGATGAAACGATCATTAAAATAAATGTTTAGGAAAGCACAGCATTCTATTGAAAGTAGAGGCCACTCAATGTAAAGCTCCAATTGCGATCCCAAAAGATGATAAGACATCGATAATTATTTTAACAAATCTAATCTAATTTTTAATTAAAATCAATAAATATTTATCTAAAACCTCCAGGGTGAGTTTAGTGAGTGTGGGGAAAATGAGCCATGTCCTGAATAATACAAATGAGAATGTAGTGTTAGACAGCTACACAGTTCTACTAAATCCCTTCAAAAATTCGAATATAGTTTTACACTGTAAAATGGGAGAAAAAGATTACAAGTATTATCATCACAAAAATAATCCAATTTTGAGATGAGTCAATAAAGAAAAGAATACAGAAAACACGTCAATATATCCGAGTCCTATCGCTACAATTCTCTAAAATTTCATTCCCCGCCCCCACCCCAAAAAAATATTCGATCAAAAGAGTAAATATCTCACCTCATAACACCATAATATAATCGCTTGGATGTATTTGAATAGTCTAGTTTCGACAAATATAAAAATGAACTGCCCCACCTGTAGAGAGGTCGAAGCAACAGGATGAAAACAAGCCGCCACATTGCTATTAAGCTTTTCCCTATTGTAAGGGAAAAGAAATTATTTCTCAATTCTTAGATTCTAGGATCTATTTGCATCCTGTCACCTTTCACTCGAATTGTTTCTTTTCTGAAAAATTATTTCAGAGTAATGTACGATACAAATACTTAAAAAAAAAAAACCAAACAAACAAATTCATTCGATGATTAAATTGATTTGAAAAATAAACAATACAAATGTAATGAATCTGTAATTGACTGGTGTATTTTTTTTTTCAGTTTTTTTTAAAAAAAAGAATGAAAAATCAAAAAAAAACTTTCCCAACAACCCAACGAAATTTCATAAAAAATAATTAATATTAAGTTACAGATTTTTTTTTTTTTTTTTTTTTTAAATTACTGGTGCCAGAGGAAATGTTGTCAAGAAATGTACAGTGAAGATAAGATGAACGAAGTAGATGACAATCCTTCAAGATGTCTATCAGTGCAGTTCTGGGACCCCCATAAATTTTTCTGGGAGCCGGGAGTGGGGAGGAGCCACAAAATAGACTGTATGTATCTAAGTTTATATAGAACTAGCTAATAACCAGTCATTTCAAGTTAGAACACAAATTGTAAAAACAAAGCTTTATATATTTAAAAATTGGGAAAACACTCAGGTATCTGTTCTCACAGGCGAAGACCAAAAAAAGCTGTATTCATGTTGTAAGCTGAACCACAAAGTAGGCCTACGTAGTAAATTTGTACCAAATTTTAAATGAAGCCGTCCAATGATAAACAAACAAAGAATTATATTAAAACGGAAAATTCCCAAAGAGCAATTGCTTCCCAGTTCCTTTGCCTCTTTATTTTGCAGATATCCTTGGATTGTGATAGTTTAGTGTGATCCATCTGCCCATTTCAGAAATTCTTTCATTAATTTACTTAAAACTGTGTTCGTTCAGGTTTATTTTATAAATTGAAATTCTGGCTGGGATTTTTTTGTTTTGTTTTAATAATCTTACAAAAGATATAAAAAGCAGATATTTTTATTTTTTTATGTGTACTAAAAAACATAGTAGGGATTAACAATAAACTGACTAGTGTCAATCTATTTATAATGTCGACGGATGTAAAGTAGAAGCTTGGACGGCGCGGTGTCAGTTTCTACCTTTGTTCGTCAATTTAATACTTCCGTTCGGTTGTGGAATTGATTTTTAATGAAAATATGTGGGCGAATCAATTTAACAGAAGTTCTCAATTATTAAGGCATCCGATAAATGTAATAAACTGTGGTTTCGAAATTACAGTTTTTTAGGTCATCGGGTACATTGCAATATAAGCACACAAAAAAAGCAATATATTTCTTCTCTTTAATGTATTGGGGTAAATTAGAATATTGCATTTTCCCCCTAAATTTAATAAGAGTTTTTAGTGCATAATTGCATATATGTACTTCATCTTGGTTATAACAAATCAAAACTTATAATGCTACACTATTACAAAAGTTTCTTTTTTATTTGACCTTTACTGCTTTCAAACAATATCTTTATTGAATAAAACTATTAAATATGAATCAGATATTCACTAAAACACTGCAGACTCTAAAACTGTTTCTGATCGATAACCTAAGATATGTGTTTTCCTTCATTTTGTATCTTATTATTAAATTCAGTGTTACATAAGGAATAGACTTCCTTTATTTTTATAAAAATTGAAAGATAAAAATATTTAAAAATATTAATCTAAACATTTACAGTCGGACCTCTATTTAACGAACCTCTATTTTGCGAATTTCTCTATTTTGCGAACTTTTCTTTGGAACCAAGAACATTTTGCTAATTTCTTCGTAAAATAACCTCCAAATAGCGAAGTGCATTTTCTATTTAACGAACTTTTTCAAGGATACAGCTGAGAGAAAAAGAATAAATTAACGATGTGCTGATTGATGATTATCTTTCACTTGATTTTGAAGTTCGGAAACACTAACTGAATCGGATATTTTGGACAGTGTGAAAATAAAAACAATACAGCAATGAATAGCGATGAAGATAAAGATGATGAAAATGGAAATGATCATGATGAAGAAATCAAAAAACCTTCGTGTGATGAAATGTTAAAATCATTTGAAACAATCCGACGCGGATTACAATTTGAAGAAAATACTGAAGGGGTTTTTGGTGCATTGCAAAGATGCAAGACGTACTATAAGCGAAAACACTTTTCCAAAAAAAAAAAAAACCTCAGACAAAATTAACAGACTTTATTAGTAAAATTTAAGTACGCATGTGGTAATATATGCTTTATGTCATTAAAATTATTACTTTTTTTTAGTAAATTTTACTGTTTATTTATTTTAAATCTGTTTTATGTAGCTTAAAGTAATTTTAAAAGGTGAATCTCTATTTAACGAATTTTCCATATAACGAACTATTTGGGGGGATTCAGCGACTTCGTTAAATAGAGGTCCGACTGTATATTCATATAAAATTCGAAGTTTTGAATGTTTTGTTTGTTCTCTGTACAATTTTACACCTTTTGACTGATCGGAACCAAATTTTGCTTAGATACTCTCTAATACCCTGCGGAAAGTATAGGCTATTATACTGGTTAACCACTCCCAAGGGGGTGAAAAGGGGTGAAATTTCTGAAATAGCGCCACATATGCACCTGGTGGCGACAACGGGAACTATACAAATATTTTGTTCTGCAACAATTGGAACAATTCGGGAAGGATAGATGTGATAGGGTTGGGGAAAAGGAGGACTTCCTATCCCCTCTCCGGGCAACGCCGGGTACTTTAAGCTATTAATATATAAAATAGTAAGTAAAAATTTGAGTTAAACAGATTATTACAAAAAAAAAAATGAAAATTGCTTATTGCTGTAACTATTACCATATCGAAGAAACATTTTTAATTTTTACTATGAATAATTGTAAATTGTTAAATAAATTACTCCAAAATGAAATTTTACGTAAATTTTTGTTTTTTGTTTTTTGTTTTTCTAGAAAATTCTTTATGCAAAACGATGATCTTTTTTCCCTTCCCTTTGTTAACGTAATTTTTCGAAATGGAATATTTTTGAGAATTTTTTTTTCCGTTTAAAAATTAACCATACTGAATAAATTACCAGTCTTCATTAACTCACCTTTTTAATCTTAATATATTCATGTATTCTTTAGCGAATTTAGGAGTCGTTAAAAAAGCCTTTCAAACTGGAAAGGTAGCTTACATGGCAGAGTTCAATAAACTCAGAAAGACATAATCAATGTCATACACTTCATTTTCCTGTGGTAACATAAGGCTAACTTTGGTATAAAATATAATTGCTGTAGTTCTTTATTTTTTTTCGGCGAATAGGTTTAATTTAAAAGAAATTGTAATGATATTTTATCCAATGTCAAGATAACCTGTTAAAAAGTTTTAATAATATTTAAAATTATTTACTACACACCGCAGTTATACAGCAAAACAAGGATAGTTTTACAGATATATATTGTTACAATATCCCATGAAAATTTAATTTTAACAACAAACTGAATGAAGAGTTTGTAATTTCATTAATCGCATTTCATCATGATTTTTTTCCAAAGGGGCGGGTCAAAATTATTTAAATAAAAGTTGTAATAACTGAAAATTATAACAAGTTACTTATATCTGGAAATGTCAATATTTCTAATAAGAACGAAACGACTTTATAATTGAATTGGTTATTAGTTAACTGTAAGTATAGGTCTATAGAGAGGAAGGGTTGGCCATAGAAATCCCAAAATATACAGAGTAGGGCTAGTTTCTTTCCATTTTTTGTTTTTGGTTGGATGGCCGGTTGACTGGGATCTTGGTTCTCCCCGAAATAAAATCCTGTTTACGCTTCTTACTATAAGTTATACTATAAATATGGTAAAAAAAAATTGACAATTTGAAAAGCTGCCTATGATTAATTTCAGCAGAAATGATAGCTATAATTAAAAATTTTCCCCAAAACAGTGTACTAAGGAGTTTTATGTCGCATAGTAGGATTTTTAGTAATGGCAAATTCAACAGATTCACGGATCAATTTACCGCCATCTTGTATGTATTATTGAAATTGCTAGAATCCGAGCTTCAACTGTAAGGTCGTTAGACTTTCACGAAAGTAAACCAAAAGTAAGAACTCCTTTGTTTAGCATTTGTGCATAATTGACTGTAATTGAGAAGGAGGAGATGTGTGCTTTAGAAAATTAGCCTTTTAGGAGGACTCGCAATAACTTCGTTCCGGCCAATTAACGCGGTGACTCAGAGGATAAAGAAGTGTCCTGTAAAGCGGTGAACCCGAGTTTGATCCCTGTCATTTTAATAGTTTTTACAATGTGACAAGAGAGGTTATGAAAGATTTGAAAGTTATTTCATGTTAATATACTCCAAAAATACATCTTTCAAGTTCGCCAATTCATTTATTACTCATGAACAAGGAAATAAGGAATTAACGTATTTTATTTTTGTTCAAATTAAAATATAATTGTTTTATCAAAAGAACTATCACTTTAATAGTCATAAAAACAATTTAAGCTTACGGTAGGTTTTCTACACGATATAAAAGAAACGTCCTACTTATAGGAGATTCAAGAAATCCAAATTAAAAGTAGAAAATTACACTAGTTAGCACTTGTAGACATCTCATGGTAAATATTGACTAAAGAGTGTCATGTGACTATATTGAGATATGACGACAACAAATTTAAAGCCATGTAGAGGCGGTTATTGTCTATATCATGTGTGAATGTAGTGCAGATAAGTGCATCTGTAAATGCTTTACAGCCCTGTTTCCCAACGTGGGGCGCAAGCCAAACAGGGGGCAATTTGATTGTTAAGGGGGGCAATTGGAAAATAGAAAATTTTTTTTTTTTTTTTTTTTTGGTCGTAAAGCTTAAAAAGTCGGTTTTTTTTTTTGGTTTTTTTGGTTGTGAAAATTATATCTAATGTGGTGGGGCATAGCATACTTTAGATACTTTAGGTGGGGCATAGCACAAATTTTTTTTTTTTTTTTTAAATCATCATGAAAAACCACAAAAAGAAAAAAACAGAACAAAATAAAAACCTATGTTTACTTTCAAATTACAGTATCTGCTGAATATAAATGCCACAAGTCTTAATTTTTTTGAGAAAAAAAAATTCAATTCAAATTATTCATTTAAATTGCTTCAATCTGATTCATTTTAAATCGTATCGAAGCACGCGGAATTAGTGGATGAACTATAAGGATTAATACCTATTGTTATTGTTTCGGTTCAAATGCTTTTTTGAATGTTTAAGAATGTTTGGCAACTTAACGTACTAATTTCTCGACTGGGATACACAGAGAATCCTTTTTTCCTTAAATATGCATTGCATGTTTCAGGAAGATCCATCCTAGCAAATCAAAAGTTATTAAGGGGAACACATACACACAGAGTGAGTGATTTGACGACCTTTTAGAAAACAGGCTAAAAATGGAAGACAATAAGACTAAGCCCAGGTGTTCCTATACCGATACCTTCATAATACCGATACCAAATTCTTCCTCCCTTAAATAAAATATCTGTCTATTGGATAAAATGGCGTGTTGCTTAAGGCCTGTCTCTTTTCGAATTATCTCTGATGCACGTCTGCTGCTTTCGTCGTGCAATTGCAGACGTATTCCTAGATTGGTTTTTAATGAAAATCTTAAAGAGATACAATTTCACTGTGAAGTTGCTCGACGACGGTAATCAAACAACTGCCATTTCCAAAATGTTCGTTTCACAGAGCAATAACTTTAAACGAAATCTAATTGGCGTGCCAATGTTCGAGTACCTGCATGGTAAGAGTAGGGAAGGGGGGCGGGAAGAGAAGTTGTTCATTAACTTATATTGACGGTTTAGTTTTTTGGACATGCGGATGCATATGCGTATTTCAACTTAAAATTGCACTTTAAAACTTTTTTTGTCCTCACCCTTTTCTCTTGCTGACTCATTAATGAGGGTATATTGACATTTAGAACAGATACCAAAATATAAAAGTTATTTTTTTCTAATTTTATAATGTAACCAAATAATGTGACATTAATTTTGCATTTACAGACAATAAAAAAATGGATAATACTTAGAATTTAAAAAACCTATGTCTTTGGAAGGCAAAAAAATGATTCCAAATGTTAATTGAAATAAAAGAAACTTACTAATTCCAAATAAAAAAAATATATATGCAAAGGGACTTAAGAAACTAATTAAGTAATACTAATAATAAAACTATATAATTAAACATGAAGGAAACTGAAAGTTAATATCCAAAATACTGTTGAAATGGATCGATTCAATTCTCAGAATCATAACGAATATGTTGTTTATAAATAATTCTATAAACTGAATCAATACAACTTACAATTTGTAATTCATAAACAAATTTAAATTTATGTTTGTAAAACATTTCATAAAAGTCTCAAAGCCATTCTATTTTCAAGTTATGTTGTTGTTGTTTTGTTTTATTTATTACAATGTTTATAAAAAAATTACCGAAGAACCTTAGGTATTCTTTAGAATATAAACATAATTGCAACAGTAAGTACAAAACTGTAGCACAGATATGTAAAAAGTTTAGCAAGAATTTTCTATTACTCCATAAACATTCTTTAATTACCAAATGTAAATAGTTATTATATTACTGAAGGACATAAATAAAATGAAATGAAATTAATAAAATAAATAAAGTTAAGAGAAAACTACCTTTCTACTATCATGTTTAACAACTCATCATCCAATGTTTTAGATTTGCACACAATATTGACGATAATTTTTAGCTAGAAATAAACCAACTAATTATTTAATAAAATGATCGCCACTAACAATAGATATTTTATCTTTTCCTCCTCTCAAAATTCATATTATCATATTTAATTTCTCTACATTAATATTCAGATTATAAAAGTTATCGTATATCCAATACATGTATATATTTTATGTAATGTTTAGTTCGAAACATTTATTATTGTTAGGTCTACTCTTAAGAATATTCTCTGAACATGTAATATTTATTTAATATTTTTTCAATATATATTTATATTGGAAAAGAATGTACGATATCTGTGAATTAATATTCTAGAATTATCAACATAGTTTCATTTTTTTTCCTTATTTAATCAATATTTATTAATTTTATTGAAATAAATAGAGCAATATTTGAGTTTGTATAACTTATATTCTTTTAGAGATTCCAAAGTTCAGAAATTTTAGAAACTTTCTGTCAGTAATGACTGCAAATGCTTTTAATTAGAATACCTTTAATAGCATTTTTTTTCTTTCCAAATATTAGTCCTTTAGAAAAGGTATGCCTTACCCTGTTTTGATATGATCAGATTATTTTAATATAGAACAAAATTAAGGGTATTTTAAATATTATCTATCTAAAATTAAGTTTCAAGGATGTATCATGTTTATGAAGCTTTGAAAAAAATTAAAACTGTATATAAAAATACAGTTATACTTTATATACAAATATATGACAGAAAAGCTTCAATATTGGCGATTAATGTGATTCAAGATATATTTCATGTTCAAGCAATCAGTTTTCCAATTTCGTAGTGTCTGTTTGCTCTGCAATATGATAAGAAATTTTGTCTGATAGTTGATAAGTGCTTGGCCCACAGTCCTAAGAGTTCCAGCAGTCTAAATACAAGTCTTAATAAGCTTAGTGATACTGAAGTATGAAGATACGACCAACCTCCTGAGAATTTGAATTACAATGAATTATTGAAATTTCGTAATTTCCCAGACAACGCCGGCTAGAAATAAATAAGCGATGCTTTAGCTAGAAACTGAAATCTCGGAACTAGAATTCCTTAAAATAAAATATGAATGTAATATCAAAATAAGGCCTGTTAACCAGTTAACATCATTTAAATAGAATTCAGATATGAGTAAAATACAATGAGCTTTTCAGGGAACTGTGAATGTGACACTAAACTGACAATTTACTAGGAAGTATTATAGATCAATGAATCATCAAAATAAACTCTATTTTCATTTATATTCGGTTAGCGCTAAGTTTCTATTATTATTATTATACCATTAAGAGGGAAAAAAAAACTTTATCAGGTATTACCATGGTAAATTTTGCCTATTTCATGATTTTAATTTATAATGAATTGATTATTAAAATTGCTTAACCCATAGTAGAAGTAGGTTATAATAAAAATAGAAATAGTAGTGTATTGAACCACATTTTAATTTCTAATTTATATTATGTCTTAGTGTAAAATCAAACCTTTTTAATACATAACTGCTATTATCATGGGTAAATCTAGAATGGATAAGTAAAGACTAACTTGCTGGAGATGTAGGAAAAACGAATCGGAAATTATTGGTTAGCAATGAAGTGACAGTTAACAATTAGATGGACGAAGTGGCAGGAGAGGAGTCTCTGAAAAAGTAGTTCCAAATAAGTATACAGTTGCAGATCTTTTGTAAGATGTAATTTTCCCCAAGAGGTGAAGTGATAAGGAAAAAATAATATATCTCTTAAAAGTTAAAAAAAGAATTGGAGGTAAAGAAATTTCGTCTATTTCTTTACTAATTAGAGGTAGAAAATTATTCTTCAACTCATTATCATTAAAGAGTCAAAATGGAGTTCTACTCATTTTTTGTTTTGTTTGAGATTCGCAACATCCAAAAACATTACGCATTTAATACCTGAAATGATAATCGATAATTATAGTAGTTGCAGTTGAAATTTTGTTTATGTTTAAATTCAGTGTATATACATGAACTGTAGTTTACTATTTCTTAACAAATTCCTCACCATTCCCTGAAATGAAATGTGAAACAGAATGTGGATTCGACTAACAGCTTAAAGGCGACTTCAACAGTTAAATTACAAAATATACCTTGAAAGTAAAATAATGTTAGAGACTACCCAGAATGTAACTCGAGTAAACTTTTTTCGTTTTTCTTTGCAAATTTTTATTTCTTTTTCAAAATAATTTATTCTATTTGAAGTAATTTGTTCGATCAAAATTTTTGAAAACAATACGGGGATTTGTTTTAAACTTCTTCATTTTGGTACAACTTTACTTAGGTTGGTGATTGGTTGTGATATTTGACTATTGGGTTGTAAGGTTTGATTGTTGGTTTGGGCGATGTGAGATCTCCCCTCCAACACACATCTTTTGTATTTTATATATTTTGGAGAATTATATAATAGGAATGTGGATTGATAAACAATCCTATTTTCTGATACGGCAAAGTTAATCTTAATTACTTTATAGTCCTTAATTTGAAGGCTGAGTTCTAGAAATATCTCAATTTATACAAGGAATAAACAACGGAAGCGCAGTGGTGCCTCAGAGTAAAAAATACACAATGAAACTCACTAATGAAAAATTAGTGAGAAAATTCATGTGCCTGCAGTGCGCAGGCCTCAATGAATTTTTTTAAAACATAAAAATTCAAACTGCGTATATAGTTTGTTTCCAAAACAACAATAGCCCTGCTAATTAGAAATAATTAATTGACTTTGTTTTCTGGTTGATTTAAAGACATTAATAAATAAGAACAGTCTATTATTAAAATACACAGTTAAATTCATTTTTCAAAATTTGCCTCAAATGCAGAACATTTGTTACATATAATAATTCAAAATAACAAAAAGCAAACATTTTTTTACCAAAGTTTCAATAAATTGATGTCAGATTAACATATGCTAATAAAAAGGAAATTTTCAATTAAGGGGGAACAACTATTATAATATGTTTCATTTAATAACTCTTCACAATTCAACAAGATAAACTCTTAGATAAAAGCAGAATATGAGATCAATACGCTCCACAAAAAAGGAGATTTTATTATAGAGAAGATTGGGAAATGAAACTGGATTTAATTTACATTACGGTTTGCTTCATTAATAATCCAGGAAGGTTTTAAGCGGACAGGAATAATAAAATTATCCAAAATATTTTTAGGAAAATTAAAATTAATACGTGAAAATTACAAAAATTAAAAAAAATATATATATATATAAAAGAAATAGAAGTAACATGGATTTATTTTTTTAAAAAATATATATATTTTTATTTTAATAACTGCTTCGACAATTTTTTTTTAAACTGAAATAAAGTTATCGATTATATATATAATAGACAATTTAAGTTATTATTTTAATGGATCTGGTTACCACAATAAAACACCAGTAAAAATAATAATAGGTAGAAAATATCTTAATGTTTTATAAACAAAACTAATTTTAATAGTTTTCGCATTTTGTAAATTTATAGAAAATTTCTATTTCTAAATTCACATGGCTGAAAATGTTTTTAACCATCCGCATTTAAGTTTTTTTAATTCTTTTGTGATAATTTTTAATCAATTAGCGTGATCCTTTATAGCAGGGTTTCTCAACCTTTTTAAACCCATGGACCCCTTTTTCCTTCTTTTTTTTTTTTTTGTGGACGCCCTCATAGCTATTCGATAAAAGAAAAAGTAAAGGGGTTATATTAATAATCAACGAAATAGTAAATTGATTATGATTTTGAATGAAAACTAATTTAATAAAATTCTAGGGAGCATTTATGCACACTGGTAAATAATTCATAAGAAATCATTTTAAAATAAGTGTGATTCAATGAGATCCCTGTGGACCCCGGTTGAGAACCACTGCTTTATACAGGGTGTCTACAAAATCTGAATAAAAAAATTCCCTGATTTTTCCCTGATTTCATGAACAATTTCTTTTAAAATTCCCTGATCTGTTCAACCAAAAAAAAAAAAAAAACCAATCTGTTCAACCAAAAAAAAAACGATCTGTTCAACCGAAAAAAAAACAAAACCGATCTGTTCAACCAAAAACTTCCCTGATTTTAAGTAATAATTGCAAAATTCCCTGATAATTCCCTGATTTTTTCCAGAATAACAAAATTCCCTGATAATTCCCGGTTTCCCTGATTCTGTAGACACCCTGTTTATAGGATCAAAACGAAGACAAAAATTGGGAAGGTGAAGTTTCATCGATACGTAATTATTTTCTAAATTCAATTAAAATTACACTTAAAAACTTATATTTGTGAATTTTCAATGGTATATTTCTTTCAAAAAATAATCAACATCATTAAATCGTATCTGCCTAAACTTAATACATTGCTATGTATCCTCAAATCATATTAGGAAACGTTCACTGGTTTTAGGCTGCATGGAAAATATACCTCGTGGAGTTCAATAAACCCAGCATATAATAAAAATCACACACTTCATTAGTTTCAAGTACGAAACAGCTTTTCCCCGGATAATCTGTTTGCTGTAACTTTATCTAAAAATGTAAAATGATATTTTATACATGAGCTAAGAAAACGACGGAATCTGATTTCATTATTCATTCATTTTCATTCATGTCTAAAGTTGTTTCCAAGTTAAACAATGGGGCAAAAAAAATTACACACCGGAAACCAGAAGAATAGCAAATATTAAATTTCATGAGTTAATAAAAAGAAAACCTTTCGTGGAAATCGAATTATTCATCTTCAAAATGAACATCTACAATTAAAAATTGTTTCAAAGTATTAATTAATTATTAGTTTATAGCACTTAATATTTACTTAAAATGATATAGTTTCGTTAATATATATATATGTTTTGTTTTGGTTTTTCATTAGATCCTGATGCTTTGTTATTATAGAAAAAAAAAAAAAAATTAAAGATGATTGTATTTCATCCATACACAAAATTAAATAGAAATTTACATGAATTCTATACATGTATTTATTCACACAACTTTCTTACCTGGATTCTGTGAGCGGAGTTGTAGAACTATATAAATTATTATTAATTCGCCCATAATTTTGCGTTCTGCCTTGACTATCGAGCAAAGACATCTTTGTTGTTTTACTACGGCGCCAACGTGGTCTTTAGCAATGGGTTTCGTTTTGGTTAATTACAGGCGGGGCGAAAAGTCGAAATGACTACGAGCGGCCATGAAGATACAGGTGGGAAAGCAGCATCAACTAACAATGACTCCTCTAACACCTGGAATCTCTGAGATAACCATGTGCCGATCTTGACTGCTGTGGCGGACAACTTGAAACCGTTGCGTTAATGGACCCACAGCTGACGGAAGTTGTATTCATTTGCTGCTCTTGACTGCGAATGCCACGATCGTAGAGTTGTGCGATCGCTCAGTCACTCCAGGGATTTGCGCTGTTGACCATTGAGGAGGTGGCACCAGGGCGCACAAGATTTATGCGTAAGACAAATGTAAAAATCACGAAGTATATAAAAGCGCTAACGGTTTGATACAGGACAATGTTTCAGAAATAACTTTGCTCTTGATCGTTCTAGATATAAAAACATAAATATATCCTGTTTCACGCAGGTAACGAAAAACAAAACAAAAAACAACAATAATAATGGAGAATTTTTAAACCGAATACACAAAAACATATCAATGAATATTATTATTATTATTTAAATCTTATTTAATTTGGATAATAACTAGGTTGTCAACAACGCGAAAATAACAACTTCAGCAATACAAAAATTAGTTTATAAACAATAAGAAACAAATATAACCACAATTATTGTTTCTAAACAAATCAGCTAAATAATTTCGTCTTAATAAGCATAAAATTCCAAACTTTAAAGTCTAGATTAAAATTCCTTTTTATAACATAAAAAAAAGGGATTGGCTAGCGAAACGAGGAAGAGATTAAACTTTAGATTTCCCGCGTTGCTCGAATTCAATTTAGTTCTTAGAAAATAATGAAGCAATGAAGACAAAAATGAAAGTTGTCATTTTCCGAAAAAAAAAAAATAGTAAATAAATAAATAAAAAATTCCCGTTTCCCCCATCCAATGACGTGTTTCTCATTCTCCCATGGGATGATACTTAGGGTCAAGCAAATGACATTATTTTTTCGCTCTGTTTCCCACTGAAATGCTTAACTTGACTGCTATTTGCGAGAAGAATCGAATCGATTCCTCAACCAATGACAGACACATCAAATCGCAAACAAAATACTGAAAAAAAAAAAAAAGAACAAGAAAGGATGCAAGAAAAATTTATAAAGGCGTAGTGATGTCAAACAGACATGACCTTGAGATTTCCCGTCTTTCCAGCAATGCTGTCGTCACAGCTGATTTTTTTTTTTTTTTTAAGAATTAATTGACGTGTTTTGCAAGCTTCCTTATAACTCTTTTTAACCTCATCAACGAAAAACAAATAGGGAATTCCAAGAAAAACACGTGGAAATGATATTACAGTCAATTGTCAAATCAGAATTATAACTTTCAACATAAGGATTTTTATAATGGGTGAGACCTTTAAAAATAAATAAAGAAAATAATAATAATAATATAATCATCAGAGATCTGTGACAAATAATTTGTGTATCGGCATTCATACGATCATAAATTAAAGAAAAATCCTAAACATTCATCAATAATATCAATATTAATAATACAAAGGTAAACAAAGAGACAATTGTTTTCATTTTTCTTAAAGAAGAATAATGAAAGCAATTATTTTATAGATTTAAGGGAGATGAATTAAAAACATCGTTTTTCTCTTCCTTCCTTTATCGAATTTGGCTAACTAGGGACTACGGAACTAGCTCAACCTGACAACGTCAGGGCGAAGCTAGTGAAAGTCAAGGAAGGGGGGGGGGGGGGACGAGATTCACATCCCGTCCAGGATAACCCTGAGATAGTAAGTCCCAGGACGAAACACAGAAGAAAGAAAGCCATGTCAACACCGGGATTCGAACCCAGGTTCCGACACACCGGCCACATGGCGAACAGCGCCGTCTAGACCGCTCGGCCATGCCGGAACGGCCATTTTTCTCTATTACGTAAGATTTTTTTTCAAAAACCGATTTCTTACAAATCAAAAAAGCTAAGAAGTGATAAAACCCAGTAAATCTAAGCAAGTGCATAAAAACAGCTGTTTTCTATTGATATTTCTATAAAAAAAAAAAGAAGATTTGTAAAAAAATTCCCATGATTAAAAACTTAAATTGTTGTTAACATGTAAAATATAAGCAATTTATGATTTTTTTTTTTCATTAAAAAAAGATTGCTTTTTGCAATGTAAGGTCCCAGAAAGTGTTTGAAGTATATTTTTTTAATTGTACTCACGAATAGTAATAAAAATAATTTTCAAAGTTAAAAACAATTTTTAATGAGTCTAATTTTGCAGAACTATGTAATTGTTGTTTTGCTTCTGTGATGATTGTTTTTTTTTTTTTCTTAATATTTTGGAGATTCTAATGTTTTTTCTATGATTGAATTTCCCTAAAGAATTCCATAAGGCAGATCTGGATGTTCAGAGATATCAATTCTGATCTGATGAGTGCGAAAAAAAGCTTACATCATCGGTCACAAAAATAAACAAACTGGACTTTTCTAATTTGAATAACGGTACATACCTTTATTATGACATGATCTACATTTACTTAAACTTGAAAAACGTTTTAAGGATATTTTCTTAATTTGTTTAACGGGAGTTTAAGATATTTAGCCGAAACCATGTAAAATAATTATAAAATGTGGGATAAAGAGAAAGTTACATGTGAATAAGAAAAACTTCAATGACACTTCTCATTCGTGAGGTTCCTCCCTAAATATAAGAGTTCCCAGGAAGTAGATACAACGTCAATTTTATTTAACTAATAGAAAACGATACAATGATTCCTTGATTTCACGAATTAAAGAAAGAGTGGTCTCAATGCTATTAAAAGTAAGTTTTAAATAATATTAATTAATAAAAATAATAAAGCGTTTCAACTAATGTTGTAGGATTAATGCAGAACTCTCTTTTCAGGATTTCTCACCCACATTCCAAAAATATGTCCTTTACTCAGAGGTGCCCCCCCCCCCTCAAAGATCTGACGGAGGGGGCGGGAGGCTTGGCCCACATTTGCATTAGGGCCCAAAATTTCTAGCTACGCCACTGGCTGAGAGCGCTGAAATCTCTTAGTTCCATTTCATAGTGGCGTAGCGAGCATAACTGGCGACCGGGACACAATACCTTTTTGGCACCCACCCACCCCCACCTCCCGAAAACCCGAAAAACATAGATTCTCCAACTCGACAACCGAAGAAAAAAAAAAAAAAAAATTCTCTAAATCATTCTCAAAAAAAAAAAAACAACACTTTTACACTCTTTTTGAACCCCCCTCCCCAAAATTTCAATGGCGCAGTCTGCGCCGTGACTCCCCCGCGTGGGCACCCCTGCTTTACTGTCATTATTCCATCTTATTAATTGGTAATAAGCACAAGTAGCTCATTCTAAATATATCATATCAGAAATTCATTTTATTATTAATTTAAAGTAAATCAAATTAAATGTTAAAGAAAAATTATAGCAGTTTGCTAGAAAGTAGAAGATCATATTTTTGGAAGAAAAAATTGGAAAAAGGGGAAATAAACAGGAAGTAGAATATTCTGAGTCGTCAATCCAAGTTGGTTGACTTGGATATATCTAGGATTCCATTTGGAGATTTATTTTCGGGAAAAGTTTAGATGAAAAACATTTGAGATAAACATCAAATCTATGGCATTCTAAAGATTTTACCTCAGATTCCCTTCGTCCACCGTCACACTGTAGATTAGCTTATTTTTCAACAATGGTCTTCAAATTTGGACCAAATAAGGTGTTTTTTGTCTAATTACAATAGATTTATTTCGAGCCAGAACCAAACAGTGAATCCATTACGTTAAACATTAGAGTTTTACTACTACTAAAATTACTAAAAATATTATTAAGATCATCTTCCGAAAGTTCAATATAGGATTTTTTTTTCCCCTCGCTCTCTTAAAACTGCATTTTTAATTTCTACTAAATTTTAGAGCGGATGATAATGGCTGAATAATGATCGGGGCCACACAAAGCTTCTTCGTTGGTTGAAAGTTTGCGACCACTTGTTTACAGGCATGCATCTGTGTGTAAATGACTTCGTGCAAATCTTATAATTCCCGTTACTCTTTTTAGTTTTCACATACCATTTGATTTTTGGAAATCCATGTTCCATTTTTTCGTTAGTACTTTATTCCCTTACTTCCTTTCGTCTTAATTGCAGTAGTAAGCAAATAAGTTTAACCAGCAAAGCATTATCAAGTTCAAACAGATGCTAAATACCCCTGCTTCATCATCCTCTACTTTACAAATCTTATTTATGATGTTAACAAATCTCTTTAAGTAAACTAAATATTTATAAGTTAGTGTTCCGTAAAGCGTAACATTAAACTAAGAAAAACATAGTAAATCTTCTTTCTTTCGTTTTTTCCGCTATGTTTCTGAGCAAGTTACTTCAAATTAGTGAATACCATTTTTATTATTAGTTCCATTTATAAAATATTTCACTTGTAAAAAAAAAAAAAAAAAGATGAAATAAATATTTAATTAACACTTTTTTTGCCAACATTAAAGCCATTTTTTTCCAACACAAACGTGATCAGCTGACCAGATAAATAATTGTTCTCAACTCGATTAATTATAATAAAATTTATGTAGATACGTAATTAGCAATATTTTTATTTTAGACTGAATAAATATCCTCTGTGCATTTTCGGGAGTTAGATTGAAAATACATGGAAATCATAAGGCAAACAGAAATATGATCGACAATATATAGCAATACATAAAAGGCCTTAAAATAAATAAATAATCCATTTTAATTCATGGATTAAAAACAGCACATTAAAATATTAGTTAAAATATTTATTTATTTGCCTGTTTTGAAACCCATCAAGGCTCCGAAACTATATATATATATATCCATACTGTAGTGGATTAAG
>JAFIDM010009631.1:60206118-60219548 GCA_023159025.1 Thereuonema tuberculata
TATCAGGCAAATGATATTAATAAAAATTGAAACTTCGAGTATAGTAGAACTCCGGAAATCCTAACTAATTTAGGCTATGGTCTGTTCGGATTCGGAAATATTCGGATTATCCGAAAAAAAACATAAGTTATTAGTACTGTACATGGTAGGCCTACACAAGTTCACAGTTACAGCTATAGTATTAGCTCCCACTTTGCAACGTAGCGTAACGGTGAGACAGAAGAATGCTTGCACTGTGAAAAGACAATAGCCGATCACGTGAACAGTAGCAGTATCTGCAGTACGCCGGAGTGTTATTTACTTTTCGGTTGGCATTTGTTACCTATAGTCTACAATACAGAGTAAATCGATAAGCAATACTTGCTTAAAAACTGTTATTTAATAATATCTTTAGTGCTGTGATTAAATACTGTATTTCCTGTACATTGCAAGTGAGATTTAAATTTTTTCTTGCATCACAGATTCTGTTCGGATTTGAGGGGTTCGGATTACCGGGATTCTACTGTATTTCAATTATGTGAATTTAGATTTCCTTGGAAAATGTTTAAAAACATAATAACTTGACATAGAATAAATATGGAGTAGTTTAAAAACATGTGCCATCGCCATTTATAATCATAAGGAAATTAAAGCAGTAAATTAAAAATAATTTGAACAAAATAACAACAAAGGAATTAGAAAATTAAAACATAAATTTAAAAGAAATGCAAACAAAATCAGATTAAACTAGAATCATAAATAATAAACCCAAAACAAAATAAAAATATAAGTTAAAAACCTGCAAAAAAGGGACTGAAAAAATTATAAAGTGCTGAAAAGACACAAGGCAAATACAGATCTATAAAATAAAAAGAAATGTGCATAAATGAAATAAAAATTGAATTAATCCTAGAAATAAAAAGAAATGAAAAGTAGCAATAAAGGATTAAATCATAAAATGAATTTGAAAAAGACATTTAGTTATTTCTTTGTTGTTCTTACCGGGCAGTTGCAAGAAGACTATCCATGATTCCTTTTTACATACGTCACATTCATCTTAGCCAATAGGAGAGAGTTTTTTTACCCCCATGGATTCGCGAAAATAAAAATCGCTTTTTCTCAATGAAATAATTTAAATAAAATTATAATAATGGACACAGTGCTTCACGATTACAAATAGTTATTATTTTTGCCAGCAAAATGAAATATTTCCGACTTAGGAATTATCCCCAATGGTAGAACTTTTAATTTTTCTAAAAGTCTCAAAATATTCCAAGTTGACTCAACAGATTGTATCAAAGACGAGCTTGCTTCTTTCTTCTACTGCTTTTGAACAAAGATCCTAAATCCAAGATTCATGAATCATGGCTGCTTCGAATCCTCTAGAATGTAACAGTTTTCCTTAACTGCTTTCAAGATCTGCTAATGGCAGAAAAGCGTCGGTTCGTTGTTCTAAGTGCTTTCAATGCTGATGATTCTCCATCGGATTTCAGTTAAGGCTACACAAAACATTCATGTCAGTGATCTGAAGTCCCTTGTTGAACTTCCTGGAAAAACCATGTTTTAAATTACGTTCCATTCTCCACGAAACTCCCACCTGTAACCCATGGCTATGTTGAAAGATAGATAGTCATTAATCAGCCGCCTTCTTTCCACGTAACCATGTGCTTAATGCTTCAGAGAGCCGTCTTCTGTCTGCTGATCATTAGACGCCACCCCACCTCGCTGTAATTATTTGTAATATTTAGAGTTGACACATTTATTATCTTCCTGATTTACTCGTACCTACTGTTTATTTATTTATTTACTTCTACTTCTTTTCAGAATAAGCGCTTGTCTACGGTAATGTAACTGTATTTCTCTTGTGTTGAGAGGAAGAAAGTAAAAACTAATGGCCAAAATGATGGAGGTGCTTTTTGTATATCCATTAGAATGAAGGGATTTGGGTATGGGAAAGAAATGTTAACGATATTTTGGATTCTCTCTTACAGTACTTAGTATTTCTCCCACTAGATGGAGGTAGCGAACCTTTTAATGAGAGTTTCAAAATCTCTCAAATATCGATCGCAAAATCATTTAAAACAAGTTTAGGAATAATAAAAATAATTGTAATTTTTTTTTATTGTTATTATAAAAAAGGAAAATTCAAGACACTCCCGTTAGGGATAAAGAATTCCTATCAAACGGGTTCTGGAAGGTATGTATATACAATTTTATAGTAATTTCTAAAATAAATAACAGTAACAGTAATAAAAGTAATAAATAAATGATAAAAACTCACACATGCGTTAAAATAATATTTAATTAAAAACAATATGGTGGGCCCGGTAACTGAGTGGGTTGGAGGTGACCGATTCGATTCCCGGCCTCGGCGGAGGACGGGAATTTTTCCACGCTTCTTTCTCCTCCAAACGGGTCTTAGGGTCTACCCAGCCCACTGTAGAATGGGTTTCTTTCCCGGGAGTTAAAGGTGGGCGGGCGTCGGGCGACCCCGGCCCCAACTTCGTCCCGTTGGTTCGCTGTGCTGGGAACCTTACCTCCAGCAACCCCAAAGGCCTGTCACGGCCTATTGTGGGTATCTTTAAAAATAACATACACTTCAACGTACATGTGAGTTTTTATCATTTATTTATTATTCAATTATTGCCACACATTAAACAATTTTAACTAAGTAATCAAACTAAATCCAATGTCCTTTTAAAATTAGACGTAATAATTTTTAATAAAGCTTCGTGCTTCATATGGCACGGAGCATGTGACGTTTTTTGTTATTGTTTAGTTTAGAATTCATGGATGTTATTTAAAATATTTTTAAATTGGGAAGAAGGAAGATGGTTTCTTTTCCCTTTGTAAATAAGCTTGATAAAGAATATCCGATAAGGAAATTCGAAATATCGCTGTTTGGAGTTGAGGAGTTAAGAAATAAAGTGAAAATTATGTAAGTTTAACTAAGTAATAAAAGTAACTACAATGATATCGTTAATAACAATTATCATAACAATAATGATAAGAACAGTTGTAACAATAATCATTAGTAATAATGATAGTAATCAGTAATCATTATAATAAAACATTATGAAATTTATATAATATATTAAATAATTAAAATTTAAATTACAATGATATTAACAAATTATATAAATAAATTTCAAATTAAATAAATCAAAATATAAATAACAATGACATTAACAATAACAGTTATCATTACTGTAGATAATAATAGTATAACAATAATCATTAATAATATATTATGAAAATAACTATAATAGAAAATAATTTAAATGTATAAACTAATTTTAATAAGTAAAGAATGTTCGTACAGTACGGGTACGCTATAATGTGTTAAATATTATAATACATGTACATATAGATTTTATATATTCAATATATAAAAGCAGCATTCAATCTCGATAGAGGTCCGAGATTTTTATCAAGTTATTTCAGGAATCGATGGCTCCCAGATTCACCCAGCCCTATGTTAACTGGGGACCGGGGCTTCTTTCCCAAGTATTAATGGCTCCATTTGGCCACTGAACATGACCTTGTACTTTCACCCATATAAGCCTCTGGAGACTCGAAAAGGCCATTACCAATTTATCTACCTCTCCTTTAAAAAATGGATTGCAATCAGCAATTATTATAATTCTACCCTTCCTTTTTTTTTTTTTTTTTAAGAAGGACGGCTTGGAATAAAATGTATGGCTTGGAATATGGACTAATCGCAACAATAATTTCCATTTCATAATTGCAAAATTAATTTTATTCATCAATATCATAAAAAAAATATTTACGACAATGATATGCATTTCACTGTTATTGTTATTTTTTTTATGTAAATCAAGCTAGAATATTCAAATTAACGTAAATAATGTACAAACTCTTCAAGTGTAAAATTAAAATTAAAAAAAAAAATATTGGGACCAACCAAACGGACTAGGGTTGAGAATAGCTTATGTGCGCATTTCTCCTGTTTGCTAGATTTTCTCATTCAAAAAGAGTTTTCTGACCGAACCTCTCTGCCCTCCGGTAACTATTAAAAAAACAAAAAAAACAAAAAAAACAAAAAAAAAAACCTACTGTGGTTTGTAGCTCTGCTTTAGATCAAATTCTTCGCAATTAGGATGTATAGAGGATGTTATTTAGGGAATGGGGGCTAACTGAGAGGCAAATCATCTAACCTAAGAAAAAAGAAGTAATCATCTTCAGAAATTTCGGGGGATGGAGAGATGAAGGCCCTTCAACCGACCTCCCCCTAAAAATACAAACAAACAAAGTACAGCTTTTCTATTACAGTTCGAACTTTCGGGGAGAGGGAGGAATGGCTCCCAAACGTCTATTTACCTCAGTAAATTAAAAATCTTCAATTTAATTCTGTGCAAATAGCTATACAGATTTCATAACGTCTTATGTCACCGGAAAAATGCTATATCACCAAGGAATGCATTTTTCTGTTACCAGTGATTCTGAATATGTATCGCTTTGTCATTTATCCAGTTCTATTATTACTTTAGAAATAAAATTAGTTGACAAAACTAACTTTCAATCTGTAAATTCATTTTTGTTTTGCTATTTTTTTTAAATTTGCATTATTAATTATTGTAGTTAGCTCTAAAAATAATAAAAGTAAGAAAAAATTCTAACAAATTTAATGGGCTGTATTAATTTCTTTCCAATTTCTTTGATTTATAATTGATTTGGTAGTCCTACTTTGTAATCAAGGACACCAACGAAATAAACAAGCTCTATTTGCGTCATGTATGGCTGAGGTGAAAACTTGTTTCTAACATTCCATTGGCTACTACGTGCCAATTTTCAAATATTCGTCTGAAAATACTTTATGTACTTTCATTAATCACAAGTTTTTTTTTTGATTAGAAAGAGCCTTGGATACAGCCCATTAGTATTGCGACGTCTAGGCCTACTGCACAGATTCGTGAAAATTAATGATGGTCCTATATAATAGGAAGATAAAAAAGAGAATAATTTTTCTGTACTTCGAAATGAATCCAAATTAAGGCAAGTCAGTTAAGTTGTCACAGCTTCTACCTCTCGGCATTGCCTTAATGCTTAATTACGAGTTTAGTGTGTAGCAAAATGACTTTGGCTCTAATAGTGAATGCCTAAACCTACAATTACAGCTTCGTGCTTCCTAATAAGCTTAAGTAGCTTTTGAGCTATAGTGATACGGAGCTTTAACGGTGGAAAACGTAGGATCATGGTTTTTGACTTCAAGCTCCAAGATATATCAAAATCCATAGGCAGCTTAAATTCCTATCATTTAATTTTACCTTCCCAAATGACGCATATTTACAAGATATTACAACTTTAGACAACTTTTTGAAGCTGCACTTAAACATAGATTATTTTGTTCGTGACAAAGTAAATAAGGAAAAGATATAATCGTCATCAGAATATCTTTGAACCGTCTGTGTTATTGTTTTGTATTTACAATAATAGCGAGCTAATAAAAAACGCATCATAACAGTGAGAGCTATCCTTAGAAAGTTTTCTCCAATTTTAGGAGGAATCCTATACTTTGCTAAATATATATGTAGTTTAGTACTTATTATTTAAAATGTCAAACATTCAGGAATAAAAAATATTTACTTGTTTGTTTAATGTAAAAAAAAATAAATCTTAATCTTGTCATTGAACTTCTCTTGTTGTATTGAAAAGAAAACCAAAAATGTTGTTGTTGTTGTGTGTATGCGTATATATTTTTTTTAATCAATGCTTTGACGTGATAAAAATATTTGACGTTTAAATTTACAAAATCACCGAATAGGATTGAAATCCTTACACTGTTTTCGCTGAATGTATAAACCAAATAGCGTATAGAATTCATATGCAGATATTGTTTTGCAGGTTCTTTGATGACATTTCTAATTTTTTTTACGTATAGGATATTTTTCTTATCTGCCAGTTTTCCAACTGGGTACTTTCTCGTAATGTTCTAAGTCAAGGTCGACAATCTGTTCTTCCTTGGATCCTTTCTTTATTAATGTTATAAAGAGATAACGTTTGTTTGTTTGTCCATTATTAACTCAAAAACTACGGAACCTATTGTGATGAAACTTTCATTGGTGTATTCCGTTTAATCTTTGGAATAACACGGGCTACCTTAGCAGTGAATGGCTGAGCTGTGAATAAAAAATGTGAAGCAGGGCGGGGGAAAAACGAGCTCGCTACACATAAAACTCGATATGCTGTTAAACTATAAGAGATATTTCAAAACCATGTATGAAATAATTGTAGCATTTAATTAGTAATTCTATAAAAAAACTTCGAAACAGTATATTTCGTATCTAAATTTTATTTTTTGGAATTTCATAGCGTCCACTTTTTGTGAGTTAGCCAAGATGTTAAAAATATATAAAGTAAATAAATATATATATAAATAAATATATATATTGTATTGTTGTTCTTCTCCGTACAACATACAATGATCCTGTCAATGATCGATGCCAAGGTGTGGAATGCTGCCACCCATACTACATCAACAATGAAGTGTTATATCTGCAGAGCCACATATAAAGATTTCAATAACTTATCAAAGGCGAAAGAAATTAAGGAAAACACATTGAGATTTGGCTTGCCAATATTCCATGCCAGAATACCATTGTTTGAAAGCTTGCTGCATTTGTCCTACAAATTGACAGTTAAAAAATTGCAATTAAGAGCAGAAAATGACAAAAATGTTGTAAAACATAAAAAAAAAAAAAAATAGTATTCAAGAAGAGTACAGAAGACAAATGGGAAAACAAATGGAGTCCCATTTGTCCCATTTGAATCGTAGATGTTCCGAAGCCTGGATTCGGCAACTCCAATGATGGGAACCAGCAGAAGGTTTTTAGCCGATCCAAAAATGTCAGCCCAAATAACGGATGTCGATATCAATCTAATTTATCGTTTAAAAGTGATTCTGGAAGTTTTGTCAAGTTACAAAGTAGACACCGAAAAATTTACATTTTATGCAATGCATACTGCTAAACTGTACATTCAACTGTATTAGTGGTATCCAATAACGTCTACAATGCACAAAATTCTCATATATGGTTCCACAGTTATAAAGAATGCTTTGTTGCTAATAGGACAGCTATCAGAAGCAGCTGAAGCCCTGAACAAACACTTTCGCGTTTCCCGCCAAAATTTTGCAAGGAAATATTCCAGAGAAGACTGCAATTTAAACGTAATAAATTCTCTGCTTCTCAGTTCAGCTCCACTTTTAACAAGCATGAGGTCTATGCCTAGAAAAAAATACGAAACCGTTTCTGAAGCAAACTAAACAAATGCTAATGCCTCTGAACCTAACATATCTGAGGAGGAAAAAGCTGACACTTTGTCCTCAAATGAAGCAGATGTATCTTCAGACGAAGCTTCAATGGTTCTCACCTTCTGATTAAAATTAAAAATTGCATTTTTTTTCTTTCTAAACGTGTCAAAATCGCCTTAGAACTCCTTCAATTTGTATGTTAGCTCACTATAAGTAGATGAAGTGCAAAAAATAATTGTGACCGGTTTTTTTGGTACAAATACCCCACTGTGCGACTTGTAAATGCGATCACTTTTTAATTGCAAAATAAATAGGTAAAACCAGTTATATCAATAATAAATAGGCCTACATGAAAGTTTAATAATAATTGGCACCTGTTTTGTAAATATGGAATTCCACAAAGAGAAAAATAAAGTCAGAGAAAAGGGTGGTGCAGACGGAGAAGAACTTGGCTGGCTTACATCAATGATATGAACTCTGAGACTTCAGAATGATCGAAGACTGCGAAAAATTTGCCAAGTTCGTTGCCGACCTCCAAGAGGAAAAGCCATTCACACTAGAATATGGCAGTATTTTTCATTCTGTAGATCACGATTTACATCTGGATCAGCCCGAATGATCTTTAAAGTACCAGTCAATCAGTTATTTTGTAGTTCTGAATTTCCTTTTCAAAAGAAGATTTGGCCGAGAATTTAGTGCTGTAAATCATGTAGTTTTTCCAAATGATGATGTTTTCATTTTTTTTGATGAAATAAAAAAAGAAAATACAATAAGCATGAAATACAGCAACTGAAATGGAAAATCCGAAATTTTGTTTAGAATTAACCGTTTGAAATTTGATTCCTCTTTTTGTCACCAGGGGATATATAGTATTGTTAAGATGGCGACCAATTTAGAGGAACATGAATGGTTTCTTAAACCATTTTTTTTTTGTCACAATGACAAAGGCAATTCAGTTTTCGGAACTACTGTGAAAGTAATCTCCCATTGGACAAAAAAACAAACAAACAAACTGGATTTGTTTAAACTATCGTTTGTTTAAACAAAACTATCGTCCGCTGAATATGCAGAAAACATTATCAAAAGACATTTCAGTTAAGTTGAAGATCAAATACTATGAACTTCATACAAGTTTTTTACCTGAGCTGCGTTAAGAATGAAGTCTGTCTTCCACCTATGCTACAAAAATCCTGATTTACAACAATATTAACGTAACAACCCTAGATTGTGATACAGTGAAAAATTTTTACTGGATCGATGCCTGACGAGCTTAGGGTTTCCCATGTTGATTGCTTGTTGATTATCACTTCAAACTTTCGTATTTTTCCTTCCAATGGTTGTTTGTTATGTTATAGTAGTTTTCAAAAAAGAAGGTTTTGCCGTATACGGTCATTACGTAGCGATCGATTTTGTCCTGGAACAAACGTCACCTGTCATGACGTCATCAACTTGAACTCCGAGCAGTCAGTCCAAGATGGCGTCGTTTTGTGATCGCATAAGCGTGACCAAGAAAGGACAAACTTTGCACAGTCAAGCAAGGGGAATAGTGTGGAACGTTTGTAATTCTTTCACTTTTAATTATTATTATGTATTTGTAACTGTAGAAAATACAAAACCAGAATGTTTTCTTAATGTTTTTAAGATTCAGTTGCGGATTTTAGCAATAGATGGCGCTGTTAAGTCCTGGAAACCTCAATCTATAAGGAAATTACGTCATCAAAAGCTCTTCTTTCATGAACTGAACTGTAGTTTTTTCGGTTTATTTCATAATAAACAAATTGACCTTTTTTCCCCCTATTACTTCCAATATTTTGAAATATCCGGATTCAAAACGCTCACTTTTAAAATTTATTCTTTTCTATTTCCTTCCTTAAGAGATCAGTATAGAATCGCGAATACGTCACTATGATCTCATATTCAGTTGTATATTGAAGACTTCATGCATGAAGCTATTTGTTATTCCGGTTGACTTAACTTTGAAATCTGAATTAATAGTACACTAATTAAACGACTATATTCAGTAATTTTTGATCACGTTGTAGGCTTAAGGTAATAGTTCGTTAAATACACCCTTCTTAGCGGTATTTATTAAAGATTTACCTCGATTACTGTAAGTTTTCCATTCAGCTATTTCACCGATACTTACTTGAACTCATTTGAAAACATTTCCAACAATGTAATTTTAGAACTCTCGAAAAATTTTATCAACAGAAATATTCTCATTTCAAGTTACGAAAATATTTTTTTTTTGATAAAATATAAAACAACATATACACATTTAAAATAATTAAAGGTTGTATTAAAAATACATATATGGAACCGGTTTCAAACTGTATAAAAATGGCTTTTCATCAGCCTGAGTCACCAGCCTGTTTTATATTTTATCATTAATTAAGTGACACACGTAAAAATGCCAAAATATATATATATTTTTCAAAACCTATTATAAATAGTTTACTGTTCTCAATCTTTAATGTATCGAATAATATAAAAACTAAATTGTTAAGGCATTTTTTTTTTAAATGTCGGGATGAAAATGAAAATAGTTTTTATATGTCTCTTCGATTGTGAAAACAAATACGTTTTATCTATTTTTATTTATTTTTTGGCATTTCGTTCGTCAAAAATAGCAGTCAGACGAACGAACGACACTGAACGAAATAATACACCTGGAATATAATATATAACAGAAAATAAAAGGCATGTGTTTGAAATATACAGTATAAATAAATGGACGAAGAACACACTCTACACACTTTACACACTTACACTTTAGCCTTATTGATAAGGTTTTTTAGCTTAGATTGTTTTATGATTTTTGAATAACGGAATAAATTTCAAACGACTTTAAAAAAAAAAAAAAAAAAAAAGAAAAGACTGAATTACATTGCTAAGCTAACAATTAGTATCTAATTTCGGAGCACTTAAAATTTACTATTTTTTTTTTCCGTTATAAATTTAAAACTCGAAGCAATTTCTTCTTGCTTTGTTTTCTTTCTTCCTTATTTTTTTTTTTAAATAAGTATAAAATACGTTATAAAAGCACAATAAATAATGCGAAAATTGTTTAATGTCATATAACAAATCAATATGAAAAATAAACTGACAAATCACTGCTTATTGCTCCATTTTAACTTTAAATACAGTCTAATGTACTCACCGTTGAACGACTGAGAACAATAAGTTGTTGCTGGCAACAGTTCTCAGTTGGCAGAATTTTGACCCTGTTCGAAAGATGAGAATGACTTGTTTTTTATAGTGGGAAATTACAGTTTTACCTTTAGGCAAACGTCCAACAATTATTCTCTAGTTCAGAAGCGTGGATTAAGAGATTACGAATATCTTTTCTTTTCGTGTGATTTAGCAGTTCAAAGAAATAGACATTTTATTTGCAGCATTTTATTATTTTGCCAAGTAACGTAATATTTAATATATTTATAAAGCTTATTTTTGGTCCAATTTAAGATATAGGCACATTTCGAGGTCTTCATTCCTCTAAAGTAACCCCGAAATCCTTAGGCAAAGTGGCTGAGCTGATTTTAAAATTTATTACAATTTATTTATAGTCCAACTTAAATTATGCACCATTAATTTTGTTCTCCATCCCACTCCTTCCAGTTAACCTAATTTGTGATCAGATTTTGAAAATGAAAAATTGGGACAATTAATGAAGAGGACAAAATTAATTTATTTGTATTAATTTATTTGTATTACTTACTTCCTCTTTACAATAATCACAACGTTAAAGTAATAATACAATTTCTTTTTCTCCTGTAATTTCATAAATTTGTTTATAAATATGTTTTGAAATTATGTAAAGTTATAAAGAAAGTGCTTCTTTAGGTTGAATTGTAATGGACACTCGAGCATTGATATGAACCTTATAGCAGGTGTATAAGACTTCTTGCGATAGTAACTAATCCATTTAAAGTCTAAACGCGAGCATAATATTCATTGCTGGAAATGTGTTCATAACTTTAAAGTGTAGAAATGCTCGACGAATGGTTCAAATATTGCACTGCAGAATATATATATGTTTCTCACGTTCTCAGCGGCTGAAAATAAAAACTATGAAATGCGGATAAATAATTATCTTAAAATTGCATTAAAATGTAAGTTATAAGTTATAACAGTTATAAGTACCGTATTAAATTTATCGGGACAACGAGACACAACCTCGAAAAACGGAACAATCCCGTAAAATATGGGACGTCTGGTCACCCTGGGCGCATGCTCAGGCTATATATATGACTATATATCTATATCGCCCACTATATGACACAAACCTGAACATAGTATATTTATTATTCACTCATCATTATTTAATGAATACTTTCGCCCATTATTTGAATATTTATTGATGTGTGAAATCTTGCTGTATATTAAACATTATTCTCCTATATCTTTCTGAACGCGCCATCACTTTAAAAGGGCTGGGAAGATTTCTTAAAATTTGATATATTGGCCATTAATGGTGCAACTTAAATTTTTATGCATGTTTATTTTCGTCTCCCCCTTTATCATTCAAAATCGACCCGCATATTGCTGCAAGTTTTGTTCTATTCAATGATTAACGTATACCTAAATTTTACTTCTTAAATTATTAATTAATCCAGAAAAATAGTTTGCTAGTTTAAATTCATATAATTATAGAAATGGCTATCTGAAAAACTATTTTTTTTTTTTTTTAATTCCACTTCGAAAATTATTCTTTCCGAGGTCTCAAGCGCTGTACACAGTATTTCCATTGTTCATCACCAGAGCGCCTCCCTCAAACTGTAGCTCATGCAACTCAATTTTTAAAACGTGGTTTAAAAAGATGTGTCTATGGTTATGTTATGATTAAATATTTTAAACATTATTCTTTGCTGTCATTTCATAATTTATGTACAAAAAAAAAAAATATGAAGAATTTTAACTTTAAAATTCGATTCATAAAACTGAAAGAAATAATACCTAATTTATGGTAATAATTAATAATTTTTTATTTGACTATTCTTTCGTTTCACTATCACTTATGACATTACATTTCTGATTAGATTAAGCATTTTTTTTTTTATTTATAATTTATTTATTTATTTTCTTTTATTTAAGTCGAATTATGAAAACTAAAAGAAATAATTTTTAATCTTTTTTTCACAAAGTAGAATTGTTACTCCTTCATTTATTTAAATATTTTTTTAAACATATACCCCAAATAAAAATAACTTTATTTGCGGCAAGGCTACAGAAAGTTCTTTCGAAAATTTAAAAATTTGAACTCATACGGGAAATTTATCTAAAAGTCAAGCAGAAAAGGTTGAATTTGCTTTCAAATGAGAAAAGAAATTAAAAAATATTTATTATTTTTTAATTATAACTTTAACCACTGCTTTGAATTAAAATATTTTTTTATTATTTTTTTAAATCAAATATCCTAATCACAAATTTTGCCGAATGAGATCTCTTCTATTCTGTTCATAAGCCATTTTTGCAATAACTTTTGTAACAATTGTTTATTTTTAAATGAATATTGATGCAAAGTTGAAAACCTTGCCAGATTGGTCAGTTAATCTGCCCTGTGATTGGCTGAACCGGGAGGCCAATCAACTATGCGACTAGCTCTCTCTCCCAGTGACCGACCGAACAGAAAGCTCCAAGCAGCCAGTGACCGACCGAAAAGGAAGCTCCAAGCAGATCTTAAGTATCCACCAAAAATATATATAAACTGTAATTAAATTGTAAATAAAGTGTGTGTGTATCTTCACTCATTCACTGACTGATTGACTCATCAACGCCCAGCCCAAACCATTGGACCTAGAAAGCTGAAATTTTGCACAGAGGTTCCCTTTATGTTGTAGACAAGGAATAAGGCCGAATATTGCGAATTTCCCACGGGTTCGGGAATAATAGGGGTTTATTGTCGATTTAAAGGTTTCTTATTTCCGTAGTTATTTCCGTAACGATAATTAGTAGAGATATCAAATTTGGCATGTAAGTAGGTAATTATAACCACTAAAAAGGATCGTTTTCGGATTTTTCGAAATTCCTACCGGTTCGGGAATAACGAGGGTTATTTTCGCTTGAAAGTTTTCGTATTTCCATAATAAGTTTCGTAACTAAAATTAGTAGAGACTTCACATTTGGCATGAAAGTAGGTAATTATAATCACTAAAACCCTTTTTCAGGATTTTTCGAA
>JAFIDM010009631.1:60256726-60353196 GCA_023159025.1 Thereuonema tuberculata
AGGCACCCACAGCAGCGTACTGGTTGAGAGGAAAACCCCCAACACCCACCAGCTAGGGACGATGATGATGATGATGATGATTATGTATTTCAAAACAAAAAATATAAAAGAAAAATCATTATCATAAATAAAGAAGGAAAGTAATGTAAGGAAAAAAAAAGGAAATACAAAAAAAAATTACCACCAAGTGGATTTTAACCTAGTAACCATACCTTTACTTGAAAATTATACAAAAGTATGAAGGGGATTAAATTAGGGTAAGGGGGAGATGTGTCCAGGTTTCAATTGTAGCCAGTTTTTTCCGCAGGGACTTAAAGAGTAATTCTGCAAAGTTTGGTCCAGATCGGTTAAAGGACTGTGGAGTGTATAGCGAACAAGTGAGGAGGGTACTTTACGTGCCATCTGTTGGATGAATTGGATTCGTGCGCGTAAATGCGACCGGAAACACGCATCCAACTTTGGAGGAGTGGGCAAAAGTACCGGTTGCGTGCTATCAGAAACTGGTGGAGAGCACGCCACGGCGTGTGGACGCTGCGCTTAGGGCAAAAGGCCACAGTTCATAAGACATGCTGAAATGAAATTGATTTGAATTAAGATAAAATATTTTTTTTTCACTGATTATTTCACCTCCCTACAATAGTCTGGTTGTTAAACCATCTGCCTCGTAGTAAGGTGATGACTACGGAGGGTGTGGTTTCAAATCCCATGTAAGACATGGATGTTTCTGCCCCCGTTGTCCGTCTTTCTCGTCCCCTCATCCCATTTCTTCTAATTACTTCAGAGAAAGGCTAGTTCCCGCACCAGCAATGATCGACGAGAGCCCATAGAAATAATTACGTCAGAGCATCTGGAAAACATTTTTTTATTTTTATTTTTTGGTATCTTTTCTTTATGACTTAAGTGTTAACATAACTACCATAAGACATACGTCGTACAAAATAAAAATTCAACACTTGTCGAGTTTGAATAGCAGTGAAAGTTATCGTTTATTATGAACAAGGGTTACATCAAGTCTCCTTCCATCAAAGATCACACAGTTCCGTTATATTTTACTTAAACAATGGCCATCTTTGGATTTAAATGACCTTAGGCTGATCCTCGAATCGATGCAGCGTCGAATGTGTTTTCGTTTTGTAAAAAAGTAGATCCAATTCCATATAAATAAGCTCATTATATTTTAAATTAAAGTCGAACAGATGGATGTTGACGATCTCGTTTGCGTGAGAATTATGGAAAACACGAGATCTGGCCATCAGCCTCTTCAGCAGGTCTCAAGGAATTTAGTATTTTGAATGTCTGTCACTAGGAAAATGCTACAGAAAAAATGCTAAAAGTTGGATTTTTACCTTCAGCGTAGAGATGATGGATGCAGCGGCGAATAAGGCATCGGTCAAAATCGTCTACATCAGTAACGGGGCTTGCTCGTGGTCGCTTTTTTTCCAGGAGTCGATAAGCCTTCTTTCTCGCCATTTTGTGACAGACCCATATGGATAGAGGCTATTCTCGCGTAAATTACGTGAAATCACGAAAATACGAGATCGTCAAGATCCGTCTGTTGGACTATAAATGGTTTTCATTTTTTGATAATTGACTTTTCTTTATGACTTAGTGATGACGTAATTGTAAAGTTCAACACTTGTTAGGACGTTGAGATTAAAAGAAAATCAAATAAGACAAAACAAAAACATTTTTTTTTTGAAAATTTTTAATTAAATTACTCATAATATTCATTCAAGGTGAATAAATTAAAAGTAAAATGCCTTATATTATAAACAGTATTGGTTGCTCTGCGAATATAAAAAGATATTGTCACAATTGGACATTAGAACTGTGGAAGAAAGTCTGATGAATTTCGCTACAAATTATTTTACACCCATGGAAGGCAGAGAGTTTGAAGAACATCTCCTAAAACTATTCTTTATTTCTATTTATAGTTGCTTGCAGTGGTTAGTTATCTTGTAGTTGTATCAGATGATAACTAACGAGAAAAGGAAAGGAAGATACAAACCTGAAATGTTGTGAATGGATACATTTTACCACACATACAGAAATAAAGATGTAAATGTGTTATTTAATGTAAAGCAAAATGGCTTTGATGACTGAAATTCACTCATGTCTTCACTTCGGAACCAAAAAAAGTATTTATTTTATGCTCAATAACAGGGAAACTGTAGGTTTCTTAAGTTCGAGTTACCCATTTGCTAAGTGAATAGTTAATTCTATTAAAATCTTATTTCTATAAAAAAATTCTTCAAAGCCAATTTATTTTTGGAAAGGAACAGCATCAAAAGAATTTGCATGATATTTAGGAAGCCTTGAATTAAAAAGCCTTGAATGAAAACATTTTTATTATGATTATTTGATAACATATAAATAGAAATAATTTAATCACAAACTACTTTAAAAAACACATTTTTTTATTTTTGAAAAAATTAAATATTGCACTAATAATAAATATTTTAAAAGTAAGTCATTATTTTTCATACTTCTGATCATTTCAAGTTTTCGTCAAGTTCTTTTAAGTTGAAAATATCGAGTAATACATCGAAAACGACCAAGAAATTGACTGTTTTTGAATTTTGATTTAATTAATTACAGAATATTTCGAAATTCAAAAACAATAAAAAAGAAATTCCACATACTTCACAAGTTCATATTTCAATTTTCAGAATTTTAAGTGCATTAGTAAAAGAAATATATAAACGAAATAAAATTTTGCGGTTACCTGAATTGTTTGTGTCAGGACCTTAACTTTTCATGGTAAACTACAAAATGAAATGAACATGGTTTAAAAAAAAATGTTTTCATGAACGGATACGCTGTAGACACTTTTTCCATTCTTAAATGCTACAGCGCTGGACCCATAAGCAATGTATTTAAATAGGCATTTAATATGTATTTAAATTAAAAAACAACAGTTATTTTTACCGTGTTTCGAATGTGTATACGATAAATACATTTCAAATGATATTTGCATATTTTCCTTTGCTCTCGTTTCGCAATAGATTAAATAAAGAAAAGTGAAGAATTTGAATTTTAAAGTCAACTCATCAAACTTAACAGAAATTGTTTACATTAAAAGGAGGATTTTCAATCATATCTGTATTTAGTTATTGTAAATATGTTTGTCAACATATTATTTGTCAAAGTTGAAAGTTTCATTGCTATAAAGCTATTTCCAACGACAATTCAAAAAACTGAATCTGGTTTTTAACTTTTATTCAAATGTTAGTTATTCTGGTTGTTTTGTATGTCCCTAAAGTGGTGATAAAGAATGTCCCTTAAATGGCTGTAAGGAAGCTAAGAACAGAAAGGAAACCGACTGTCATGTTTTGCTATTTTTTTTAGTCTGCCCCTACATACAGAGATTGTGCCACTTTATACCAAATTGGTAACTAAAGCACTTCAACATATACATTATAAATACCCCCACCATAAAGTTTTTGTTTTGTTTTTAAAGATTCAGTCTATCAGGAGGTTTAACTTTTCTTGGAGACCGGAATGGTGCTAAACCTCTTGGTGGAAGTACTTTCACATTTTACTTACTTTGGGAGAACCTTGGCTTTGTTTTGTATTAGCAGTTTTAAGAGAAGCAGGAAGTTCTTGTTTATCAGCACTTTCAGAATTTTCTGCATACGGAGAACAGAAGGAAACACTTTGGACGCCTCGCTGCTAGTTGCTTGTAGCGGTTGATGTTTGGCAGGCAACGCTTGAATGTCCAAATTATAATCATGTGAATTGTTAGATGATTCTGACTGTTCTAATAAGTCTGCTCTTGTATTGTAGCATGGACGAAGTTGATCAACATGACGTTTCAAATTAAGACCATCAATAGTTTGCACCAAATATGTACGAGAACCCAATATTTTCTGGATCTTACTCTTACTCTACTTGTGACAACGTCGATAATCTAAGGTCTATAATGTATCACCCACACTGAAGTATACATTTCGTTTTCCAGAAAATGCAATTTGTTTATTTTGTTTATCTAACCCAACATCAGCTTGCGAAGGTCTAAGACACACGTAAGGTGAACATAATATACGGTCAAGATGTAGTTCACTGGGAGTAGATTTAGTAATACAATGTGGTGCACAACGATATGCAAACAAAACTTTGTTTACTGCTTCTTTTAAGGAAAGTTTTTGTTGCATAAAAGCCTTTATTGCTTTTTTAATTGTACCCATAAAATTTTCTGCAGCCATATTTGTCGCAGGATGGTAAGGAGCTGTTGTTTTATAACGAATTCCATAGGGCTTTAAGTAGTTCTCAAATTCTAAAGAAGGGAACTGAATTCCATTATCAGTTACAAAAATTTCAGGAGTTCCGTTTCCGTTTCTAGAAATATATTCGTTCTTAAAACTGATGGTAGCTTCTAAAGTAATTTTCTTAGTAACAAATGTTTCTGGCCACTTACTGTAAGAATCCACAACAACAAAAATATACTGGCCTGCAATTGATCCAAGGTAATCGGCATGAATAGGTTTGCTTGGCGAAGAAGTCCACTCCCACGGATGTAAGATTGCTTTTGGAGGAATATTCTTCACTTGTTGATATTTACTTGACAGCTTGAAACAGAACCCTCTATGTCACTATCAAAACCAGGCTACCATACCTGCATTCGAGCTACAGATTTCATCTTAACAATACTAAAATGCCCCTTCATGTAATTCACACAAGACATCTTTACGTAAGGATGCAGTAACAATTCTTGAACCCCATAAAACACATTGGCGCTCTAATGACAACTCAGATTTCCTCACTACGTACTGACGGAAATCCTCAGGAACTTCAGTAGGCCATCCAAAACGCAAATATTCAATTATCTTAGATAAGTGAGGATCTTTCTGTATTTCTATGCCTTTATCAGATCAACTGATAAAGGCATAGAATTAAAAATAAAAGCGTAACATGCTTCCACTTCACTTTTTCTTCACCCTGTTGCATCGGAATAGGAACTCTTGATAGGAAATGAGCTATCTGATTGGCACTCGACCGCACGTATTTAATCTCATACTGGTATCCAGATGCAAAAAGAATCCATCGAAATAAACGAGGAGACAATGTACTTGGGAGTGGTGTAGTAGAACGAAATAGCTTAGTAAGCGGTTGATGATCAGTCCACAAGGTAAATTTACGACCGAAAATGAATTGATGAAACTTCTTCAAACTAAACACAATAACTAAAGCTTCTTTATCTAACTGTGAATAATTACGTTCTGCTGAAGAAAGTGATCGGGATTCAAATGAAACAGGCCGTAATTCATTGTCCTGATCTCTATGCAAAAGTACTGCTTCCATAGGCGGAAGCATCACACATTATCTCGTGTTGTTTTGTCATATCAAAATGAGTTAAAATAGGTGACTGTACTAAAACAACGATTTAACAGTTTGAAACGCATTTTCATAAGCATTCGTCCATCGCCAGGCAACATCATGTTGTAACAACTTATGCAATGGAGCTAACATAGTTGACAAATGAAGTACAAATCTACCATAATAACTAACTGCACCCAGAAAAGACTTAAAGTTGAGTTACATTCTCTGGTGCTTTAGCTACTGCCTCAATTTTTTTTTGGCAGAGATTGAAGCCTTTTTTTTGGAAATAACGTGTCCCAAATAATCAACTTCATCCATAAAAAATTTACACTTGTTTTTACCTAAACGGACACCTTCTTCCTCAAAGTAGTAATGTAGTCAGATGTGCTTGATCTGTACGCCGTGTTATCATAATATCATCTTGAAATGGCTGAACTTCAGGAAACTTTGCAAACCTACTATGCATTGTGTTCTAGAATATCGCAGGTGAAGAAGCTATTCCAAAAAACAAACGAGTAACTTTAAACAAACCACATGCGTAGTTATAATACAACAGTCTTGCGACTCCTTATCTAAAGGCATTTGCAGGAATGCCCGTTTTAAATCTATTTTCGTAAATTTCTCACCTCCTGCCAACTTCTCCAATTGCTCTTCCACTCTCGGCAAAGGAAAACTGTCAACTTTCAACTCTGGGTTTAGGGTCACCCTGTAATCTGCTCATATTCGAGCACAACCATCGGGCTTCATAACAGGAACAATCGGGAATTTTGCAGACGATACTTTGAAAAATGCTGTTTGTACAATCGAAGTGGTAACACTGAACTACCAATACCAGTGTCCAACTCAAAAGTGATAACTATTTCCTCCACTACCACTGGAATCTCAATTGGCAGTACTCCCTTAGAAACTTGAGTGTTCCATATAATGTAATAACATCCCTTCACACAAGTAATTTGCATTTAGGTCTTTCTTTAACTGATGTTCTTTTCTCCACCTTAAGACCACGATACAATATGTCCCTTACGCTGCCAGTTATAACATCTAACGTCCTCATGTTGCATTTAGCAGCCAAGCGTGTGGTCTTTCCACACCTGTAACTCATTTTTTTTATCTTTGAAGTCAGCATTCTGAGACCGATGACCCTTTTCTTATCTTTGTAATCTCTCTTATATCTGCAATCAGTATTTTGAGATCGATAATATGTCGTCTTTTCTTTGCAGTTACTCTTTTCAACTTGATGCACTTGTTCCATAACAATCTTAAACTGTTAAACATCCATTAAGATCATTGGCTTTGAAAAACAGTTCCGCATAATTCGTCCACTTCTCTACGTGGAAATAAATGATCCCGTCTTACCAACAAAAACCATTTTTTTTAAATCCTCGTCGCCACTGTTTTGTATGTCCCGAAAGTGGTGGTAAAGAATGTCCCTTAAAAGGTTGTAAAGAAACTAAGAACAGAAAGAAAACCGACTGTCGTATTGCTATTTTTTTATTCTGCTCCTACATACATAGGTGGCGCCACTTTATACCAAATTGGTAACTAAAGCGCTTCAACATATACATTACACAAGTGGATACAAAACATCATGACTTTAAAACAAAATTAGTATCAAATTTAAAATGAATTAAGATATTTTTTAATACATTTTAAAAAAAAATTAACTAATGTCCAAATGAAAAAAATGTTGCTGGATTAGGCCTGTTCTCCGGCAGCAGATGGTTTTCCTAATAACATCTTAAATAATTGTTTGGTTTGAAATGAATAAATATTTTGAATTAGTTTATAATACTGTATATATAAAACCAATTAATTAATATTGGAATTACCGAAGGAAATGAAATTGATTGAATTAGGACTAAATATTTTTTTTTCACTGGTTATTTCACCGCCCTGTTATAGTCTGGTAGTCAAGTCATCCGCTTCGTAGTAAGGTGATGACTACGCAGGGTGTGGGTTCAAACCCCATGTAAGGTATGGATGTTTCTGCCCGCTGTTGTCCGTTCTTCTCGTCACATGATTCCCTTTTTTCTTTGTCTAATTACTTCAGAGATAGTTACCAGTGGGAATTTCGTTTTGTCCTGTCAGGTGGTTTGCACTCTTTCTGGCTTTATCACAGTTCAGTTTTGTAACTTAGCCTTTAAGGGTGGTCCAAGCTGATATTTGGCATCAGCTCCCTTACCTTTCATTTTCACAATGGCCCTCTTGTCAAGTGCCTTTTTGATGTTGCCAACACTAATACTTCAGAGATAGTTACCGACCACCGAGATAGCCCAAAGGTATTGACGGTATTGCGTTGACGGTATCTATTTTTTTTTATGTGATTATTTTTTGATAATTGACAGTTCTTTCTGACTTAGTGTTGATATAATATAACTACCATAAGACATACTTCGTACAAAATAAAAATTCAACACTTGTTGAGTTTGAATAGCAGTGAAAGTTATCCTTTATTATGAAGAAGGGTTTGGGGTTACATCAAGTCTCCTTCCATCAAAGATGACACAGTTCCGTTATATTTTGCTTCAACAATGGCTATCTTTGGATTTAAACGACCTTAGGCTGATCCTCGAATCGACGCAGCGTCAAATATGTGCTTTCGTTTGTGATGACGTAATTGTAATATCACTATCATAAGACACACTTCGAACAAAATAAAAATTCAAAACTTGTTAGGACGTTGAGATTCAAAGAAAATCAAATAAAACAAAACAATAGATTTTTTTTAAAAATTTAGAATTAAATTTCTCTCTTCCCACCTCCTAGATCCAACAGAAACTAACCCTCTTGTGCGTGATAACTAATTTTCCCTTATAACTATAAAACATGATAAAACGAAAAATGAAATATATATAAGGCGTCATAGAATCAGTTTTTGGCCTCCGCCATGTTTTTCAGTGAAGAACACAATGCTGCCAGCAAAAGATTTCCTAAAAATCTCCAGTTTTCTTAATTTTTGTTTTTAAGAAAGTTCGGGATAAAAACCGTTCAATTTATTTGAAATTGTCCTAATTTCAGTGGATAGGTATTATATATAACCAAGAACTTTTTCATAGGAACTTTTGTAATTCTATAAAAACTTATAATAACTTTTGTTTTTCATTTAAGTTCGTTGTTGCTTACAAACCCTTTCCATTCCTGCCTTGGATGGGGACGTCTTTAATGGCCGACCCCTGAAGAATTGGTCTAGAAATAAAATTCAATGTAAGATTAATAATTAGTTTGCAGCTACTGTATTGTTAGAATTTTTATTATTGGTAAAAGAAACATCAGTTTCATGACATTAAATGGAATGCTGCTATCATAAGATATTGTTGGACAGCATAACAACAGAGAATGCTATAAAGTTCGAAAGAAAAACGTTATAACTCTTGTAATTGCTAGCAGAATAGGGTCAATGCAAGTTTTTAATACTCTGAATTAACGATTTGCCATTTAACACAGGCAAATGTTGATTGATCATTAGTATTTTTTTGTTTATTTTCTCTGTCTTTTCAGAAAAATTCAGCTGTTCCACAGTGTATTCAGGGAAAGCTAAAACTCAAATGACATCTACACAAAAATCATCGAAGACTTCAAGAAAGCATGAAAAGAAGAAAAAACGTCGGCTTCCAAAAAAAAAAAAGGATGTAAAAGGAAAGGTATTATTGAATCAGCCTAGAAAGAAAAAGTACATTTTATCTACAACTCGTATACAATCTTTAGACCAGGAGGAGAAGGAGGAGAAAGAAGTAGAAAAAGAAGAAGAAGAAGAAGAAGAAGAAGAAGAAGAAGAGGCCTCAGAGGAAGAAGAAACCTCTATACCTGGACTCCTTCATATTCCTAAAGTTCCCTCAAAATTACGTGTTTACGCTAAACATAGTAGTCGGTCCAAAAGAAGAAGAGAGAGAGAAGAGGAAATTCATACACGGAAAAAGAATTTGAAACGATCGCTCATGGAAAAGCAGTCTCACAAAGGTCTGTAAGTGACAATTTATAATTTAAAAATAGCGTACCACCAAAATAGTTTAAAATATAGTATTACTTAAAAACATCATAAAAAATTGATAATAATTTAAATATCTCCTCTGTAATGGATATTAGATGTAGGTAACATTGCTCAATTTCTAATTTGATTTATATTTTTACATATTTTCCTTGTCTGACTTTACGCCTGTCTGACTTTAAATGGCAGAACTAAATTTTAAAGTTTAGCCATGTTGCTTCAAAGTTTAGCTCCTTTATAAAATTAATGCTTCAAAACTAACATAGTTAACCAATAACTGGTCTAGATAGGTAGCACTAAATTTTTAACTACGAAATTTTGTTTAAATTAACAATGAACTAGTGGACTTCAGTTAGGAGCATAATACTTCATCCTTTCATGAAGAATTTTTTTACATAGAAGTATTTTAGTTCGTATTTAAAAATGATGCATAAAACGAATCTATAAATCATTATCTACGAAATTCTAATCAGATTTATTCTAAAAGACTAAACTTAAATATAACGTTGAAGTAAATCAGTGCATTTTTTTTTTGGTTATCGTATTATTACTCTAAATACCTGTAACACACATACACTCATATAACAACAAAACATGATTCCCTTCGTGAAATGTTCTTCCTTTCTTTAAAATATGTTTCTAAACACCAAACTTTAAACAACTCTGTTTTAAAAATGCACTTTCATCATTTCATTGCTTTGCTTTTTGTCCAAAAGTTGTATATCACAATTAACATCCTTACAAAAAACAACATTCATACAAACTTGACTCGAAAACAGTTTTAGGGTTTCCAACTCCCCCTCCCCTGCCTCAAAGAAATGGTAGATTTCTTACATTTTCGGATGCAGCGGGAGCGTTATTATCCCCCTACTCGGCACATCCCCCAGTGATGTAGAAACTTGTTAAACAGGAATTTTGTTTCCTAAATATGCCAGTAATGAATAACCTTAATTAAACACCAATACTGCAGATGTAAAAAAATGAGGAAATTCATAGGAAAAACAGGATTTAATAAACTAAAAGGAAATTCGACAAACATCCATTGTGGAATTTCAATCTGTACGGGAGTTTCGCTGTTTCCAAAGTAATAACATCGATTAGTTTTGAAATTATCATCTCTGGATCTAAAAACTTTTCGATCATATTTCTATTAATTTCATTAACATTTTTGAAGTTCATTTCAAGGATATATTATTTGACGTCTAAGAAAAGAATAAAAAACCATTAGCATAATTATTATAGCTGCCTTTATAGCTGCCTTCTCCTGTTTTTAATTTTAATTTTAACTTCATATCTGGACAATGAAACTAAATTGTTAATTATGAAGTTATTAGTATTTTGAATTTAGTTATTTAAATGATTTTAATTTTTTTACATAGAAGTATTTTAGTTCGTATTTAAAAATGATGCATAAAACGAATCTATAAATAATTATCTACGAAATTCTAATCAGATTTATTCTAAATGACAAAACTTAAATAAATCTTTGAAGTAAATCATTGCATTTTTTTTTTTAGTTATCGTATTATTACTCTAAATACCTGTAACACACATACACTCATATAACAACAAAACATGATTCCCTTCGTTAAATGTTCTTCCTTTCTTAAAACATGATTATTTTTACAATTATATACAAAAAATTTGAGAAAGTGAAATTACAAACAAAGAATATTTAGTATTAGTGTATCGATTGCACAATTAGGCTACTGTATTTTCGCTTTATGTTATGATTAGGGGTTTCAAGTATGTATTACGTAAGCATTCAAGGGGGGGGGGGAGTTCAAGCTTTGTTTATTTTTCCTGACAGGGGGAGGGGAGATCAGAGCAATGCAGATTAAGGCAGATAAACATGCACTTTGATATAATTTTGAATGTTTTAATTTACTGTTCGGTGGTTAATTTACTTTTAATGATTTGGCAAATCTTACTTAATCACAAGGTGGTGGGGGAGGGGGTCTAACATGACTAAAAATGTGCTGACATAATACTTGAACTGCCCCTTACTGTATATCATATGAAACTAGTAACACGCTAAAACAAAGGGTAGCTGTTTAAAAAGACAGCTTCTTTCAAATTGTTTGGTGTGTGTGTTTTTTTAGTAAATTAATGATTATATTTTATCATCATAAATAATCAACTCATGAATTATTGTGAATTTATAGCCTATCATAATCACAGGTCGATAAAGACCAATGAAAGATTTTCTAGCCTTTTTTGGTTTTACGAGAATGATACACCCTGATTCACTTAACTTTATGATTCTTTCACTTAACTTTCAAGTCCTTGAAAAGCGTTGAGAATGTGTTCTTGAAGACAGCAACGACTTTTGACATAGTGAATGAAGAAAATTATATAGCCATAAAAAAATAATAATGCTACTTTTAAATGCATTCAAACTCCCCAAATCAACAAAGTTTTGTTGTCGAAATGTCTTTAAAGCATATTTTTCTTTACTTCGGTTTAGTTTCCTTAAAAATGAATTTGCATAACAATTATTGTAAGGTTTCAGTCAATGAACTTATTTTCTCCATTAAAGAAAAAAAATCACAGTCTGTAAACTTGGTGCATTTCACATGTTGAGACTGGATTTGATGTAAGTTCAGTATTTTGACCCGTATAATAAGTCAACTTCGAGAACCAGTTACAAATAAAGCTGAGCTATTTCCCGAACCAATTCGCCCGATTCTCAAAGGACAGAGCAACGATTATTTAATTTTAAAAAAATGCCCTATATTCAAGCAAAACAACGAATAATGAGTTGACGAATTGCTAGGACTTCAACATGAAAGTGAATGTACTGCTACTACTGTATTTTTAGTATGGCATGTATTAATCGAATAACGTTCACCTACCAATATGATACCATTCATTTTCATCAGCGACCCATTTGGGAGCTATTGTGATAGCGCCCAAAATCGATAGCTATTGCGTTTATCCTGTCCGTCTGTCCGTGTCCGTCCATCCCTAACAACTCCCGAACGGAAAGCCGGATCGACAAACGGATTTCACCATTGTGTTCAGAGGCCCAAACAACGTAGGAATAGGGTATTTTCAGGGGCCAACCCCCTCCATGTTTGAGATATTTGGCATTGCTTTCATTGGATTTCGTCTATTAGCTTAAATGTTGGAAATGCAACCATTTCATTTCAGTTGTATTCAGCTATAGATTGATGCTTAACGTCTCCAACTCACATACTGAAGGTTGTCGGTTTGAATTCGTAGATTTTTTTTTTCTCGCAATGTTTTTTACTCAATGTCCGTAAGGATTTTTTTGTTTTTCTGATTTTTCAAAGGTTTTTTAATTTTTTTCCTAACTTTTTTTTTATTTTTCCTTACATTAATGTACTTCCTTTTATTATTAGTTTTTGTTTATTTTTTTTTATTATGGGTCGCCCTTAAATTTATGCTTTAGCACAAAATTATATTCACTTGTTGACTTTATTCTTTGATCAGTTTCCATTTTCGACCATTTTTTAATAAAAAAATTCATTATGCATAAGAGGGTAATTCAATCTACATTACTAAAATCTTTTATTTCTCTGTCTGTCTGGCGCAATTTCTTTTGAGAATTGAAAATAGAATAATTTTTACAATGAAACGTCCGTGACGGGAATAGAACCTGCAATCTTCTCATCCAAAGTCAGACGTCTTATACATTAGGCCACCGGGACTACAACTCACTTAACATTGTTTTTTAAGTTATGTTTCCTTCCCCCCCCCCCCATCAATAATGAATGTATTCAACCTTTTTTTTTTTTGAATCTCAAGATTGTTTATTTATTTCCGATGCTTCTGTTTATTTGTAATTCGAAAATTACAATTAGAACGTTGCAATATTTTAAATATAATATTCTTACTTAACCAAATTCTATGTGATATAGAAAAACAAGCGCGTGTATACGGGGGGTGGCCTAGTTATCATTAAGAATTCTATTTTGATAGACGATTATAATGAAATTGTTTTCAAAAATTACGAAGAGGATGAGAATAGATTTTCCTCATAAATTAGAATGCTAAAATAAATAAAAAAAAATATCTTTCCTGGTTATTATCCCTCTTAATTAAATATTTAATATAAAAATTAATATTAAGAGCGGAATAAGAAAAAAAAGTCGGTGTTCACCTTATTCACCAATATCTTAAACATTTCACAAAGACTGTTTCAATTTGTTCAATTGCTGTTTGCTTTTTTTTCTTGCTTTTAAGATAGACTAAAAGAGTTATATCAAAAAAGACTTTTTCACTCAGCTTGCGACGGTAGTGAGTGAATTAGATTCTAAAATCAATATACTATTTATCGTCCCAATCGTTGTGTAAATAATTTTCTGCTTAACTACAAACAATATTTACAGGAAAGACGCCAAAAAGCATTGACGTTGAGAAAACATCAACAAATGACCTTTTAAGGGTGTGATTTTTTTTGGGGGGGATGTGGTTATTTTTATATTACCTTGAGTGACGATGCAATTTTATTTACTGTATTTTATAGCTTATTTTCATCTTTTCAGTAGGGTTTTCATGCCTACTTTCATAAGGAAATTGAGATATTTAAAACAAAACAAAGAAAAACAGTATATTTGTAGCTTTCTCTTTTGAACAGGAGAATAGATGTTTGAAATTTGGGATGAATATTACAGATAAGAAATGATCTAGCTTTTTTAGCGACCTATTTGGGAGCTATTGTGATAGCGACCAAAATCGGTAGCAATTGCTTTCATCCTGTCCGTTCGTCCGTGTCTGTCCAACCCTAACAACTCCCGAACGGAAGGTTGGATCGACAAACGGATTTCACCATCGTGTTCAGAGGCCCCAAAATTGTGAATGGGTTATTTTCAGGTGCCAATGCCCCCTCTCCCCCAAGTTCGAGATATTTGTCACTGTTTTCATTGTACTCCCCTAAAAACTCAATGGAAGTTGTTTTCATTGGATTTCCGCTATTGGCTTCAATGTTAGAAATGCAACCGTCTCAATTCAGTTTATCAGCTATAGCTTGTTGGGTAAGGTTTCGGACTCACAAACTGAAGATTGTCGGTTTGAATCCCTATATCTACCTTTCTTTTTTTTTTTTCTTAATCTTTTTTTCTTAATGTCTGCGTGGGTTTATTTTTTTCTTATTTTCCTAACTTTTGTTTTATTTTTCCGTAAGTTATTGTAATTCCTTTTTTTATTATTATTTTTAATGTTTTTATTATTATGGGTCACCCTTAATTTATGCTTTAGCATAAAATTATATTCACTTGTTCTATTTGAAAAATTTCGTTGTGGATCCCTGTCGCGACACTTGATGTCAAATCTCTCATAGAAAAAAAACGTGAAGCAAAACAATGAACTTCTTTCTATTTCTAACGATTTATTTTAATCCGTTTAGTAATATTCTGTCACTTGAGCTTGATTAAAATTAATTGAATTTCGTGAGTTTAAGATTTTTCTTAATTTTCAGAAAATGAAAAATTTATAGAGATTGAAATATAATTGGAGACTTTTCTGTTGTTTTCAAGGACTTAAAACAAATAAAAAAAAAGGAAAGTTCCTGTGACATATTTCAGGAACTGCTTCTTATGCGCATCATCGACTCATTTTCTATAACAAATTTATTTTATTTCAGGCATATTGACATGAGAATGAACTTTGCTAAACATTGGAAAATATTTTTTCTGGTCTTATGGCTCGCTGTGATTACGACTATAATTCTGATGGAATTACCTAAATTGGTGCAAATATATTCCATACAATCAACACCTTCTACACCTCAAGGCGTTTTCTTCAAAGGAGCAATTGTTACAGATGGTGTGACTTGTGCTAATGTAACTAGGTAAGTTTATGTATCATATACTGTATTACATTTGAGACAAGCGTAACCTGATAAAATAGAAAGTTACAATGGACTCAAGCGAATCATGGATGGATTTTTCTTCCATGGGCTTTGTAAAGATTTTTTTTTTCTGGCTGTGGAGTAAATTCCGAGGCCGACCTTAGTTCAAACAGAAAGTCTTTAGATTATAATTTCTCATCGCTGCCAATTTTAAAACGAAATCCTGATTTTTATCCTATAGCTGAAGTTCAAAGTTAGAGTATCCCGCTACAGGCCTACGTGGCTCTTGGGGTAGTGGAAGGTAAGGATGCCGGCAGGGGCGGTCTGGCCAGGATGGCAGGTCGGCGATCGCCGACGGCCCCGAGCCCACAGAGCCCAGGGAGGGCCCCCGTCGGGACACTGGGCAGATGAGTGAAAGAAAATTAGTATTTTTCACATTCGAAAGTTACAAACAATCGAGAACATCCGAGGGATACGCTATTTTTTAGCCATTTATCTTTACTTTTAATTTCTGATTATTCATGTTCCTTTATCGGGTACTGTGTTTACAATTACTCATTAATATTTATAAGACTTGAAGAGAAGTTTTCCTAGAAGTCTCACGTTAACTGACTTGCTGGTCAGGTAATGGGCGGGTATGGGCCTACTACCAGATTGTACTAAGCGTAATTACTACAGTCCGTTGGAAAGTAAAGTTAATCTGGCTTCTGCATTTGCATTGCTACGCTCCTCATAAAAATTCCACTGATAGGGCCCCTTCATTACTAAGCACTGTGATGGGGTCCTGAACGGGTATTTTATATATTACTACCTGACAGAAAGAAAGTTTTTTAAATTTTGAATTTAGGGCCCCAAAATCAACATAACTGTCTTAAGCTCTATAAGATTAAACTTTGCAAGAGAATTAATCTAGGTAGATAGTAATTGATGCGGGCGATCTTAAACCAATGAAACCGAGGGATGAAAATCAACGTATTTATAAACACGGACAGGCGATCTTAAATCCCAGAAACCGGGAAAAGCGAAGTCAACGTGTCTACAATTTACTCAAATGTCTGGTCGGCAAGAGGTCTGGGCTAAAACAAGTATTGAAGAAATATTCGTACCCAACAAATACATTTTAAAAGATTGCTCTTGGCTAGACCCTAAAATGTTTCGTGAAATAACAAACATAAATACCTTTCCTCCCGACATTCTATGCACCATTCCCAAACTGTGTAAAGTTGACCGAAGTCTTTCACTAATAGAGCTAAAACAGTTTGCAGATCAATATGAGAGTTTAACGAGATGCGAGAGTGAAAAAGTTGAATATGATAAAAAAGACAAGAAGACAGTGAAAATGATCATGTTGACTCTGAAGAAGGAGAAAATTTGTCTACTGCACCGAAAACAGACAATGCTTCAAATGTTTGTGCTTTCCTCATTATTTATGAATTATCTCATTCTAGGTTTTTTATTAACCTATACACAGCTTACAAGTTTTTTGTTATTCTTTAATATACACAAGTAACATGTGAAAGGGTATTTTCTAAGGTAAAAATTGCAAAAAAACAGGCTTAGATCAACTCTGATTCAAGATACATTATCCAACTTGATTCTACGAGATTTGTTTTTCAATCTATATTACTAAATTTTTTTATTTCTCTGTCTGTCCGGCGCAATTGCTAATTATTAGTTTCCGTTGCTGAGAAAGTCAGATTATAAAATTTTCTTTTTTTTTTATTATTTTTTTGCGCCTTGCATGGGATTTGAACCGAAGACCTTCGTCCTCGCAGTTAGGAACGCTAGCCATTGGACTACTGCTGGTGGCCAATATCCAGTCCTACTTTTATTCTATTTGTTCGAGCGCTATCAAATAACGAGTTCATTCAAAAAGGAATAAAATATCACTTTTTGCCATAACCGCTTGGAATCCATTCTTCTTGGATTATTTGATAGGCCTACTTACCAGGGGGATGGCCTAGTTTAGATAAAGATCTAATCATAGATAAAGTAGCTAATACTAGTGAAGGAAAAACTTATTGGCTTAGTGTAATTGTGTTTTTTTTTGTGTGTTTTTTTGGTAGGCTACGGTAAAGTAAAACTTAAGAATAGTTGTTATTCATCTGATCACTTTTGATAATTTTGAATAAGATATATAGAATGCACCTGAAAGTTTGTACCCCCCCCCCCCCTAAGTAAAGCCTAAAGAGCCCCAAATTCGTTTCCAGCCGAAGGGCCTCCAATGATGCCTGACCGCCCCTGTATGCCGGCGTTTCCTATCCAACGGGACTGAGGTCGGTGGGCAGTCCAACGCCCTTCCGACTTTAACCTTATCCTGTAACTGTTTCTCTGTTATCAGGCTAAGTTTGTTATAAATTTAGATAACTGCGTTAGCCATATGTGTAATGATAATTAATATTTTATTATTACTGCATTCTCTTGAAAACTTTATTTTCTTTGAAGATTTTTTGTTTTCGCTTTACTTCATTTTTGACAATATGAAACGAAAAGTTTTCGTTTGCAAACTACTTTTAGCGAGAATTAAGGAAAAATTATGATTAAGATAAAAAGCAGCTTACATTAAGCACGTGACAAATTTTCTTGGAATGGTTCTTTCTTGCATTATTTGGGAAACATATTGAATAAGATTCAAGTAAGATTACAAATAGTGGATTAAACACTAAAGTTTATTATGAATCTATATTTAAAAATAAATTAATAGTTTTGTTTTAAATGGATAAGCGGCAGCAGGATATATATTAGTATTATCTTAATATTCGTGGCGATCTTTGCATTCAAGGAGTTTCCAACTTAGGTACAAAGTCTGTTCGTTTGGAAGTTGTTTGCACATGCATAATAACGTTAAAGATGGTGAAAAACTCTATTTTGGTCTTATACATCTATTTAAACCACATTTACAATTGAGAGACACAATACTGCCAATCAGTTATATATTTCAAGGAAATTACTTGGAATAGGGTTGATGTAGAAGAATGTCAAATGTCTACCCAACATTTTCCCTCTGTTAAAATGGATAGTATAAAATTAGGCTTAAAAATATTAAAAAAAATTCTTGCAGTAAAATTAGGCTTTAGACCTGTTTTTATGTTTTTATTTATTGGAAAATGCTTATTTACAAAGAAAAATAATAAGATTTTGAGTTACGAAGGGCTCCCAAAATATTAGTGCAATATACTATATGTACATCCTAGGCCTAATTTTATTGAAAATTTTTAAAATAATAATTTGCAAATTACACAGATTAATGTCTTCTATTGTAGTTGCAAGGTTTTCCACTAGATGGCAGCGAATTAGTGAACTTTAAAAACTGAGTCTGTGGTCGACGTGCATTACAAGGAGATATTAGTAATTACACTCTATTGGCAGCCAATGAATCAATCGCAAATATTCTTAGGCATTTAGTAAACCATTATGGAGACAAGACAATTCCCTCAACTGGTAAGATCATTGTGACAGTCATTTAAGACTGTGAAGGAATGGCCAAAGGAGTTGTCTATAAACTTAGTATGAGCTCAAGCTGTTGGCGCGAAGAGGCAATAGCGAATAGTCTGTGACGATTAGTTGAAGATTAAACAAGTTAAGGTTTCACGCCCTCCTTGATGTTTGTAATGAAAAAATTTAAAAATTACTTTACTTCTGCTAAATAGGAAATTAAACGATGGATCGCTGCAGAAGGCATGATGTCAATCGAGCGCTCAGACGCTATCTTGTTACGTCACGCGCCGAACAGCCAATCGGCAGAGCTTACAGCTTCCGATGCTTCTATCAATGTAAAGAATCGTAATATGCCCCGGGAAAAGAAATCCGTTACCCATTTAACAGTGGACTCGTCTAGAGGAAAATCAGAGTGGAAACGGTTTGTTGTAGCAAACTTTGTACCTCTTTTGTAGTTTCCTTTTGGCTGCAGTTAGGTGAGTAGAGCCAGAAACTGCCTCTTGTCAATGTGATAACGTTCTTTTCCTTTACGACATCAATTTCGACTTCTCTCTCAAATAAAGGCACAGCAACTACATCGTGCTGAAACTGAAGATAAAATTTCCTACCGCCATATTCTTATTGTAGATTAGAAAACTGCTGAGAAATGTAAGATACATGAAATGCAGCGCCACTTTCTTATACCATTTCGTGGACTTTCGAGTAAATTCATGGGGTTTCAATAGCTCATCTTGTGCGGTCGCTCCACTCATGTATTTTTTTATATTCAGAAATACAGAGGGAACAGGCGATTGCTATATGCCGATATCAAATGATGGTGGTGTGCCGTGCATTCCACAGAAACTATATCTACAGGCACATAGTATGCATTTTCAAACAGTACATTTATTACTCCATATGAGCACTGAAGATTCCACGTTTGTCGAATTTTGTCAGTCATCATCAACAAATCATTAAAAAAATTCTCATGCATTTGAATTTTGATGCTATTCGTGCACCTTACAAATTTGGGGTTATCCATGCACACTGAAATTATTTTTACACTTCAAGGAAAGGTAATTGATTAAGTGAAATCGTATAACTGTCATACTTAGATAACACGCTGAAACTGTAGACAGAATTCTCTACCGCCATTCTTATTGTAGATTATAAAAGTTCCGCATTACGCTAAAATGGCTTGATATTTTTTAGTATGTACCATCTTAAAATGAGTACGGCTATTTGTGGCCTCGACCTCCGGTTTCGTCAAGATAACCATATGCCGATATCAATTGATGATGGTATGCCGGACATAATGCAGTACCACTTTAAAACTTGACTTAAGTTAAGTTAATCACACAGTCACATATTAATGTACAGTGTTCACACGGTGTATTTTATCTTAAACTTTAATCATTAAAAAGATATATCCTGTAAGTGATAATTTTAACAAAATGAAAAGAGAAGGAAATAATTGCATACTGTGAAATGAAACTGAAACCCTTTTTTCTTCTTCAATAAAACGCTTCTATCACTAGACTTTAGCTGCGAGTAGTTTTGTTTGGGCTAAATTTCTAAAAAAAAAGGAATCTTTGCAGTGATTTTGTAAATTAAACAATTCATTATTTTAAGTTTTATTTTTTTTTTAATTGGAGAAATATTTTAAGTTTGGCAAGTAATTAGAAAAAAAAGTTGAAAAAAATAATGAAATTATTACATAAAAGTATACTGAAACCTATTTTAATTCAGACTGTATGTATTTCCATTGAAATAAATAATTTCAATTTAGTCAAAGATAAAATTTGATGCTGGTAACGATCAGCGATAACTTTAATGACAGCAAAAAGTTCTATTTAAAAGCGACAATTAAAGAATGGTAATTTCCAAATTAACTTGCCTACTCAATCAATATTAGATTGATAAAAATTGAATGTATATCATCTTTTTTCATCCTCTTATAAGAAAGGCTTTTTTCTCTTCTTTATTATATGCTCCTAAAATCGCAATATTAAAAACCTTTTCATAAAGTATTTTTATTTATTGAAGAGCTTTATTTTCTTAATTTTTTTCAGAGATATTATGATGCGAGGTGGAAGCGTTGTAGATGGGGCGATTGCCGGCATGATGTGTAATGGCATTTACAATTTTTATGGAGCAGGACTTGGAGGTGGCTTCTTTATGGTATTTTATAACAGGTAAAACGTTAAACTAATTTTATGATGAATAATTATTCCAGTTTTGTTTATAACTTGGGATATCGAATCTAAAAGAAACAGTTTATATTTCACTTTATTTCTTTATAGATCAACAAAGACCGCAACGGTAATTGATGCCCGATCAGTTGCACCGGCATCAATCAATGCATACGGGGTTGCTGAAGTTAAGAATGAGGTTTTCCCTGATAGACTAACCGGTAAGCTCTGATATCACTTAACTAAACATAAGATTGAAAGCGATAAAACTGTATAATAATTCTTAAAAAAAAGTCTTCTAGACGCTTCACAAGCAAACGACTTTTCTGATCTGAAGCAGAAATGCAGTTAACAAGAAAGGACCAACCAAAGGAAAGAGTGAAATTTTCATAAAAGAAGTTGAGTGATCATACTTTTGATTATGAGGCCAAATTTATTTAAACAGTTCACAGCAGTTAACATGTTGCTGAAACAGTTGCTTGAAACGTTTGCTGCAATACATCACGCAGAATACGGGTACTATCCACTAAAGTTCTCAATGTCAAAAAACAAAACAAACAAACAAACAATTTTTTTTCTTCAACTAACTGAATTGTATGATTTAAGATGAAACTTAAGTTGCTACTAAACTATTGACCTCTGCAACACTAAAATTTTCGAAGTGTACAAAAAACAAACAGAGACACCATTCTAAAATACAACGAATATCAAATGCATTGGATGAAATGTAAAATTGCTTGACATATATGAACAATATCAAGAGGGATAAGTGGATGGCATTGCAGTATTATAAAGTGAAGTTATCCAAGTGTTAAATGCTGTGCTACCAACAATAAAGATTGTTTCAAATGTCCCAAAAAATATAAGGATAGGCTCCAGCATCATTTCAATGACGCCCTCAGAAATGTATGAATGTCAGGACCACGAAAAAACTTCACATCTCAATATGTTAAAAAGTTTTCAATGGCAACTGTTGTTCTTTAAATTATATACTTTTTCAATAAGTAAAACTATGGTCAAAATAATTAATTTCAAATGTATTATAAAAAATATGAAATGCATAAGGTGGTTTGGATGAATTTTGAGTGTTGGCAATTTCCTCCCAACTAAAAATGGGCCTCATCTCCCCACAGAATTCTCCAGTGCCAAGCATCGTCGACTTCCATTCTGGCAAAAACGTGAGCAAATGCTAGTCGCCTACCATAATCGTTATGTTTAAGTTGGTATACTCTGCTGATCTTGTATGGATAGAAGTGGATACCTTTCCTCAAAACCTTCCATACCGTGGTATTTGTCAAATTCAGTTGTCGCGCTACTCCACAGGTGCTGCTACTAACAGCACGGGTCCCCTCTGTGCCATCGACAATACCAGTTGTAACGTCTGTAATTGTATGTTTTGGCACTGATTTCCGTCCTCTGCCAGGTCGAATTGTCATCGATCCTGTTTCTTCAAACTTCTTAATCATTGATATCAATGCATTAATTTACAGCGGACCTTTACGCAGTTTCTGACAAGATTCTAATCTTATAACTTCCCAAGTAAAGCTTGCTGAGATAATGTAAGACGCAAGATGAACAGAGCTTGTAGGAATGTCCCTTTACACCCCGAATTACTGGCGCTGTTGTAGCCTACGTAGCAGAGAATTTGCATGAACGGCTCTTATCTGTGTTGTAAGATAATTCTCGGCTACGTAGGCTACAACAGCGCCACATTTCAAAACAAATCGATTCATAGTGGAACGAATGTCTACAAACGCCACCGGAATCTGCTAAAATGTACACTAAGGTTCAGAAATAGAGAAGCCTTTGAGGTAACTCTAGAGGAAGAAATGAATGCACGACAAATCGGGTGATCGGCACTGCCCAACTAGCACATTCGGATGGCGTGTGCGGACATACGTTCCTCTATGAATACAGTTTGTTTTTGTATTCCTATCCTACCTTTAAAATTTGTACAGGGAATTTTAAATCACCCTGTATAGTGTTTGGAAGATAAAAACATTATCCTAGCAAGTACATTACTGCCTTGCCATCTTAAATTCCATTGAAACTAAAAAAAATTCCAATATTTGTTAGTAATTAGCTGACCACATGATTTTAAATGGAATAAAATAATAAACGTTCGATAATTTTTTTTGAATTTTTCGAAGCAATTTTCTTAATTTATTCATTTTTCAACCTCTCAGTTCGACCCCTCTGCCATTAATTTGCTGCTCTCAAAACTGGTGGCTTCTCTATGTAACGTTACTCTAGTGTAGCGAATCATTTTGGATATGTTGGTCTCAATTTTAGAAAATATCGAAATATAAAATAAATTTTTCTCTATAATGACCACAGCAAATTTGCTTGAGAAATAATATAATTGGGTATTTCCCACATTGCGTTGAGGAGGACCTTTTACATTACTACAGATGTCTTGCCTAAACTACGGCTTATAAAAATATCTGTATTAATATCGAAACACTTCGACTCCCTGCCACAATTTGTGAAAAAAAAAAGAACTTTGTTTCTTCAATATAACCTATCAACAACTAAATTTGATTTTGTTAGTTTTAAGATGCGTACCAACAAAGGCCTTCAATTAAAGGCAATTCGTGTCTTGAAGAAAGGTTTATATTCCAATGTATCAGTTAAATGTTATCAGTTAAATGATAGTAAAATGAACAGGTTATAGGATATATGATAGTAAAATGACTGAAATGCTTTTGGTTTATTTTTCTTTTCTAAATCGCTGATGTGTTTCCCTGTAAAGATGATCCTTCATCACTGGACACAAGTGACAGTTTCATTTCATTTTTGACTCGTGGTCAAAAAAACCCAATTCTTCTTAGATAAATCATTTAAGCTTTGTCTTGAAGAAAAACCCGAAAGAAAAACCATGAAAGGTATAAAAAAATTGATTCCACGAAAGCTAGAATGTTTTTGTTCCCTAGATGATTACGTGAAAAAAACAAAACAAAAAGATAATTTTTCTATTTTTACATTGATTTGATTTGTCCTAATTGATTCAGAAAATGTCGGACTTTGTATTCTTAGTTGTCGATCAAACCTTCGTAAAACTGCTGTATACATTGTTATATTATGACAATATAAAATAAACTTGTTTCTAAAATAAAAGAAATAATAAAATGAAAAACATTGAAAGAAACAAAAATAATGATTGCACATCTGCAATTGCTCCAATTAGTTTAAATTTGATCAGATAAATTTTTTTTAAATTAATCACAAAGTGAGTATGCGCAAATCTGCTTGTAACTGTCACTTATAATAATAGGGTTTCCGATGTGGTTATTCATTGCGGCCTCTGAAAGATAGGACGGTCACTTTATTTAGGTCGAAACTATTAATGAATTCAGTTGATTTTGTTGGGGCGCTTGAAACTTTGATGTATTCTGATTTTTTAAATTTTTTCTTACATTTCATCTGTACTTTTCTGCTTATTTACTTACTGTTTTAAAATTTTTTAAGCAGGTACCTGGGAGGAGCAATTGTAATTGCGAAAATTTGTGAACTGAATATCAGAAAAACAAAAAAAAAACAATATCTACACATTAAGATTTATAGAAAAACAAAGGTTAAAATGAAAACTAAATTTTTAAGGTGAACGATTTTATTTTAATTTTAATTCTGGTGAAGTGACATTAAGAATATGAAAATGGATTTTAGGAGGAATATCAGTTGCAGTCCCTGGTGAACTCAAAGGTTATTGGTTGGCTCATAAGAATTTCGGAAGACTTGCTTGGAGAGACCTTTTCGAACCAGTAATCAACCTAACCCTGAAAGGAGTTCCAATAAGTAATTACACATACAAAGTAATGGAGAAATATGCCGACGTTATATTGTCATCAGTTACACTGAGGCAAGTTATTACGATTTTTTTCTTCACTCAATATATTGGTCCTTCACGCAATATTATATTTTTTATTCTAATGAGAACAACTATTTACAGGGATATTTTGGTTGATCCTGAAACGCAGAATCTTAAACAAACAGGAGACTTAGTCCAGTTTCCTGTTTTGGCGGATACTTTTCGCGAAATAGCTTTTAAAGGTTCGAAAGAGTTTTATTATGGAGATCTCGGAAGAAACTTCATGAAAGATGTCAAGGCTGAAGGTAAAATTCAGTTTTAAATTTCATTATCTACTCACTGTGATTAATGTTAATATTTTTATCGATATACCATTATCATAAAAGTTTTGGCTCATTTAATGTCCGTTCTACACATCGTTAACAATTAAAAGCTTTTGGAATTTAATTGTCAGATGTCTGCACATTAAATAAGCTACATTTCATTTTTTAGGGAAAATTAAGATATTCAATGAGACCAAGTTCTTACTAGGTAACAGCTGCTTGATACTTTTTTGTTTTCTAATGCACATGAAAAATTCATTTTCTGGCCGATATTAAAACAGAAGTATGAACTTATTATTATTGTATATTTTACTTTTAATGTATAGTTTTATGAAGTTCCACATTTATTCCCACAAAACTAAGTTAGCTAAAAAACTATGGTATAACTTCATATGGCAATGTTATGAAACCATGCACAAAAATGTATTCAGTCTCGGATTTTTGTGGACATTAGTTAAATGGCGAACCGTGATATTGATTCACACTTCCTTTCTAATACATTATAGTAATAATGTTTTTTTTTTAAAGTGATCTAAAGAGAAAGAAATCATACATCAACATAACTGTTAGCCAACTATCAATAGTTTACAAAACTCTGAGCTACACAGTGGTAGAAATATGCATCTAGATAATTAAAATCATCATTTTGTATGATATCACTGAAGTCATTAAACAGAATACATTTCCATTGATAAATTAAAAAAGAACAAAAAAAAAAACAAACAAACAAACAAAACAAAACAAAAACAACCTAGGTTCATTAGAAGTTCAATTCCGTTATGGTCTACATAAAAATTATAACTTCCAGTACATCTAGAGTAGACAAAACAAGCAATAATCTTCCTGATTACCGCTATAACTGCCAATCTTATCGACAAAATTATTTATTGGGATATAATCAATTTACCACACATACGAGGAATAAGCAGATAATCCTTTTACTGCTATTTTTACATAGCTTAAAAACTTGTAATATAGGATCTGGTATCTTCATCACTGTTAAGGTCAGCAGAGGGAACAAAAAATCTGCCACAAGAAGGTCATCATAAATAAGAATAAAATCTGCCACCAGATGAGAATGATTCATTGTATAGAATTTCGATTCCACACAGGCACTACCATAATCTTCCCGAAATAATACTGCTTATAAGGTGAAGGCCAGGGTGGCAAGTGAGAACCCTTTCCCACGCAAAAACAAATGGCAATGAAAGTAGACCATTGTCACTTGAAAGAAACTGCAATGAAATAAACCATTGCCTAATGTGAATAGGATCTGGGCGACTGATGAATAGGCGACTGAGAATAGGATCCTAGATACTAACCTTAGAGCTGTGAGAAGTTATAAAACTAATGCCACGACACATGAAAGAACGTTCACTATATGACTGGAAATAGTCATACTGTACGAGGTATGGATCTATCTCGATGACTGAAACATGGCCATTTCGTAAAGGTCTAAGGCAATAGAAGATCGAGCCGAATTCGTCCAGCAGTGTTCAGCGCAGTGGCCACTGGATATTATTCACATGGATGGGTCCGCATAATCAAAGTCGACAGCAAAAACAATAAAAATTCAAAGTAACTTCAGAGAAATGTGATGACACCATTCTACGCCGAAATTGATGACCTTTAAAAAGTGAACATCCAAATGGATAAAGAGTCACACTAAATATCATGATTATAGCTGCCAATCTATGACAGAAGAGATTAGCGATGAAAATTTATTTTATGCCTTTTAGCAATTCCTTGTAAAGTTGTCCAAAGTATCGCTAATGGATTTCTCTGGTGCCACTTCGCGACTCACAGCTACGACAATAGCGAGTCTTTGGAAAGTAGTTGGGAGGAGTGGAACTTGATATAGGCTACCTATCTCATTAGAGTTCTATTACAGTGGAAACGCGTGATTGTTCGGAAAAAAGAATACAATAGGAAATGTAGGGTGGACTATCATATAGTGTGGATATAATGTCGCAAAGCCATTTAGTTTCAGAGGCAGAAATGACCCTTCACATTATTTGTACAAAATGATATGTTTATCATCTTAAAACCATGAGGATTTATATGTTTATTACTTACCAGTTCAAATTATTAATAATTAGGCACAATCAATTTTATGAATTTAATGGTTTTATTGCTAAATCTGATGTTGTTTTAGGTCCTTGCTAATGACAGTTTTTGTTCATTGAGCAGATAATATATCCCTCGTGATTTTTTCGATGCATTTACAACGTTGTACGAAGTTGTTTAGCTTGCAACAGTATTGATACCGTTAAGGAAATACGAAGTTCAACCACTCAAATGAAAATATTTCTATCACTTGAACATCTTATCACAAATATATATCGCCGGCGAAATGCAAACCTCGGTCATCGTTGGCGAATCTTGATCCAATCGTATGCTGTGAATATGGTTTTCTCAGCCTAATTACAATATTACCTTTGAGATACGAGCATAATCCGTTCCAGGACCGAGCTCGTAACTCGAGATGCTCATATCTCAAATCATTCTTTCCCATAAGAAATAACAGAAAAAAAATTAATCCGTTCCGGCCTTCTAAAAAACTCATTTATTAGTGCTAATAATAATGGAAAAAAACATGTTTTTAATTGCTATAGAGACAAACACACACACAAAAAAATTATAGTACGTAAGGATTTCTGTGATATATCGAACGTAACTTCGATATAATCGTCACACCCTTGGAAGGATTTACGTTCTTGATAGCATCCTTCTGCTTTAGGATGGTACATATCGTGGATGTACTGCGATCATACATGCGTGCTAGATCACTCACGCGGGCACCACGCTCATATTTAGGCTATCGACAACTTTATGCTTTATTCCCATTGTCATCATCGTTTCTTCTTCTCACTACCATCCTTACCCACTCACTTTCTTAGGACTCATCACTATTATGAAGACTAATGTACAAAATAGAGAGAAAATCACGTAGATAACGCAAAGACAATACGGAAGACTCGCGGGAGATGCGTACGGAAGTCGACGAACACGTGAAGTGAACGAGTGAGGCGGCGTGGGCTGCTCCGAGTGCGCGGCCACCTAGCGTCGGCGTCTGTAAGCGTGCTCGTATCTCAAATCTTTACTCGTATCTCAAAGCAAAAATTTGCTCGAAGACTTGCTCGTATCTCGGAATACTCGTATGTCGGGAAGCTCGTATCTCAAGGTATTACTGTAGTTTACAATTTCCAAGAATTATGGATGATTATTTTTAATTGTTGTTCGAAATTTGTAAATCCAGTTGTCAGTTGGGGCATGTGTTTTCTATGAAGGCTGTTGTAGAAACTTACTTCAGCGAATAAAAATTCTGGGTTACATTACTTTTATCAACAACTTAATAATACTAATATAAATAGATAGAAATATTAATTGTGGATTATTGTTATGGAGTGTTGAGCTTAAGTAAAAGTAGAACATGGCAATGCATATTCAATAATGCTAATACACTATAATGCTAATATGGACTGTGACCTTTATTTATCTGATTACTGCTGTCTCATTTTATCCTTTTATGCAAGTACTCATGTTTTAACTTGAACATTGTATTGACATGATTATTTCATCGGGAGAATTTTAGTTCTGCATTTTAGATTATTGGAGATAATTTTCTTTTATTACATGTTATAAATCGATGCAGATACTGTGTGTTCGTAGCAGAAGTTTCCGATTGATCTGTTTGTGCTTTTTGGGTTAAACGTTGTCACGTACACGATGGACCTAAGTTCACTGCACTGTGTAAAAAAATACATTCTTCATCTGATCTTCCTTATATTTTAGTTTTCTTTTGGTTGGATTTCTCAATTGAAAAACTTCTTCAGCCATCTCCAACTTGCCTATTTGTGTTATTTTACTTAACTTTCCCATTTAGTTTTGATTTTGAAATATTTTAGAACTGCTCAAGTAAATGATGAATTACTTGAGCAATAAACAAGTAATTATAAACTTTTTATACTACACATGAGACGCATAAAATCACAATTTTTGGAATCACGAAACTCGATTAAAACTAATTATTTGGAGTAGAATTACATGTTGCCAAAAAGAAATTTTTAGCAAGAGGAGCATTTGTTTTCAACACACATTTTCGACACTATGTTTAGGCTATTAAAAAAACTGAAAAGATCAAAAAAATATCTGTAATGTTTGTTGCCCTGAAATCTACAGGGTGGTTCATAAAGTACTGGAAAAATAGGCCTATAAAGAACGAACATCGAAATATTTTTGTCAAATTCGGTGTAAAAAAAAGTAAAATAGGGCAGGGATTTTCGGATCGAATGTGCGATTATGAGTAGGATGATGGGGGTCCCCGTTTTAGCCTTTTTTCTGCCCCGATGAAAAAATATGGTTTAGTTAGTATCCTTCACAACCAGGAAGAGCAAGGAAAGGGAAGCGAGATTAGAATAGGCTAAGTTAAATGGAGTATTGACTCCATTGGGTTTATTTCAAAAACAAGGAGCCCGGGGGAGGGGGGGATAAATAAAATAAATTGTAGTGAGTCCGTTGGGTTTATTTCAAACACAAAGGAGCCTCTGGAGGGGGGGGGGAATAAATAAAAACAAAGTGTAGCGAGTCCGTTTGGTTTTTCCAGTACTTTATGAATCACCCTGTATATAGTAATTTGCTATTTCTGCTAAAGGGAGAACCACTTCAAGATTATCAGAACCAAATCGGTTCTTTATATAACGACTCATATTCTCAAATTTCATATAGGAGCCCCAGAACTGTTTCTTAGAAAGTTCTCTATTCTGATTATCAGCAACAGAAAAGAACTATTAACTAAATAAATATGGTACATACGTAAAAGAAAAGGAAAACGAATTCACCATAAAAAAGCGTAAAACAATTGTATGCCAGTCATCCGCCTTTTCCGGCACATAAAAAAAGAGAAGAGCTCATTAATTTATAAATAAAAACTAATTGATATCTATTAAGAAAAAAAACCACCAAAAAACAAATTTGTGTATTTTTCTTTTGATTTTCTTTTTCTTTTTTGTGAATTTCTTTTGCTTTTCTAGTTTACCGTATTTTCTAGTATCCCCTACGACTGTTCTTAATAACTTGTGCCTCGATCTTTACTGGTGACTTTACTTAACTGATGATCACCGGTAAATTTAACTAACCCTGAGATGAAACAACCCGCTATCCTTTCATTTCTGATGGCAAATATTGTAAGGAACAATATTGGTACATATGAAAGAACTGACAAGGATTGAATGTAAAACGTAGTCTATATTGAGCTGATGTAATAGCTTTGAATATCTTTCTTACAGTTTCTTTATTATTTTTTTTTTGATAGGTGGCGATATAACTCCAGAAGATTTAAAGAGATACATGCCAATAATAAAGAGCGCAACTTCAAAAAAGATTGGTAAAAAAAAGATTTTGTATAGTGTCCCTCCTCCAGGAAGTGGCTATTTCCTGAGTTATTTTCTTTCAATTTTGGATGGATATGGATTCAATGAATACAGCTTGAATAATAGACGTTTAAGAAGAATGTTCTACCATCGCCTAGTTGAAACATTTAAACTGGGTTTTAGTTTTAGACCTTTATTAGGGGACGACAGATATGAAGATATGGGTTCGGTAAGACAAAAGTACTATTTTTACCATCCTTTTTTAAGAAAGTGATTCTCTTCAAATTAGTCAGTCAGTCTACATCAGTGTGTGTGTGTCCGCTCTAAGAACTTTTGAATCGCTGCATGGATCTTCTTGACACTTGGTATGCATATTTAAGTGCCAGAGATTATCGAACTTTTAGATTTGAGATCGTTTCCAAGTGAGTCCTCGTCGAGAAATTAGCGAGAGAAAATGAGAAAAACTCCCGTAGGAAAGCATTAGAAATGAAAAACTGATGTCTAACAATTGAGTAAGGATTTAAACGGATTTAGTCGCGTTTTGATGTGATTAAATTAATCGTATTTAGACCAATTAGAAATGGGATTTAATTAATTTTTTTCAGGAATAGAACATTTCTACTGTATGTATTCAGCGCATATCATAACTTACAAAATGAACGTAAGCTTATCTATTTTGTAGTTTTCACTACTAGTCCATTCACAGTTTTATAGTAAACTCAAACAAATCCATCCCGTACAATTTGCAATCTATCAAACGTTTGAGTTTTTAAAAATGACACCATCAACTTTTGGCGAGCAAAACTCATTTATTCAGGCCGTTGTAACTCAAAGGTCAACTACAATTTCAAGCGATTCCCGTAGTTAGTTCAATTAGAATGTGTAGACCCTGAAATGGCCACATTGTTTTGAGGGTACCACAGTCGTTCTCAATGTAGTCGATTCAGTATAGATAAACCCCAATTTTATCCAAATGCACTTCTTTCCTAACGAGGTCAATAGTCACCTAAAACCGGAAGTGGCCTGGACCTTGAGGATTGGAGATTATTATTTCATATTACTATATTAGTAATATGAATAGCAACTGAGCTTCTTAATGGAAATAATTTGTTCGAATTAATTGTATTTATTTCATTTCATTTAATTTATTTTTATGGCTAAATTAGAAAACGTGTTAAAACGATATCCGGATACTGATTATATCACTTACGACTACATCATTTAGAACTTTTTGCACTGACAACCTTCTTCCCCTCCAAATAAAAATATTGAAGAAAATACGAGAAAAGAGAGCTAAGCACAGTATATTCTCAGCCAATCAGAAGCAGCCATCAGCGAAAGAAACAGCTATTCAACTGTATACGTATCTTAGAATCTGAAATTTTAGAGGTACGTATTAAATTACAAAGAAGATGCCTAATGGTGTTGGTAAAATTGGACCAATAGAATTGGAACTTTGGGCCAGAAACTATATTTTTTAAAAGAAGTGTTTTATGCGTTCTTAACTTGCGGCACGCCAAATATATCTTGCTATTAGATGAAATAAGTATCTTTGTTTTGTTCTAATATATTTGGTCATTTCTAAACTTGTAAAATATTAATTGTTAAATATAGGAGAATAATTTTTAATATTTTATATATTCTATATACTTATATAGAAAATAACTTCACCACGTTAAATAATAATAACAAAATCTTGTTAAAATAAAAATTTATTGAATTTTTTTGACAGCCATATTGGATCTATCATTTTTCATTTTTTAGAAAGTATCATCAAAGTAATCATTGCTTCCAAACATCCCCAAGTATCGACTTTTTCAGAATAGAATTGAAATTAAAATTTGGAATGACAATTTGAATTTTCCAAATTCTTTCCCTTTACTATTAATTGCAGTGGAGATACCTAATTATCTGAGTGTTTTACATAATTTGAATGGTACCTTGTTAATTTCTTAAATTTCAGCTGTCTAGATCGTCGGAAATCAAAATCCTCTGGACAGAAGTACGTGGTCAGACATAACTTCATTAAGCTTTTATTAATAAACAAATAAATTATATATGAATGCTTATAATCAAAAAGAAATAGTTGTAAATGATGCTCATAAAGAAATTAATTTATTTCTCTTTTCATTTATAAATAATATACAGTATCAATAATTCGAATTATTTTCCAAGTATTTTGTCTCCATCGGAACTCAATATGCTAATATTCAGCTAATCCTTTCCGTTTTTTAATCTTTCCTTTTGCCATTATCTCCTTTTACAAAAACCAAGATTTCACTTTGTACAGGAGATGTACGACTTCTTAAAATTGAGGTGGTACAGGATTTAAAATTGAAATATCTTAAAATTGTTTCTGTAAATTTATCTCCTGAATCCATACATACTACCTGTAAAAGTTTGCAAAACTGACATTTCATCTGTAAACTGATTTTACAGTGGCTGTTGTGTAGACCCACAGTAAAGTCACAAACTCCTTAGACAGAGGGAAGCAGAGAAACATCGGAACGAAAGACAAATATCCATTCCAGTTCCATGGTTCGAACGCACATTTATGAGGAATTACTATGCAACCGTCTAAAGTACTCAGCTAAGTCTGAACGATCTACCTTTGGCTAGTTCTACAAATCTTGTGCAGTATTCACATTAAACACATTAAACGTGAAAATTTCCTTTAGATCCCATTTAAAGTCGCTCGTAGTGGATTTACAGTGATCTAACGATTTTCCTCAATTTTATGGCAACCAGAGCCAGACTTTGGGGTAGGCCTCCAACTTTGGGGAAGAGTCACTGGCACTATTGTACTGGAGCCTCGGGTCTAACTCGATTGGGTCGAACCTGGATGGGACTAACTATTTTTTGTTTTGCTTTCAGTTACAGAAAGGACTTACAATGAAAAACTCTTCTTACGGAACTTTTATTATTAAGTAGAGTACATTTTGCTAACTATTGTATTCGCAATGGCAGTTTAATCGTAGGCTAAATAAGATAGATATATACTTCCAGTCGCATCATAATTCATTATCCGTCATCGTAAGTAATCGGGGTTTGAAAGGAGACGGGTTCAATCCCTAACGTCGGCAGATGTCGGGATTTAACCGAGCTAAATTCTCCTCCTACTATCCACACAGTCCTATGAATGGGTATCGGGTTTCTTTCTCGGTGGTAAAGGCAGGCGAGCGTTGGGCTAACCACCTGACCTCATCTCAGTCCCGAGGACAATGAAACGTTTGGGAGCCTTACCTCCAGCACCCATTGGCCCCTACCTGGAATGTACCTACCTATCTACATCTTAATGTAATACTCAATGTCCTATCATGTCACCTCACAACAGGGGTCACTTCACATAATTTAGCACTATGTTACTGCACATATGATTTTAAGTTTTAAATTTTACAAATTTTTCTTTATTAAATGTACATGTAAACCCTAATGGGGTCGTAACTTTATACCCCAGCAGGGTAATAACTTTATACATAAAATATTTGTGTCTTTAAGAATCTAATGTCAACATTAGTATCAACAAATCCTTAAATGGCTACTTTAAGAATTTAAAAAAAAAAAAAAAACTTTCTATCAAGCGGTCTTAACTTTTTCTCCTTACAAAGTAACGTTGAAAATATTGAGGCTAACGTTTTCCGTATATGCTATAGAGTAATTTATATTTTATAATTCAAATTATTTATTTTTTGAAAATAAGGATGAAACTATAAAATGATTGAAATTACTACTACTACAACTACCACTAATAATAATAATTTTTTCTTTACTTCTTTCTTTTTGGCTTTCTGTAGCTCGTTCGATTTTTAACTTCAGAAAAACAAATACGTGCATCCAGAAACGTTATAGCTGACTCTGGGATAAGAAATATCAAGTTATATAAATTGAATTATAAGCAAGATGATTCTGGCACTTCACATGTGGCCATAGTTGCACCAAATGGGGATGCTGTTGTAATGAGTTCCTCTATTAATTCTTGGTTGGTATAAATCATTTCCTATATATATATATGTACATATTATCATCAATTACGTAGTTATCTGAGCATCAACAATCAATCAAATTGTACACCAAAATTGTAAACAAAGAGTAGTATTCAAGAGTATTCACAATTCTTAGTAGTCAATTTATGTAGTTTTGTTTCTTTAAGGTCAACATGTGGAATCACAAATCTATTAAATATCGTATTTAAGAAATTTATTATTTTATTTAATAACTAGATTTGGAATTAATATGATCGTTTTAAGAGGATTTACAAAAGGCTATTCAGCTAAAACTGAACAACTTTGTGATTTTAATTCCTTATTCAACAAATGTATTTGATAGTAAACACCTTCCAGTTTCGAGTTGCCCAGCGAGAAGCCCATTATTCAGAATGATTGTCTGACACCCCGGTTTACTCTGTAACAGACTTCAATTGAGATCGGCAGCCGGAATTCTGTTTCATTTCTTCTAACGTAGTTTCCGGAGACCCTCTACTGCTCCGAGTCGAGAAATGACACATTTAACATGTTGACTATCAACCACTAGTAAACTCGTAGTTGACGGTTTAGCTACAGACGCCTTTCACAGAAAGAACTTCGTGACTCACATGTCAGCTATGAGATAATTCGTTTAACTTTTTTTGGGAAAAAAAATAATTTTTTTGATAATTTTATTAAAAGATAAATAAAATAATAAATAAAAATAAATAATAAGTTAGAATATTAAATGTGGCTAATTCAAAATGGTGTCGGGGAACAATTTTTCAGATAATTCCAGTCAACTTGTTAAGTAGACGTCCAATTAGAGATACATTGGACAGTTTTACCAGGGATATCGCTAAAAAGGAGAACATAAATTCCCATCTCCACTCTCTTCTGCTTATAGATCTTCAGCTATGATCGTGAGGTGTGGCTTTCTCTATGTGGATCATCACCTTTTCAGAGTTATCAATGTATAACTACGGTATGTCGACATCGTAAAACGGGAATCACATTCTTTTGGAATTACTTTTGATTTGCCTTGACTTTGTTGCCAACTCTGATGATGTTCTGCGACCACGTGAGAAGTATTCAGTAGCCACTATGAAACCTTTGCTGAACTTTTTTCTACTAAGCTGGACAAATTCGGCTCGATCTTTTGTGACGTTATGCCTGTACAAATTCGCAGCTGCCTTGTTGATTTATCGATATAGAGCCATTCCTCGTCCAGGAATGACACCCTGTCATTTAATCACTGTTAAGTAGTTTTCGTAGAACTTACGACAGTTAGTGAAACTTCCTTATGTGGCATTGGTTTCTGTCCACTGACCTTATTAAGTTTTAAAGCCCATGGTTGGTGACTACGATCTTGTTTACAGTCACGGAAGATGTGCCTACCTTTCGACACCACATGTTTTTGTTTGTGGATAGGTTTTCTCATTAGGCCATGGGGCATTCACCTTAGGAATAGCTGCTGGGGTAAGGGCAAGCTGTGGTTGTCTTCGGATGGAATTCAGATGCGAACCGTTCTCATTTGGTGGCAAGCTTTACTCCTATTAACGATATTTGTAATTGTATCTCTGCTTACCTTCAAATAATGGTTTTGAATGATTAAATAGGTCATGTAACGTTTGGAAAGAACGAAAATATTATCTTCTCAGAATGGCTTCATTTCCTTTGCAATAATTCTTCACATTCACAAGGAGGCGACAGCATTCTGTTACTAATACAGTACATTGTCTGATGAACATCGCATGACTAATCTGATATTGCATTCGACGCGGGGAATGTAGCGTGTAACTCTCAAAGGAGTTCAGTTTCACCGAAACAATCGTCCGTACTTTGTAGTCTAATCATTATATTTGTAAGAAAGTCAAACAAGAATGCACTAATGAACATCAGTTTTGTTAATGTTAGTATAGCAAATTTCCGATTTAAAGAGTTGGTCGCACTGTCAAGTAATGGTTAGAAAACTTTGTATTTCTAGACGCATTTTAAGATGATTTATTGAAAAAACTTGAACATTGAAGAAACTGCAAGACTGATACATCGTTCTAAAGCAAATTTGGTATTTGAAGGAAATTAGGTGCGATTATATTTAGTTTTATTTATTTTAATTTTCAAATATTTGAGCTGAATAATGCAAAGCTGTTGGTATGGAATTACTTGCAATTAAAGGAAGTTTTGCTATAGCTCATCCTCATCATATTCCAAATACGAAATTAGGCCAATGTTGACCCGTTTCGGTTCCAGCTACAAAGGGTCCAGAAAGCGTTTTTGTGGGCGTCCAGGGCTTCTTTGTCCCTGAGGTTTGTAGTAAAGTATTTCTTGGGATATTCTATTGGGTGTCATTCTGGAGACATGTTGCAATCATCTATTTCTATATGTGGAAATCTTCTCTAGTGGTTGTAGATTAAGTTCCTGGAGTATCTCCTCATTCCTTTTGTGATCCAATAATATATATCCAGCAGTTCGTCTTAGGTACCTCATTTCAGCCGCTTTTAATCTACTGATATCTTTTTTTTTTTTGAGAACCCAAATTTCTCTTCCATAGAGGATAGTTAGTATAGCAAGAGTTTTGTACAATTTTGTTCTAGAATGCTTTTGTACCAAATTGGGTTTTAAAATTGAATTCAGCAATCCTAATATTTGTAAAAATTTTGTAATTTTTTTGTTAATATCTATCTCCTTCATAAGAGATGTTACACCCTAAATATGAAAAAGAATTAACTTGTTCTAAAATCATGTTTTCAATTATAATTTTGCTTCTGATTGGATACTCCTTTAAATGCCATTATTTTGGTTTTAATAGGTGATATTTTCATGTTAAATTTTTTTATGATTTCGTTTAACTTAAATAAACCCTTTTGTAGATTATCTTCAGAACTAGCAATTACTATTTGATCATCAGCAAATAGAACAGTGTTTAATCTTGTGTTGTTTGAAATCTGAATTCCAAATTTATAATCTTTATTCCAAAGGCGTATTATTTCGTCAATCAATATGGTGATAAAGCGCAACCTTAAGTACTCCTTGGTTTATGGTTCTATATTCAGAACTAGCTTTATTGAGTTTGATGTTCATTGTGTTATTTGTATAAACATACTTCAATGTTTTGAAGAAATATGTTTGATATATTACTTTCTTGCAAGATTTCCATGATGTTAGATCTATTTATCATGTCAAAAGCTTTGGTATAGTCAATAAAAGAGAAATGTGTTTCTAGATTGAATTCTCTTCTTTTTTCAAGCAATAGTTTTATGGAGAAGGCGCATCTATACAAGATCTGCCCTTCCGGAAACCATTCTGGCATTCCAGAAGGAATACTTCGCTTTCTTGTTTTAATCTTCCATTTAGAATTTTGGTATAGATTTCTATAACGAGTATATAATAAATTGATTCCTCTGTAATTATCTAAATTTTGTTTATCTCCTTTTTTGTATATCTAGTAATACAGAACTCTTCCTCCTTTCATTTGGTATATAGGCTTGTGTGTATATATTGTTTAGGAAATTCAGTAACCTTTGGTGAAATTTTTCACCAGCATACTTACACAATTCTGAATTTATGCCATCTTCTCCAGTTGGTTTTCCATTTTTGCCTTCTTCAAACATTCAATTAATTCTTCCATTGACAATTCATTTACATTTTGGTTGTTAGTCTCCACCATTTCTTTTATAGCTAACTTACAAACAAACCATACTTCTTCCTTAAATCTTCTCTTTTATAATAAATATTATTAAACATCATCCACCAGAAAATAAATGTCATAAAAACTACATTTATTAACTGAAAAAACGAATTTTCAAGGAGATGAAAATTCACCGTCTCTTCTTTTTCAAGCCTTTTACATTATAATAATAAATAGGTGAGATTCTTTTATGACAATGGCCTTAAAATATTGATACTAACAATTAAAAAACGTTAATACAATAATAATAAGGGATCATAATCTACAATACAATAATCACACATTATTAATAATCACAAATTCTTATCGAAAAAAAATACAGGATTATTCTTGTATATAAAGACTATTAACACTTTAATTTTTCGATTATTACCTTTTTGTTAGAGGTTACAAATTTTTTGTTAATCATTTCTCTAGCCAATTTTACCAAATTTTCACTAACTTTAAATCATATCTATTGAGATTTTTTTCTTTCGAATTTCGGATACACAGGCTTTCTATTGTCCTTCTAATTTTTGTATTTGTTTCATTATATAAAATGTTTACTTCACAATTGATACAATGTTGCTTGTCTTTACAGTGTTCAGCAATTTCAGATTCCTTTACTAATTTTTGTCTAATATAATATTCGTGTTCCCCCATGCGTTTTTGAACTGTTCTTTTCGTCTCCCCAAGATAGAAAGAATCGCAATTCAGGCAGTCTAATTTATAAACAACACCCATTTCAAACTTCTTGTCATTACTATTTATCTTTTTACACAGAATATTTTTTAATTTCTTTCTATATTCAAAATTTAAGTTTACTCCATATCTTTTGCCAATTTCTTTTAATTTCCAGCTGTTCTTATTCAGATACGGAATGAAAAATCTATTTTCATTATCTTTATCCAATTCTGAATAATGTTTTTACTGAATAATGTAATTATAAGAATAAAAAATGTTTACCATGAATCTCAAAGCAATTACTTCGTAAGTATTTAAGAGTAAGCTTTATTTTTTAATTATCAGTTTATTTATTTGTTTCATTAATATTTGGAATAACTTGTCACGTGCACTTTCAGGCATGAATAAGAGTTATAGCCATTTCTTAATTCGACAAACGTTTTTGAAGACTGTAAATGAAGGATAAGTGCATTGAAGTTATCTTCTTAGTATATTATTCGGAGTATTTATTATACAGGATGCGCGCGATCAATTATCAAAGTTTTAATAGGTGAATTGCATCCGATAACTAGGCGGCCAGATATCCTTTGGCCAGAATTCAGGAACATTGACACTGAGAAATTCTTGCACCTTTTGGCGCTATGTGCTAGTGCATCATCTTGTTGGAAGATAAAATGACTTGCTTCATCCACGGTACAACTACTTCTCTCTTAAGTCGCGATCATTGCGTACCTTCTGTGTTCTCCTTGCTGGTGAGACTACTGGATCAGCATCATACAACTTCTTTACATTGTAAACTGTACGTAAAAGGGATATTATTGAAGTCCGCAAATTCCTTAGCAGCTCGCCTGCGCACAGTCCAGAAATTATCGTTGCTGTCACGTCGTATTCCTTCGACATGATGGGTGCTTTCAGAATTAATACTTTATATTTGTAATATTGATGTCAATAATAGCATTAGAAACGTATTTTCAAAAAAAAAATTAATAAGAAGCACATGTAATAAGTAGAGACAAAGTTATTGTCAATTTTTCGCGCGCAGCCAGTAGATGCATTAGAATGGAAACTATTTTAATGTCTTCTTTATTAAGTAAATATTTAAAATTTGTAAGTAAATAATTTTATTGGTTATTATTACTAATACAATAATATTTATATTTAATACAGGTTAGGAGCAAGATTCATTTCTAATTCTACTGGTATTATCCCCAACAATGATATAGATACATTTGCACAAACCGATTATCGAAGACTTCCCAGCAGAACTAAACCTAGTCGTTCAAATTTTTCAAGTTTTTTTAAGAAGGGTAGAAGATTTAACACACTTCATCCTGGAAAGAGACCTATGTCGTCATTGTCTCCAGCAATTATCGTAGATAATGACGGAGAAGTTCTTATGGTAATAACTGGAAGTGGAGGCGCAAAAACTCTTACGGCAATGGTACAGGTAATTAACATTCTTATAGTTTAAGAAATAATCATAATAAAATCTGCAATTTCAATGTGCCTAAAAACGCACAAAACTCATTTCAAAATTACTTTAAAATTAGGAATAAAATTCCGAGGTTCCGGTCAAAACAAAATAACCATTCACAGGGAAACAACGAAAAGATCAATTGAAATAAGCGAATGCGACAATGTAGTGATTCATGGTCGATCAGAAATAGGTTGCTACAATTGGGAAGTACGAATGAAAATAGGTTTATATGGAAATAAAAATATGTAAATAAAAAGAATTAATCTAAATAACATTTAACCTGTGTATAATCATTGAAGATGAAATAAAAAGCCAACACATATATTAAAAAACATGAAAAAACTATGAAATAAATAAATAGAAGACTATAATTTATGAATTAAAAGAACTTTTTATCAAATAGAGGAAATCATGTACAATAAAAATGAATCAGACTGTCAATCTTAAACGTCCATAAAAATGTAAATATATAATTACATATATCATATATTATATTATATATAGTTATATAATTGTAAATATCTTCATTGGCATTTAACAAAAACTGGAAGTGAAACACAAGTCTTCGTGAAAAACATAGTATCTTCTATTGTTGATGATCATCACTTCGATGGACCCCAAATGTCCACGGAAGTGATGTCCACGGAAGTGACGAATACTTATGTTTCTTGACCCATGTGCTCTTCATTTTGAGGTTAGGAACACGTGTCATTCAGAAAATTAAGTTTACCATATTTCAATTATCATGCCTAGAAATAATCATTTTTCCATAGAAAAATTAGGTTCTAAACAAGATCACAGAAGTGATGGGATGAGCTGTGCAAATGACGAAAAATGAATAAAAAGGTAATATTTTCCTGACAAATGTGCGACTCAGATGAATAAAATCACTTCCAATCCAAAATTGCCTTGTAAACTTTTGTTTTTAAGTGAAATGGAAGACAACTAGCGCATCGGGTGGATTTTTTAGAAAGTTTAGGAATGTCCACAAAACCGATGGCTAAACCTTGTGACAAGACTTGAGGTTGCAAAAAAAATTTACTGATAATTCGAAAAAAAAAATTCACTCAATATTATGTTAAATTTATGTATTTTCTGATTTCACAATATATATATTATTTTAAGAATATTAAAAAATAAAGCAGTTTGGGTCTTTAGAAGCTATCCAACTGTAGCTTGTGACAGTTCACGGAAGTGACGAATCACCTTCTGTAGACAACTTTTTTTTTGGAAATTCCATAAAATTTAAAAAAAAAATTATACTAAACTATAGTATATTTTGTACTTCAATGTGTGATTTTGAAAAATGACAAATATTTTCAATCATTTTCAATTTATTGCTCTGTGACACGAATTACAGGTTTTCCGTAGATTCACCCTCAAACGACTTAAATAGATATCAATGAGACGAAAGCATAATGGATGACATCATCAAGAAGTTAAGCGCCATCTGGACACAGAATTGAACCATCATCACGGACCGAACCAATCCCCATAGCCTCTTGGACGAACCTAACATCCTCACGGTTTTAGTTGCCGAATGAACCTGACAATACATGTAGACAAACCTGTAAAAAAAATTAAAAAAATAAAAATAAAATAAAATAAAATAAATAACATGACAGCAGCGTCTGATTCATAGTGAACGGCTGCAAACATCGGCTGTCTCCATGTTAGGAGCGGATGAACTATCACTCTGGGACTTACAATCGCAGTTTTAACCTCGGAATGGATACTAATCCTTCCCCCAACACAATTCTCAAATAACGCATGATGAAAATTTCTCTAGATAGAACTACTCCAGGAGGTACCTTAAACAGGGAATCCTTCGTCGCAAAGGGCGGCGCAATCGGGCCATCGGATTCTGGAGAGCCCGAAACAACATGCAACAAACCAAAGCCACAGGAAACACCAACTTTGAAGCTCAAAACAAAAAAAATATGCTTCTTTGGAACAGTGAATATAAACTCACTGTTAAAAACAGGAAAACTAAAGCAACTAATCAAAGTACTAGATGAATATGAGATCCGAATCCTAGCCCTCCAAGAAACGAGATTCACAGACGAAATTATAATGGAATCCGAAGGATATAGGATCTTCAAGGGTAAAAAAGGCCTAAACCCAATGGGAAAGGGTATACCACACCTAGGAAACGGATTCGTCGTGAGCAGGAAGATAATCAATTCTATAACGGACTTCTACTCACCAAATGAAAGACTCGCAATCATGACACTACGATGTGCAAATAAGACATATACCCTAATAAACTGTCACGCTCCCATTAACGAAGACAACAAAAGAAACCCAGAAAAGGTTGAGAAGTACTGGGAGTCCCTGGAACATGAACTCTCAAAGATCCCCAGAAAAAATATTAAGATCCTACTAGGCGACTTCAACGCGCAGATTGGAAATGAAAAAAAATACAAAAAGACAGTAGGAGAATACCCCGCACACAAAAGAACCAACAAAAATGGAGAGAGACTAATAGAATTGTGCAGGGGTTTCAACCTTAAATTAATGTCAACAAATTTTAGACACCTACCCAGAAAACAAAAAACATGGAAATCACCAAACCACAGCTTGGGAGAATTCCAGATTGATCACGTCGCCATCTCTTTCAATAACCAGAAAGAAATTATGAATGTAAAAGTTCGAAAAGGTGCAAACATAGAAACGGACCATTACCTTACAACGCTAAAACTGAAATTTATCCCCCAAAAAAAGACACGAAACAAAAATTTTACAATACAGAGGATCAACAAAGAAACACTAAAGCTAAAGAAACAAGAATTCTAAGAAAAATTAGACATAAAATCGGATGAATGGGATGAAATCAAAACGAAAATAGCTAAGACATCAATGGAAATAGCCACACTCACGAGACAAAAAAAACACAGGTGGTGGAATGAACAGTGCGAAGAGGCCCTTGAACAAAGGATTAAAACCTGGAAAAAATGGCACTCAACCAAAAACAACGAAGACTACATTATATTCAAAGAACAGAGAGCACGAACAGCAAAAACAATAAGAATAAACAAGAGGAATTTTGATAGGATCCAACTACAACAAATAGATGAAGACTTTAAAAAGAACAACACAAGAACATTCTATAAAGCCTTTAAGCAAAACATTCAGGGATATCAACCACCAAACCTATGTTTCAAAAACGAAGAAGGAAGGATAGCCCTGAATAACCAAGAAAACTGCAAAATCCTTGCAAAATACTTCGAAAAACTACTGAACTGTGAAAAACCGAAAACAAAATTCCCTAAACAAAATCCGAAATGTAAATTTGAAAACTCCAAGCCACCGAACCTAGCAGAAATCCAACAGATTATTAGAGAACTAAAAAATGATAAAGCTCCAGGAGAGGACTCAATTATAGCAGAAATGTGGAAAAGCGTAGATATCAAAACAGTCAAAAGCCTACATAAAATAATACAAAATATCTGGGAAACGGAGGAAATACCGGAAGATTGGAAAACAGCCATGATCCACCCTATACACAAAAAAGGAGATAAAACTGATGCCAACAATTATAGGGGAATCTCACTCCTTTCGGTTACATACAAAATCCTTTCCAAAGCTTTACAAAACAGATTGGAGGCCCAACTGGATCTACAATTAGGTGACTACCAGGGAGGATTCAGGAAGGGAAGATCATGTGCAGAACAGATATTAAATTTGAAACTCATAATAAGGTACAGGAGACTGAGATCCAAGGACATTCATGTGACATTCGTGGACTTCAAAAAGGCATACGATTCTATAGACACACTTTTCAATATATTGGAGGAATTCGGAGCTGATGACAAATCAATTGCGATCACCAAAAAAACTCTAACAAACACGAAGTCAAAAGTAAAATTTTTGGGAGAGATTTCAGAACCATTTGATGTGAAAACAGGAGTAAGACAGGGAGATGGGCTTTCCCCATTGCTCTTCAACTGTGTGCTGGAGAAAGTAATGAGAGAGTGGAGGAAAAGAATGGAAGAGGAAGGAATCAAGAAAATAAAAATAGGAAGAAAGAAAGATAACTTGGAAATTGACTGCCTGGCTTTTGCAGACGATCTTGCAATACTAGCGGAAAACATTGAAGATGCAAGAAGACAAATAAATATACTGAAAGAGACGGCAGAAAAGGCTGGACTACAAATATCTTATGAAAAGACGGAATACATGACCAATAGAAAAGATGCACCAAGACAGATCACAACGAAGTATGGGAAAATCAAGAGGGTTAATAAATTCAAATACCTGGGAGAAATAATTCAACCAAACGCCCTTGACAAAGAAGCGGTCCTAGCAAGAGCAAGAAAAATGGAACTGTCATTCCATTTGACAAAAAATATATACAACAAGAAGTCCATATCTATAAACGCTAAAATTAGGCACTACAATACAGTCATTAAGCCAGAAGGCCTCTACGCCTCAGAATGCCTTGCACTAAACACAGCCAGACAATTAGACGAGGTAGAAAAAAAGGAAAGAAAGATCTTACGGAAAATCCTGGGACCAAAATATGAAGATGGGAAATGGAAACTGAGAAACAACAAAGAAATCTACGCAAAAACAGAAAAAATAACTGACACAATGAGGAAAAGAAGAGTGGCTTTCTACGGACACATTAAAAGAATGAGTGAAAGTAGACTGACGAAGAGATTATTCACCTTCTTCGACAGAAACCCCAAGACTCAGATGACATGGATCAAGGAGGTCAGAAAAGACATGGAAGAAATGAAAATAGATGGAGAAGAGGTGGAGAGAAGAGAAGAATTCAGAAAAAAGATCAGGGGATTCAAGGGTTTTCAAGAAAAGGCAAAGAAGAAGACGGGAGCAAAATGGACGGAAGAAAGAAGGAAACAACATAGTGAAAGAATGAAAGAATACTGGAAGAGAAGAAAGAAAGTAGAAAAATAATCATGAGTTATTTCACGTGGTCCATAGTCGGCCAAATTCGAAGAAAGAAGAAAGAAGAAGAAGAATCCTTTACCAAAATGCGTAAATTAAAACTGGTTTATAAGTTTATCATTTTCTTTTGAAGCCGTATTGATAAATGGATCTAACAGTAATACAATTGTTATAAGCATGAGGATTCGTTAAAACAAAAATGGACTCCTTACATTTCTGTAGTAAGTGCCGAGATTCGTAACCGAGGATAATAGGATGTTCAAAATGTATGGAATTTTTAGTAACTCTTATATGAATGGCCATTAGATTATTATAATCATTTGAACGAACAGGGGACATGTGCTGGCCTCCCGGGATCTTATGGGAGGCGAGCAATGCGTAAACCACGCCACGCCTTTGGGATTATAGAGCTGCGTCTTATCCCTAGAGGCCAGAGTACCAGTTATAGGAGAAGTTAAAATAATATTGTAAGGACATAAAATCTTATAAAACGCTGGAAAAAAAGATTGCCGAAAAGGAATAGAAACAAAAATTTGATCTGAGCTATTAAATATTGGCTTGGGATTATAAGTATTGCTGCCTGAAATTTTTGTCAAAGTTCATAGACAAAAAGTTCAGGAGACAGGGGGCATTCTTGCGGTCCGGGAAGGATGATTGCCTCTGCACTGCGGAGGCCACTTTGGGGACCAGGCCCATTTATCGGATCTGAGTAGAGGCTCTTCTTCGGCGAAGGAGGCGTGCCAAGACCGGGTACGATCAGCCTCTTTCGGCGAAGGGTGCAATTTGCACGGCGTAGCCCTTTTTCTTCTCCGGGGATTGAATACGACAGCTCGACGGTCCTTGGTTAAGGTCTTCTTCACAGCTGAAGCTGCTTGTTTGGGTTTCTGCACAAACGAACAGTTTAACCTGGCTCTGCTTTCCTGTTTTATTGCTGTCTGGCGCCTCCTTCTGGCTTCTAGAGCAGTCAATTCTTCAGTAGGGAGGCAATGTCAGACGAGTCGACTCTTCAGGAGGGAAGTTGGCCTTTTTAACCGGTAACAATATTACTAACAGCAAGGGGCCATCATCATCTACGTATTAAAAAACTCAGTGACCAATCGTTAAGAGAAAGAATTCTGAAGATATTATGAAGTTCAGTAATAAAGATTTCCTCTGCACTGGAAGGTAGGAGGCCATCTTAACTGCCATATTATTAATTTTAAAAGAAAATGGACAAGAAGAAAAGAAAATTTAAAGTAAGATCGCAAGCCATAGGCTTACGACAGACCTCGGTAGAAAAGCACCCGCCAACCCATAAGATCCCGGGTGGCCCAGCACATGTCCGCTGTTCGTTCGAATGATTATAATAATCTAATGGCCATTCATGTAAGAGTTACAAACATTCCATCTATTTTGAACATCCTATTATTCTCAGTTACGAATCTCGGCACTTACGGAAATGTAAGGGTTTCATTTTTGTTTTAACGAATCCTCATGCTTATAACGACCGTATTGCTGTTAGATCCATTTATCAATACGGCTTCAAAAGAAAAGGATAAACTTACAAACCAGTTTTAATTTACGCATTTTGTTAAAGGATGTATTGTGGTTTTTTGATTTTTTTTTTTTACAGGTTTGTCTACATGTATTGTCAGGTTCATTCGGCAACTATTACCGTGAGGATGTTAGGTTCGTCCAAGAGGCTATGGGGATTGGTTCGGTCCGTGATGATGGTTCAATTCTGTGTTCCAGATGGCGCTCAACTTCTTGATGATGCCATCCGTTATGCTTTCGTCTAATTGGTGTTCCTGTTTATTATAATCTATTTAAGTCGTTTGAGTTTCTTGTGCATATCTCACTTGTAAATGTCCGGCCACGACCGGACCAAACATGTCGTGTTTTAAAGTGTTTTCATGTTTAAAATGTATATTGGCTTTTTATTTCATGTTCAAAAATAAATAATTATAAAAATGATTAAAAGTTTAAATGTACAGAAACATATTATGCATGAAATTATTAAGACATAAAAATATGAATACCAAAGGTGGGTTTATAAATTTAAAAATGTTATATTCAGTTTTTCTTCATTCAATTCTTTTCATGTTTTAAATCTTTCGTATTTATAAATACGATCTTACATCATCCTTTATATTCACATTATTTCATTCATTATATTTTTCTGTATTCTTATTTTCTAAGTAATTGTTTTATTTATTTATTTATTTATTTATTTATTCTTTCTTTTTCAAAAACGTTTCCAACGTATTCTTTTGCTTTTGTAAATATTTATATTTGCCATTGTTCTTTAAATCTCAGGTACTTATTCTATATAATATGTTAATGTGTCATTATAAAAACTTGCACTGTTTTCAAAAGTATATGTAAATATCTCGACGCTCCGGCTTCGCCCGGTGGATATTGTGTTGCTTATATCGAGTAAAAATCTCTCTTAGATGACTGTAAAAACCGCTTTCCAAATTTATTGACGTTTTGACCCATGAGACATGTGATGTTTCTATTTTTTGACCAATTACGAAAAAAAATATCCAGCGTCTGCAAAATTTTTAGTTGATAATTCATCTGCTTATTTTTTTCTTCCTTCTCAATTTTCAGTAGTCTCGAAACGACTTCTTATTTCCTATCTTCTCTATTTCTTTTTTCTTTTTGATGAATGGAAACTACTATTTATTATATTATTTTATTTGATCTATTTTATGCGGCTATTCGGAACCTGATAGGGTAATTATATTTTGTTTTGTATCAGGGAAAATACAGTGCAGTATGATAGGCGCTGATTATTAGAATAATAATAAACCAGGATAATTGGATATTCTACAGAATTGTATATTGCATTTTACTGTCTGTTGTTAGTTATTAGTACATTGGATTAAAAGTTATATGAAATTATGTTATTAGTAACATAATAACTAATAACATAATTATTAGAGTCTTCGCGGCCAGAGTTGAAACTCCCAGAATGCATCGCCGATTATAGATTTTCCTTTCCTGGCCGGTCACGCACATTCAAATAGAAGAGAAAATGGCGGTCGCTGCTTCACATTCAACATTTCGACTAGGAAAAGTTCTCAACAGTCAAGCTAGGGAAATTATTCTTAACGTTGCTCGTCGATTTCAAGAAGATGTATGTGAAATTTTTGATATTTCCTATTTTTGATAATTGAGATTGATATTTCCTGCGGAGCTCATGGCATTGATATTGGAGAATTTAGTCAATGATAATGTGTTTCCGGTTTCAACATTCGCCGCGACGTCTTTAGTAAATTAGTTATTAGTTTATGGACGTTAAGCGCATTTCTATGAATTTTACAACATTACTAATGACACAACAAAATATATAACTAAAATCTTAAAAAGGTTTTGTGAATGAAATTAGGACAAAATAATTCAAAACATTTAAATTTTGATTAAGTTCTTAAAATTTCAGTAATTAAAAAAATACTTAACCTTACAAGATGAAAATTGACAAAAAATATACATTCCAAATTAAGTTATTTCCATTCTCAAGTAAATATCACGTTCTAATATCCATTCTTAAATACTTAATTTTTATACTCCTGTATAATATTTATTCTTAGTATAGCAAGATAGTGAAACATTACCACAATAATCATTAATAATAAAAACCTATAAAAATGCCATATTTCGATGAACCCCTGAAACCGGCTCATCGAAAACACGACTTTTTTTTTCGTTTTGGTTAGTCTTTTTCTGAAGACGAGAGCCCGTTGTTGGGGCTCATCGAAACATAACATTAATAATAAAAAAATATACAAATGACAAGTGTGGTAATGATACACTCCCTTGTTATTATTACAACCGGACGTTAAATATGTTTATTCCTAGTATGTTTTTTATAAAGGTAAACAATAAACCTTACTGGATTAAAAACTGATAACTGTAAGTGATTAATAATTTTATCACTATTTATAAACAGTCATATATTGAATATCCAAATCAAGAACTAATAAATATCTATAATATTTAATTCGGATGAAAAACTCTTTTTTAATAGGAGATGCCAATCGATAGTGCAATAGTAGATTTTCTATAAGCTTGTGAATTTAAACGAAGGTAAATAAAAACCGGTTTCAACTGCACGGACAAATTTAATTTGCTTTTTCTTTCAACATTTTAACATAATTTTTCATTATTTTTAGGTCATTTTATATACGATGTACTTGGGCAAAACTCTAAAAGGCGCAATTTGGGAACCAAGACTTCATCATCAGTTATCACCAAATGTCCTCGAATATGAGACTTCATTTTCTAAAGTAAATATCGGCTATAATTCACATTAAAAAAAATGTATTTCAAATTATACAGGGTAGAGCATCTAAATAACTTGTAGAGAATGATAAAAAATAAGAAATAATAACTTTTCCACAGCAGGTTTATTGCACTGGTGATGTGCAACAAATTTTCATTTCCTTGTTCCTTATTGAAATTGAATTTTAACAACGCAGCAAATGAAGCACTTAATGTTAAAAAAGTTAAGTAATACTGAACTGAAAATCACCCTTCCAATCTAACTTGCCACTCCTTTATGATGTTTAGAAAGTCTCTGTATAGTTCGACGATCATTTTAAGACACTCTTTAATTAGAAACTAATTTTAGTATTTTTATGGCATTTAGAATTTTTAGGTAAAACTCTTTATTTCAAGAGAAATATTCATCGTTCAGTACTTAATAATAGGAAAATCATTGTTAAATAATCTATCAAATACTTATAGAAAGAATATGACGAATTATCTATTATACCGGTATAATAACAATATTTCGATGTAGTAATTATCTTGAGCCTACAACATTATTAACACTTAAGGTCTTTTAGGTGGAAAGAAAGGCAGTCTTTTTATTGACATTGTTTCTGACTTTACAGGGATCTGGTCTTTATTACAAATAAGAAACTGATTCTTGTATTTACTGAAGCCAGGATTAATAGGAAGAGCCAGACGTAGAAGTGGTCAGATGGTGAGGGAAAAAATATATCTTCGAGGTGAAATTACAAATTTAGCAGAAAGCTTTGGAGCAAATATATGCGGAGGTGGGGAAAAGTGGAAAAAAATGAGAAAGAGAATTGTGGAAGAAAGGGAGATGAAGACCTGTTAATTTACGAATGTATAGGAAATATATATATATATATATATATATATATATATATATATATATATATATAGATAGATAGATAGATAGATAGATAGATATGAACACACCTAAAGACAAATTACACAAATGAGATTTTCATGAAAAGAAGACAGCTGATAATAGTAAAGATAGATAATAAAGGAAAGGAAGCTAATAACAAATAAAAACAGGGGAGTTAAAAGTTAAAAAGGGGAATCAGAAAGCTCAAAGTAAGTAAAGAAGAAAATTGAGGATTAATTAGTAAAATGATTGTAATGTCAACAATGATTGTAATTGAAACGAGTATCTGGGTGTGAAGGGAAGACTTAAGATGATAAGTTAAATGAAGGACAGTTAGTTAGAAAAAGCAAATCAAAGGTTATGAGTAAAAAAAAATGAGAGCAGAATATAAGAAGAGAAGGCTTAAAAACTATAGATGGATGTAAAGAAGGAAATATGTGGATATTGGAATCGGAATTGAAGTGAAGAGAACTATTGTCATATAAAGTTATTGAAAGATTTTTTTTATCTGAGATCACTGCATTGATACATTAAAAATTCAGAGCATTATGAGAGTTATATTCTGGTATTTCCTGTTGCTGTTGAGTTGTTCCATCAATGCATCTACTTTATCCTACGTCATTTTCAAAAACCATAAGATGATAAAAATGTTTCCTTGTCATGCAAAAGTAAGTATCGTAATCTGAACTCCATTTAAAACTTAATTTTTGGGTCCGGGTTTGAGACTTATAAATATGGCAAGAATAAATGCTATATTGTTGAAAGAGTTTCATCAATTGGGAGGTGGCATAAGGAATGCACTATGTAATGTTGCATGATGGTGGTGCTTCTCTCGTGCTCGTTCAATGACTGTAGTCGCAATTTCTTTTATCACCTATGATCGAATAGATTTGGGGCCCTATTCTTGGTCGAACTGTCAGGCAACTTGTCTTTTCTAATCGACGAACCATGCGGACTACTGCACATGATATCAATGAACCTCTTCGGAATGTCTTGCGATGTGTTGACACTACTCTGGTTTCTGGTAAAATAAATATATATTATTGTTATACCTTTAACTGTCATGTGACATATGCCATATGGAAAAGTTTTCCGATTCACCAATGACACATTTACTCTATTGGCATGATGATTTTTGGCACTATTTATTTGCAAAAACTGTTCCGATGGTTTAGGAAGTATTCGTACCAAGTTTGTTTGCGTTTTCTTCACTTGATCTCTCTGCAGATGGCCATGAAGAGATATATTTATAATCACCAGTATTTTCAATATTGCACCTTCAGTATTTCAGTTTATGATGAGATATAGCGAAATGTTTGGAGCAATTTCTGTATCAATTGTTAGCTGATATGCATTATTTTATAGATGGACACAATTGGCGCATTTTTATTGTAGCCGTAACATTCTTAATCCTGCCATGTTTTATTGCTTCATCCTGCTTCACTTTTCCAATGATGTGTTTGCTATTTAATTAGGAATTCCTTGACAGTTATCTTAACCCTTTATTGAAATGGAATCGCACAAATTCGGAATGTGTTTTTTTTTTATTTACACTTGAGTACACCGTTATAAAGTTGCACTGGTGAGATGTTGAATACAGTTCTGAATAATTACAGTTCTGTTGTGGTGCACGAATTGTCTCTTTAATAAAAGCTTAAAAGTTCACATAGTCTTTCAACTGTTACTGGTTTTCTTTATTAGAAATATAATTAATCAAGTTGTCGTAGTGATTGCGTCACACTTGATTGTTGAATAAGTATTTACCTTGAAGCACCATAAAATCTTCGAGTTGCAGGAGTTAATATCTAATCGAAGCACTCTTGTATTTACGAAGCACTATAATCCACTTAATTCCTACTGAATAAAAGCTCCTTTAATTTAAAGTCACTTTATGAACTTCTTAGCTCAAGTAGAACTTCTTAGTTGAATTTAAATAAAATTCTAACGTTCAAACACAAGATTTTTAAATTAACATTTAATTAGTTCCTTTCCAGTCCACTTTAGCGGTTAACGTATCTACACTAAAAGCATATGATGAATTTTAGCACTTCCTTGGTCTTATGACTTCCCACTAACGTTGAAATTCTTTAAGATTTAATTAAATTATTAATTAATTAATTAAAATCTCTTTAACGTGCCTTTATAATAATTACCATTGCTCACAATTAGCACATTTCCATTAATTAAAACATAAAATATATACAACGTTTCAAACCCTCATCATGTTATTGCAGGGTCCTTTTTCAAGTATCTTGATCCTAAATTAAAAACTGGTCCTCCATGTTTGGAGTCGTCGGTAAGAATGACCGCAGATTTACCAAGGATACAGAATCTTCCCCTAGTGTGGGTGACGCTAATAACTGTAAAGGAAACAGTTGTCTGCTAGTGATCAAAGGCGCTTTTATTAATGAATTATTTTAATAAATTATTTCGTGAAGTGGAAAAAACAAAACAAAAAAAACTGGATATTACAGACCACATTCTATGACATTGGTGGTAGAGAGGTCTTGGTTGTAACTTTTTTGAATCCTCATCATACCAGATTCGTAGAATTTTCTCAGATACGCGTCATTTCTCGTTCCAAAAATAATAGGATTATTTATGTTCAATTTATGGTTATTCATTTTACAGTGAGATGCTGTGTGATAGGCTAAATTTTCTTTTTTAACCGCGGTGTCATGCTCATTTAACCGCTTACTTAAACAGCGTTTTATGAAATGTGTTGAGAGACATGAGAGAAATAAAAAGATTTTAGTAATGTAGATTCTGCTCTTCTTTGTGTTTTTAATAAGTAAAATCAAATCACGAATGACAAAATGAGATTTTATTAATGGGATACTGTAGTATCTTGAAATATTTAAAGGAAAATTTTAAGATTAGTGAATCGACACAAGTAAATATACAATTACCTTGACACTTTTCCTTTGTGAAGAAGAGATTTAACGTACCTGATGATTCTAAGAAATGAGTAAACAAGCGAAGACAGAACGCTACAAGAAAGGATTCGCACCCTGAGTTGTCACCGGGAAGAGACTGGGACGGACCGTTTCGTCCTTTTTAGGACTCATCAGCTAGCCCGGGATACTAACCTCTCGCACCTTCTGAGTCTGTCATCGGTGGAGTTTGGCTTGCTGATGAGTCCTAACAAGGACGAAACGGTCCGTCCCAGTCTCTTCCCGGTGACAACTCAGGGTGCGAATCCTTTCTTGTAGCGTTCTGCCTTCATTTTTCCTTTGTATTGGTTTCACTACATTCAAAAATAAAGAAACATAAAAAGCAGCAGTTTAAGGAAAATAGTTTCAAGTTCTTTCAGAAATTTCTTTTCTTTTTCTAAATACATCAAAATAGAATCTATATTACCAAAACATTCACAAATTACCATTAACTTCAGGTCACAAGTTAACAATTTGTTGCACTATCAGGCTCAAATGGAGTAACGGGCCCCCTCCCATGTTATGTTCAAAAGCATAGACTATATTATTTTATATAAACTGTAGCCTTAATTATAAAAAATAGTGTAGAAGTCGTAGGCTAATTCATAATTTTTTTTTTCGATTAACACCTCAGCCAGGGCCTGTTTGACAGCCGGGCCCCGGTGCTGATGGACCTTGTGGGGTCTCTGCGCACTATTCACATACGAGAACCCTTATCGTCGTGTAAAAAAAAAATAACCTTTTCTACACTGTAGAAAACATGTACATTGTACTATAAGTTATGACTGTTTTTACTGTAAGATAATATTTTGCTGATATTTGTCAGAAAACTGACAAGATATGTTTAGTTTACATTAATTAGTTTTTTGACAATGTGCTAATTGAGTTATGGTCAATTAATTTTATCTCTATACGTCAATTTTAGTATTGGAAGGATTTGGTATTGTTTAATTTCTTTATACAATGACTAGCTTTGTAGATTCTGAATATTGATTTGCAATCCTTCTATTTCGAGGAGGACCCATTATAGCATTAAATATGATCACTGTTTTGTTCTGAATATTTGAAAGATTTAAAAACCTAGCAACAGTAAAATCTTAATAATATTTAACACTTATTTCAGGAAGTTCTGTCAGATCTTAAACTCTTAGGCCACGACATGAGGGATATGGCGAAGGAAGATGAATCTCAAGTTCTTGCAATTTACCGTTATATTGGACGCTTGTATGCAGAGTGTGATCCCCGAAGGGACGGCTCTTTCGCTGGATTTCAACAAGATCTAGAACAACCTCAGAATATTTCTCAGTGCCATAAATGCATTCCTCGAGCAGATTATCCACTAGTACAAGAGTTCGGGGTATGGAGATGTCACAATTGTCGTGATAAATTTGATCAATGTGTCTGGTGCTTGGATGAACCTGGTGACTGCTACTTCTGTCCAAAAGATATGGGAGAAGACTGCGTCCTTTGCGAAGGTCCAATTTGTATTTCATGCATAAAAGATTTATCAGAAACATTCGAGAGTAGGAAAACAGAAGCAAGATGTGTGGATTGCCCAATAGTACAACCACACGACTACTACTATGAAGATATCAATGAAATAATGAAGATATCAATGAAATAATGAAGATATCAATAAAATGTAATATAATTATGGATTTAATATTTTTTGGATTTCCTGTCTTTCTTTTGAATTTGATATATAACTTTTAAATTTTCATCTATTTTGTTATTTTCATACACTATTATTTCAGGTTTTATAATGTCAAGATTTCTGTTATCACAATCGAAATGACTACAACTTTTGTTTAATGCTCTGAAAATAACGAATTCTATTTAGGTTTTGAGAATTGATTTATTTTATTAATAAAAATAATATTTTGTAGTCTTGTTTGTAAATTATCTCATATTTGCATGTGTTATGATATTTGTGTTAAAAGAATGTACGTCTTTTTCATGCTTTCTAACCCTTGTTTCAGCTTTATTAGATCTCTGATGTATTTGCAAAGAGCTGTTCTGCTATCAGTTAATTCTAAATGTTTTGTAAAAAATGAATGTAACATTTTAACAATAAATGAGTTTAACAATAAATGTTAGTAACAATATGTGGCAATACTATAATACTTTGATAATATTACAGAACATGCGAACATTTCATTACTGAACATGCAAACTTACTATTCCACAGGAACATTTTTATCCTCTTGTTTCTTCATTTGTCAAGTTGTGTCTTTGTCAATTTGTTTGTTTGTTTATATTAGACTCTATTTATATAAAGAGTCGATGTTAAAAAGTTATAATAGAACTTGTAATGAGCCTCAGATTAACATGTTTGAACCAGAACAATTGGATCTCCAAATTGGTTATTACATGAATCTCTCGGTGAATTAACACTACAAGCAGTTTTCACGCTTCATCAAACGAAGATGAGTTTGTCAAAAATCTTGTGATAACTTGAGAAAAATGAGAAAAATGCTGTTCTTATTCATGAATTAATTGCGGTCGAAGCATAGAAAAAGTATGCTTTCCCTGAGATATTAAAAAATGATTTTGATCCAGAGTTTTCATTCCCATTATATACAGTACTGTATCATGAGGCCGTTATCGTTAACTTACTGGAAACAATCATGTATTGCAAGGAATATTGTGAAGCAGCAGAATACGTAATCTTGGATCTTGTTGACTATTGCCACAGAAAAATAGTCCAGCTAATAACAGACTACGAAAATAAAGAAGTTGTTTCCAGTTATGAAGACAAAGACGCTCGGTTATCGATGGACATCAGAACTTTGAGAGTCATTAAGGAAACAAGATAAACAATTGATATTTGGAATCACTATGAAAGTACTGAGTATCCTTCGCTACATTACAGATCAGTTTGAAAATTTGCAGTTCAGCGTTGAAAATCGTCTACTGAACACCCATGATTTCCCTACTGTTTCAGTATCAGTTCTGGAAATTTCTCCGTGGACAAAGAAAAAAGATGGAACTGTCCAGAAATACATAGATGGACGGTGGAAGAAACTTTCTCCAGTTGAAATACCAAAGCTCACCAAAACTGAAGACCAGATCTGGATAGCACTATTATACATGTTAACTGACGGCGAATGCCAGAAGAAATATGAAATGTCTTCATCAAGGAAAAACAGGTTGCTAAAACTCTGACCTTTCCTAACCGATGTTTTGGTTGATCAGTTGCCACCTTTGGCCATTCTCTGTAAATATGTGGATCACTTGGCCATTCAAGATCCTCCTCCTCCTCCTCCGAAGAGAGCAATTATTCTTGAAACGATTCCAGAAATTTAGGAAAAGCTGTCGAGGTACGGTACAAAGAGGTGGAAGTCAATTGCTGCCCGACAATGTATTTTGAATCCAATAATGACTTTATGAAACGTTTTGCAAAAAGGCTTTCCAACATGTACGATTTGGATGTGCTGGATAGTCTCCTTCCTGATGCTGCGAAGTGTGCTGTATATGGGGAACCAGCACCAGTGAAATGCTCCCATTGTAAAAATGAGTGGTATTGTAGTAGATTGTTTTTGTTTTGAGATATAGAATGTACTTAGATTCAAATGCGCATAAATTGAGGAATGTGAAGTATTTAATACAATGAACCAAATGTTGACGTAATAACTGTCAGATTTCCAGATTTTGAGGCAGATATTTTAATTGAGAAAAGTTCTTGTGCATCTGAATTTTAGCTTTAAAGCAAATGTCGTTCAGCCTTTGGACCTTCTTCGAGGAACGCGACATTGCTTTCGAGTGTATTTAGCCAGGCAACACCTTGATGGAATACAATGAGCCACAAGGTTCTTTCCCATTCGACCTGTATGCCAGTAGTAGGAGTCATCCATTTTTCTTTACCTGATATAACCCATTTCGATGCCAGTCATCAGTGCGAATCTATAGCGCAGCTCAACTGGTTATCATGAAGTAGCTGAACTCTATAGGCTACATATTTGTGGAAGTTACTACGTCATAAATAAATTTGTAAAATTTAGGTTAGAATCTTGCTAGAAACTTGAGAGAGAATTTGGTAAATGTTAAATGTCAAAATAAAGGCTTATTTGTGAAAAAAATAAAACTTCCCTTCCAAGTCTACAATAGATCACATCACATATACGGCCACGAGACACGTTCTCTCTTTTTTCTAACAATAACTACAACATAGCTTGCATGCTATGAAACTGAATAAAGGAAAGCTCTGATTTTGGATATTGAATTGTCAACTAAAAACGAAAACCTCCAAATGAAAGTTTTTTTTTTTTTTTTATAAACTGAATAACAGATTACAAATGTAAATCTTAGTTAGTTCTGAATTAAAAGAACAGACGATTCTTAAATTAAATATTTATTAATAAGTTAAAAGATTACTACTATTGATAAATAAACCTTTAAATAACTTACTGTAATGTGGATTCTAATTTCCTACATTACAAACTTGTAATAACAGTGATGGAATTTTACAGTAGTATTTCAGCATCGTTCAGTTCCCATACGATGTAGATTTAAGAAAGTAAATGTACCTGTTTTCCTTGAAAATTTCATATTTCTTCTGGCATTCGCCGTCAGTTAACATGTGCAATATTGCTACCCATATCTGGCCTTCAGGTTTTGGTGAGCTTTGGTATTCTTTTAAAACTAAAAAAAATATGAGGTAAAACTTAAGAACACGGTAACACTGAATTTTTATCAAGACCCAGATAAGGTAATTTTTATAAAAGAGGAAGTACATTAACGTAAGGAAAAATAAAAATTAAAAAAATTAAAATAAAGTTAATTCAACAAATGGTGGTCGCTTCACCCTTTTTTAATGTTCAGCCTTTGTAGCATGATGCAAGTACAAACAAACAAAAGGACACTCAAAAGAAAACCGTTCAAGTGGAAGCAAGACTTGATCAATCAAGAAGTGAATGTCCTTATACATTCTAATACATCCAACGAAAACAAATTCTGTACAGAGTTATTCCATATTAATTCATCAATTTTCGTTGTTGTCGTCCGACTGATCATTTTTAATTTTTAGCATGGAACAACCTCTGAGAGCACAATACTTTTTTTTTAATTTACAAAAAATGTTGCTGCTAATTGTAGGAAATTGTTTATTGACAGTCAAAAAATATCATTTTAGGTCATTGTTCTATGAGCTCTAGCAATGCATTTTAATTAATAGAATTGTCAAAAGGGATCATTAGAAAGGTTAAAGGGTAAACTTTTTTTTGATAACACATTTATTTTTGGAATCAAAGTCAGACTTAAGAATTGTTCTTTTTTGCAACTTTTTGGTTTGAAACTGATAACAAATCACTTTAATTAATAGATCCCTCTTTTTAATTTGTAATACTTAAACATCAGTAGTAAATGTATAAAAAAAAAATTAAAACGTTACTGGCAGTGCATCATTACGAAAACAATTTCCTTAAAAATTGAAAAATTCTGAAATGTTGCAGTTTCAGGATTAGAAAATCCATGTTTCGAGGATTAAAAATCTGAAACAAATTAAAACAAAAAGTCCTTTTTATATTTTTCGTAGGAAAAATAAATCGTCTTGTTACTCCTGATGGTTGATGAATTATAAGGCCTTGACTTTAGTAAAAAACCTCTTTTGATTCTCATAGGCCTAATGCATTGCTCTCGCAGTGCCCCCAATTGGTGTAACATAAGCATCGTGCTTTCTCATACATGACACAGTAGATCTTTTAAATGTACTCTGAAATATTTGTTTTCCCCGAAACCAAAATTTCTCTTAAATTGTTCTTCATACGAAAAACAGGTTCAGAATTTAAAGGCAGATTTTGAATCTGTTAATGCTTTCAGTCGACTTTTACTTGGCATTCTTTGTTTTTTTTTTGTAAATAAATCAAAAGCCTAACTCAAACCATACTCAAAGGTTGACAGTTATCACATGTAAATTTTGTCAAAATTAAAAATGGTGAGGCGGATGACAACAAACGAAATTTGTTGAATTAACATGGAATGACTACACAGAATTTATTTTCGCTAGATCAAAGCATGTGAGAATATATAAGGACATTCCTTTTTTATTATTAACACGTTTTATTAGCTCGCTTTCTTATCTATCCGTTTGTTCGGTACAAATTTTGGAATAGATTTTAAATTAACTTCCCTATGAGCTAGCGACTTGAAACTTTAGACATAGGTCAGAACTGGATGACAATGCAATATTAACTCGCATTCTTAACATTAACATTGTCTGTTCGTTAGGGAACCATAATTCTTCGGATGACAGGTCGCATAAATCTACGGCGCTAAGTTGCCGAAGCGCGCTATCAGTGTTTTTGCAAATGGCCGCATGGCGCTGCACTGCATTGCCGACGACTGGTAATAATATATCAATCTGTTTACTGTTTTACCATGTTTTTATTTAATAATAATAATATTAATAGTGAATAGTGCATTAATGACAATTTCTTCGATGGTCAAGGAGATGCCACCCAACGCAAGCGACGCCTAAAGAAGGAGAAGCAAAAACGACAAGAGAAGAGAAACTGAAATAAACCTGAGATTTATCACATGTCTCTGTTATAATCTCATGAAAATGTTTACAATCGATTGCAAAAAAAGGAGAAAAAATAATTAATGATAATATATTGCCTTGAATTTACGTTTTCGCATTTTATGTTTTCTTGCGATATAACTTAAAAACATTTGAATGTGATTCATTCTCAAACAAATTAATAGAAAATTTTCCCGAAATGTACGATATTATAAAATGAACACGTCTTCAATTTGGTTATGTAATATTTACTTTGCTTTGTAAGTGTTTAGAGTGAATTTTGTGTGCATGAATTTGCACATACGTATAGGAGGTGGTGCAAATGTGGAAACCCACTTTGTTTATTTAACATATATTTTTTTTGTTTTTGTTTTATTTTACTGAAAATTTACCTAAACTTACCTTGTAATCTCTTTCAAGTAAAAATAATACTAATAAATATAAAAAGTTAATTTTAAAAGAGTAAAAATTAATTTTTTGATTGTACAACATTTTTAGGAAACTACAAAAAGTGTGGGTAATGTGGAAACACTCTAAAATTAGTATAGATTAAGGATTTTGAATAAAGTAACACTATTTTAACAACTATTTTATATACGTTTCTATTATAAAAGAAACACAATCTTCAGGTGACATATCGAAACGTGCAAATCTCCGAAGTGTCATCTGAGGCACTTTGAACTCTTTAACTGCTCTTCTTAATCCCGTATTCTTTTCCCTAACGGCTATTACAGCCTTAATCATGTTTTCTGCATCCCACTTCTTTAAAATGGCTTTTAGTTTCCCACCAATGTGCTACCGTGGCATCTCAATAAAAAATGCTTAGCACATTAGAAACATTACATCCAATGTGGGTATTGTGGAAATGTTTCTACAAAACCCACAAGTGCATGTATCCACATTACCCACACATTAGCCATTTTGAATTTGATAAATTTATGTTAAGAAACTATTGGTTTAGGTTTGATTTAAAACCGCCAGTACCTTCTATGCATGTCCCTGTATTAATTGCATGATATTAATTATGGTACCTAGGAGACAGATAGACTGCATAATAAAATGAAACTTGCCTCTACAAAGTTTTGAAAAACTCGACAACATAACTTGATGCACTACATCACGTCCATTGCTCCACTAATTGCCAGCGCTTCTATTGGGATAAAGATAAACAACTAAAACTATTTGCCGCTCATTCCACTACAGTACAGCACTCTACAAGCCAAATACTAGATGTTCCACATTACCCTCATGCTTCCACATTTGCACCTCCTCCTCTACATCGAATCTGAATCTGCAGTGACTTGTAAATCAATAACTTCCTCAACGTCAAAAGAATTATCATTTTTGAGTGACCCATATGGAAGCTATTGTGATAGCGACCGATTTTGGTAGCGACCAAAATCGGTAGCTACTGTGTTTGTCGTGTCCGTCCGTCTGTCCATCTCCATCAACTCCCGAACGGAAGGTCGGATCGATAAACGGATTTCACCATCGTGTTCAGAGGCCCAATCAACGTAGGAATAGTGTATTTTCAGGGGCCAACGCTCTCCCATGTTTGAGATATTTTGGAATTGTTTTCACTGGATTTTCTCTATTAGCTTAAATGTTAAATATGCAACCATCTCATTTCATTTGTCAGCTAAAGCTTGATGTAAGCAATACGTATATGGGTCTCTGACTCATATACTGAAAGGTTGTCGGTTCGAATCCGTAAATCTACCTTTTTTTTTAATTTTTTATTTTTTGTTGATTTTTTTTCTTGATCTTCTTATCTAAATGTCGGCGTGTTTTCTTTTGGTAACTTTAAATTTTTAGTTTTCCTTACGTTAATGTACTTCCTTTTTTTATTATTATTTTTAATTTGTTTTATTATTATGGGTCGCCCTTAAATTTATGCTTTAGCAAAAAATTATATTCACTTGTTTTTTCTTTATTAATTCCATCCATCCTTCATACATTTCTAATGATACAACTCTCCCATTATTCTTTAAAAATTGATCCCCATGACTAGAATTCTCTGAGTTACCTTTTCAAATTTCTGCATATAAACTCGTACGAATTGCATGGTGATTATATTTCGATTCTGTCTGATGGATACATCAGAAAAACACAAATAATTCACTGAAACGTTGAGCGAGATGCTCAGTGACTGAGTCTGCCAAGTCTTACTATTTCACTTGACTATTTTCCTTCTTTGTTTGTTTGTCTGTGGATTATTTTGTCCGTTTGACTGCTTCTATCAGCATCATGCTAAAATGGATTTCCATCCAATTTGGTTCGTAGTTTCTTAATGGTTCAACATAAGCTCATTTGGTTTCGTCTTCACTCCTCCCATTCCTCAAAACCCGAAATCCCTCACTTAAACTGCAAGAAGGATTTCTTTATAATTTCATACGATGCTTATTTGTAGTCCATTTATAATATGAGCACGATTACTTTGATCTTCATCCCTCAACTCCTCGAAATCGATATACCAGCACTGCATCCTCATCTTCCACTAAGCGTTTACGCACTTTATATATAGACGGGTAGGTATGTACAACTCGCCGTGGCCAATTCGCCGCGAAATAATGTAATTCTAGAAACTTGAGTTAGGACTTTATTTTATCTTCATGGGGATAAATTCGTTATTATGACAAATACAACTGATAAGTATAGTAGTATACTTTATTTGATTATTTAAACAAAAAAATTGTTTATCTGCCTTAAATTCGTAGAAATTTAAAAAAAAAAATAGGGGATTAAACTTAAGAACAAGGTAACACCAAGCTTTTATCAAGCCCAGGTAAGGTAATTTTTATAATAATTCAATATAAATATCCTGGAGGAGATCATACCTCACCTTATCTAACATACAGCTAATTGGTTTTGTTTTATTTACAAAAAAACAAAGAATGCCAAGGAAAAGTCGACTGAAAGCATTAACAGATTCAAAATCTGCCTTGAGTTCTGAACCTGTTTTTCGTAAGAAGAACAATTTAAGAGAGAGAGAAGGTTTTGGGAAAACAAATAATTTCAGAGTAAATTCAAAAGATCTATAGTGTCATGTATGAGAAAGCATGGTGCTTATGTTACACCAATTGGTGGCACTGCGAGAGCAATGCATTAGGCCTATGAGAATCGAAATACGTTTTTTACTAAAGTCGAGGCCTTATAGTTCATCAACCCTCATGAGTAACAAGACGATTTATTTTTCCTATATAAAAAGGACTTTTTATTTGAAGACGATTTATTTGACGATTTATTTGAAAATACATAAAAAGGACTTTCTATTTTAATTTTTGTCAGATTTTTAACCCTCGAAACATGGATTTTCTAATCCTGAAACTGCAACATTTCAGAATTTTTTTAATGTTTTTAAGGAAAATTTTTTCGTGGTGATGCACTGCCAGTAACGTTTTATTTTTTTTCTACATTTACTACTGATGTTTAAGTAATACAAAAAAGAGGGATCCTTTTTTCTGACCCTTTAAGCTTTCTAATGAGCCCTTTTGACAATTCTATTAATTAAAATAAAATTGCTAGAGCTCATAGAACAATAACCTAAAATGACATTTTTGGACTGTTAATAAACAATTGCCTATAATTAGCAGCAACATTTTTTGTAAATAAAAAAAACGTATCGTGTGTTGTACTCTCAGAGGTTACCATATGCTAAAAATTAAAAATTGTCAGTCGGACGACAACAACCGAAAATTGATGAATTAATAAGGAATAACTCTCTACAGACATCATAGCAGACACGAGATGGATAATGTGTAAGTCATACTAAGCTTTGGGAAACATTGGAGAGTATGGATGTACCGGGCCACCTGATTTGCCTGATTAAGAATTTGTATAAGGATCAAGAAGCAACAGTCCGTACAGAGTACGGCGATACAGAATGCTTCAAAGTTGGAAAAGGTGTTAGACAAGGCTGTATCCTTTCACCATTCCTGTTTAATCTCTATGCAGAAGCCATTTTTAATAAAGCTGGACTTGCTGATAAGGAAGGAATAAAAATTGGAGGAAGAGTCATCAACAATCTGCGATATGCTGATGACACTACGTTAATATCAACTAGTTTGGAAGGAATGAAAGGTCTTTTGGAATATGTCCAACGAGAAAGCGCTAACATGGGACTCTTGATCAACACCAAAAAGACAAAGATTCTGACTACGTCCGTGTACCCCGGAAACATTATGGATTTGGATGGTTTTAAAGTGGAGGTGGTAAAGGACTTCAACTTACTCGGCAGCATGATCACCTCCGAGGCAACTACATCACCGGAGATCAGGAGAAGAATAGCTATGTCAAAGTCAACGATGAAGTCACTGGATAGAGTTTTCAAATCAAAAAACATCTCTCTAACGATCAAGAAAAGACTTGTACAGAGTCTGGTCTTTTCTGTGTTCATCTACGGATGTGAAAGCTGGACGACAAAGATACGAGACAAAAGACAGATTGATGCCTTGGAGATGTGGTGCTGGAGAAGAATGTTATCGATACCATGGACAGCTCGAAGAACGAACAAATCAATTTTGGATGAAATCAAACCGGACATCTCACTCGGTTCTAGGATCACCAAATTACGTCTTGCCTACTTTGGACATATTATTAGGTGTGATAGATCTTTAGAGAAGGATATTATGTTTGGAAAAATAGAAGGCTCTAGACGAAGAGGAAGACCAGCAACCAGATGGCTTGACACTATTACAACTACGACAGAAATGACCCTGGCCGATCTTTGTGAACTTGCACGTAATCGTTCTTCCTATAGATCGTTCATCCATCAGGTCGCCAAGGCTCGGAATCGAGTGAAAGGCCATGATTGATTGATATTTGTATGTGAATGTATCTATGATATTCACTTCTTGATTGATCAAGTGTTGCTTCCACTTGAACGGTTCTTTCTTGTTTGTTTAAATGTCCTTTTTACGGCCCCTAGTTACAGTTTGCCTGTAAAACATAGGGAACCGCTCTTAGTTTTATGCTGGATTTCACACTGATGTCACACTCTGTCGTGGCCAAACGGTTAGAGATATTAAAATGAAACCTTCACCATTGTGTTTAGCATCAAAAAGTAGGTGACCACGTCCAAAAAATCAGGCCTACAGGACCACTACCTGATCCCCAAAGGCGTTTTTAATTCAATTTTTAGCGGCCCCTGTTACAGCTTGCCTGTTAAATATAGGATGTCACACTCTCTTGTGGCCAAACGGTTAGAGATATTCGAATGAAACCTTCACCATTCTGTTCAGCATCAAAAAGTAGCGACCACGTTTTAAAAATCAGACCTGTAAGACTACTCCATGACTGGATTTTGGGGGGTCAAAAAATGGTATGCTTGCTGGATGTCACACTCTGTCGTGGCCAAACGGTTAGAGATATTAAAATGAAACCTTCGCCATTGTGTTAAGCATCAAAACGTAGGGGACCACGTTCAAAAAATCGGATCTGTAGGACCATACCCTGACCGGATTTTGGGGCGGGGGGGTCAAAAATGGTATGCTTGCTGGATGTCACTCTCTGTAAGGCCAAACGGTTAGAGATATTAGAATGAAACCTTCACCATTGTGTTCAGCATCAAAAAGTAGGTAACCATGTATAAAAAAATCAGACGTCTAGGACCACTCCCCGACCCTCAAGGCGTTTTCTTTGTTTTAAAGGCGTCCTAAAAAGAAAGAAAATGCCTTGTGGGGTCAGGTAGTGGTCCTAGACGTCTGATTTTTTTGGACGTGATCACCTACTTTTTGATGCTGAACACAATGGTGAAGGTTTCATTGTAGTATCTCTAACCGTTTGGCGACTACAGAGTGTGACATATGTTAGCGGCCCCTAGGTTACTGCTTGTCTGTAAAACATAGGGGACCGAAACTTTTACCATTGTGGTCAACATCAAAAAATAGGTGACCACGTCCAAAAAAATCAGACCTCTAGGACCATACCCTGACCGGAAGTTGGGGGTCAAAAGTGGTCGCTTCCGATAAAATTTTGTTATGGGATCGTTTTGCTTGTGACACTGTCTAAAAGCATTAATTATCTTGTATTTGTTTGTACTTGCATCATGCTACAAGGGCTGGTCAGACTTCTTAATATTAAAAAAGGGTGGGGCGACCAACATTTGTCAAATTCTCTTGGAATTACCCTACAATGATTGACTCTTGGATTTTTTTTTTTACCTGCTTCTTTCGAATCTCAATTTTAGTAAGGTTCTACTCCTCTGTATGACATTGACTAAAACAGAGAAGCATATCACAATGTTCCTTTTATCGATAAAACTCAAATGTATTGGATACAATTCAAAGTATTTTGTGCGCAGTCGTTTATGAAAAAGGCACATAACCGGGTTGGTAAAACTGTGTTCGATCCTCTATATAAGGCGGACATTTCTTTATGTTTCTTCGTTTCGAATAGTCTTAGAATGCACTGAATCTCTGCGAAATAAGGACTGGAAGTATTTCATGGGGTTAAAGGCGGTCAGACATTGAATGAATCCCTTCATCTCAATTTCTAATTAAGGTAATTAACTCAGCAATTGAGTAAAAAAAAACAAGCATCATTTACATTTTTGCCTATTAAAGTTATTATTGTAAAACTCAGTTATAAAATTCAAAAAAAAAAAATAAATAAGTATCTACTTTTCCGTTGTGGAAATCGTGTGTTTCATGCATCACATTGTCAAAAAAAACTAGCAGGAACAAAGTTCCAACAGATCTTTACCCCCTTCTATTGTATTGGACCACGGTGACAAACGAATTCAAAAAACAAACAACCAAAGCGAATAGATATTTATGTTTCCTGAGTTTTTATATTTGAGCTCTCTAATTAATTCGAGCGATTACGCAAATATAAATAGGTTTAAGGCAGAGAAAAGAAACTAGCATTATAAAAGCAATGAGACAGGCAAAGGAAGGTTTGAAGGTTCACAATTTGCAAATGTGAACGAAAATTTGTGAGGGGATTACTAAGGGACTACCTTTAATCTTCCTTTACATTCCCATTGCTTTTAAAATGCTGGTTACTTTTTCTGCATTATTTGGACACATTTAAATGGGAGGGAATGCTTTAAATTAAAGTGGAAAGATGGAGTTGTTTCAGAGTGATGCGGGTACAAACAGATAGACAGACAAGCAGAAAAGACAGAAAATCTTGAAGTGGAAGGTAAGATTCAGTCAGTTAGGATTTTTTGTTTGTTTCACTGTGGTCAATTGGCTGATATGCCTGAATCGAGGTTCGAATCTAGATACGTGGATATTTATTTTCTTTCCTATTTTTGTGTCCTTTTTTCTACTCTTTCTTTCCTTTCTGCAGACCATTTGTTAATTCTAGAGTTGGTACAATGAGTCCTTCCAGTCTCAGTACTAGTGATTCCATGGCCCTTAATGTAGAATAGAAAGATATTAGATTTTTAAATTTCATTCAATGTAATTTTGGATCAGATGGTTAATTTAACTGAATATTAAATTTCAATGAACTGAAAAATCCTTTGTAGTAGATGCTTCTCTGAATTATAAAGTATTGTTTCATCCGTAGTTAACAATGCGTTACAATAGTTCTCGTTCTCAAAAATGTAAATAGAAACATTACAATTCCAGTTAGTGACATTTGCTGATTGCATTTTAACTGTTGTTGCATTTTAAATAATGTCTGAATATGAAAGAATCTTCTACGCAAGCCTTACTGAAAATTAATTCTACGTTGCAGAACTATCGCTAAATCATTCAAAACTGTGCAGATATACTAGAAGAACTAGAAAATGACTGAGTATGTGTTAATTTGAGATAATGTAGTCTTTACAGTAATTCAAAAAGAAGTTTTTTCAAGTCTTTTACTGTCATTATAACAGTTAAAAGAAAACTTGTAACAGTATTTCAAAGCAAAAAAATTAAGCTAAATAAGGCTTAACATAGAATCTAATTATATTTCACATTCTTAAAAATCTTAAATGCATACATTTAGTCTGGATCCAAAATGAAAGGGATTCTTTAATAATTTATTACGATTATTATAAGATTAAGAAGTTGATTTTAAAAAGTAATATTGTGTTTATAGTGTATTCACCTGTGTGTTATATGTAGCGTTGGATAACTGTTTACGGTTTTTTTTTCTCTCTTAAATTAGCATCTGAATAGGATATAAGTTTGAACGAGAATTGATCGGAAAAGAAAATTAAAAATCTGTCACTACTAAACTAATATTAAACATCAAAATTAGCTTAGAATGTAAAACAAATATCCTGCCTACTTTTCCACATAATCATCTAGGAGAACGCATCTTTTTGCTACCCTAGCATCAACTTCTCTATGCCCTTTCTATAAAATTTTCAGTTCAAATGGGAAAAAGAGTTATTTATGGCATTATTTAATACGCTGATCCAAGTCAAGGAGATGCATTTCATTCATAGCGGAAGTTTATCATGACACGTCAAAAATGAAAGAAAACCATCACTTTTCCTCTGCTAAAGAATGACTTAGAGGAAAACAGTTGAAAAGCAATGACAATATGGAAAATGCCTTGAAAGACTGTACGCGACGTTTCTATCAAATAGTTGATACCTATGTTCGCGAGCATACACTGACAGTCTCCGTGATAATGTGAATATGTACACAAGGCTTTTGTAATAAAATAGGATGTTTCCTTTTTATAGTTCAGTAAAGACTGCCTTTGCACTCTTACTTTCCAACTGGTTTTAATTATCTTATCAACAGCGGTAAACATAATCAAGCTACTAGGTTAATGATTAATTACTCTACAATTAATTCCTCTCTAGATTTGAAAAATTCTAGTGAAAAGGCCACCATCATAGTAGCACCAAGTAGAATTATATTAAATAAATATCAGGCAAGCTATTAAGTCCGAAGAAGCAGATTTCACAAGAGAAAGTCATTCTTCCAAAAGAATAAATTCAAATTTATCCGAATTGAAAGAGACTTTTATGTAACATTACTTCTCTATTTCGAATGTAAAAATTATTTTTTTCTATGACAGATGAATTTGATGTTCTATGCACTTATTTCAAGCGTGTGTATATCTTGGGCCTGTACCCCTGAAATTCCGAAATATTGAGATTGAAGTTGTTTTTTTTGGTTGGAAGTCCTCTCCAAATAAAATTCTATATACGCCAATAACTTATCTAACCAAAAGCAAAATTAAGTTTAATTAATAAAATTTAACATAACGACACCAAAATACAAACAACAAATAGGGTAGTGAAACGTTGTGGAGCAGATATCAATTGCGCATTAACTTTTCTACGTTCTTAGTTATTTTACTTTCTGTTAGATGGCTAACATATATACAAAAATCGACCATTGCATGTTTCCTTGGTGCAGTATCGCTAGTTAACTGCTAAGAGTTGAGAAGTTGCTGTAATTGTTCCAACCATCGCGATAAATTACAGAAGAAAATTAGAGTGATTCAATTTAAAAAATATTTTTAAAGAGTTCTGCATTACTTATAGGTGAAGATTACGTGTCAGTATAAGGAACGGGGTTTTAACGTACAAGGAGAAAAGTCATTGTAAAGATTCGAAGACAATGAATGTGTATGAGGCGCGCCATTCTCGATGCTCGTCATAGAAAGGGCCCCCATAAGGGTGCGAACATTTGGTCCCTCAGAACCGAGGTCCGGCCGTCAAGGTGGTCCCGGCTGAGGTATTAGCCGAAAATAAAAATATATGAATTTGACTATCACTTCTAGACTATTTTTTTATAGTTAAGTCTACATTTTATATGAACTACTTTTCTCTTTTAACTGTCTGCATAGAACTATTCTGCATTATAATGTTTGCATAGAGCGAATTTTTTCTAAACTTTTGGGTAGAACTGAAAAAGTAGATGTTTGCGTTACATTAATTTACACTAAAAATAGTGCTAACAACTGTGTATGGCTTATTTAAAAGGGAGAAATGAATTGTGTGGTGTTTTCGAGATAATTTTGGCTAAAAATCTGATTTTAACCATAAAGTTGGAGAGCGCCCGTTACTGCATTTGGTACCTGGGCCCTGAATTGGATGTGGGGCCCTGTAGGAAGGCGCCAAGTTTGAAAATTGTATTTCGAGAAAATAACAAAATTAATCAATAATCTTCAATTGAAAGAAATAAATACACTTTATTAATAAAAATTCCATTAAAATTAATAATGCCACTAATGATAATTTTCAAAGGCGTGAGGGTGCAGGAGGGATCTCATGAAGGGATCACCGGAGGATACAATTTTTTGCCACTTCCCCGAAAGGCGACGTAGACTCAGAACTATTTTATACATGGTTCGTGAAATTTATGAACATGATTCCTTCAAGGCGTGCTGTCCTACTGATATTAGATGGCTATGTTTCTCCATCTTTCCAGAGAGACACTAATGCTGGCAAAAGATAATGATGTGCACTTCCTGATGTTTCCTCCTCGTACCACACTTCTGTTTCATCCTCTCTACGTTGGTGTTTTCGATCCTCTAAAGAAGTCATTTTCTTTAGACAGCACGGAACTAATGAGGTAAAACAAAAAGAAATATCTGAACCCGTATGATTTTTGCAGTTTTGACTCTTGCGTGGACTAACTGTCAACCAAAGAAAGATAATTGGAGGATTTCGAGGAACAGATGTGTGGCCATTAAACCTCGAGGCGGTCCACACTGAAAGAACCAGCATGAACATCAGTGATATTTCTTCTGATATGTCTCCTGGACCTTCAACTTTAAAGGAACACCCTGACACAACAGAAGAAGCTATTGGCGCTGAGAAGACTTCGGCGGTTGTTCAATTCATAAGTGAGATGTTGAAGACGAATGAAGTAAGAGTCGACGCATAACTACAACTAGATGCGTTGCCTCCAGTGAGATCCTTCAAGACAAAAAGAAACAGAAAATGAGGAAAACCTTCATCACAATCGGAAGATGATAACCATGAAAACAGAGAAGAAATGGCTGATGACGAGTGTGCTCAGTGCGGTGGGTCATTTGCAGATGATTGTGATGGTGAAACGTGGATTCAGTGTTGCAATCAAACATGCAAACGTTGGTTTCACCAGGTGTGTGAAAGGTTAGCAAACAGTGCTACACCCAAGAATTTGTTTGCTTAAAATGCCAAAGGGAATAAGAAATACCACCATAGATTAACGAATACTGCTATGTTTTTGCTGTTTCTGTAATTATATATTCTTATACTGAAGTAACAATAAGAAATTATTTCAAAATACCTTTAAAATTTTTTTAATTCTTTAAAATATTCGGAATGTAATTTTGATCCACAATCGGGTTCGTATACCATTTGAGGATTAAAAAACGTTACTTCTCGAAAACAGTCTCTGTCCGAGGGCCAGTTATTGTCTTATTGTATGTCATATTGTATGTGCTGTCGGCTAAACGTTAAAGTAATTCGATATGAGAAGAAATCCTAAACTGGTATCGGGTATCCAATTGTGAATCAAATACTTGTTTTAAAATTATCTAGGAAAAACAGGCAAATAAAATAAATTTTCCGACTGACAAAAAGTAATAAAGAAACATCATACTGAAAAATTGATGACAGAAAAATTAATATTTGTTTGATATTCGGTTTGCTGATGTTCGTGTGTAAACTTAGGCCGATCCAAAACCAGTTCATTTACCCTGTATTAACAAACTATAAAATTTCAGATTCAAGTAAATGTTAACGATTTTGTGTGTGTGTGTGTGTGTGTATGTGTGTTTTAGAATGTTTCCTGTAGTGTCTTTCAAAGTGATGATTCAGATTCAGGTTATTTAGTACTGAATGATTTCCTAATATTTAGTATTTCAGAATTTCCCTTATGTTGTTGTGTTTTCTTGGTATATTTCACAACTTTTTGAAAGCTTATCTTATTTTATTCTTAAATTTTAATTGTGTTTTAAATTCTATTTGCTGCTTATGTTTTGCTGTAAGCTTAAGTAAAAATTTAAATAAAGCCTTAAAAGTTTTTAAGTGAAATTTACTTGCAGATATAATAGTATATTTCATTGTTTCAAATCAGGATTTATTTACTGCAATAAGCATTTATATACGCTATACTGCGAAGTAAACTTTGCGAAGTAAACTAATCAAGGTAATTCAAAACGAGTTTTAAAAACATTGGTTATTTTTTGAGACGAGTTGCAAGCAATCCTTACAAGCCATTCGTTTGGTAGAATTTGAAAAAGAAAAAGATATCATTCAATTCCGAATGTTTTAATATATAGCTATCAACTTATTCTTTTCATTGTATAAGTAATAGATTTTATTGTAATCTCTACGATAAACAATTCACGGGAGTTCGTGAGACACCGAGCACCTAAGTAAATACTTAAGCAAATGCGCTTAAGTATTGTATTATGTAATATTAAGTTTCACGATGGAAACCTTGAAACATTCAAATCACAGAATGTATTGAAAATGCCTTTAAATTAATGAGAGATGGAACTTAATAATTTAAAATTAACCTGCAATAACTGAAGTCAAAAACAAGATCGAGTATGACCTGTAAATAATTTAATATATAATGGTTAAAGTAATCATAATTACTAATTCAGTCATGCGTAGGTACAGCATGAATGTAAAGAGCTATCAGCCTGTTTTTTTTTTCAGCTTTAATTTTGAGCTAACAGTTTTGAAGGTGTTCTAAGTTGTAGAATAACGAAAAAAGAGGCCATTTTAAAGCAAAAATGTCATTTGAGAATGTTAAATTCATAATAATAAGATTAGACTATTATCGAAAAAGCTTCCACATAACGAAATAGAATATGCTTGATTTATTTTTTTTTGTAATTGTTTAGGAGCCCACATTCACCTTTGGTTGTAGGCATTGGAGTTTTCATATTTTCTTCTATGCTAGTCTTTATCATCATTGAAGTTGTTTATGAACTGAAAAAAGAAGATATTGAAATTATTTTTCCGCCCAGTGAGATGAGAGTGTTCGGTGCTGCAGCTGTGGTTTCTGATGCTACACCTTGCTCTTTAATTGGTAGGTAAGTAAAATTATTTAGATCTTAAACAAGACTTATTTTTAGACAACCATTATTATTCATTAATAAAAGGTACATTAAACATTTCAAAGCAAAGTTCTAACAAGAATTTCTTTCTATTTATTTGTTTAATATATGAAAATTATATTTTCAATCAAATATAATTATAAATAAATAAATAAGTAAAATTATACCTACAGAAGTTAACTGTAAAAATGTCTTATTTTCTTATTAAATTTTCTTGTCTTAATTTATAGAGGTTTGGTTGGATCTAAAAATATCGGAAATTATGTGTTTTTAAGAGAAAAATTTCTGTAATTTATTTCAAAATTGTTTAGAATCTTTTCTGTAAATGAATGGATTTTTGCTATTGATAATAATGAACTTTTCAAATTAATTCGGAATTTGTAGTCAGATATAAGAATGTAAACATTTTCAATATGCTTTGTTTTAAGTATAATGTGGAACGTTCACTGAAGTTTTCAAAATTAGCTGTCGAGTTTAAAACGATTATATAAATACTAGCATAATTACCGTGCTTCGCGCGGGTTATAAAAAAAAGAGTTGTTCTGATATGGATGACGCAGAAGTTGTAATTGTGAGATCACTTTGAAACTCTCCAGTTGATAAAAAAATAAAGGCACGTAGTTATAAATTAGGTTATGCAACTGCTAACGTCGCTGTGCTTCGGAAGCCTTGCATACGTCAAAAAACGCTTTATTTTTTTATTACATCAAATGAACTAAAAGCTAAAACTTATAATTAAGAACACTCCTAGCAAATTAGATGTTTGCAACTCAAGATGTTTCGGAGATACGCATACCCTGCATGGAAGTTCTGTTGCCCCGTTTCTACCCCTTAGGATCCGAATATCGGAAATTCGTCGAATACGTGTACTTTAGATTTTGACAAAGAATACTAATGTGAAATTTCGTCTTTGCAACTCAAGCGGTTTCGCAGATATGCCCACCCTTGAGGAAAGTTTGCCCCCCCCCCCCCGTTTAGCCCTTAGTCCGGATCCGGGTTTTCGTTGTTGATGCATTATTCTGGGATGCATTTGAACCTCTGTGCCAAATTTGGTAAAAATCCATTGAGAAATGGCGACGTTGTTTCAAGACAAATAAACAAATAAACACTCGCTCGTATTATATAGATGTGGCAATTTGTACTGTCTATTTATTTTTTATCAATCTGTGAATTGTAGCAATCTTTTACAGCGTAACAGCAAGCCAAACAAGCAACTATACATCTACACTGAAAGTCCGTTGTAATAAATATTAGTGGTTTCCATAATAACAACGAATAATTCGTAAAGCAAATGTTGCAAATATACTATTAATATTTAATAATTCTGCAAATTTTGTATTTCCGAAAATTTTTATACTGTGGATGTTTTAAATTAATTCTAATGCTGAAAAAAAATTAACAGTAATTGTAAAGCAAGGAATATATAAAATTCTCAAACCGTTTTAAAAAAGAAGGCTTTTTATTTAATTTAATCCCATACTTTATTGAATTATCAACATCTATGTTTTACTATAAGATGCAACATAAAAACATGACTGTTCAATTTTCAGGAAAAACATAGCAAGAGAAATTTCCTCCTCATTTTTGAAACCTTCCTTAAAAACGAAGTCGATCAATCCAATTCCCTCCCGCAACGGCGAACAGCTAAGCATTCTATAATAGTTTCGATATCAGATAATAATTTTTGAAAAGTTTTACGGGAATTGCATTTTATTTATTTTCTTTTTGTTTATAAAGGAAAAAAAAAAACCGAAGAAACCAGGCGATGGAAATTGCTCAAAATAGCGAAGGAGTTTAATTTAACTTAACGTTGCATAATTGAAAAGTTCTAATACACTCATTGCCAAAACAATTAGCGCGCACAGAAGCAGTATTCGAAATGGAATAGGCACTTGTCAGAGTGAAGTATTATGAATCTTCAGCGAGACTTACCATTTCGATAACAAGCTCAGAAAAGTACCGATTACTTGACAGGATTAGAATATTGTCCCTCAACGTTCCAGACTCCTCTTCGTTGACATGCTCTAGGCATGAATTGTTGCTTTTCTTATGTTTTCTTTGTACATGTTGAGTAAATTTCTTTTCTTTTAAATTCATTGTAGTGATTCGAAGACTATGATTTATTTAAAGCCATTTTTTTACTGCAAATTTAAATAATGTTAATAAGATTTTTCACTAAATCATTACAGATATGAGTTACAGTTAAAATTAGAACAAATTAAAACTTATATTATTAAGAGAATCTTCTATACTTTTAAATATTGAAAATTTCTATTCCGGTTAGTTGAGAATTTAGAATTCGTATAAAATTGGAGAATAATACACTTACGGCTTTTCTAACCATTACCGCTCAATTAGTGTTTAATTATTCTTGGTCATATGGTTGAAGAATTTCGTTTATAGAAACTTTAAACATTTATCAGTTCTCTGTAATTGTATGGAGCATAAAAAGGCGAAAATAACAAACACTTAATCATCCTGCAATTTATATGGGTCACGAATTTTCGAATGTGAATTGTTTTCTACTTTTTTCGAATTATCCACTTTTACTTCGACTTAAAATGAATGCACGATGTCACAAAGAATTCCTTTCATTTTGATTTCTTTGTCTCCATTTATGTTTCCATAGAGCTTGGAACACCCGTTCAACTTTCGTCCGTTATTTATTGAGACCATTTATCATTTTCATCTTTTAGTTCCAAACACAAATACCTCAGGTCCAAATATTATAAAACTTATTAAGGGAAAAATCGGTATGTGATTCACTATTTCGAAAAATGTTTTTAATTCAGTAATCAATTCATCAATCAATGAACCAAAAATCTTTGCAAAATGTATCGAGATAAATTATAATTCATTCAAATGTTTCTGAACTAGTTTTACATTATTTGATATGTTTCGAGGAAATAGATCAGAATATCTTATGATCGAGCATACAAAAAGTTGAATATCCTAGATAAACTTAAATGTCCGGACATAAGCTTAGAATCATTTGCCCTATTTCAATGATTTTTTTAAAAAAATAATTTGTGATAAAATGAGATAAATGTTGAAACAAAATAAATTGAATTGTGCAAAACTGTAAGATTAACAAAGCAACAGTCTCCATTCAGCTTCAATTTGCCACAATTAGTGATTAGAAGAATGGCTGATATCACAAATCATCAGCAGATTGTGAAAGATATATTTGCGGGGAAGAGTCATCCTTTTCGTGGCGGACTTGGGATGGTACATGTTGTGTTTCGTGAATGTAGTGCGTGTTGTGTGTTGTAGTGCTTCGAGTTCGGTGTTTGTCCATGGAATTATGCCGTAGGAATATGTTAGTGTACGGACGGCAAAAGTGTTGATGGCTTTAATTTTAATTCTGGCGTTCAGTTGTGTTTTCAGATGTTGTGAACGCGAGCACGGTATGTGTTCTTGAGTGCGTTTTGGATGTTTGCATTGTCAATGATGCGCGCTTGCTGGAAGCCCAAGTACTTGTAGGTCTCTCCCTCTTCCATGGATTGGATGGCCAACCCATGGTCCAGTTCAAAACCCTCAAATTCGAAGTCTTCCCGCGTGTTATATGGAACTTGCGGTATTTGTCAATTCCAAATTCCATCCCAATATCTTCGATGAAATGTGTGGTGACTTGTAGTAAATTAGTAAGCTGTGCGTTGTTTGTGGCGTAGAATTTAATATCATCCATGTAGAGTAAGTGTGTAATGGTTGGTTTCAGAGTGCCTGAGGTAAGCCTAAAACCATGGTTTGTCTTGTGTAGCATGTGACTCAATGGATTCAAGACGAGGCAGAAGCAAAGAGGATTCAAGGAGTCTCCCTAGAAAATACCTCTCCTTATGGGAATAGGATCTGTAGTGATGGAGGTGTTGAAGGTGCGTAAGTGTAATGTTGTGTTCCAACTCTTCATCATGGCATCCAGGAATGCTGTGATCTTGGGGTGTATTTTGTAGAGATGAAGCGTATGTAGGAGCCAGCAATGAGGGACCGAGTCAAATGCCTCCTAGTCAATGTAAGCGATTTGTAAGTTCCTATTCTTCGCGCGCGCCTGCCGCAGGATTACCGAGTCAATAAGGAGTTGCTCCTTACAACCCTGGGAATTCCTGTTTTAGCCCTTCTGCGGTTCGGAAATGATATTATGTGTCTCTGTGAGTTTTGTCTGCAAGGCAGGAGGTGAGGAGTTTGTAAGTGTGGGGAGGCAAGTGATTGGACGGTAGTTTGCAGGATGCTGTCTGCAACAGGAGCCTTCTAGTTGTGTGCATTTTTTAGTGCTGTCTGTATGTCTGTGAGAGTAAGATCATGGAAGGGCATGTAGGGAAAGTGATCAGTGAGTTATTGTTTCTCTATGATCCATGGTGCTTTGTCGTTGTGGGGGATGGCGTTTGACCACAGAGACAAACAGTATTCATGTAATGCCTGGTTGGTGGAAGTATTTGTGTTGTGTGTAGTCGAGGGAGATGTAAGGGATCTATAGAAATTTTCTTATTGTATTAGAAAGTGTTAATCTGTTGTTTGCGCAGAGTGCACTGTTTGTATCTTTCTAATCTTTTTGAAAGTACACTCAGTTTTTATTAGAAATAAAAGCAACAAATTATGGAATCTGCAGCAGTTATATACAAATTAAAATATAGGTCCTGCAATGGAATTTATTTTGGAAACAGAGGGAGAAAATTATGAGAGCGTGTAAAAGAACACGTAAGCGCAACTAGAAACAACCATCCGGAAATCTCAGATTGGGCCCATCATTCAATATCATTGGGACATGATCCGGACCCAATCGTACAAATAGTATAGAGAAATATGCAATGGTACTGAACAAGATTCATATTAGAGGCTTGTGTAATCAATACCTTTAAATGTTTCAACAAGCAGAAAGTCAAATAATACTTGAAAAATTCAAAAATAATTGTAAAGACATTGCACGATTCCAATAATGTTTTTATTTTTATTATTTAAGTATGTAAATGATCCTAGATTGTTTTCAATCATAATAACTATGTAAATGATATTTAACGTGAATAATTATATATTGTTTCTAGTTATAATTACAATGTATGATTATAATTACCATATATGAATTGATATTGTTAATATTCAATTCATAAATACTTTGTTGTTTGTAAAGAACATTCTTTGTATTGAGCCTGAAGAAGCAGATAAAGTGTCATCTGCGAAATACAGCTGTGTATAAGAGAAGAAAATATGTTGTTGCTTTTATTTCTAATAATAACTATCACATTCGTATTGTATATGAATATACTCAGTTTTTGTTTTAGTGTGTCGAGATGTTCTTGAACCTGGATATGATGGTTTGAGTGTGAAGGACGAGTGTTTATGTGCTTGAATATTTTGTTAACCTTAGACATAAGTAGTGTTGTGTGTACGTCTTCTAATGTTTGGATATTGTCAAGGTGTTGTCAGATAGTGTGAGTGTTGAGATGGTATATAACTGTGGAGAGTTATTTTGATGGGTGAACTTTGGGGAGTGGCGGCCTCAGTGTGGGGTTTGTGCCCTGTGTATTCGGCTAGTGCAGTGCAGAAATGATCATATGCTGCTTATAATATGTCATTAGTTGTATTGTTGGGGTATGTGTACTAAGGGTAGAGATTGTTTCTGTGTTTTCCATAATGGTGTCTTCTAGTGGGGTTGGGTGTGGTGTCCTGTGGTTGGATTCAGCTACTTCTTCCTTAATTTGTGCAAGTGTGCATGGATGAATAAAATTGTATACTACTATGGAATGTCGTTGATCCTCTATCCGCTGTTCGCTAAGCCCTATCGATGGATAACGTGCAGTGAATGCATCGTGTAGTGGCTGTCTGCATCCTGTGAGATGAGTCCCTAACTGAGTCCCTAACTGCGTAACGATGTAGAAGTGTTGCATAAGATCCTGGTTCATCTGCGATGAGCATCGGATGCGCTGGCGCGGTTTCCCAGTCTTGGTGGTCGCCTGCTCTGATACAGACGAAACACTTACGTCCATTCGGGCTGGACGGTGTCGCCCGGGCATTGTGGGAGCCATACTACAGAAGGGGGTAGCCACTTTCTCCAACTCCACCTGCGGGAGACTGTAGTATATTTTTCTCTGCCTAACCCCCGATTTTATCCTGCGCCACACCCAATGAAGCGTGATCAATATCAGAACAAGACCTCATCATAAATGGTTGGACCCTTTAGCCTTTAGCTAATGTTGTTCCCGCCCCCACCGCTAGGAGGTAGGGTCCTTGGGGGCTTATTATTATTATTATTATTTAATATTACGTTAAGATGTTTATTACATATCATACCATAAATAAAATTTCCATACCATGAATAAAAATTCAATTGAATTGAAAAGCAAATTATTTTATTTAGAAAACTGTTTGACTGTCAGAAATTTTTAATTATTGCTAATTTTAATTAACAGAGACTTCCTTCGAAATGGAAGTATAATCGATGCTGCAATTGCTACACTCTTTTGTACAAGTGTTTATCGAGTTCATTCCTCAGGGCTTGGTGGAGGATTCTTCATGACGTTTTATCTCAAGTGAGTTTTTTATTTTCTTCTCTCTTTTTTTCTTGTAGTGATAAAAGCAAATAATGACCAAGAGAAAGGAAACGTAAATAAAATCTTCTCTCAACTGTTATCTCGTTTCGAAATGATTGGGATCAAATTAAAAGCAAATCAAGAGAATATAGAAAAGAAAGTTCTCTATTTAATTGCATTATATTAATAATTTACAATATTTTCCTGCTAAAATTAAGACAATTACAGAATTAACTCTATTTCCATTACTTTAATGTTCTTGTGAAATAATATTTGAAAAGAAAAGAAAGCAAACGTAAAAGGTTATTTGTGGGTCAAGAGAATTGGTTTTTCCATGTTTGAATTGCTTTTCTCCATCTATGCTTTTGAACTATGAGTGTCCCTATCTGATGAGAGGCCAACAATCTGGAAACAAATATCCCAGGTATTTAGAAGGCTTCAAAGGCTTCCTCTTTAACTATTAATAAGAAAATATACTCCCCATATAGTCATATTACACAGATCTGGGATCATACGTGATTAAAATACGTGTACTTCATTTATACATATGCTGTTTGTACATATCCTGGCATATCCTGTTTGTACATATCCTGGCGAATCGCTTGACTTGGTCTTTTCCAGTCTTCTTTTTTCTTCTATCCGACTTAGTTTTCAAATTGATTCATTCCTCCGTGACTTTTTTAATAAAAACTCACACCCTGAAAAAGTGTGCTCTAAGTAGCAACAGCAAAAAACAAAGAAATAAATATGAAAATATAGATATAAATATAAATATATTGCTTCAAAAATAAAAACGTAAGGATCATAAAACATTGAAATTTAAATCGTCACTCAGTTATTCCTCTGAATATCACTTTTCAGTTGAAACTACTGCAGTTTCCATTACATAGACAGACATTCTCTTACGTTGTGGTGGCTGCATTTAAATTTAAATTTAAGGTTTAGTCTCTAATTTGATCCAAGAGTTAAGTCTGCAACTTCCATCCTTAGGGCTACATTTCTATTTCTATTTCTGAAAGTGAACACAGTGGAGGCTGATGTATCACATCCTCTAGAGCAATCTAATCATCACCTTCAGATATTTCTAATTAGCAGCATTTAATTTATATTTAGCTAAACATTGGAGTAGTTATCGTGTCACCAAGGTTCGGGAAATTAACGATACAAGATCTCTTCCTTAAACGTCCCTCCATGTCATCTATCTTTAGTAAAATAATGACTGTATCATTTAAAGTCATCTTGTAAAATCTGACATTTTGATATGGAGGACACAATGGGAACAATGCCCATTACTTACTATTGAGATATTCAGATAAGCATCAATGTCATAAAAATCAGTCTTTACTATTTTACTATTCTTTCTGCAGTTACTTCAGGGTACACTTTTTTTACTGTTCCATAAATTGGCTTGTAAAAGAGTCTAAATAAATATCAAAATGTAACTATATCTAAACAGTAAAATAAACAAGATAATTAATGCTTTTAGACAGTGTCAAAAGCAAAGCGACCCCATAATATGCACAATTTGATAAACAAACTTTTATAAACACAACTTTATCGGAAGCAACCACTTTTGACCCCCAACTTCCGGTAAGAGGGTGGTCCTAGAGATCTGATTTTTTTGGACGTGGTTGCCTACGCTTTGATGCTGAATACAATGGTGAAGGTTTCGGTCCGCTATGTTTTACAGGCAGACCTCTAGGATCACTCCCTGACCCCCCCCCCCAAGGAATTTTCTTTCATTTAAAAACGCCTTTAAAAGACATAAAACGCCTTGGGGAGGGGGTCAGGGAGTGGTCCTAGAGGTCTGATTTTTTTTTATAGGTGGTCCCCTACTTTTTCATGCTGAACACAATGGTGAAGATTTCATTCGAATATCTCTAACCGTTTCGCCGCTGCAGAGTGTGACATCCAGATAGGATAAAAGCAAGAGCGGTCCCCTAGCGGTTTTATAGGCAAGCTGTAAACTAGAGGCCGCTAAAAAATGTTCGACATGAAATTTGATGAATAATAGTTTTGATTATTGTTACTTGGAGAGTAAAAACATTTTTCTACTTAGCTTTACTTATGGTACTTCCACGTTATACATTACATAATGATAATATTACAATATCAAAACAATTTTTTTCTACTTGTGAAACAAATTTTTTATAACAATTAATAACAATTTTATGGTAACTTCTCTAATCTTCCTAGAGGAATATATTCCACTTCACTTCTGTTTTATAAATTTCTGTTTTATTGGTGTAATACCACCTTCGCAGTCATATTCTGAAATTTATTCATGCTGTAAAGAATCCTTCCACAACAGTCTCATTTGATAAAAACTAAGTTTAGTATTCTTCTCCTCATCTTAAAAGATAAATAATAAATAAAATATTATGTTATTTTTAGCTGGAGGCATATGTTGCTCTTAATACGAAGATTTAATTTGATTTTTCTTAGAATTTAATACAATATTGTTATGCTTAATTGTTTTTGCAGACGACAAAATGTTGTATTGTTTTGCAAAGTTAATTTGATTTGTAAGTTTGCGAAGTTAAATTACTGACTGAAGACAGACAATAACAGGAAAGAATTTTTTAATCTAAAAATTAATTTGCAATAAAGATGATAGACTGTGATAGGATTTGTTCTTAAAAAGAACAAATTTACTTTTATGAAGTGGACCTTGTGCTGTGTTGGGCATTGATTAAAATCACTTTCAAAGTTAATTTGCTAGTTTTGTGTAGTTTTTTTACTTCCATGACTGACTTATTGACTTCTATTCCGTTTATCAACAACTAGTTGGTGATTACCAATAAAATGGAAATAGATATTACAGCATGCCACTTCTGAATACAAGATCTCATTTTATTAATAATATTATTCATAAACAGTAAATCCTGTAAAGTTAAGTTTGATAAAATGACGCCATCACACATAATTAAGTTAAAAATAAACAAACATAAGGTAAAGACAACGATAATGGAGAAGGAGTCAGTAATAGACAAAAAAAAAAAAAAAAAAAAAACCAAATCGTTTACTATAAGAATTGGACTTAGTTTTTATACACTGGCAACACTCTGTCATAGACAAAAGACATCGAATGATCAAATGATCGTTATGTTGAAATCTGCCATTTTGAAAAGAAATGACGAAAAGTAACAAGAGTGTTCGTGCGGGTGAAAAAATATTTTATGCGGTTTTCTTAGTGAAATTGGAAGTGAGGTAAGTAGAAAATTTGACTTGTCAGTTTGACTTGTCAGTTACTTAATTTTAACCAGATCATGCTTTATTGGTTGGTTTTATCATGAAATTCAGACCCCGATAGAGTATATTGTTACTCTAGAAAGGTTATGTTTCACATTATTTTATTCTATGTTTATGACTGGTGTTCCTAATTTCAATGGATGCAGTTATGGACAAAAATCGAAACTTATTTCTATTTAAATTTTATTGAAGTTTGAACTTGTTTAGTTTGTGTTTCTTTTTCTTTATAACAAGCTAGTTGAAAAAAATTGTTTTGATAAGTCCTAAGGTACCTCAGACATATAACGCCATGTATACCTTTAACCCCCCGTATCTAATTCTTCATAAATATAAGAGATGGCGGTACTGCACTAAAGTAGTTTGCATTGACATGCCATCTAGTGTTGAAGTGAGTTACTAGCAGACCGCCACCATTTTCGAGTGAAATTATATTTCCAGCTTTTCGTGTCGAGGACTGGTTCTGAAAGGCTGCTACTATATCAACGTAAGATAAAATATAGATTTTTTAATGTTCAGCAAAGATTAACTATATAAAACTATATATTTTCTTGATTCTTGAAGATTCTTCTATATAGATAAGTTAACTGTTAATTTTAAAATTCGGAAATTGTAGATAAACAAGTGTATCATGTGATCCATGTGCTCAGTAGCTCTTTAACGCCATGGTGGTGTTAATGGTCTAAATATACGATTTTAGGTTATATACGGCATTTATAAGTTACTAATATGTTTCATGAAAATACAGATTTTTATCTTATTTATTATTTTGCTTTTATAATCGGAAAATGCCGAGATTAATTATTTTTTACATTTCCTCTTTTGTTTTAGCTACAGATTAGAAAGATTGCGTTAATTTCAAGTGATTTTTTATTATTTTTTACAGAAAGTCAAATTTAGTTGCTTTTTATTTTAATTTTGTACAAATAATGTTTACAATGATGGAATAATTCATAATTTTAAATAAGTTAAGTTACTAGAAAGTAGGTGGCGTTAATTGGACCAGGTATTCCTAATAACGCCAGTTTGCAAAGTTTTTTTATTTGAGTTCTCGTATTTCTCCAGTAAAAGTTATCATATGTTTCATTATGGTATGCTTCAAACAGAAGATTAAACTTTCTTGGTCATAATTTTCGTGTTTCGATACACTTTATTTCCAGACTTACAGTAATTTAAATGTTAAGGTGGCGTTATTTGGGCAGGGTACCTTACCAGTAAAGGACATTTAACAAAAAATGATGTAGGTACAGTAAAACCCCCATTATCCCAGCCCCGATTATCCGAGTTTCCGCTTTAACGATTTCTAGGATTTTTTGTTTCGTCCATAGCTAGAGGTTCATCATACTAGGTGTCGATTACTAGGTGTCCATGACTAGATTCATGTTCATTACAGGGTGTCCATCACTAGAATTTTGTGGTCCATTACTGGAAGAAAGGAACGAAGTTTTTATTCAGTTATATCTCTGTAATTTACTTCAGTATTTTAGTTTTAAGATAGAAGAAATATCAATTAAACACAGGACCTTAACTTTTAGCATATCAAGTGCTATAACTTAACAGGTATTAGTACAATTTCAAAAATAGTACAAATTTCTCCTTAAAGTGTCCATAATTGGAGCCTTTACCTTATAATTAAAAAAGCGAATGAAGTCGCCTAGCATCCTCAGGTGATTGTATCAAAAAATGAAAAACTGATTGGCGGCAACGTCATCAACCTTTGTGTTAGTGCGGTCTTATTCTTTAGGCTTTAAATTCATGGACCATTTTTTGATACCTTCACCTGTGGATGCTAGACGACTTCATTTGCTAGTGAAACCGGTCGTTTTTTAATTGTATATTTGTTGTTTGTAACTTTATTGCGTGTGTTGGCGTCATTTTCTCAAACTTAACTACTTTTACACACTTATATAAATTTTCAGTAAGTAAATCCTGTACTTTGTTTAGCACGCGGCGGTCTGCCGTGTGGCTGTTGTGTTGGAACCTGGGTTCGAACCCCGGCGTGGGCATGGCTGTTTCTTTCTTCTTCTGTGTTTCGTCCGTTTCTCCCCTGGGACATACTATCTCACGGTTATTTCTGGACGAGATGTGAAATCTCGTCCCCCTTCTTGAATTTCCTAGCCTCACCCTGACGTTGTCAGGTAGAGCTAGGCCGTGGTCCATAGTTGGTCAAAGTCGATGAAAGGAAGGAAAGTGTAAAATTGAAAGCAACACTTTAATAACAAGTATCTTTTATGATATTGAAGCTAAAATGATAATTTATTTATTATTAGGCTACAAATTATCAAAAAAACAAACAAAAACATATTTGTTTTTCCTTTCCTGTAGATCGTCCACATGTTTAATATAATGTCTTTCTTGTTCTCTATTTTAAAGAATGAATAGGTTTGCCTTTTCAATGGATGCTTGGGAAGCAGCTCCAGCTAATGCAACACCTGATTTATATAGAGATAGACTTAACAAAAATCAAGGTAAATTTCAAATTTCTAGTAAACAATGCAAAAATTAAAACAATTAATATACAGTTATGTCCCTGCCTTGTTCCATTGATAATAGAAATTATATCAGGTTATGAAGGACATGGATAATCACTAACCATTATTCATGGATAATCAGTAACCGGTGATATTATCCACTAACCATGATCAGTCATAAAGTAATATGGTAACAGAAGAAATCGTTTTTGTCACTTGACTACTGAAACGCTCTCTACAAACAATTTCGTTTTTGGACATACAGTATTGAAGACTGCTTTGTGATCAATAATAATAAAAATATCCGTTAAATAAGAGAATGGAGTTCAGCAAAAAGTCTGCTGGTGTGAACTGTTAATCTTTTATTTCATGTAACTAAACACATAGCTAAATAATGCGTGAGATACTGACATCATTATTAAATTCAAAACCGATTAAGGGAAGAAATGATAGTCTCGATTTTTTTATGCAAATTATCTAATTTTTATGCAAAGAATGGTGAAACGTTGAGATTGTATTATGGAAAAAATACAATCTCAACGTTTCGCCATTCTTTGGGAAAAAGGGAATAAATGGTTGATGAATCGATAGAGTTGAAGTTGCTGCTTCAGTAATCGCTCGAAGAACTCGATTCTTTCTGATTACTTTTATGAAACTTTGTAAATATCAAAATTCAATTAGACGGAATTCTTTTATAAATAGCATTCGAGAAAATAAAAGCATGGTTAAAATAGTGACTACTTCTAGTTAATTTTTTTTTCTTTTGATTTTATCTAAAAAAAATTTGTAAGATTTTAAATGGCTTACATTTCCTAGAACATCACAGTTAATGATCTTTGCTTTGAAATTCTAATTTACGTTTTTGTTGTAGACGGATTGACTGTAGCAGTACCTGGAACAGTGAAAGGCTTATGGGTCTTGCATCAAAATCACGGCACCCTTCCTTGGAAAGATCTTCTTCAACCTGCTATTAGTTTGTGTGAAAATGGATTTAAAGTAGATCCGCATCTTGCTGTGGTACTTGACACTGAAAAGGATTTTATTTTAAATGAAGAAAGTTTATGGTAAAAATTCCGATAATTTCAAGATAATTATAATTTTCTACTTCACGATATTTAAATATTTTTAAGCAATATACTAGTAAACAATAATTTCATTATGATTCTAACATTACTCATCCACAGTGCTGTTGGTACGATGAGAATTATTACCAGTTAAGAATAGTTCTTTAATCCAAATAATCCTCGCGAAACCAAAATGATGTACATTTTCTGCTTTTTAAACAACATTCATTTTCAATTCATTGACTATACAATTTTCTGTTAATGTGTGCAAACTGCTAAGTAAGATCAAGATACAACGAATTTTTGGAATTTTGGAATTTAGTTTCAATTAGAGTTTCAAAATTGTAAAGGAAACTGTAAGTTATCTTATTTCATTGAATTGTTTACAAAATTTATAATTGTGAACCTTTAAGAAATTCTTATGATATAAATTGAATTGAATTTTCAATTGAAGAATTATCATCTTGTAATAATATGAAAATTGTATTACAGTCGATGCATAAATAAGCCAAAATTTCTTCAACTGTACTAAGGCACGTATCCTAAAAGAGGTTTCTATAGAGAGAGTAGCTCATAGTAGAAGTCTTATATCCCCTCTCTATCTTCATACTTTTATCGGAATCATGTTCTCGAGTAATTCGTATTTAAAGAATTGAATTATTTAATTTATTTCTCGCTTGTTTTGATTTTCTTTTTCAGGAGCACATTCGTACATAGAAACAAAATGAAAAGATTGGGAGACACGATCTATTTGCCTGAGTTGGCAGAAACGTTGAAGATAATAGCTAAGAAAGGAGGCGATGAATTATACACAGGAGAACTTGCAAAAGGATTGATAAAAGATGTGAATGCAAGAGGTAAATTTATCAATTCTATATTAGAAACATTACCATGAAATCTATCATATTTCCAAAAATCGATCTTTATTTAATTACAATATCATAAATGTGAAATGTTTTAAGAGTTTTAAAGTAAAAACGTTAAGATATACATAAGAGTCATGATACTTCTCTCATATCCATTTCGTCTTCTTCGGCTGCTGAAGATTTACCGCCTCTAATATCGGTCCTCATCGGGATATACGTTTTAAGTTATAGAGTAAACTATTGAGGTCTTATCCTCGTTAGAGGCTAGACAGCGAAGATTCCAGCGATCACCGTCGAACGAGTCGGAGGACCAGTCTGAGATAAGCCCCAAATCCCGCAACCATAAGAAATCCAATACCATTTGATAGAGGGCAGGGTGAACCATGAATGGCGTGATTACTGTTATAACCTCTCATTATTGTTTTAATTACAGAATACATTAAAATTTATCAATAACGTAAGTCATGAAGTTCAGTTCATATTGATGTTGCACTACAGGCCCAAATTAAATATACTTTGAATTTTTGGACTGGTGTTCAATATAAAATATTTCCAATATAAAGCAGACAATAGTACATTCTCTATATCTTTTCTAATCAATTTTCGATTATACTTGAAAAAGTGATTCATTTATGATTGAAACTGAAGTCTAGTCATCGTTGCATCTCAGTGATGATCTCAATGATGACAAAAGATGAAGTCTTTTATGGTGATTTCTTTAGAGATTGGAATAGGTGATAATCGTATGTGCAAGATCATGGATGTAGGGGTGGATGAGGCAGAAGAATCGCCATTTTAATGAGATTTGCAACAAGAGACGAGGGACGAGCGTTATCGCGCTGACAAATCTTGGTCATTTTTAGACAAATTGCATCCCTTAGATTCTGTAGTTGCTGTGAATGAGAGTTTGGAACTGATAATCTGATTTCCTTTCTCAAAGTTAATAATTGATTCCATTCTGCCATCGTCATCTCAGAGTGAGATTGGGCTTGTCCTTGTAAGTCGCAATTTTGTGGGACAACGCCATTTCTTTCCTCTGGTAATATTTTTGTAGAGCACCTATTTCTCGTCTTCCTTAACTAGTGATCTTGGAATTGGCCTACCACGAAAAGAGAAGCACAAACTGTGGTGTTGAATTTTGTTTTCAGGTAATTTGTGCGGGATTTACGAAGCGAGTTTGAATCTTTTCAGCACAGCTTAATCTAAGAGAGCTGATACCACAGGCAAATTTTGTTGAGTTTCTTGATTATTCTCCGTTAAAATAGATGTTCCAGAAGTTATTAGAGAACCCAATAATATTATGTTGTATATTAATGTGTAACGGAAATAATCATATTTATACAGTTTAACGAATTCAAATTAAGATGGAACGAAGAATTTTCTTGAGTTGTTATGAAAGAGCATCAATTGAAATAAAAAAAAATAGTAGATTGTAAAAAACAGTTTTCTTTGATGTGGAAAAGTGCACTTAAGGAATTTCTTTGCGAATTTTTGAAAAAACTGCAAAAATATCTACAAAGAAGAGGTTTGGAAATACAAAACGACAATTTTGTAAGCGATTGCGAGTAATGAAGAAATTCTTATCTAAAAAACATATTGCAAATAAAAATCATATTGTATATATTGCATTTTTTTTTCAGGAGGAATTTTGTCGCTTGAAGATCTTCAAAATTATCAACCAATTTTGAAACAATCTGCTAATTTTCAATTTGCAGACAAATACGATATGTTCAGTACACCATTTCCTGGTTCTGGTTACATCCTTGGTTTTATTTTGGAACTATTAGAAGGCTTTGGTTTGAATAATAAAAGCGTAACGAAGTCTAGAGCTGCTCATACATACCATACGATCGTTGAAGCGTTTAAACATGGCTTTGCTCGTGCACCTTATGTAGATGATAGAAGCAATTCAACAGCTGCAAAATCGGTAAGAAAACTTTGTATTAAAAAAGCCATATTTTTAAAAATTTAACTAAATTGTATATTTAAATTTTTAAAATAAATTGATGCTACATATTAAAAACGATTTCCACTTCGTTGGATAATGGATTATTCGCTGTCATGAAGATCCAATATACCACTGAAGGACCCAACGAAACTAATAAAGATCATTCAGAAATAATGGCGCAGCTGACATACAAATGAAGGATATCTAAATCAATTTAGTTCATTACCATATGAGCTTTTTTTACCTATAACTCAGAGAGTTTTTAAGGGAGTTTTGAGTGATTCTATCTCAAGAGTGAAGATACCTTTACTGTAATGATTAGATCTCAATTTCCAGCAAAATGCTTTATTTTATTTTTGAGTTTCATTAAAGAAACCTTTACAGGAATAAAGCTGGGCGAACACGTAGCAATATGCGGCAATATTGTTGGACAATATTGCTCATTTTTATTGCTAATTGATATGGTCAGTTTTTATCAAGCGCAAACATAGAGTTTTTCCTAAACGAATATTGCCCTGAATATTGATGGTTACGGCGCTTCGTGTTTCACTAGGGAGCCCTAGTCACTACACACTCGGTGAGAACGCCTTACAAACACACCACACGAGCAGAGCATAGGTGCACTGGGGACAATATTCCCAGCAATTGTATGACATCGGTTTTTTTATACAATTTATTTCCGAATAAAATGGGAGCTATCCAGTGTAAGCGTACTTGCGGTTAAGCCTAACTTGTTACGAACATACAGAATCGATCTACTATTAAACGCCTTACCGCGGTAGAAATCAATGAAGATTCTTTCATTATTAATTGACAAAATGTTGTTGTTTGAATTATCTTTTTTGGGCCGACCCATTTCGCTGATTTTAGGCCTTCTTTCTCAAAAAAAATGGTCGGAGTGAGTGAGTGAGTTTCCGATTTTCAAAGTCCCGCCTTCCTTCGACGTCATCATTGTCACGTGATTTCATCCGTTCATGTGATTCGCTCGCGAACCAGCAATATTTCTCGACAATATTGTTCCAGCAATATTGTTCCTTTTTTTCCAGCAATAAAAATAATCTTGAAATGGACAATATTGTCCATTTTTATTGCTGCGACCGGTTGTCAGCAATAAAAATGAGCACTATTGCCCCACAATATTGCCGCATATTGCTACGTGTTCGCCCAGCATTAAGAAATATAGTTGATCACAAACCCGAAAAATATTCTGGACAGTAGAGGTGTTTTTTTGGGGGGGGAACGGAAAGCTTAAAGATGAAGCTACTTTGAAGTAGGTGTTTTAAGTTGAACGCTACATGAAATCTACTATAAAATTGTTGGTTTGCCAGTGTGCAGCATTGACATCTGATTTCAACGAAGGTCGGAGTCCATTCATCTCCGGATGATTGGGAGTAGAACCGTTCAGGCACAGCGCTGTGGTCAAGGCGGTGGCCTGCCAGAAGGCTGCTACATCTGAACTTGGGTTCGAATCCTGGAGTCGGCATAGATTTGACTTTCTTCTTCTGTTTCGTCTGCTTCAGCGGGTTTAATATGAGCAACCTCCTACGGTATACCTTGGACAATGACCCTTCGGCTAATAGCTCACAGTTCTAGCCCCTTGCTGTGGCCAAAAGACAGAAGTGCCAAGAGCCCCGTCTCACGGAAAAAAAAAATAATTGTGAGTAAAGGAAATTGGGTCTTGCAAATTGTCTGCATCATAGGAAGCCACTGGTCTTAGCAAAGTACAGATATTAATAAAAGTTCATTTTTTTGCCCAATGTCCTTACTGGCTTAGTTTCATAAATTAAACTTATCGCTAAGTTAAAATGAGTTTTGACTTTCTATTTTGATTCAAGTATATTAAATCTATTTTTTTTAAATGTATGATTATATTGTGCCTTTCCTTCCTTTTATCGAATTTGTCCAACTAGGGACCACATAACTAGCTCAACCTGACAACGTCAGGGCGAGGGTAGTGAAATTCAAGAAAGGGGGGACGAGAATTATACCCCGTCCAGGATAACCCTGAGATAGTAAGTCCCAGGAGGGAAACGGACGAAACACAGAAGAAGAAAGAAACAGCCATGCCACCACCGGGATTCGAACCCGGGTACTGGCGCATCGGCCACAACGGCAGCCCGCCGGCTAAACCGCACGGCCACGCCAGCACGGATTTTGCCTTTATTGTGCCTTTTTAGTTACTAAGCAAAATTCCTAATAGTAATAGACAATAAATATATTATTTTGTCAAATCGTTTGTTACTACTTGATGAACAGAATTACTGAAATTTTTGTTGGCATCATTTCACAAGCTGTCGCTTAGTATACATTACAAATTTGGGAATTAATTCATCTAACTCTGGCCTGTTGCTAACTTGACCATTAAATTGAAAAGAAGAATTGGAAACAAAAATAAAGTCTGGACAGTATGGATCTTACTTTCCGCAATGTGAAAAATCTGCACCGTTAAAAATTCTCTATTTATCGAATTTTCCATGAACTCAAAATAAAGTTTCAATTAAATTTCTGACATTATAAAGTTACCCTGATTTAAAAAGATTGATAAACATCTTTTATTTTATTTGTAAAATTAAAATTTTCTAGATTTTATAAACTTTGTTATTAAGATGCATTTATCTAAGCATAACTTTAATACTTACTGTTTTCTAAATTGATCAGATGATAAAGTTTTTTTCGGATCCCAATCAAGCCAAAAATATTCGTAGAATGATTAAGCACAATAAAACGTTTGGCATCAGTTACTATACAAACAATATCCTTAATAAACGAAGGGCTTCAGCAACTACCCAGATTTGTATGATGGATCAGTTTGGAAATGCATTAGCAGTGACATCAAGCATTAATGGCAGGTAAAACCATATAAGTAAATCCTAAGTTCCAAATATCGTTAAATAAAACATAATAATATTAATAATAATTAATATTTTCGATTTCCATTTGCGGTTGATAAAAACATAAATGCCTTAATTGGTATTCAGTATCATCTTTCTTTTGAGGAAATTGCCTTCATAGAATATTCATCCTGCAGATGAACATTATGTACGTACGCATTTGTATGTCAGCATTACGTATTGCTAAAAATATATAGGTAAAAAAAAGTTGCATTTGTTCTTCTCCATAGCTCTTCTCTGTAGGAGTAAAGAGCACCGGCAGAAGACATCAAAGAATATCATCTAAATATGATTTAAAAACGAAGAAAAAAATATTTTGTTAATTTCAACATTGCTTTATTATTACACTGAGAGCCACCATGCATTAGTCTAGTAGAAGACAAAGATTGGCAAGGTCTTTTCTTTTCTTTGTTCAGACTGGCACATACTGATTCCACAATACAGCATTCCTTGTCTCTGAATACTTATGCCACTTCAATTGCAAGTATTCACCCTGTCACATATCATTACTTTGTAAGCCTTTCCATCATTTTGTTTATGCATTGCAACAATGAAATGCAATTATGAAGCAATCTTGTTCAAATTAAAGCAAGACGTGGATAACACCCCATTGTGCTGTATATCTAATTCAAAGAATCACTGGACTATTCTGGAAGAGCTGAGTTGCGTCCTTTTTTTTTGTGAGTAATTTTGGAGGAATACAGAAACAAAGCGTGGAGCTTGGCAAAGGGTATCGCTATGATTCATCTTTACGTTTAATACCGTTTTACTATTACTCTGATTTCTGTGTGCTTTTTCCGTCGTTTTTTAGTCATTTACGTAAGAATTTGTTGATAAATTAGTTTTTTTAAGCTTAAAATTATGGTGCTGTATTTAATTTAAAATATAAAAGGCGAGCACACAAGGCTAAAAGTTTGTCACAATTAAAACAACAGGTAAAAAGTCCAGACGGTGTCATCTCGAATAGGGACGAGTCTTCCTCAGTGGATGACAGCCTACACAAGGATTAGTCAATGTAAAGGGAAAGCAGCCAATGATACTCCAGGAACTGCAGAGCTCGAGATAGATCCTTAGAGAGGGCTTGGACCAATTTTCTTGATGAGAGGCGGAGCTAATCCGGGTGATCTCCGAATATGGAACTTAGAGTTGATCAGTGTTACTAGATGGTGATAGTCTGTGGTGGACACATGGCTCGTACGTTTGGAAACAAAACGAGAAGACACTGAATTTAAAAGTGAATTTAAAAACAAGTGTTAGACGTGGAACGACAGAAGGGAGTCGTTTACTCCCTCCAGTGCAAAGATCAGACCTGCAAATACATAGGAGAGACTCGACGTTCCTTGGAGGACAGAGTGGTGAACCATAGGCGTGCCCTAACCAGGCAGATACGTTATATTCTACTGTCCAGCATGCTACAACGACAGGTTACTCGATTGATCTAACGAAGTCACATTCTAGCTATTGAAACTAACAATTTCCTTCGGAAATGCCGAATCAGTGCTCATCGCCACGTCTAACACTTCTTACAATGACTGTGTATCTCTCAGTAACATCTACCAGTACGGATTTTCAAAAGGCCTAAAGATGCTCAGATGCAAGAGTAAAAGAACCATCACATCTTTTTTAAATATATTTTTTTCTCGTTTTTTTTTTATTTTTATTTTTTTTCTTTGGTTTTAAGATCTCTGATGTCCTGTATTGCGTTATGATGTGCAGGCGTCCTGTTTCTGATGCAGTTTCCATTGTTAAGAAGGACCAGTAACGATCTTTAGTGTTTCCCCCCCCCCCCCCCTTTGTTTGTAAACATAGCCATGTGTTCCCAGATCTTGCCCATGGACGATGATCAACGCTAGATGTCTTCAGTGTCTTCTCGCTTTGTTTACAAACATACGAGCCATGTATTCACCGAGCTGATCCTGTCATGTATCTGATCAATGCTAGATGTCCTCCGTGTTTCTTGGCTTTGTTTACAAACATACGAGCCATTTGTCCACCAGAGACTATCACCATGTAGTGACACTGATCAACGCTAGGTGTCCCCAGATTCTGCTGCCTCACGCGGATTAGCTCCGCCTCTCATCAAGAAAATTGGTGCAAGCCCTCTCTAATGTGTCTACCTCTAGTTCTGCAGTTCCTGAGGTACCATTGGCTGCTCTCCCTTTATATTGACTGATCCTTGTGTAGGCTGTCATCCACTGAAGAAGTCTCGTCCCTATTCTAGATGAAACCGTCTGGATTTTTTATCTGTAGTTTTAGACATCGTTATCAGAGAATATAATTGCAAGATTATGCTAATTGTACATCATAATATGGAAATAATTATTTTCCTGTATAAATAATATATACTACTTTTTTTCATTTACTTCTTCAATGAGAGATAAAAAAGCTATTTTTATTTCATATTCTGTTAGTTAATTTATGATAACATTATTAACTTATATGTTCCATCGAATAATTTATCTTTTCTGCAGACCCGGAATAGCATAATATTAAACAGATTACCATTCAATCTTCCTCCAATTGAAGGAACTACGCTTCTAGCAAATACTTTGGTGAACTCTAGACAAAACAATCTGTAAACCAATTATTTCGTAAATATTCTAGTTGTAGCCAATCAATATTTTATCAGTGCTACATCAGTAGCAACTATAGCAACTTTTAGTACAATTGTTGATTACAGTGAGTAATATGGTTGTTACAGTCCAAATTTTTGTTTCTAGTTGCAAGTATCCTTTTGCAATGGTAATATATTGATCAAATAATTCTTAAATTATTTTCTGATTTGCAGATTTGGAGCCCGATTTATGTCGCCCTCTACAGGCATTATTCCTAATAATGCAATGTATGACTTCTACATTCCTGACACTAGACTTCGGAGTAGCAATGCGAAATCGGTTAATGAGATCGCCAAGGGCCGGCGGCCAATGTCTGCTATGAGTCCATCTATTCTTGTGGATCGTAAGACAAATGATGCTGTTTTGGTTTTAGCAGCTACGGGAGGTGCAAAAATCTTGACTGCTCTGATATTGGTAAGTTGGAATTATTAATGGGTCATTCTACAGCTATCGGAGAAATTTAGAAATGAAATCTTGAAATTTAACAAGTTATTTGTTCTCTATACAAATTAGTTAGTTAATTTATTTCTCTATAAAAAAAGATATCTTTCAGATATAAATGATGGTTCGAATTAAATTTAATTGTGAAAACTGTCGGCACCAATACCAGATACTTTTTATTTATTAAGATGAGTCTCATATTGTTAACAAGTTGAACTTGTAGAAAATCATTAGAAATATAGATCTCGATATAGATTTAAATGTAGATTATAGATCTAGATATAGATTTAGATGTAGATTATAGATCTAGATATAGATTAGGAGAAATATTGTTCTCCTAATCATAATTAAGTGACAATTCAGATTAAATAAGAAATTTTAATTAAATTTAAATAAAAATTAATTTAAATTCAAGTAAAATGCAAAAACAAAATTAATTTAATTGATTGTAATCGCGTGAGCAGCCCCTATTAGACTTCGAGGGGAACAATGTGAAGTGGAGCACCACTCTGCTTGAAAACCATTGTATCCAGACCTTGACGCTGCTGAAGTGTGGGAACCGCCTGGTTGGCTAACAGAGATGCTTAACGCTGTCCAGTAACTGAGCAAGTAACTGGACCCTCAGGACTGATCTCTTCGAAAAAGAAAAGTCCGACGATGAACGTGGATGTGAAACCACACCAAACCTTTCGTGAATGAAGTGGCAACTGTCACAAGACATGTGAATTAGCAGGTGCCCAATTTCTGCAGTTGTGCGTATTCACATCACCATGCTCTCACCTGCTTCTATAGCAGTTATCAATCACGTATCATGACATGTGCATTTGTCATCCACTATAGCATTGCAGCGCTATATATCGCCTTAGCGGCCACCTTAGAAAGTAATTTTTTTTTGACCAAACAAATTTCCATCGCCACGGACGTCCTCATGTGAAATATGAAGTAGTTCCCGCTGATTGGTTCTCCAGTGAATCCTTTCCAAATGTGAACTTTTGTGAAAACTTGAAAATTGTGAAAACTTGTATAGGTGTAGATAATACAGTTATCATAATTATTTACCATTATTTTAACAGTTCAATTAATGAAACTGCCTAGAAAAGTTTATAATAAGTTTTGTATAATAATTTAATTTCTAAGATGATCAAACATATTCTTTAAAATATTATTTTTGACCCTAGTTTTCATCCTACTTAATAAAACATACATCATTTTCGATAGAATATTTGTATTCTTTCCTTTATTGTTGGTAATAATTTTCAGACTCTAATAGCTATTTCTGATGTAATGATTGTGGTGCTACAATGGCATTTATTTACAGCAGAATGATACTAGAAATAATACTGAATTATTTCTAGTAATACTAATTATTTATTGGATGCTTTGCACATCTAATCTTATTTATTGACAGCAGGAAAATAATAATTTTAAGAATCACTAGAATCTACTGGCAAATTTTCTAGATCATTTGATATTTAACTTAGCATCTTCTCAAGCCCTGATACCAAGAAATTTCATTTTTTTTTAATTCAAATAATAAGGAAAATTAACTAAATGCATTTTCAAATTCATCAGCTGCGTCTTCTAGTATTGCACGTTGCCGGAATGAGTCTAACAAGAAAACCAACAGTATTTTTGCTACATTGCTTTTTCAAAATTCCCTAATAATCGGTTGGTTATCTAAACAAATCCAACCCGCTCTTCAGTTAGATGAAAAAAGTTTGACATATTTAATTACCATTCCGATTGTACCTGTCAGCACACTATAAATTGCTTTTCATGTATTTAAAATGATAATTAACAGGTCAAAAGAACTTATAATTGCATGTTTATTTTATTTCCTCATCTTGAGACTCCAAATATTATGGGTCACGGCTGGTTACTGCCGAATTCTTCAAATAGTATTAGTATAG
>JAFIDM010009631.1:60378323-60388877 GCA_023159025.1 Thereuonema tuberculata
TAATTATGTGCGTTCTTTATTTTATTTTACTGTAAAAATATAGTATATTTTGTACTTCAATGTGTGATTTTGAAAAATGACAAATATTTTCAATCATTTTCAATTTATTGCTCTGTGACACGAATTACAGGTTTTCCGTAAATTCACCCATATATTCTTTAGTTGGATTATTGGCTTATGATTGTTTTGTGTTAAAATTGACATTTGTGTTATTTTTGTGACTGTTGATACGAGGGTAAAATTTATGAAAAACGGCAATTGGCTCCGTTTTATTTATTTTTTTTATTATCTCTTATATATAAAGAGTGGTTAAGCTTAATACAAAGTAAATTTAAGTACAGTTAGTATTTCAATGGAAAAGTTCTTCTCTTCAATTGAATCAGGAAAAGTTCTTTAAATATAGAAATCTTTGTTCTCCGTCTGAACACATCCTTCCGTTGCTTGATGTAGTCTTCACTTCTAAAGTGATGGATTCGCACAGGTTACTAATCCTCTGTCACTGGAAATAGTTCCGCACAATAACTTTAACGTTGCAAAGTAAGTTCACTATTATTAATCTATGAGCACTATTCACTAATACTGAAAAGCTACGAGATTTGCAATGCAATTTTTCAGCAACTTTAGTCGTCAGACTTCGAGTTGGCCAACTTTTGTCAAATCCCGCACACCATGCAACACACAAATGAGTCGGATAGAAGGAATCCCATAGCGCAATGCGTTTCCCCACAGCCGATATGGAAATCCGAAAAAATAATAGAGGTTTTGAAACCTCTCTGATAAATTCTGCCGCATACAATTACTGCATTTCAGTATAAACTTTTTTTCTGCATGAAAGAAACTCGCAATACTCTGATATTAATTGTTTAGGCGGTTGTCTTCGAATCGAATCGGCGAATTTCATTTTGGACGCCATATCTTCCATGGGCGTGACGTCACGCCTGACGTGTTCCAACGCTGCCCTGTGATTGGGTAATTCCCAGCGACTTCGATGCAACTTTTCGAGTTGCAGGTGTAGGAACAACTAGAGTCGGATGACAAAAGTTGCAGCCAAGTTGCTTAAAAAGGGGCTCAAGACTGTCTATATCAACTCGTGACGTCAAAATCGGACGACTAAGTTGCTGAAAAATTGCTTGGTGTTCGCGGGGCTAAAGATAATTATTTAATTATCGAAAGATAAACTACATCTTCTTATAGATCATATAAAAGAATTTACTTAATTCTTTCTTTCAAAATAAGCGTTTAACTTCGTAGCACTAATTTAAGTTAACGTAAGTGTTTACTTCACACTAATTAATAACTATCTGTCATTAATCCAAATTTCGTATTATCTTTAATTAATGTTCTGTACTCACAGTTCTTTGCACCGGGTATTCTTCTTATACTTTCACTACAGGTGATTCACTGACTTCAAGTTGTATCCTTCTTGACACAGTTCAAATTTGCCGCTCGCTGACTTCGTTGAATATCTTTAATGAACGCTCCGCATTGCAGTAATTATCTCAACCAATCATAGGCTCTCAATATCGGACTTGAATCGGCTGATTCAATTATTCGTCTTCATAATAATAATTTACGCTGAAAATTAACGTATTGTTCCACGCTTATTTCACTTATCTGCTTCTGTTGAATCGATAGCAATAATTCTTTCTATTCTTATCTTCCTTCAATCCACAGATGTCATCTTGTCTCAAGTATCGGTCTTGCTTTGCCTCCTCCTTGACGTCATCTTGATTTGCGTTTGACTGTACGATGACTGACTGTCTCGGTATAGTTTACTGCATACTGCGCCTGTGGCGAGCTGCTCAGAACGTCTTAACTGCTGTCTGCTTCCGAGGAGAGAGAGAGTGGAGTGGAATCGAGGCCGAATCAAGACTCCTTCATCTTTTATTGTTTTATCTGACGTCATTAAAATATTCATGACTGGAAATATTTTACTACTTAATTTATTTTATTTACGTTTGAAGCTAGGACACTGAAATAATTTATTAATTAATTTATGACAATAATATCTACAATTTAACAGCTATTTCTTCTTTCTGTTTCATTAGCTGTTTTTGTAATACTCTAATTTATGAGGTTTATTTACGTCATTCTTTTTGAACAGAGAATCCTCCATTAAGTAAGTAAAAAAATGAATATTTTATGGAAATAACGTGTAATATTATTCTTCAAAGAAATTGTAGTAATATTCATTTGTTGTAATAGAAATAAATGCGTAATATTATTGCTGGATGCTTTTAAGATACGAACTATGGTTTTGTTTTAATTCTTAGATATTCTTTAATAGAATAGATATAGAATATTAGACACTACTACAAAAGCTTTACAACTAAATCTCAGTGAAAACATATTTATATACGATTTTTATATTTTGATCTAATTTCATCGTTCGTTATAACTTCCTGAAAATGAAATTACCCTAAAAATGTTTTTTGCATTCATTATAATCTAATTTCCCCTACCAATATTAATATTAATTCATTTACCAATTATTGATTTTAATGATTCAACTTTGCTTTCCTGAGCTACCTTTCAGTGAATTAGGAATTTTTTCTTAGAGCTTTTTATCCTAGAAACTTCACGGTTCGAAGCTTTTCAGGATCTCAGGACAAGTCTGCTTCACGGAATCACCTTTCGTTAGCTGGGATGATTTAAAAGATTAGTAATGTGATTAGTAATGTGACCTGATTTCATTAGTGACAACGAGCAAAACTCTCCCGTCTTTGTCTATTGCTTTTCCCTTATTTATTCACCTGATCTTTCGAATATAATCTGTCCCGTGATGCTTAAAAAAAAAATGTATTTTAAGCGTTTCAGAACGAGACATGAGGAGAGAAATTCCTTGAGTAATTTGGCAAAGTTAATTGAAGTAAATAAGAAATACATTAACTATATGAAATCCTCTTAAGTATTACTAATCATCTATATTATAGTTTGGCGATACTTCAGAATTTTCCATGTAATTTTATTTGTTTGAGGCTGAGATCAGACTCACATAAACTTATAATTTGTATAAATAACGTACAGTTGCATCTGTGATTATAGGATAGCATTTGAATTTCGAATTTCTTCAAGAATCCGAAATAAACAAACAAATATCCGCAGAGAAATTTAGGAATGAGGAAAGGTAATAATTGAATGTTTTCTATTAATCTTGTATTTTTCACAGGATCATATTGAACAGTATTTACTTTTATGTTTGCTAACGTCCGGATCCCTGAATCCCAGTAACAGTGAGGATAGTTTTAAGACATTATCAAAAATATTCAGTCTAACGTATAACGTGATAAAATGTTTGCCTTTTCAAATATTATAGCCTAGTTTCTACAACTGTTTATTTTACACTTTGATGCACCACTACGCTTCCGATGTATCATTCTTACCAGCCTCAGTACAGAAACCTTGTTATTTACAGTGACTTCTCCTGGCTGATGATCGCCAACGAGCGTGAAACAGCTGTTCCAGGATGTCATTTGTAAATAATTTGGTCTCATCCATTGTTATTATTAGATGTTCAGTTTTATATGCAAAGAATTATTACATTTTTATTTATTTATTTCACATGAAATTTCTTTAATGATTAATTTAAGTTTTCATTCTTAAAGTATATTCATTGAGTCTTTAAAGTAGTCAATTTGTATAAGACTAAATTTTACTTTATAAATATTTCGCAAGTTCCATTTCTAAAAGAAAAGCATCAGAAAATTTTTCATATGGGTCTGAATTTGATTAGTTCCCTGAAGGTGATTTAAATTCTATCTATTGACTTATTGTCTCTCCTAATGCTATTCAGGAAAGTCTTCAACTTTTGCCTTCAACTAATTTTAGACCATAACTTAAACTTAGAAAACGAATTCAACATGCATTGTTCTCAAGATAGTAATCACTCTAAAACGGTGAAGTTGTTTCGTGGTTGGAAGTTTTATAATGTTCGATATCACGGACAAATTTCTAAAATAATTATGATGCTACAGTAAGTATCAACTCGTAATAGTCAGATAATAACTCCTTCTCAAAATTTGTTAGTCTTGACAAGGACTGTTTTTTTTTTAAAAAAATCACTAATTCACCTATATCCGTATCCTCCGGCAAAGCCTCATGAGTGGAGGAAGGTCCCTGCTCCAGGAAGAAGGCATCCTACCCGATGAGCAGCGGTTCCTTTGATTCCAAAGTAAAATTTGGCAGATCATCGACATCATTTATGATATTTATCTGAAGCACATTAGAAGCTGTAGGAATTTCAATTTTAGAAAAAACTCTAAAAAAAAAATATTTTGTCGAATGCAATGTAGATGGAAAACCATCATAATTCTGATGACTTGACCTATGTGAACTAGCACCGGAGCCCACTATTTCTCCCTTTTTTTGTCAGTCTGAAACCTGTTTATGAGCTAACACCAGTAAAATCACTTCACAATTCGATAATGTTACGAACAGACTACGAAGGTTGGAATATAAACTCAATACAATTTGTTTCGATTGGCAATGTAAAGCAGATCCTTTGCCAAGACAATGAAATAATCGAGCAGGAGAAAATGAAGCTCCATTGAATCAGTTTTTTAATTAAGTTAATTTTTAATTAATTTTTAAATGACATCTATTTATAAAAGATATTAAATGTGCGATCATGCTGTTAATGTCACTTTTATATCAATTCAAAATAATAAGGTTTTAGCAAATATCATAAGCTTTATTCATATAAGTGCTTAGTTAAAGACTTTTCTTATTCCAGATGTTAAACCTTATGACAACTCTGTAACTTCTACAATGCTTTCTTCATCAGCTGGCGCCGAGTTAAGAAAATGTAATCTACTACAAGCCGGTTGAAAAGTTATGCTACAAAAAAAAAACAAGCATCTCATAGGTTCAAATGTAATTTATTCATTCCTTTTAATTTAACTTGTATCTTGTTAATTTTAGCATCTCTTTGGACTGTTCACGAAATTTGAATAATCAGAAAACACATTTTGCATTTATTCTACTGAAATCAGCCTGAATCTCAACAACTAATGTGCATAATAATATAATAACAAAGCTTAATAAATATTCTGAGCCTTGTGTTATCATGGTCATCACTTTCATATTTTTGATGCGTATTCTGGAACGATAAACAGACAATATTATTTACAACATATATTAAACACACTGGGTATATGTCTAGTAAAGCATAGGTCCCTCGTTTCAATTGTATTACCGCAGCAACACGACGGGGCATGGACTCCACGAGCTCTCTGAAGTACTGTTCAGATAGTTTACACTATGTCTTATCCTTAGAGGAGACATGGTTACGTAGTCAAGGATGGTTAAGTAGCGTCCGCCGGTCATTGACGTATGTAGATGTATGAGGGGTACTAATGCTTGCTAGTGTTTTTCGCAGCGTTGTTAATGCTTCCGCAGCGTTGTTGCACGCTGGATTTCTTCCCTGATGTTGTGTAGCCGAGGATATAGTTCCCTTGAAATAGTTACATGTGAAATTCGTGTTGATTTCGAAGATGGAGTAACCCATCTCTCTCTGGCACCTACGGATTATTCACCGCCTTATTCAAAATCGCTTAAATCGTGATAAGCTGCCATCGTCACTTCGAATTATACGACAAAGGATTGCAGAAAAATCCGCCTTTACATGTACTTCAATTGCGGAAGATACTGTTTAATGTGAGGGTGTGGTATCAAGTACTGGACTGTCTCAGTGGATTACTGCTACTTCAGAGTAATAAGTGGTTGTTTTCCTTTCATATAAACAAACTGCTATCGCATTCTTATTCATTTAGCTCTTCAGATATCCGTCAGATGGCAGTCAAGTCTCTTTGTTTTCAAACCGAAAACAGAAACACCAAAAATCGATCAATCGTGAAAGTAGAGGCACTCACAAATACGTAAGAAGCAAGGGACCTTTGCAGACCTTCCTCCCTGTATTTTTGAATTTTAATGTAATTGATATGATTTCGTTCGTGCTAAACGATTAGGTAATGTAAAGAAATGTTAAATTTTATTTAAATTATTGTTTTTATTTAATCTATATTAATTGTATTTATTGTATTAACTTTAATTTTGCATTACATATACATAAACTATACATATAATTATACTTATTACTTATAAATTTACGATTTTACAGATTTTACAGATTTCGTTACCAATATTTTGCTTCCCCTCAGAAATAAGCAGCTGGTATATCTGAAAGTGTTATGGATTTTCAAAATAGAAGGAAATGAAGCTTACATCTATGAATACAATGAATTCACTTTGTGGCAAATACCAAATCTGTCTTGTCATTCCGAGAAAATAGCAGATACCATACGGTAAGGTCGCTAAATACCGTATCCGGTTCTGTTTTTTTTCATCGTAATTTTTCTGAATTTTCGTATAAAACTTCAAAAAAAAACACCATTTTACTGCTTATTATTAGTGTATTAATAAAAAGAAACAATATTATGCTTTTTAAGCAAATAATTGTAACGATGTGCTCGAAACTTAAATGATAGTTTTCTCAAATTTATAACTGTGTATTCCTAATGTCGCCCCCGGGTACGGTATTAGGGACACATAAGTAATGTACTAAGAACAAGTTATCTATTGCAAATGTTTTTAATTGTTTTCTATATTAAAATTACAAAATCATGTTTTAGTCTAACAAAGTAAAGTTTTAGTCTTCTATATTAATTCTCCAAGCATGTAGCACAAATGAACCTAAGATTTTCGCCTTCTTCTGACAGTCTTCATAGCACCAAGTAAAACATCTTAGTGCATCTTTTCTGCACCTCGATCATGCGAAAAGTTTTTCTCACAGAAAGGGTAAGTAGCATCGTTGTCATCCTGTCTTTGTCATCTGTGGAAATCAACGGAGGTTCCTCATCTGTCTCGTCGTCCGACGAAGACAGTCTTTTCGAACAATTCTTTTTTTTGGCGGCTGAGTTTTTATCTTTACAATCAGTTCGCCTCTTTCTTGTACTTTTCTGTTTTTGCGCTGTATTATTTATTTTATCTTGCTTCTTCTTTTCTGCTTCTTCTATTTGTTTTTTATGAGGAGATCCTGTAACAAGCATAGCAGATCCACGTCTAGTTGAAGTTGAAGGCTCGATGTTTGGGACCGATCTTAGATCGCTTGGTCTTACAAAAAATAGTGATTATGCTGCAGGGTCAGTATCTCGTACAGTTGGGGAATCATCTACAGTTGATGGCTGATCTTCAGTAGTTTGTGCTTGTTGATCTTTTGCTAGGAAATCAGCATCCGTAAAAATATTTTCTTTTAATCGAAATATTCCAGTGGCTTTAAAGCCATTAATGGCAGTTTCAGCTTTGCAGGCTCTCAGGTAAGCTTTATCTAAAAGTTCATTTTGCTTTTTTTAACATAGTCCTTTAAAGTGGATTTAGGCATATTGAATTTTTTTACCGCTGTTTTATAACCCACCTTCTTCTTTTTCACTGCGTTCTCTGCTTTAATCTTAGCATCTGAATCCCATGTCTTCTTCTTCGGCATCTCAAGTAGAAAAAAATAAGAAAAAAATGAAAAAAAAATGTGTAATTGAAAACACACCAATCATTCCTAATGGTGTGCCTAATACCACACCCGGGGCGGTATTAGGGACACCATTGGTACGATATTAGGCTGTTTGACATTTTTCCTTGACCAAACAAAAAAAAAAAACATTTACAAAATGTAACCTAAAATTTTGATGAATCTATTTAAATCTTTGATAATAACGGTCTAAAATATAGGTAACTACATTGTATTATAGACAAACCCTTATACACTCACTTCCAAAAGTTAAGCATGGAGCGGTAAAATGCGAAAAAATGGACAAGTACTGCTTTGATTGACATGAAATGCTGCAAGAAAGTAGCTGTATGTTTATTCATGAAACAAAACAAAGAATTACATACAGAGATAAACAAAATATTGAATTTTCATAAATTATAAGATGACGTCCTATTTGTGTCATTAACAAAATGATGTTTAAATTCAAAACAAACAATAAAAACCGACATTAATAGGGTATGTGAGCACCCCTAAACTGCATACAACGTTCACACCGTGTGATCATGCTTGTTAAGAGGTGATCAACCACTGCAGAATCCAGTAATCGCCATTCCTCCTGTAGGGCAGTTTCTGAAGCTCTGAGTGGCTGGAGGTGGGAAACGTCGACTTACAGCATGGCCGAGGGCATCCCAAAGATTTTCAATTGGATTAAGTTTTTTCCAATTGGATCCGGCGAGTAAGCCGGCCACTCCATACGTGCAATCCCCTCACTCTCCAGAAAGTCGTCAACGATGGCAGCTCGCATTATCGTCCATTAAAACGAAAGAAGGACCAACTGCTGCAGCGTACAGTTTTACAATGAGGTCTAGGACTTCATCTCAATACCGTACAGCCGTCTGTAGAACCTCGCCTGTAGATGTGCAGGTCGGTGCGATATCCCAATGAAATCCCTGCCCAGACCATGATGATTCCACCGCGGAACGCATGTTGTTCGGTAATGTTCTGGGGCCGATTGCGTGTGCCTTGTTCCCTCCCGACCCTTACACGCTTATTATTGGGTTGTAGGGCAAATCTGGGCTCATTTGTGAACGTAACGTTACCCCAATCAGACAAAGTCCAATTCACATGCTGGCGGAACCACTGTAATCGTGCCCCTCTGGATTGGACGGATAAAGGAACACAGACCATTCATGTGTAGCCTTCGACGAACAGTAGTGGCAGATATCAATGGCCGCTACAACCATTGATGTCACACGTGTGGAGGTCGATCTTCGATTCCGCTTGGCTACAACAGCAATATATCGATCTTCCGCGGGGGTCGTAACACTTGGACGACCGGCTACAGGTCTTCGGACAACTGTTTGGCTGGTTTAGAATTGTTTCCGTAATCGTGAAATGACTGAATGATGAACGCCGAAGAAACGAGCAACATCTGTTATAGACTGTCCTGCTTCAATGCGTCCGACAGCCCGCTAGCGCTCAGAATCTTCCATTCGTCTTCTGGGAGCCATAGAAACACGTCTAGCTTGAAAACAAATCGTACGAATGTTCTAAACACCTTTCATCAGCACTTACATGCAATTTCTGTAACCCTTCACAATGCCGGTTTCTTATAAAACTGCCTGTTTTGCATATTTCTCGACGCGAAACCGTGATTGGCTATTACCTATATAATTTGCATACTTCCTTCTACCTTTGCAGCAAATTTCAGCTTCTTTAATTCAGATCTCTTAAGGAAATTAACATTTTTCCTCTCCGTGCTTAACTTTTGGAAGTGAATGTATATATTATAGCAAAGATTTTGGAAAAAAAATACATTTTCGATATAATTTTATTTTTCTTCTGCAGGCGACAATTCCGCAACTGGATTCCATATGGCACTGCCAATTTTAAAGAAACCAGAGGGTATGGAAATAGGACCGGGTGCGGTATTTGGCGACCATACCTTATTTTAATGGACCCATTTCGCTCATTTCCTACCAAAAATTTGCATGACGATTTGCGGAAGTAAAGTATCACTTTGAGGTTCGCGCCCCTACTGACGTCGTATATCATGTGTTTAGGTTCTTGGCAAGAGCTGTTGTAGGACATCAAAGGTAAAAGCATTAGGATAGTAGCATTACTGGCAAAGTATGTTAGGCAATAATCTTTTGGATATTAATTTTCAAGGACAAAATGATCGTTTCACAATTTTCCAACAAATAAAAATCGACAGAAAAAGTAGAAAGTTATAATTCATTAACATTAATGAAAACCAGACAGTTTCCTTACTTGGAATAGGTTAGTTTTTTGAGAATGAAAAATTTTTAAGATCAACGTGTCATTTGCGTTTCCTTATTCATTTTAATCAGAAAAATGGAACCAAGACATAATTATTTAGAGAAAGCAAGAAAAATGCAATTAACTTCAATAGGTCTGGGAAATTATTATCAAGTTTACAGTTATGTCACTGAAAATCGAGATCAATGCGCAAACATTTTTGGAAAGCAATTACGAAATTTTGTATTGTATTACAGTATTATGAATTATATGTGGAATACAATATTACCTTTTGTTGCGATTTAAATTAAGCAATATGCCAAAATAACTTAAGAAATAAAAATAATAAATATTAAAAGAAGGATTGCTTATTAAATTGCTGAGATATTATTATTTTACTTCAATTTTAATAATATTTTTGTTCTTGATACAATGACAATTGGAATTTCTGTACAATTTCATTTAAAATTTTTATCTAAATTTCAAATTGTGTATAGATTTGCTTTGAAATATTACCGATTTTTTTTTTTAATTGAAGACTTCTGATTAAAACAGGTCTGCAACTACAGTGGAGCACCGTTTATACGTTTTTCAAGGGACTGAGAAAAAAAAACGTATAAACGAAATTCACTAAAGTTACGAACAATTTCGTAATAACCAACAATAAAAAGTCAGAGGTAAATTAAAATATTACATGAAAATGAAATACAAGAGGTTTGTAATACAAAACTTTTTATTTTGGATTTAATGTACAACTAGTACTACTATTGATATTCAGTCAGCATTTACAAAATATTTTTTTATTTTAGGTTGAG
>JAFIDM010009631.1:60389277-60428406 GCA_023159025.1 Thereuonema tuberculata
TTCTCTCTTCTTGAGTTCTTAAAAAAACGTATAAATGAAATTTGCGATTTCAGGAAAACGTAAAATTGAAATTATTTAACGTTAATATGCATTGGATTTTGCCGGGACCATTCAAAAAAACGTATAAATGATAAAAACGTATAAACGAGAAACGTATAAACGGTGCTCCACTGTAATTTATTTAAAATAATTCGCCTCGCAATGAATGTCTTTTGTGTGGAAGTTAAAAAAACAGGATTTTTCTGTAATCCTTAGTCACAGTATCAATACAGATTTGATTTGATTTGAAAAGCTTTATTACAAAATTAGTTAAAACTATTGAAAATATTACATAAATATTTCTATTAGGAAGAAAGAAATTAACAGTAATTTACGTCATCCAATTCTTAACCAAAATCAAAATTTTGAAACTCAGAGCGATTTTGATTCAACGTAATCCTTTCATTCGGTTTTGCACTTGAAAATTATAAAATCACGTAGAAAAAACAGGGGCCATATGTCTTTGTTTTTCTACAAAGGAGATAGCGCCATCTGGAGTTATATTCTCAAACTACGAAGCCCCGTGTATTTTCAATTAGCCAACTAAATAAATATTTTTTTTTTTTTTAAATTATTCCTTTCTCCAATGGGAATAGATAAGAGCAAGACTAATATGATGCCGCATGGGATGAAAAATAATCTGGTGTTTGATCTTTATTCACTTTCCTATTTTTTTTTAAAGTTTTTTTTATCACTTTACAGTAAATCAAGTTAAATTTTTTTAAATATATAGGCTACTATATTTTATGTCTAAAATATTTCACAAATTATTTCCATAGAAAGACCAAAATGTCAAGAATAAATTATTTTTTTAATATTGTAATTATCTTGATTAGTAAAGTTTCGACAGTGGGACCTTGAAGAAAACTGAAATGAAATGAATTCGCAATGAAGTCAGTTTACGATTGTTAATACATCATAAATCAACTGTTAGTAGATGCGTGGCCTGAAAGAGTCAACAAATATGGCAATAGTCTTACAAAGATAGAGCTAGGAAGGAATGCAGATACGATTCGTTTCTCTTCATTGTTTGCTGGGGTACAATCCTACATTTGACCTTACAAATTCTTTCAGTATACTAGGCTATTGACTTTATGCCTAGAGCCTATCCAAAGAGCAGAAAGTGCAGGCTATTTTTACTGAATAAATCCTTGTGCTGTGCATGGGCGGATTTACGGGGGTGCTAGGGGGTGCGCCGCACCCCCAGATTTTTGGGATGATAATTTTTTTTTACAGATAAATAAAAATGTTTTCTATTATAATAATTTTATTAATTATTAATTTAGTTCTAAAAACGGAACATTTAAATTGGGTTTTGGTGTTTGAATTTGGTATACATTTACCTCATACCTTCCGGTGAGCTCGCACCCCCAGATATCAAGATCTAAATCCGCCCATGGTGCTGTGTGCACCACACGTGGCAGTTCGCAACATAAGAGACAAAGACAATGCACTTTCTGGAATCAAACAAACCGAAACTCAGACAGTAGTTAGTTTGATGATTTAACTCCTGTTTATTGATCTCAAAATTAATTTCAAAATCATCATTTTGATCCTTGCATTGAAATGAGCTTAAAATCAATGATTTCCATTGACCTATGTAAGGATAATAAGAAAAACCATAAAGATTTCTCTTGTTCTCGAACCTAAAAAAGAAAAGTGTCACCGAAGTCGTTATAATACTCATGTTTCAAGATTAATAGATGCTTTAGAGGGAATAAAAAAATGCAGAACGAAGTTGGGGGTTTTCCCCTCAATGATTTTGAAGTTATTGTAGGTTTCTCATTTTTTTTCTTAAAAATTACCTTTTATTTCATCTGATTGTGAGGATGCATTGGTTAAATATTATCGAATAGTGAAAGCAATTTTGCTACTATAATTAATAGTAATTTTAAAATAAATAACTCGAAACTGTATCAATACAGTTGTATTAATCTCAAAAAAAAAGGAAAATATACAATACAAGATCAGGAATTAACCACTAGTCCAAAGTAGTTGTTTTTATAAAACCATCTGTAATGTCAGTTATGCCATGCCAGTGTGGTCGTGCGGTCTCAGGCGGCGGTGTGGTCGTTTTAGTTGGCTAATTGAAAATACATGGGGCTTCGTAGTTTGAGAATATAACTTAAGATGGCGCTATCTCCCTTGTATGCCATGGCCGTTGTGCCGGTACCCGGGTTCAAAATCTGGTCGAGAGCATGGATGTTTCGAATTTCCTTTCCTGTGTTTGTCAATCTCTTCTTCACTTTCTCTTAGGGTCTGACGTCATTCCATAATGGCGTCCTGAGGAAGGCAACGGGAAACACCTCAGTATCTTTCCCTAGAAATTCTCGGGAGTCTGCTAGGGGTTCGCCATATTGGGAACACTAGCGCTCCCTGGAACACGGATGCTTCGCTACGAAGCACGCACTTCGGTGCGTACCGTACCAAAAAAAAACCAAACTGTCAGTTATAGATTCAATCACATATCCATTATAAAATCAAAGCAATTATTGTGCTTACGATTTGAAATAGAATTATTTATACAGGTTTATTTACATTTTAAGTGAGATCATTAAAAAAATATCAAAAGTTAAAATCAAGAGACCTGTCCAATGAGATCTGTTTCATCCTCCCTTTCAGGAATGCTTCTGAAATGAGTGAGGCATGTGTCATTAAATAGCATTGTCGCACGCCAGTTGCAACTTTTCCTGGGTATTTCTTTTGAATAAAGCCTGAAAATTTCTCCCACTTGTCAGTTCCTCAGAGTGCTCCTCGATGAGCTGGTTGATGTCGTCTTCATCCATGTCCAGGCCCATGGAACTATCGAGGGATACAATCTCCTCCACCACTGTTGCTTCGGGTTCGAGTCTTTCAAAGTCCGTTCAGACACAACCTCAGGCCACAACTTCTTCCACGCAGTGGTCAAGGTCCTCTTTGTAACACCCTGCCAGGCCATATCGATAATTCTGAGGCATATCACGATGTTATAGTGGTCCTTGCAGAACTCTCAAAGGGTGAGGTTTGTGTTCTTTGTCACCTCAAAGCAGCAGCGGAACAGGTGCTTGGTGAAGATCTTCTTGAAATTAGAAATCACCTGCTGATCTATGGGCTGCAGGATAGGGGTGGTGTTGGATGGAAGGTAGACAATCTTTATAAACTTAAACTCTTCGAGGATGTCATCTTCGAGGTTAGGTGGGTGAGCAGGTGCATTGTCCAGGATGAGAAGAGCTCGCAGGGCTATGTTATTTTCCCGGTGATATTTCTTAACGTCAGGCGCAAAGACCAAATTCAGCAAAGACCTGGTGACCCACGCCCTCGGGTTTGCCCTCCACATAACCTGCCTTGTCCGTCGAAGTGCCTGGGATCTGCTGCATCAAATTAGCGTAAATAGCTTAAGCCTTCTCGCAGATTATAGCCTCCGCCACGGTATCTCCTGCGAGCTGCTTCTACCATCACCAGCTTCTACATATTTTCATGGATAGATGTCCGCTGTTTAGAAATTATTTTAACGCCCTTGGCTGGTGTTACAGCATTTATCGACTCCTGCTGCTTCAGTATGGTGCAGATCGTAGAAATGCTATGCTCGTATTGCTTCGCCAAGTTTACTACACGCACACCTCGGTCATGTTTTTCGATAATTTCTTTCTTTAATCCAATGGACATAATCCGCTTCTTTTCTCAGCACTGTCCTTCGCACTCACTTTCTTCGAACCAACGCAACGGTTGGAAAAACGAAGTTTTGCAAAATAACTGCAAGCACAAATGTGAGCACAACACTGATGCTTCCGCTGCAAGCTAACCGTGAACGAGTGAGAGACAGGATGCTGAGCGGATGTTGTGGCGTTCGCTGCGCCAACTAGCGGTGGGGTATCTGAAGCTGGCTCGTAACCCGAATTTTAGCTCTCAACTCAAAACAAAATGTCGGCCGAGAGACAGCTCGTATCTCAAAAAACTCGTTAGTAGGGACACTCGTAAGTCAAGGTACCACAATACTATAAAGCGAGCTATTGTTGTAAATTTTATCTTAAAAACGGGATTAAGGAGTTTGATGAAATGGGATGAATTTTCCGTTTTCAGGTGCAAGAAAGCGATTTAGCTAGGTCTTCACTTCGGGAAAACTCATTTAGGGGTTAAATGATTGGCCTGGGGCTTGGTCCTAGGTTATTGTCTACAGTGTCCTTTATTTTCGTTTTATTCTTAATAAATTATTGTTCTGCGTTTTTACTGTAACAAAAATAATAATTTTATTTTTACCTGTAATAAAATAATAATTTTACATAACTATAATTTGAAACTTTTTCCTTTCAACGTCGCGTGTATTCACTGCGGAGCTGTCCAATTTCCTGAAAGGGGATTAAATAACCTGGTGATTGTCTAACAGTGTTCTTATTTTATTTTCGTTTTATTTTACTGGTCTTCCAGGTACTAAGTTAACTTAAATGAGGCGATTTCATATTCATCGTTCTGAATTTTTACATTTTTGATTAGATCCAAGATATCGAAGGACAAAAAGAAATTGAGAATTGACAAAATACAGAAGCCAAACAATAATTGTAAAATGATTTTATTAAAAAAAAAAAAAAAAAAAAAAAAACAGCTGTGACGCTTTACAATATAATACCAGTATATTCGTTGTTTTGGATTTAGATTTTAAAGTAATTTTTCAATGTAGTCAAAACAGACATCAAATTTGATTTCAAATGACTTGAAAGAAATCTAATGTAACTTCATGTAAAAATTCTCTCAAAACAAATTTCTGTAAAATGAATTATATTGACAGAAATTATACTTTACAAAACACAGTACATTTGCAAAATATAAAGAATTAAATAAAGAGATGAAGAAGTCCCCTGATATTAGTTTGACTTCTGTTTAAGCACCATATACTAATTTTGTTTTACTATTCAGGGAAATCAAAAATTTTCATGCAGTTTTTGATATGCCTAGATTCTGCAGCCGATTGACTGGCGAAGAGTTTTTGTGAGTGAAGTGAAATTATATATCAGATAGTTAAGTTTATTCCGTGGATCGTTGATATATATAAAATAAATTCGTTAACTTATTTTTTCACCACATTTTAACTTATGTACTTATAAATCAAAGATATGTAATGCGTGTTCCAAAAAAATCAACTCATCAACTGATATCAACGCCCTCTTCATTTTTATCTTCATTTGATATCAGAATTCTTGCATCCAACATTACACTTTTCCGTTCTTCGGTTCAGCCATCTTCTTTTTTCTTATCACACGAAGATCTTCCTTTGTTTTTTTTCTTGGCTTTTTCAACCTGTGTGTATTGTTTAACAGCGTCGTTCTTCGTGCTGTTCAACATCTGATGTTCACTCCTTGTTGTCAATTGTCGTCACTGTTCATTGTATGTTCTCCACTTAAAAATAATTGGTCCGCGAGGTTTAAATTGTTCATGTTTGAAATATGTACGGAAATAAACTGCTTAATTTCCACTTCAAACTACAGTTTTGCACGTCACGAGAAAGAGAAACAAATAAACACAAAATATTTTTGTGCTTTGTGACTTCCAGCTTCTTTGTAAATAGAACTGATGGATTTCGAAACAAAGAAGGACCTTCCTTTTAACAACAAAACCCTAATTTTTCTGATGAATACTATCTAAATTTAACTTGGCCACAGATGGCGGACGGATATGGTCGAGAATAATGGCTTTCCAAATTTTCTGTTTTAATCCTTTTTTTCTCTCTCTGCAATTAATTTCGAATCAGCTCTAAAGAGAAACGAAAATAAATCAAGAGAAACAAAACATTTAATGAAATAATCAAATTAGGAATTGATTTAACTAAAAGTAAGTTTAGTTTAAGCCAAATCAGTATGAATTGTGCTACGAAATAGTTATGAAACTTCATTATAGCAATAAAGCTCGAATATTCAATAAAGCGTGTAAATTACTGGCTGAAGTATAAAATAACTAACCAAAAAAAAAAAAATAAAGCAATTAAACAAATAAGAATTCGATTAGCATTATGTTCATTACAATTACTTGTACATTTGTAATTGTAAATTTGTAATTTACAAAACAAGGGTAAATTAAATATGTAGAGTTAAATGTTAAGATACTACGACTTTTCATAAATATAGAATACTTGTAACTTCTCTACAAAATCCCATATATGAAGTAACGCATCTTTAGACATCTTTAAACTAGTAAATTCTATCTGAAATTAGTCAATGCAGAATTTCCTTCACTAGATCTTCGAAAAATCTGAATAATGTTCTTTCTCAAGATTGTTAACAAGTTAGGTTTCATCTTAAGCAGTTAAATGTATGTGATTCTGTCATTTTTTTCTTTAAAAATGAAACTCCATTAATTTTTATTACTTTCAGATTTTCTTTGAAGTAAATTATTATCAATTTCGTAATATGTAATATGGAAAACACTGCGTATTGATTTTCATCAATATTGGTCTATCCAACAAGGCGCTGGTGGTAAAGCTCTCAACCTTATGACTCCAGCCTCAGTTGAGATCGGGTGAACAGGCCAAAGGTCGGCAGTAAAATACTGTAAGACTGAAATTAAAAATTATTAATTGTGGAGTCGCAATTTAAATTTTGCATTTTTTTTTCTTTTTTCACTCTTTTGTATGGAAACCATCTCTTGCCTAATTTTTGTACACCAGTTTAATTGTGGTTCCTTAGTAACATCGTCCGAGAAACATACTTGGGCTCTCTTATGCTTATTTTAAAGAGATGTTCAATAGACAATGTTTTTCAATAAATTCCTTAATTCAAACAATAACATTTTTCATTAAACTAATTTCTTTCTTCAAACATTTACGTTTTGGAAATTAAGCAGAGAAAAGAGAAAGGAAGATTTCACTGTTATAATCTTAGAGAGAGATACTAAGATTTTCTTCGATTTTTAACTCGAGATTCGTAAGTATTTTTTTTTCCCCAAAACTCTTAATCTATAATAGCATTGGAAAGAATTTCCTTGCAAGTTAAGAGATTTTAATGTGGTTTCCTAATTACTTTAAATATCCGAGATTTTTTAGAGTACTTTTAAGATTCATTAAATTTCATATCTTCAGTAAAGAAGTTGAATTTATTTCCATGTGTCCTTTTAGGCCATTACTTAATCAATAGGCTTAAGCGAATAAATTTTAATTTCTTGCTATCTTTTCAACTGACTTATTAATCAGGCTCATGCAGACGAGAAGACGTAATCCGGAAAGAAAATGTGTTCGATTATATCATAATAATTTATTAATGAGGGATTCTGTCGTTGTGGAATCTCACTGAATCCTCTTAAGTAATCCATTTATATAGACAAATCACCGGATTAATCCCCAACTGATACTTTGGCAGATTCTCCTCATTAATTCTCTTTATCGTGTTCCCCGAATGACGTCATTACCAGAGGAAATCAAATTCTAGTGAGCATTGATCGAAAAACATCTGTTACGTTGAAAACCTCTTTCTTTAATTAACGAAAAGTTTCTCCTTCATTCAATTAGAAGTTGAGAATTTTTTTGTAAATTCTCGCAGCAATAGCTGTCCTCAAAAGAACCGCGTATTGACTGGAGTGAATAAGATTTCTTTTTATTTCATTGTGTTTATTTTGTCTTACTATATTTAGATTTTGTATTTAGGTTAATTTATGTAAAATTTGATTGTTTCTTAGGCAAAATCTTAGTCAATTAGGACCTTTACGCTAGAAACAGTTAATTACAGTAAATGGTATTATGACAATATGAGAAATATTACTGCTTACAAAAAGCTAGTAAATATATAGTGAAAACAGTAAAATATATGAAACAGTGATTCCCAATGCCGATTCGTGCCTAATATTTTAACTCTCTGCTTGACATCAGAGAAAAAAAAGAAAGTAAAGATTTTTTTCATTAAATTAAATTAATATAATTTTATAATTGATATTTTTCCTATATTGCAAAATTCATTTCATGACGGAAATTAGTTTATGTATGACATCTGTACCATTCGTGTGCTGGATATATTTAAATTTACCTTTCGCTATTGATTTTATTATCGTAGGTTTTTTTTAAATACAGTTCAGTTTTTTAATGCTAAATGATGTATTAGTGAACCTTTATAATCAGCAGACTTACAATTTTTTATAAAGATGAGTTCAATTAAAAGAGGGGTTTTCTTTTAAGCGTCTTTTCTCATCAAAAAGAAAATTGCTTCCTTTGTATTTGGGATGAAACTTAAAATTTGTGTGACAGGAAGTCATTTTTTAAATTACAAATCTATTTAATTTGGCCAATTTATTCATTCTCCCAGTTTTCGATGAAAAGCACTCGTTAATATCAAAGCATGAAAAGATATCCATAAGAGAAGCGTCATAAGCGGATCAATTTTATCCGGTGCTTTCTGTTGGATATTTAACACAAGGAAACACTAAGAAAAAAAATACTGCTTTGAAGTTCACGGCGATAAAAATTTGAATTATTCACATAATTATCCTTTTTAATATTGTATAAAAAACGTATTTCTATTATGACTATTACATAATCAATTTCCAAATGGTAACAATTCAAGTATTTTCTAAGATTTTTTTAAGCATATCACGTGAATGGTTAAAAGGCAAATTGATTGGGTAGGTGAATTTTGTTTGAAGATACTATTTGATGTGAAGGAAAGAAGTGACGAACGTGAAATTTTTGGTGAGTCACAATGACATTTTCTGGATGATTTCACGTGAGGAACAATTGTAGGAAAGCGGGAAGAAGGCCACAGAGTAACTAATGTTGTCAGGGAGTTCGGAATCGCTCACAGTACAGTAGCCAGGCTCCGTGCTAAGTTTCAAAACAATGGAATAAGTTCCATTCACATGCGAAGAGGTCTCTCTCACTCTACGACGACGCATGAAGACAGATTTTTAGCAAAACGTAATCGTCTTACCACGGCTGGTCAGTTTGCGAGTCGCCTCCATTCCAGCACAGGAACGTAGATATCCCGACAAACTGTGATGAAACGTCTGCTTTTTACTTCATTTTTTTTTATGTCATATCATATGTTCATATTCTGGCAATACATCAATGTCCATATTTGGCTACAGTCATGAGCTGTTTTTCAAATACAACTGTCGTCTGTCCTTAGTTTTGGACGCTTGTGTATATTTTTTTAAAATAAAAGTAAATAAAATGATAGTAATTGGTTACAGTTAAATAGCATTAGCTCATATCGGAACTTAATAGGAGTCAATTGCTAACGACTATTTGAAAAAACTGACCATTAATCAGATATTGATAATTAAATCTCCATTAATCAAATTCTTTTCTAAAAAAACTGCTTTTCAAATATCATTCTTTTTGAATCTATAAAATTAATTATTAAGTTCATGGCCCCTAAGTTCAGTTAGATCGATCGTTTTGATAGAGTTGAATCCTATGCAATTGCTTCCTTGAAAATTTTGAAATATTTTCTAAGAATCCATACACTGGTTCTCAGCTCTTTTTTTCTAGAGACATACTACAGAAATAAGTACTTTTCGAGTTATGGCCTTTTAAAGACCAAATGTATAGATAGTTTTTGGCTAATATTTCATTATCTCGAAACCAAAGGTTATCGAATTTGATCGCAAGCAGATTTTAAAGTTTCAGCTTGCTAGAATAAATAGTCCTTGAGTTCTTATGATGAAAATGCTTCATCAACAACATATCTTATGGCAAGAAAATGGATCGATTGGAATTACGTACAAAACATGAATAATTGAAAAAAAAAAAAAAATTGTTTCAGGGGTAGATAAAATTTAAATTATTTAGCGGAGAACCGAGTAAATTAAATTAACATTTAATTTGAACGATTTTCTTTACTTATTACTTTAAAAGCTACAATTAACTGACAAACAGAGAAAAAAAGCTATTTTTTAAGTAAGTACAAAAAAACTGAATTTCTTAACTTCCATCAAACTGCATGGCTGAGAAAGAATTTTAATACATAAACATCTCTGTTGATAAAACATAAACATTGCAATTTAGCACTAATATAATTTTACATTTTTATTAGGAATGAAAAATTCGTTTCGTAGAACAGTTCTTATTAAGTAGCTCAGCTAGGAATGAGGCAGAGGTCCGAAATACACTGGAATTGGTATTTCGTTGTTGGTTTATTTTGGTTGGAAGATCAGACCCTCCGGCCTTGGTCGGCATTGAGCACTCGCCCTGCGTGCCAAAGAACCTAGTCATAGGCAGGACCCCCCCCCCACAAGGGGGGGGGAGGGTCAATTGGTCTCTCAGCAGCGGGGCCCGGTTTGGAAATTTTTTTGGTTGTGAAATTGGAGATTCCCCTTTTTTTTTTTAATGTGAAATTGAGATTCCCTTTTTTGGTCTGGTCATAAGTGTTACATTTCGGAGTTTCTCTTTCGTTGTATGGGCCATATACCGAATTTAAAGGCAAAATACTTAATTCTGAATTATACTCAAACACGGAGTATGGACAATATACACTTGCGCTATTCGGATAGAATAAAAATAGCGAATATCGATAGAATAATTTGTATAGACACTTGCTTTCCTCTGGGATTGGGACATTTGGATTTCTTTGGTTTCTTACAAACACATACCGTCTCCTTGGGTTTGAGTTTCAGTTGCCATTTTACTGGGAGATTCTACCCGGAAGCGCTTCAATAAGAGAAAAATATAGAAAAAAAAAGTTACATTTATGATGAATTGAAAAAGATTTGGACAGACATAATTAAAGATTTTTTTTCTGTATTAAATCAGACAAGGAAATGAGATAAATGACATTAAGACTGTTGTGCCTTCGTTTTCTTAGAACAAGAATCTAATTTTTGTTTGTCGTTGCTAAGATCGACGAATTTTTATAGATTTTTATTCTTATGTATAATGCATTTCAATAAATGTTCGGAAACGTTCGTTAATTCCTCAGTCGAAATAAAATTGTCGCCAAATAGTATCCTCAAAAAAAAAAAAAAAAAAAAAAAATTGAAAAGTTGATAATTTTTTTTTTTTTGTATTAAGAAGTTATTACTTTAATACCAAATAATAATTAACAAATTTATCAATTGTAAATGCGTTTACATTTTTTCTAAAAAACAAAAACAAACATCACTAAATCTTTATTAGTACTACTAGATATGCAAAGAAATAAGCATTTGTTGCTTTGTGTTTAGTTCTTGTTGCACGCGTTACTTTCTGCATCACAGTCTACAGTTTCTGATGAAATGCAAGCACTGCCCTTCATCAACAAATCCGACCGATACCGAACTGGCCGATTTCTAACGAAGAAAGGTTTTAAGTTTCATATTTAAGAGTTGAGTCACAATGTCTAAATTTTGAGTTAATTGGATCTTTTGTAGCTAACTCATTAATGCAGAGACGTAATTTAGCATCTATTCAACATCTATTTAATATTACAGTAAAGTTGTGAGATGAGATTGGCTTTTTTATATATTTAAGTTACTTTTAACTATGTTGTTCAGTACCAAAACTATCCGACTGAAAACTGAAACAAGTGGTTTATCTTGGTTTCTATGAACAACTTTAAAATATCTAAATTGAAGAAGACTTTTCAGTAATACCTTATTTGAGATTTTGAAAATAATTACAGCTTATTTTTCAAGAGTCTGCATTTTCCTCTAGAAGATTAAATAATTATTTCAATATAGTTTCATTGGTTTAACGCATAATACTGAAATGGATTTTGGGTTTTCATTCAATCGAATAAAATAAGGAGATTAGTCATAATTTAGGATCTAACTGAACCCATGGGGTTCAATTGCATTTTCAAAAACATGTACACTCATGGACAAAAAAATTAGCGCACCAAGAAGGAGTCGTCAAAATGAAACGAAAATTTACATACGTAATGACTACTTTGATATAAGTAAATGATAAGAAAATCAAAGAAAAAGGATAATTTATTTCAGAGAAAAAGGCAAAAGAACGGAGGAGTTAATACTCCGTTGGACCCCCTCTAGCGCGAATGCACGATGCGATACGATCGGGCATTGAGTCATACAAGTTCTGTATGATGTCTTGAGACATTTCGTTCCATATTTGCTGTAACCTTGCCTCTAGTTCGTTCAAAGTCGTGGGATGCCCAACTCGTCGTCCCAAATGATCCCAGATAGGCTCGATTGGAGACAAATCTGGGGATCGGGCAGGCCAAGGAAGGGTAGTAACAGTGCGGATACAGTCTTGTGACACCCTTGCCGTATGAGACGGAGCATTGTCTTGTTGAAAAATGGCTCCTGGGAGCCGTTGCATGAGTGGCAACACATGTGGTTGCAGGATTTCAAGAACATACCGCTGGGCTGTCATTGTGCCACGGAACAATACTAGGGGTGACCGTGTATTGTAGGCAATGGCACCCCATACCATCACACCAGCTGTGGGAGCGGTGTGTCGCTGTACAGCAAAGGCAGGATTGAAGCGTTCACCACGGGCTCTCCACACACGAACACGATTGTCATCATTGCCGAGATTGAATCTGGATTCGTCGCTAAGACGACCTGGTTCCATTCCGCTGCATTCCAGTTTCCTCGTGCGCGGCAAAACTCCAAACGGAGACGTCGATGGGTGGGCGTCAAGGGAGCACACGTAATGGGCGCCGCGATACCAACTGTCCTTCAGCCAGGCGCCTTCGTATGGTTCGAGAAGACACTGCGGCCCCTAGTGAAGGTGCTACCTGTGCCTGGATGGCGGCCGATGAAGCAGTTGGCTGTACGCGTGCATTTCTGACTATGTGGCGGTCTTCTCGACGACTGGTCTGTCGAGGGCGTCCTGAGCCTGGTCTTCGTGTACATGACATCTCTCGGTTCCACTGGTCCCAACACCTCCTCACAACACAATCAGAGCGGCCTAATTGACGAGCTACTCGCCTAGCTGATCACCCAGCTTCCATCATCCCGACGATTCTCCCTCTCTCAAACTGCGACAACTGCGTATACTGTCTTCGAACACGGCGTAATGGCATGTCTACCTCAGCTCTTCCTTTGTAAATGATTCAGCACACTCAAACACGCTTTGGTTACCTGTTTTATACTCCACAGAGTACGATGTTCAATGCCCTCTACCGGCTACACGTAATGCGCAATCACGCTGCATTTCTAATCATTTGTATATCTCCCCGACATGTACCTTCATTGCAAGTTTCGTTACGATCCCGCAATTATTTCTTGGTGCGCTAATTTTTTTGTCCATGAGTATATTTTTATTTTGCAACTCTAAAACTCCGTAGAAGTATCCTCAACAAAGTTTGCCCATTTCCACCCTTCCCTTACTCCTCTTAGGATTCGATATCGAAAATTCGATCAAATAGTATCTTGATAAAGATGATAATAGCATCTTTGACAAAGAACACTCATGTGAAATTTTGTGTTTCCAAGTAAAGCAGTTTCAGAGATATGTGTCCCCTTCAAGGAAGTTTGCCTCCCCCTCCCCCGGGGTTTACAAAACGGGGGTTTACACCCTTCGGGATGGTTAATTAAAATACTAACAGCTTGCTTTTACCACGTACAACCTTAGGCATAATTCTGCCAAATGTTTCAGTTTCCTGACTCTATAGGAAACAAGAGAATTAGTGATGAATCAGTCAGTGAGGGCTTTCATATTTATACTATACGTATATAGAGATGACTCTAGTACGGCTACCACAATACACGGGCAACATCATCCAGCACGAACAGTCGGAAATGTTTCGTCTGTGTCAGGGCAGGCGACCACCAAGATTGGGAAACCACGCCAGCACATCCTGGTCATCGCAGATGAACCAGGATCTAATGCGCGACTTTTACACCGTTACACAGCTAGGGACTCATCTCACAGGATACAGACAGCCACTACACCACGCATTCACCACACGTTATCCATTGTTAGGACTTAGGGAACAGCGGGTAGAGGATCAGCGACGTTCCATAGTAGTAAACAATCTTATTCCCCCATACATACTTGCACAAATTAGGGAAGAAGTCACTGAATCCAATCACAGAACACCACACCACATCCCACCAGAAGACAATCTCATAATTATTAGAATGGTAATTTAACTGCGATTTGGAGTTTTGGATAGAAAAAAAAAGAAAGAAAAGTTCTTGTAAATATTAACGGAACTTAATTATTCTGTTAATTGTTTTTATATTATATTTAGATCATTAAAAGAATGTTTTTCCTTATTGTCCTTCATTATCGTTCTGTTGTGTTTTGTTACATCATATAATATTCTCTCTATTTAGAATCCAATTCTGATGTTTACATATGTTTAAATTTCTATAAAATTGAAATGAATTTCTAAACAGGTCTATCCTGACAAAGCGCGCCCCAAAACGATTCAGATACACTGTATAGAAATGTATGAAGTTTAAAATCTAATGAATAATTCAGGTTATGAGAAGAGCGAATTTATATAATATAAGGATGACCTATTTTTTTATCTGTTATCTTTACAAGACCTAGTTGAGATAAAGAAAAAAAATCTTTACATTATTTGTTTTTGGATTCTCTATCCCTGCTTAAATTCTTTTGAGCCAGGTAGTTGCCGAGACAATGAATGCCAAAGAATGTCGGTGCACAGTTGTATTGATGTTGTTGGGGTCATTTCGGGGAGCTGAAGTGGTAGCTTCAACTTTGTCATGGAATCGTAGCTATCATCAACGGTATCTGGCTGATGACTCCTAATAAGGCTGAAACAGCTGTCCACATTCCCAGATGCTAGATAAGGGTGACAACCTTTGTTTATTTACGTACATTTTTAATTTTTCACTAATCATGTTGAGGTATTATGGTATCTCGCCAAGAATCAAAGATGGCCTCGCATATTCTTCAATTGAAGAATCGAGTTTCTGCCTTCAATCACATCTGTTTGGAAAAAAATAACATGACAACAACATAAGAAGTTTCTGAACGAATCTAAAATCTTAAAAAATTGTAGTTTATTATTTATTTAAGTTTCTAAGTCAAGAAAATTATACAAATGAAAATTGTGCATAATTTATAAATTGTTATACAGTATTTGTGGTATAATTTACATCAGGGCCGAATCTAAAAATTGTTAGTTCCCCTGCGAAAATCCTTCACGGGCCCCGAATTATAGACGACGACGCACCCAGGCCACAGCGCGGGCGCCCTTTAAGCGGGCCCCTCCCCTCCACAATGCGGGGACTGGCAGCACTTAGATCCGGCCCTGATGTAAATTATACCACAAATACTGTATAACAATTTATAAATTATGCACAATTTTCATTTGTATAATTTTCTTGACTTAGAAACTTAAATAAATAATAAACTACAATTTTTTAAGATTTTAGATTCGTTCAGAAACTTCTTATGTTGTTGTCATGTTATTTTTTTCCAAACAGATGTGATTGAAGGCAGAAATTTGATTCCTCAATTGAAAAATATGCGAGGCCATCCTTGATTCTTGGCGAAATACCATAATACCTCAACATGATTAGTGAAAAATTAAAAATGTACATAAATAAACAAAGGTTCTCACCCTCATCTATCAACTCGGAATGTAGACAGCTGTTTCAGCCTTATTCGGAGTCATCAGCCAGATTTACCGTTGATGATAGCTACGATTGCAGGACAAAGTTGAAGTTATCACTTCAGCTCCCCGAAATGACCCCAACAACATCAATACAACTGTGCACCGACATTCTTTGGCATTCTTTGTCTCGGCAACTACCTGGCTCAAAATAATTTAAACAGGAATAGAGAATCCAAAAAGAAATAATGTAAAGATTTCTTTTCTTTATCTCAGATAACAGATAAAAAAATAGGTCATCCTTATATAATCTACATTCGCTCTTTTCACAACCTGAATTATTCATTAGATTTTAAACTTCAGACATTTCTATACAGTGCATCTGAATCGTTTTGGGGCGCGCTTTGTCAGGATAGACCTGTTTAGAAATTCATTTCAATTTTATAGAAATTTAAACACATGTAAACATCAGAATTGGATTCTAAATAGAGAGAATGTTATATGATGTAACAAAACATAACAGAACGATAATGAAGGACAATAATGAAAAACATTCTTTTAATAATCTAAATATAATATAAAAACAGTTCACAGAATAATAAAGTTTTGTTAATATTTACAAGAACTTTACCTTCTTTTTTTAAAACTCTAATCGCAGTTAAATTACCGTTCTAATAAATATGAGATTGTCTTCTGGTGAGATGGGATGTGGTGTCCTGTGATTGGATTCAGCGACTTCTTCCCTGATTTGTGTAAGTATGCATGGGGAATACGATTTTATACTACAATGGAACGTCGCTGATCCTCTACCCGCTGTTCCCTAAGTCCTAACAATGGATAACGTGTGGTGAATGCGTGGTGTAGTGGCTGTCTGTATCCTGTAAGATGAGTCCCTAGCTGTGTAACGGTGTAAAAGTCGCGCATAAGATCCTGGTTCATCTGCGATGACCAGGATGTGCTGGCGTGGTTTCCCAATCTTGGTGGTCGCCTGCCCTGACACAGACGATACATTTCCGACCGTTCGTGCTGGATGATGTTGCGCGTGTATTGTGGTAGCCGTACTAGAGTCATCTCTATATACGTATAGTATAAATATGAAAGCCCTCACTGACTGATTCATCACTAATTCTCTTGTTTCCTATAGAGTCAGGAAACTGAAACATTTGGCAGAATTATTCCTAAGGTTGTATGTGGAAAAAGTCAGCTGTTAGTATTTTAATTAACCAACCCGAAGGGTGTAAACCCCCGTTTTGTAAACCCCGGGGGAGGGGGAGGCAAACTTCCTTGAAGGGGACACATATCTCTGAAACTGCTTTACTTGGAAACACAAAATTTCACATGAGTGTTCTTTGTCAAAGATGCTATTATCATCTTTATCAAGATACTATTTGATCGAATTTTCGATATCGAATCCTAAGAGGAGTAAGGGAAGGGTGGAAATGGGCAAACTTTGTTGAGGATACTTCTACGGAGTTTTAGAGTTGCAAAATAAAAATATACTCATGGACAAAAAAATTAGCGCACCAAGAAATAATTGCGGGATCGTAACGAAACTTGCAATGAAGGTACATGTCGGGGAGATATACAAATGATTAGAAATGCAGCGTGATTGCGCATTACGTGTAGCCGGTAGAGGGCATTGAACATCGTACTCTGTGGAGTATAAAACAGGTAACCAAAGCGTGTTTGAGTGTGCTGAATCATTTACAAAGGAAGAGCTGAGGTAGACATGCCATTACGCCGTGTTCGAAGACAGTATACGCAGTTGTCGCAGTTTGAGAGAGGGAGAATCGTCGGGATGATGGAAGCTGGGTGATCAGCTAGGCGAGTAGCTCGTCAATTAGGCCGCTCTGATTGTGTTGTGAGGAGGTGTTGGGACCAGTGGAACCGAGAGATGTCATGTACACGAAGACCAGGCTCAGGACGCCCTCGACAGACCAGTCGTCGAGAAGACCGCCACATAGTCAGAAATGCACGCGTACAGCCAACTGCTTCATCGGCCGCCATCCAGGCACAGGTAGCACCTTCACTAGGGGCCGCAGTGTCTTCTCGAACCATACGAAGGCGCCTGGCTGAAGGACAGTTGGTATCGCGGCGCCCATTACGTGTGCTCCCTTGACGCCCACCCATCGACGTCTCCGTTTGGAGTTTTGCCGCGCACGAGGAAACTGGAATGCAGCGGAATGGAACCAGGTCGTCTTAGCGACGAATCCAGATTCAATCTCGGCAATGATGACAATCGTGTTCGTGTGTGGAGAGCCCGTGGTGAACGCTTCAATCCTGCCTTTGCTGTACAGCGACACACCGCTCCCACAGCTGGTGTGATGGTATGGGGTGCCATTGCCTACAATACACGGTCACCCCTAGTATTGTTCCGTGGCACAATGACAGCCCAGCGGTATGTTCTTGAAATCCTGCAACCACATGTGTTGCCACTCATGCAACGGCTCCCAGGAGCCATTTTTCAACAAGACAATGCTCCGTCTCATACGGCAAGGGTGTCACAAGACTGTATCCGCACTGTTACTACCCTTCCTTGGCCTGCCCGATCCCCAGATTTGTCTCCAATCGAGCCTATCTGGGATCATTTGGGACGACGAGTTGGGCATCCCACGACTTTGAACGAACTAGAGGCAAGGTTACAGCAAATATGGAACGAAATGTCTCAAGACATCATACAGAACTTGTATGACTCAATGCCCGATCGTATCGCATCGTGCATTCGCGCTAGAGGGGGTCCAACGGAGTATTAACTCCTCCGTTCTTTTGCCTTTTTCTCTGAAATAAATTATCCTTTTTCTTTGATTTTCTTATCATTTACTTATATCAAAGTAGTCATTACGTATGTAAATTTTCGTTTCATTTTGACGACTCCTTCTTGGTGCGCTAATTTTTTTGTCCATGAGTGTACATGTTTTTGAAAATGCAATTGAACCCCATGGGTTCAGTTAGATCCTAAATTATGACTAATCTCCTTATTTTATTCGATTGAATGAAAACCCAAAATCCATTTCAGTATTATGCGTTAAACCAATGAAACTATATTGAAATAATTATTTAATCTTCTAGAGGAAAATGCAGACTCTTGAAAAATAAGCTGTAATTATTTTCAAAATCTCAAATAAGGTATTACTGAAAAGTCTTCTTCAATTTAGATATTTTAAAGTTGTTCATAGAAACCAAGATAAACCACTTGTTTCAGTTTTCAGTCGGATAGTTTTGGTACTGAACAACATAGTTAAAAGTAACTTAAATATATAAAAAAGCCAATCTCATCTCACAACTTTACTGTAATATTAAATAGATGTTGAATAGATGCTAAATTACGTCTCTGCATTAATGAGTTAGCTACAAAAGATCCAATTAACTCAAAATTTAGACATTGTGACTCAACTCTTAAATATGAAACTTAAAACCTTTCTTCGTTAGAAATCGGCCAGTTCGGTATCGGTCGGATTTGTTGATGAAGGGCAGTGCTTGCATTTCATCAGAAACTGTAGACTGTGATGCAGAAAGTAACGCGTGCAACAAGAACTAAACACAAAGCAACAAATGCTTATTTCTTTGCATATCTAGTAGTACTAATAAAGATTTAGTGATGTTTGTTTTTGTTTTTTAGAAAAAATGTAAACGCATTTACAATTGATAAATTTGTTAATTATTATTTGGTATTAAAGTAATAACTTCTTAATACAAAAAAAAAAAAATTATCAACTTTTCAATTTTTTTTTTTTTTTTTTTTTTTTGAGGATACTATTTGGCGACAATTTTATTTCGACTGAGGAATTAACGAACGTTTCCGAACATTTATTGAAATGCATTATACATAAGAATAAAAATCTATAAAAATTCGTCGATCTTAGCAACGACAAACAAAAATTAGATTCTTGTTCTAAGAAAACGAAGGCACAACAGTCTTAATGTCATTTATCTCATTTCCTTGTCTGATTTAATACAGAAAAAAAATCTTTAATTATGTCTGTCCAAATCTTTTTCAATTCATCATAAATGTAACTTTTTTTTTCTATATTTTTCTCTTATTGAAGCGCTTCCGGGTAGAATCTCCCAGTAAAATGGCAACTGAAACTCAAACCCAAGGAGACGGTATGTGTTTGTAAGAAACCAAAGAAATCCAAATGTCCCAATCCCAGAGGAAAGCAAGTGTCTATACAAATTATTCTATCGATATTCGCTATTTTTATTCTATCCGAATAGCGCAAGTGTATATTGTCCATACTCCGTGTTTGAGTATAATTCAGAATTAAGTATTTTGACTCTAAATTCGGTATATAACCCATATAACGAAATGACAAACACCGAAATATAACACCTATGACTAGATTCTTTGGCACGCAGGGCGAGTGCTCAATGTCGACCAAGACCGGAGGGTCTGATCTTCCAACCAAAATAAACCAATCAAGTCAAAAAGCAACATTTGACTAGCCATCTTTCCAAATTATTTACAATCACTGTATAACTAAGTTTACGGCAAAGTATGTGATGAACTTCGTTTCAGTATTTTATCACTTATCTTGAGATGTTCATCCTTAATCCGCACAAATAACTTTACAGCAACTAGCCTTAGTTCATTGGATACTACCTTTTAAATTACTATTCCATTTGTTATAAGTTAAGGTTTCTCCTTAAAGTCTTAATTACACTCGTACAGTCTTTATTTCCGGCAGAAATATAAACAGTTCATGTCTTGCGCAGTGGAAGCAGGAAGGGAGAACCCATAACCAATTGAAATGAATGTATCCTAATTTCACTTCGTATGTAAATGTTGAGCAATCAATTGAAATTCTGTATTATATTTCTAAAAGATAAATGTTACTATTATATGCTATATGAATACCCGCATTAATTTCCACTTGAAATAATCTCACAGATTACTCAGTATGTTTCTAATATTGAAATGTTTTAATATCAAAACATTTATATGTATCTAAAATAACTACACAGGTTCTAGAGTAATAGTATATATATTTCAATTACTAGTTCTTTGATTCATAAACACCGAGTTGTATTCCTCTTTAACATAGTTCTTACTGCTAAATACTATAGCTCCAGTAAATAAACAAGTTCAAATTCATCGCTATTAAGTGTAGTTAACATTGGCTCACTAATAACAGTTCACTTTCTTTCTAAATACTGAAATGATACGTTGCGGTTTCACCAAAATTCTATTGGAATAATGTGGTATGCTTTAGTCTTTCAAATTCTGTTAATATTAATCCGATGAATCCATTCTTCTAAATTACAAGGTGAATTTCAACCCGTCAGAACTTGTAGAATAGCATGAAATACACTTACTTATGTCTGCATTCTTCACAAAAGGTTACAGCGGAATACATCATCCATTATACCTTTACCATGTAGAATCGTAACTCCTTTCTTGACGTTCTATCAATCTTCCAGTCAATATGGCGACCATGTTCGAATACTAGAGATCTTGTGGTTCACAGATGCACTTTCCTGCTATTTGTTTACAGAAGAAACATTAGTACAAATTATTTAAAACATCTTCATTGAGTTTAATTATTAAACATACTATGCAATATTGAATATAAATTCTGCCTGCTTATATCCATCACAGATGGAAATTCTTCGAGACTTCGTCCTTTCTTACAGAAGTCTTCTCACGTCGTTATGTCTAAATTCCTTTTTTCAACTATCCTAATGGCTTCAACAACGTATCATACGCAACAAAGCATTCACCGCTTATATGCTCATGTTTGAATAGTTTCATTCTTGTCATAACTATGATCTTATTGTATTCTTGATTTTGACTCAGATTACAAAACAGTACTGTTAAAATTAATTGTTTGCACACGTTTTCATTCACTTTTTTTAAACAATTAAAACCAGAAATTTAATAGTTAGTATCATATTATCTTCACCGTACTTACACTTTCAGGAAACACACGAATTGGAATCACTTTCCTCCATTCTTTATTTGAAATTTTTTGTTTTATTCTTAATTTTCCTAAGGGCCACTATTTTCTATTGAAAAAAATCATTACAAAAAGATGAATTGAAAATCTTTCCTTGTGTATTGTTTTTAAGAATAATTATATTATTTGCTCATATTGAACAGTTTTGCTAAGGAGTGTGTAATGCTCATGCTCCTTGCCACATTATGGTAACGGAATATAGAAGATTGCTCTGTTAGAACGAATTGATGGATGTGGAATTACAGCTCCGCTTAGTATAACTTTCTTGATACAGTAGTTAGAAAACAACAGTTCGTGCATCTGAAGAACTATGGCTCCACCGTCCAACGATAGAAACGAACGATCTTATGTAGTCTAATACCATATCAGATCGTTTGGAATATACGATCGCAAAAGATACAGTATTGCAATGGAAGTAGTTACTATCAGGATCAGAATTTCACCCACCCACTAAACCTCAACTGCCATATTTGTAACTGGCAGACTTCAACCACATGCTGTATCTACAGGTATCTTCAGACGACAGAAGGAAGTTTCTTAAGAATTTACACTGCTTCATTACCAACTCATGGGTTCTAAAAAAGGCGAATTTGTAAAAAGGCAGTGGTAGGTCTTTGACTTTTGCGCTGTCTACAACAACTGCGGTTATATGAGTTAAAAACCAATTTCAGGAAGAATGGAAGAACTTCTACCGATACAAGACATCAAAACTACTAAATCATTTAATTACTATTCAATTACTAAGTAGAAAGCAAGATGTAATCGACACCTTAGCGTCAATTCAAGAATACACAATATAGTTGACTCGCGATAATCCGACAGTTACGGGATCGACGGGGTTTCGGATTATGAAAAATGTTGGATTACCCAAGGGGGATTTTTTAAAACTGAATTTTGACTTCTAAGCCAAGAAAATTTAAGTTATGTATTTACAGTAGGCTACTATACGTACTACAGCACGTATATTGTTACAATTCATATTGAGTACATATTTTACGGCCATTGAGGATATAAAAAAAAACTCATTAGGCATAGTTTTACACAAATCAATACGTATGTATGTAATACTAATTTATTTCTGTATTTATGTCTTAAAAAAATAAAATTACAGTATATAATGTAAAATATATCTTTTTGTCTTAAAATAAAAAATAAAAATACGTACAAATGTATTTACGGCTTAAAAAAATCTGAAATCGTTTTTTTTTTGTTTCTTCTTACGTAAAGAGTCTGTCATGGCTTTTTCTTGAATATCTTTTAACATTAAACTGTTCTCGTAGTCGAGTTCCCTCTCCTCACACCAACGTATCCAAGTGTTTGCAGCCGATATAACTTCATCGCAAGTGATTGTGAATTTCACCTCCGTGACCGCCTCAATCGGGTCGGTTTTCTAACCAACCTGCGTCGGACTATCGAGCGTGTCGGACTGTCAAATGTCGGATTATGGCGAGTCAACTGTATTAAGATTATTGCCATCTCTTTGTGATCAAATTACCTCTTGTTTTGGCTGTTTTCCAGAATTCATCCAAATATAAAAATAAGCAGAAGAGACCAATTTGTTTAGTTCAAATTACAACATTATAAAATAAAGTTGAAACATATTCTTCAATACCCTAATACATAAACTTTAAACTAGAATTAAAAACAACTGACATCTTATAAAGACATTTAGAATAATATAAAATTTACAAAAAAATTTGAACAGTTTAAAAATAATAATAATAGTACATAATAGATTTGAAACTCAAAGAATAATAATAAAAAAAAATTGAAGATCTTGTCATTTTCTACTTTAATTTTAAGAATGTAGCTTTGCAATGCCGTGCCAGCGTGGCCGAGCGGTCTTGACGGTGGTTTGCCGTGCCGGCATTGTGTCGGCACCCGGGTTCGATTCCTGGCCATGGCTTGGCTGTTTCAATTTCCTTTCCTGTGTTGTCAATCTCTTCTTCACTTTCTCTTCGGTCTGACATCATTCCTTAATGGCGATCTTGGGCAGGCAACGGGAAGTATCTTTTCCCAGGTGTTTCTGGGAGTTCCACGTGAATTCCATAGAATTGGATCTGATTCCGAACAGAATACTATGGATGGATGGAGCTTTGCAATAGATGTCCCTGAGAATTCCTGGAATTAGTATTCCACCGCCCACTAATCAAATAAAAAAACTCTTCTGTCATTGTGGGAATTTACAGCAAATTGTAACTATTAAGATTACGCAAAAATGGGAACAAGCAACTTTTGAAATGAAACATTTTAAAAATAATGTTTATCCTAAGTAATCCTTACCCTCATACTCATTCACTGTGCAAAATTTAATAACGATAGATATGGGAATATAAAAGAAAAATAAACATAATTAGGTTGATCGTAATTATAGTACTCTATTCAACACTATCTAGAGCGCTATGCAGAAGACCAAATGCAGCGAAATTTGTAATGGTACGAAATATTTCAGGACATACGACCAACATTTCCGAAAAAAAATCAGTACCAAAAAGTCACCACTATACCACTTGAGGCTCTGCAAACAACAGCTATATTATAAAAAAACAAACAAACAGTGCGTTCCATCGACTGCCAACACGGTCGAAGATGCCAGGTGCACGTTGAATTGTGTTACACCCATCCACTATGCGTTCATCTAGTGCGTAGGCGTCAGGAACCGGTGTGGTGTATACTAATGCTCTAAGATAACCCCATACGAAAAAGTCCAGATGGTTTAAATCAGGGCAACGAGCAGGCCATGATGTTGGTCCCCTCTTCCAATCCAAAGGTCAGGATAACATTGCTTCAGAAGTCGTTGGGCTGTACGGCTGAAATGAGGTGGCGCACCAACATGCATTAACCACATGTGACGACGAGTGTGCAAAGGAACATCCTCCAGCAATGTAGGCAACTCATTTTCCAGGAAATCCCTGTTATCATCGCCGATTAGTCTAGCTGGCAGAAACACTGGCCCGATAAGATGGTCATCGATGATACCAATCCAGACATTTACTTAAAACCTTTGTTGGTGCCATGACTGTGTGATAACATGCGAGTTTTCATCGGACCAGTGGGGAACGTTATAAAAATTCATAATGGCATCGTTTGTGAAGCAACACTCGTCGATGAAAAGCACAGACTACGCAAAAGTAGGTTGAACCCAGTGTTGCAGATACCATGTGCAAAAGACCAACGTGGAGGGTAATCGATGGGTGACAGACCTCACTCTCTGTACGTGATATGGGCAGAGAAGCTGTTTCTGGAGAATTCTGTGCACACTTTGCTTGGATATGCCAATGTCTCTGGCACTCTTTGTATTGGAGGTTCCAGGATTTTCTGCAACTTCATCCAGCACCTGTTCTTCAATGTGTGGTGTCGGTGATGTGTCGGTCTCTGCCTCTATCGACAGTAGCGGGCGTAAATGATCCTGTCTCAGACAGACGACGATGAAGCGCACTAAATGTGTTCTTGGATGGACACTGTCGTTCCGGAAAGCTTCCTGATACAGTCGTGCAGCTTCTCTGCAATTTCCATTTGCTCTTCCGGAAGTGAAATGGATGTCTGCCATCTCTGCATTGCTGTACCTCGTAGTCATGATGTTTTTTAGAACAAGCTGTGGCGATTGTGACGTCTGGAATGCATTCAATCAGACTGCTCTACTTTTTTTGGGGGGTTGTCACTTTTGGTGGTGGTGGTGGGGGAAACATTACATGTCACGATTACCGAGGAGCAATTTAATGACTATACAATGCTACAGAATGGCCAACACATCTGTATCGTTTCATCGTTCATACCTTGGAAATAACGCATTTCCAGACCCATGTTTATATGACATTTATTCGTTGTTTTGCAAGATTGAATACAATCTGTAAGTTTGGCAGCACATTTCAGGTACACCCTGTATACCGGGCGATCGCAATTAAAGTATAACTATTCAACACTGTCTAGAGTGATATACATCAGTTTAAATGCAACTAGGTAGGGTGACATGTGGCCGATATTTCCGAAAAAAAAATTAAAAGCAAAAGTCACCACCCTGCCACTTATTTAAGCACACATGTTATAGCCCAGTTCACATGTTGGTAAAAGTGTTCCAACTACTAGCTTTCTTTCATGTCATATCATTTATTTTGTAGGTGTTACCAAAACATAGTGTAGCTTTGTTCTAACGCTTACAATGACCGTTTAATGAGCATCAGAGAGAAACAAAGGATTAGAACGGACATGCGTGCCACAACTTAAAGTGACATTATTTTAAGTCCAAGATAACTCAAAAATTTTGTATCCTTTGAATTTGAAATTTTCAATGAAAGTTTACGGCACTATATAGGAGGATAGTAATGATTTTGGTTTCGACCAATAAATAAGACACGAGGGACCTACAAATATAAAGATATTTGAATGTTGGCAAACCAACTATATCTTTCTTAAATGCCTACACTCTGAACTATAAGTAGAAGAAAAGTGTGATAAAATTATGTCAATTGATTCATTTCCACATTGATGATATAGATGGAATAATCTATATCAGAAATCTATATCTAAATTACATTTAATGTAGAATAAATAACAATAATAACTGACATCTTACCGTTTCATTGAACTTTTTTTTGTCTGTTTGCAGATGTATCACACTAAAACGACTGGACAACTTAAAACTTAAATATACATTTATTAGGCTAAAAGGGCCAGAATGATCTCTTCAAAATTTGGTCTTCAAAAATGACATGCATGCATGCCTTCTTCTCGTTGTGCTTTGAATAGCGTAGCTTATACCTAGTAATAATAGTAGAGATCTCTTATTTTTTGTTCCTGAGAAGGATGAACCTCACTGTAAAATGGAAACACATTTTTGAAGTGAAACTTTTTGGTTCGCAAATTCAAAAGAATGTCATTGATTTTTTTTTTGGGGGGGAGGGGAAGCTAACCTTATTATTGAGTATGTTGCTACGTGCTTCGTTGAAGAATTGCTTTTTAGACATAGTTTTAGAAAGACGTGTCTTTGTTCACTAAAACTACAAAGAGACAGCAAAAAAAAAAACTTAAATCTTGTCAGAAACGTATAGAGTAACAGTTAAGGTGAAGTCACATTTAATTTAAAGGTAAAATTCATACAGATCATTATAATTTATATCAATTCATTATTACATATAAGTTACAGTATTTAATTCTGAACTTAGGATGGCAATAGAAAAATTTGAATATTAAGAATATATTTATTATCTCTGGCCACTATAGGCCTATAACCATCCATATATGTTTCAGATATCTTTTAGTTTTTGAGGTGGTTTATGAATATTTAAGTAAAGGATGTTCGAGCTAAAAGCTTCTTATATCTTTTTCTTTTAATGGTGTAATTTTGTTGATTACATTTGCCTAGAACGTAATGTTAGCAAAACTCCTGAAAACTCAGTTAGAGAAACAGCTCGTGGTAAGATAAAAAATATTATGATAATAGTTTCTTTGGAAGTGTATTATTATTTTTTCAGGTAAATATGTAAGACCGTTTATCTCTTTGATCTATTATAACTTCATGAAACTATTTTTGAACTGGTTGTGTATGATTGTACTTAGAATGAAATTGTTTACTGTTTTATCTAAACCCTGGAAAAAAATTGGAACGTTTCTTTCGGAATTCAGCTTTAAGTTTTATAAAAATAAAATGGAAATGCGTTATATACTACAGATATAAGGCATTACTATAAGTATATTGTAATGTATTATGTACCATGGATATAATGCATTACTGTAGGTAAACTGTATGCATTATGTGTTATAGAGAGATAGGCACAGGATTTGTATTGTCATTTATATTAAACAGATATATTCTATATCTTTTGTTCGAAGTATTTTGTTATGAGAAGAAAATTTAGAGAATAATGAATATTTGTGTTAGTGAAATTTTTATGAATAATTTCGACTTCATATATAGTTTGCATATTTATCAAGCTTTGCATTTGTAATATTTTAATGCTGTCAATTTCATTAAATAGACTTCAAATAAAAAATGGCTAAGATTTACTTGAAGTTTCCGATTAACCATTTTAATGATGATTCATGATTCTTGATTCATATCGTCGTTTGTAAGTTATCCTTATTATGCAACGTTTTGAGTTGTTCGTTACTATTTATTTAAAAAAATTAGGAATATTTCTTTATATGCATGGTTAATAAGTCTTGATTTGGAGTCTTTTAGACAGGGGCTTATATAGGATTTTATTTCGGGTGGGGAGTGGGGGCAATTTAGATCAGCAACAACCCAAAAAAAAAAAGTCATTTTCAAAATTTCGGGAAGGAGGGGCCAAGATGCCTTCAACTTTCGAACCCAAAAGAACGAAAGAAAATAAGGCTAATCTATATATTTTGAGGTTTTGGGGAGGGGGATATAGCCCTCTCGACCCCCGCCTCCCGTTCTGTGTATGTCTATGCTTTTGGGGGACGAATTCTCCTAATGACTTTTTTTCATTTTCGACGAAAAGAGTGTCTTTATTAAATAACGTTATTGTGGTAGAATCAGATAAATCTATTCCTAAAGATTAAGGAACGAATTTGAAAGAAGGCAGCCTGTTTACGTCATTTACATAAAACGAAAATCATGTTTGTTGTTTCCAATGAAAATTGAAATACTTTTCCTTGCAATTCCTACACCATCACTTTAATCTGAAATAACCTAATCGAGCCAAACCTAAATATATCCCGGATTTATAGCTCTGCTTATCGATGGCTTTTATTGCTTAAAAAAAAACAAAAAACAAAAAACAAAACGGTGAACATTGTGTTCGATTAATATCCGTGAATTCTTTCAAATCTTAATCAAGATTAATATTCTGATTAAAAAAATTCAAAAATGGATTTTTCCTGCCTAATACTCAGGCATGTAAAAATAGCAACTTTGATAGCTAAAATTTATTATTGGAGAAGGCATAAAAGGTTTTTTCCTTTTTTTTTTTTAACGTGTAATTCCGGAAAAAGAAAAAAAAAATAATTGAAATTCTCGTTGTTGTCTGTAGGCTAAATCTCATAGCGTTGTTAAGTTTTGAAACCTAACTGTATTTGTTAATCTTAAATGATTAACGTCTACCCTGGGTGAACCCCTGAGAAGCATTTTTAGCTGTGTGAATTGCAAGAATTGAGAATAGGAATTCCTGCCTATTTGGTTTTGCCTTTTGGTTATAATGCCATCATCGTTTTGATTTTGGATACTAGATGTCGTTGATAGTACTCTCAAGAAGACAGCCAATGTTGATAAAATTCGTAGATTTTATTTATTTAGTTAGTTAGTTCGGAACATTATTAGAGCCGTACATCCGATTATTTTGTAAAAAATTTATACACACATTAAAATTAAAATATACAATACAAAGTTTGATACTTTTGAGCTTTTAATTCAAACTTATACTTGATAATTTAATGATTTCAGCTATGGCAATTTTGGAATGATTATTTTTTAATAAGATAAAATTTGTGATAATAATTCAGAAATTCTAAATTTTAAATTCTAAACAGATTGCACATATCAGTTCTTCACGAAGTAATTTAATATGCATTTATTTATATTTCAATTGTAAATTTAAATTTCACCATTAATTCACTCACATTTATGGTTTTTGATACGCAGCTCCTTATCTGATGGTTCGATTTTTTCTAAAATCAAACTGGAGCTTCCTTGTAATGATCTAAACTTATATCTAAAATTTTAGTTTTCCAGATGTATTATTTTGCAGTTATTGTAATAACAAAGACACAGACGGACGAATGGGCGTAGTTCGATATAAAATTGCATTTAACATTGTTCTGACCCTTTTTTCCTCTCCTAATTAATGGACACGTGTTTAAGTTATACAAAAACTATAAAACCCTACCGTAGCTACTAAGTGGGTGTAAGAAAATGTAGCTTTCTCTCAAAAACTGAGATTGATAAAAATATGGAGAAACCAAGGATATAAGCAATTCCTTTTGGGACAAAACCCAATGGTTGTAGAGGGACGTCTGAATCTATGGCTGTTTCATTGAAAAGAACCACTTACTAATTAAAATGACTTGATCAAATAATTTACGTTCAGGAGTTTAAAAAAAAAGTACAGAATAATAAGATTTAAAAGGGCCATTGTTTGATTCCTTAATACAGATTTATAAATAATTAAAAAATGCAAAACATATATAAATTCATACATGTAAATATATATACACATATATAAGTTTTCGTCGATATACTCTTTGAAAATTAATCGACGCAACCCGAAAAAATAATCCTAGTAATGAAACTTCGCATGCAAAATCCTTCGACCGAATATGCGATGATCACAAATTTGCACCCAATGAATGAATAGCCGGAGCTATTCATTCGTTGGAACTGAGCATCGTGATGGTGTACATAAAGAGCGAATCTTGCTTTCACGAACAAAACTTCCAGTAGATTCTGATTGCATTTTCCTACTTTGATTGTAACAATGCCTGGCCGATGAATTCGCGGCCACTACGACCATATGACGGAGTTTGAAAGAGAACGTGCCATCACTAATGAGGCTGGATGGACAAACAAATGAATTGCTCGGCATTTGGGTCGGAGCGATGCGGCAATTAGACGATGCTGCCTGGAATAGGTCCTGAACGGCAGATTTCAGCGACAAGAGGGCAGCGAACGGCCTAGGGCAACGACAGAATGGGAAGATAGAGCGATTGTGAGAGCAGCTGTTACAGCAGCAGATTCGTCGTTATCAACCATCCAATGTGTGCAGGGTTGGTCTTGCAAGGTCGGGTGTCTGCGATCGCCAAGGGCCCAAAGGGACACGAGGGCTTTTAATTAAGGTCCCGCAGAGGAAAGGACAAAAATTACTATAAAAAAGCGGAACAAAAGTTACTAAAAGATAAAAAAATCTTTAAATATAGTATATGCATTATTTAGTAGTTTTTACAATAACTAAGAAATGAATACGTTTATTCAAAAAGAATCAACCACTTTTATTTTACAAATTTTCATTGAATATTTCGAACCTTTCCTGGCAAAATTTCAGGTAAACGTCATCAAAATTGGTTGTTTATATATTTTTACCGTTTGACTGAGTTGATTGCAACCCACGCATGCGCCTGGCCGCTGAAAAGTTCGGGACAGGCCGAGTTGAGACGAGAGACAGTCAACTCTTTAACGTCGTTAGTGTGCTGTTGGTATTTGGTACATAGCTGTAAAATGGGTTCCACGATCAACGTGGAATTGTGCTGATTGGAGACGAATCGTCTTCAGGAATGAATCTCGTTTTGAACTGAGCTCCGACGATCAACGCAGACGTGTCTGGAGACTGCCCAGACATCGTCAACATCCGCTCTTACTACCGCACGCCACACGGCCCGGTAACAGAGTTATGGTTTGGGGTGCCATTTCGTTTGATAGCCGGACCCCCTTGATAGTCCTCCGTAGCACCCTTACAGTACAGCGGTACGTTGATGAAATTCTACGACCCGTTGTGCTGCCTTTCCTTTCACGGTATCCCGGGCTTACTTTTCAGCAAGATAACGCCCGGCCTCACACACGACACGCGTCTCCATTGATTGCCTTCGTGGTTACGACACACTTCCTTGACCAGCCAGATCGCCAGAACTCTCTCACCACATTTTGCCTGTTGACCACATTTTGAGATGTGATGGGGCGTCGCCTGCGACCATCCCAGAATGTCGACGAATTAGCCCGCCAATTGGAGGCCGCTTGGCAAGAAATCCCGCAGAACACCATCCGCCAACTATATCAATCAATACCACGTGGCGTAACAGCTTGTATCCAGGCCAGAGGTGGACCAACGCCATACTGACCTGCTCACTTTATGTAGCTCTTTCTGTCCAATAAATCATCCAATTGTTCTGAAACTCTAATAATTTCTTTTTCTGTACATGTATATTTACATTTTTCCTCAATTATTCTTGGTGCGTCGAATTTTTTATCAAAGAGTTCATATATGTTTATTTATTTATGGTAGTAATCCGTACATGGGTCTATATTGAATCTCTGGAATGTCTGTTAAGAAACGGCGCAAATTACAGTAATACCTCGGTTCACATAATCCGTTCCTTGACCCTTTTCGTGAACCGAATCAGTTTTTCCCATTGCAATTAATGTAAATCCAAATAATACGTTTTTTGTCCTAGAAAATTTTTTAGGGACATGTTAGGGCTTTATGTGTGAAAATAATACAGAAAGGAAATAAATATAAAGTAATATTAAAAGAAAGCAGTTTAATTACCAAAATAAAACTAATAATACAGTACATATACAATTTACTGTTGTGGTTGATAATTGCTGTCACACGGGGATGGAGGAGGTTGGAAAGATGGAGGAGGAAGAGTACTCCTTCGAAGGAGAGGCAGTTGGTAATTGCGTAAGATAACGATTCAGAGAAATTTGCCTTTTTCTTTGCTTGAGAACTTTGCGAAAATGGGCCATTACATTAGCATTTAAAATTTCCACTGCTTTTTTGGGAGCCATAATAAGGGATAAATTTAATTAAATAAAGAAAAAACTAAAATATCAACAGTTGTTGTTGGGACTCTACTGCACCCACGCGAGCTAGGCGAACTGGGCTGCTGCTGCTGGGGGCGAGGCTGTGCGCAGCGTTTTGTGCGCTGCGAGTCACGTGCACTCCATTCGCTCCGTGCGTGCATGTTCGTGAACCAAAGCAAAATTTGTTCGCAAATGGTGTTCGTAAACCGATTTGTTCGTAGACCGAGACGTTCTTGATCCGAGCTATCACTGTATAGTCTTCGTATATAATTCAGACCTGGCAAAAACTGTGGGATCGAATTTCCGAAAGAAAAAAAACTTTAAAGTAATTGTGAAATAACAAAAAGCATTAAGCGCTTTTATTTCAGTTAATATAGACTTTTGTAGTTCCAAAAAAATTTTAATATCTTACTAAATATGCGTCCTATTAAATAAAGTTTAAAAAAAAATTGTAGACCACTTTAATATAATCATTGCACGATAAGATAATTTTATATTTCATATTTTGTATTTAAGAAAGTAGTTTTTTTACATCAAATGATCTATTTTTTAGGAAAGGTGAAGATGCAGAATGTCTATCTTTTCAGCTCCTATTTGTAGTTTACTATTTTATATTCTAGTAATATTATTGTACTATTTAATATATCGTATATGTTATACATTTTTTACGCTAGTGAAAATATTCTGAATATGTTGAGGAGAAGACAGAACGACAAATCTGATAAAGATAATGTTCATATGCAACTAGCTAATTCAGCCAATATTTTTTACAACATAAAAATTCTATTCTTCAAAAGTTGATAGCTTGATCTCCGGACCTACCTCAAAATGGGATGAAACACAAAAGGGGGAGGTGCATTTAGCTAACTTTACTATAAATATATTCACTATACTCCTCTTACTCCTCCTCCTCTGATTAGTTTATAAATTTTCCTAAGGAATTTATTATTGTTACTGCTATTCATTACCTGCTTATTCTTCTGTTGCTAATATGAGGATAGTTTTGAAGGGATTATCATTTGTTCACATTATTTGTTTCTGGTAAATTAATTGCAATAAATAATAATTATAATAATATCCAATTTGTAATATTCAAATTAACTATAATAATTACACTAATGAGTTCTATGTACGTTAGAAATATTTTGTTTACCAAATGTTACTTATGCTTAGACAGACTGTAATAAATGGTTTAATAACAATTTTTCGTCAGTTATCTTTACTTTTTATCAGCGATATGTAAAATATTTGTAACTATTCCTCCAAGAGGCTTTACTTGGGAAATTCGCTTTTTAAGATTATTATTATTATTATTATTATTATTATTATTATTATTATTATTATTATTGTTATTAATAGTAGTAGCAATATCAGTAAAGCAAGAGTTTACCAGAGCCAATGTAGCTCTTGCCGCCCACGACAGATCAACCTCTACAAGGGGTTGTTTTTTTTATTTAAGCCTCCGTATAAATATTTGCTCCATTTTCTTTGCACGCGTTTTATTTTAAATTCAAATATTTTCCTTTAAAGATGGATTTTCCTTTAAAACTGAGTCAACTTTGTATTAATTAATTAGTTTTCATAATTTATTTTAAATGCTGAGTAAACTAATGCAATCTTTAATGCTAATTTAATTAATTAATCCTAAACAATTTAAACTAACAATTGTTTAGGATTAATAGTTTATTGCTCCTCTATTTGACTGTTAGAAATAATTTCACTACGAATATTTTGAACAGTGTTTTTTTTTATTAATTGTATTATTTTTATTTAATTCTTGATTTGGAGGCTTCCATTTTAAATCTTAACTTTGTCCTTTCCATTGGGAAATGATATGGAACTCATATTTCAATGTAATGGATTAAAATAAGGGAACCTTTGAATTTAAATATTTTGAATTTAATTTAAATATTCCCTAAGTTTAAAGATTTATATTTTTCTATTTTTTTTTCTAATTACTATTTTTCGACAAATTATCATTTTGGGAGCTTTTCTCGTGAATACAGTATTTATTGTAGCTTTTTGGCGTGAATAATCGAAAATCATTAAACTAACGAGCAATATTCCATAATTTGAAAGATATAATTCCATTCAAATAAAAGTTAATTGTTTTTAAATCTTTGATAGATCCAATTCTAAACTATGGTCTAAATTGTTGGATCTTCATAAATAAGAAGCAAACTGAAAAAATTAATAGAATATTATTTAAAATATTAGACAAAGTTTTTGTCAATTTCAAAAATAAAGGCAAAGAGGAAAAAAATAATATTAGAAAAAGATTTAAAATACTAACAATAGAAGAAAAATTTATTTATAAAGTAATAATAAAAAAAATTCTTTGTTATAAAAAATGAAAGAAATAGAAGTAAAAAAGAAAAAAAAAATCGAAATAACTGGTTGTGTACTCTAAACAATAATAAAATTAAGAACAACTATGGATATCGATTAAATAGTCATATTATATATAAATTATTTAAACAAATTAAATGGGAAGATGACGAGTCTCAAATAATTAAGGATATAAAAGAAAAACTAATTTCCGATGTTATTGATAATAAGATTAAACTAGTCGGCTACCCGTCGCTTCGCTCCGGAAGCCTCCCTTATGTAACGGAAAACAATTTTTTATTTATTAAAAATAACACACACACACACACACACACACACACACACACAAATTACATCAAGGAAACTAAAACTAAAATTTTTTAAAAGCTTCTTTTTAATTTAATTTTTGATGTCTATATTCTCTCAATCTACGACTGCTTTTAGAACCACCTTGTAAATCATATATCTATGATATATTTTTATTTTTTACAGAGATTAGAATGTAGGCCTAGTGGTCTAATGGCTAAGACGTCTAACTTCTGAGCAGTATTCTACCTAATAGAAATAGTGCATCTTTCTTTCTTGACTATCTTTTTTTTTATTCCTATTGATACTTTTCAGTCGTTTTCGAGTTAGAAATAGTGATGGTTTTTGAGTTACAAATAGTGATTTTTCAGTATTCTACCTAATGAAATACTGCTTCTTATTTCTTGACTCTTTTTTTTTTTTTAATTCCAAATGATACTTTTCAGTGGTTTCTGAATTACAATAGTGTTCAGTATTCTATCTAATAGAAATACTGCTTCTTTCTTTTTTGAGTCACTTTTTTTATTCTAAGTGGCACTTTTCAGTGGCTTTTGTGTTCCAAATATTGATGGTTTCTGAGTTACAGATAGTGATTTTTCAGTATTCTATCTAATAGAAGTATCGCTTCATTCTTTTTTGACTTTCATTTTAATTATAATTGTCACTTTTCAGTGACGATTGAGTTACATTTATTGATGGTTTTTGAGTTGCAAATAGTGATTTTTTCGGTATTCCACCTCAAAAAAAGAGTGCTTCTCTCTTTCTTGACTCTGTTTTCTTTACTCCAATATCTGGCTTGTACACCCACATATTTTTCAATATCACATAGGATTTGGTTAAGTAAGAATATTTAAAATATTGCAACGTTTCGGCAATTATCGTTCTAATTGTCAGTTTCGAATTAGAAATAAACTGACTGATGTGAAATAAATAAACAATCTTGAGATTCAAAAAAAATATTGAATACATTCCTTATTGATGGGGGAAAGGAAAGGATATATAAGTCAAAAAACCATATGAAGAGAGTTGTAGTCCCTATGGCCTAATGGATAAGGCATCTGACTTCGGATCAGAAGGTTGCAGGTTCGATTCCTGTCGCGAATATTTCATTGTAAAAATTATTTCTATTTTCCATTCGCTCAGAAAATTGCGCCAGACAGACAGACAGACAGACAGACAGAGAAATAAAAGATTTTAGTAATATAGATTATAAATGTTATTAAACAGTTAGTGCGCGTACACTATTATTTCAAACATTTTACTACTATAATTATTTAAACGAATATAAGACTAGTGTTAATTAAATAGCTTATAATTTCTTATTCTCATAATTATATATTCCTATAATTTTATGTTTATTTTTTAATATTTTTCTTATTCTTAATAAATTTAATAATCTTTTATGAATCAATTTAAACTTACGTTAATGCTTGTAATTTAATTAGGATACTTAATATCAATTCACCAGACCTATACTACAGATGTGCATTTAGTACAAGCACACCTAATAGGATTGAGGAAAATTAAAAAAAAAAAAAAAAAATAATCTACTCAAAATAGACATGATTTCTCCACGTAACTGTTGGATTTGTAATCTTAAAATTAAAACAAGTGAATGAATTTTGTGCTAAGGCATAAATTTAAGGACGACCTTTAATATAAAAAAATTTAAAATTAATGTTAAAAAAAAGGAAGTACATTAACGTAAGCAAAAATAAAAATTTAAAGTTAGGAAAAAAATAAAAAAAATGTTAGGAAAATAATAAAAAACAAACAAACAAACAAAAAAAAACCCACGCGGACATTGAGAAAAAAAAAGATTAAGAGAAAATAAAACAAAAAGTAGATATACGCATTCGAACAGACAATCTTCAACGTATGAGTTGGAGACCTTAAGCATCAAGCGGTAGCTAAAAACTTAAATGAGATGGTTGCATTTCTAATATTTAAGCTAATAGAGGAAATCCAATGAAAAATATCTCGAACATGGGGGGGAGGGCCTTGGCCCCTGAAAATATCCCATTCCTACGGTGTTTGGGCCTCTGAATACGATGGTGAAATCCATTTGTCGATCCGACCTTTCCGTTAAGGGTGGACAGACACGGACGGACAGAACAAACACAATAGCTACCGATTTTGGTCGCTAAAAGTTTTAAGATTTTCAAGCTATTTCTCCCCGATTTTAAAAATAATCCATATTTTTTTTAAAATATCTAGCATACAGATAAGAATTCGAAATAAGTACCCATTTACGAAGAAAAATTTGTATTTACTTAATCAATTCAGAAAATTACCCCCGCAATATTATTGATAGGAAGGTTTTAATGAACCTGATACGTTCAATTGTTCTATTGTTTTATTTTAATTTTATTATTGGTTTATTAGCGTTTACTTATTTATCGTTTAGTTAGCACACTTGCCTCTCAACGAAATACGTCTTCCACAATGTTTTATGCAAATGTAAAATGAACGTGACTTAAAAGGACATAATCAATATTAATATGGTAATGATTGTTTCGAAAGGATCATTCTAAACTTTAGCTTTCTCAGAGATTCCTTTCAAACAATTGCTTGCTTTTATATAGCATTCTATTTTTAATAAATAGGATCTTGGCTCCTGTACCTGCTCCATTCGTTTCGATTCCATGTCGGTATTCAACTCTATCAAATTCCAGCGGCCCAGTGGATTTTCAATAAACCCTAATAATAGACATGCCATCGACGAAGATTAGAACATCGTCTGTTTCGTGCCTTGGAAAAGTATGACAAAAGAGGTTTCAAAAAATGAATTTTTTCTTTCGTAGTAACAGAACTTCACAAGATTTTGATATTAATAACGAAATAAGAGCGAAATCAACCTTAACGATTCTTAATTAAGGTGAGCATACACACGGCTTTGCTTGATTAATATTTCAGAGTTTCAGCGCCCTCGCACAAGAAATTATAGAGGGGGGGGGGGAAATTTTACGTTAGTTATGTCTGTCCGTCCGTTTATCACCATCTTTACGCCCAAACTACAAGTCGAACAGACATGAGTTATACCTTATTGGAACCCTTACGTCTCGCAGAGATGGGGAAAATACCGTATTTTATGGTATGGTCACTTCCTATTCTGGCCTTGAGTAATACTTAAGAAAGAGTAATATAACATCTTACCGTCATTATGAGTGGTTTTATTCACCTTGAGTTCGTAGCTGTGATCGTAAAGTGATTAATAACCCAGATTCAAATCCTGGCCAATACAATGCTCATTTTTTTTTATCTTATTTTGATTTTTTCTTCTACTTTTTTTTTCTAAATTGTATTTCATTTAGTCATTTTTTTTTAATTATTATATGCAGAAAATGAAACAATGTCGGGATCGCTATATACACAATGAAACGAGTTTCTGTTGTTTGTTTGTTTTGTTTTTTCAGTTTTGGTTCCAATGCTTTTCTTTTCCAATCAAATGCTGCATAATTTTTAATTTCATCCACTCATCTACCGTAGATGATTTCTGTTCCTAAGAATCCAATATGGAATTTATGTTGTTCACGTTTCGTCTTGCTACATGCGTTTCTCATCGCAACTCACTTTCTTTGCAGCACGTATAAAGGGCAGCCAAACTGCTTTCTCATCGAAACATATCGTTTGCTTTTTTTTCTGAAATTCCAAAAACAAATCTTTCCATACTTCATTGTGTAGACTGTGATCTCTGAATGATTTTCAGCCTTTGCTAATAATGCTAATAATTCTGTACAGAAGGACTGCTAATATAAAGTGTTAAAATAGTTTTCTTATTAAGCACAGTGACATTGCTTTCTTCAGTATCGTATTAGTTCTGTCAAATGCATTTTTAAGTTTACGATTAATTTCTAAAAATAATGATTTATTTCCAATTTTATGTTATCTACTTTTGTGGTTGTTTATTAATGATTAATCTTTCTTTTATTCAAGTTTAACTTTAATCCAAATTTTAAGCTGACAATTTCTTGTATCATCCAACTTTAATTCCGAATCATTCTTAGCAAGAATATCTTCCTCATAGAGAAGCTAGCTTAATTAATTTCCATTAATATTAACGCCTCTTTGTTCAGTTTAATTGTTTGAAAACTTCTTGAAGTATTGCTGTAAATTTCATGAGAAATAGCACATCCTATCCGACACTTAATCCTGTCTTGACTTTATCTGTATCTTTTTGAATTACTGCGGCTATATCCAAAAAATGTTTTTGATAAGCTCTACTTAATTATCGTTAATGCCTGATTCTTCAAAGCACAAAAAAAAGCAGACATGATAATTGAATGCAAGGGCAAATATAAGGTGGGGGGGGGCGAGGACCTCCCCGAGGAGCCCCCCCCCCCCGAAATAATGAATATTATTAAGGTGGCCAACCATTTTTTTTTTTTTTGGTTGAACAAATGGGTTGACAATGTTTATTTTTTTTGGTTGAACTGATTTAACATTTTTTTTTCTTCAATTTACTTACCCTAACCTTACATTAATCTTGCCCCCCCCCCCCCCCCAAAAAAAATGCAGTAAAACCTCGTTAAGTCGTCACTTAAGAGACCGAACATTTTTGACGACTTAAGCGGAGTGGGCATTTTTGAAAAAACAAAAACAAAAA
>JAFIDM010009631.1:60428806-60441886 GCA_023159025.1 Thereuonema tuberculata
AGCAGGCAAAATTGAGAATAAAGATGCTTTTCGCCATTTTTGAGGGTGACGAGTTATCCGGAGTAGAATTAAATTTGGTGACGAGTAAAAGAGAGTGATTTTACATTATTGTCTATGAGACCTTGTCGTGACCAAGGGAAAACGACGAATTAAGCGGAGTGACGACTTATCCGGGTGACGACTTAACGAGGTTTTACTGTGTATTCTATATTCGCCACTGATTGAATGGAAAGCTTTTTCATAGTAAAGAAATGCAAATACAGAGTGGCATTTTGCATTCAATGGTTCTCTCGATGATTGGCTACTCTATTTTGGAAATGGATTCGCCTTTTCTGACATGCACGGAAGTGTCGAGAGGTCTCGTATCCGTGATCGGTCAGTACATAAATATTCGTGCTAATATTTTCACTTTTTCGCTTTAATATTTACTTTTTATTTAAAATAATTTAAATATATTAATATTTTACTTACAAAATCTAGCCTTTTTTTTTTGTAATAAAGTTTTCTGAGAAAAATATGTATTTCTTACCATTAAAATTACAAGACATTTCGGACAATTACATGATGTTTCGGATTTTTTTTAAGTCAATTCCCATTATCAACCATAACTACTGTCATCTTTCACACTCTTTTGAGAAGATCTTCTTTGATGCCACTACTTCAACATCAGTAGGTCATTTCTGCAGCTTGCCTGGAAATCAGGGAAAATACAGTTCGTTTACCATTCCTTTCTACAGGACCACAAACAGCCGGAAAATGGGAGATTTCAAGGGAAGAGTAAGAAGATTAATTGTATCCTCGCCATTTGGATGGACAGGAAAGTGAAAAACAAAATATGGATTTGAACACTTGCCCTTCACTTGAACTACAGCCGAGTGACCTAACGAATAATCATCGTACAGCTGCTTTGAACAGATATTTAGCATAATTTAACACGAAAGAGTCCATTTTTCCTCTTCTTCATCGACCTCCCTAGTTTGTGCATTGGTCCGTACTATGGTAATCAGGTTTCAAGCTGCTACCAACTCGACCATTAAATGTTTCTAAGACAAGCAGAAATTCCTAATAAAAACATTAAACCAGTTAAAATGGAAAGAAAACAAAACGATAAAAAAATAATAAAAATATATAAAATTAATAAAGAAATGAAAAAAGTTCTTTCTTTTAGATTCGTTGGATTGATATTTTATTAAAGAATGACTTATTTTTCAATATTCTTTACAGAAAATTTATGTCTAAGAAGGTTTAACGTGCATCAAGTGTAACATGAAAACGGAAAAAATATATAGAAGCGCACAAATTCGTTTGCTTTCACGCCTTTGAGCCATCATCGACGGCAATCTGGGACAGCTGTTTCCTCCTTATTAGGACTCATCAACCAGATTTAGCCTCGATGATCAAAGTCAGAGCGCAACGAATTTGTGCAAACGAATTTGTGCATTTCTATATATTTTTTTCCGTTTTCATGTTACACTTGATGCACGTTAAATCTTCTTAAACATTAATTTTTCGCTGATGCGTTTGGCTTATCCTTTTATTAAATGCCTTTTGTGCTCAGCGCTTAGCGGGCTAAGGTAATATGCTGTTATAGTTACAGCGATTTTTTTTATTGTCGTTTGCTTCTGTGGGTCCCACTTCCGAGAGCGGCAGAACGATGCATAAGTCTTCACACGTTCTGAGCTTGATCATCGAGGCTAAATCTGGCTGATCAGTCCTAATAAGGACGAAACAGCTGTCCCAGATTGCCGTAGATGATGGCTCAAAGGCGTGAAAGCAAACGAATTTGTGCATTTCTATATATTTTTTCCGTTTACAGAAAATTATATATTTCGACTAATACAGTCTTATAGTTGATGATAAAGTTACGTGTACTGTTCATATTTAGTAACAAAATTAAAGCCGGTACACCTGTCTATCCTGATAAATATTTAATCCAAACTTTAAATATACATAAACACGACCTCGGTTTCAGTTACTGTACAACACCGTAACTTTTTTTAAGTGATTATACAAAATAAAATGTCAGTTTTTAATACAAATAATAAACCAATGAAAACGATGTGTTCCCTGCGGTAACCCTGTAGAGTGACTTCTGAAATCTCGTTTACATATACGTCATGACAATCTTAACTAATAAAATTTGATAAACATTTGATAAATTATTAGTAGTTATTTTTTTTACTCCTCTAAATATAACGATCTCGGAAAGTGTTGGCAATAATATATAATTAATAAATACTATTGCAATTTAACACATTACAAAGACTCCTAAATACCATTATGACTTCCTTATAAAATGTGTAGAAACTCTTAATGATGATATTGCAAATATTAATTATAATACACTATTATCTATGAAATCTATTGAAAAATACTTAAGCTGAACATAAATGAGAAGATATCCATTGAAAAAGAATATGAAATGATAAACCAATTTATTTCAGTTTTCTTCAACTTTTTATTATTTCAATAACTTGAATTCCTGTTTTCAAACGGTCTTGGAAGCATTAAAAACATATCTAATAGCAGTATGAAACTGGATTACTAAAGTGATGGGCCAATGCACTTACTAAGGAGGTTGAAGCACGTCAGGAAGAAGGGACAAAATGAATTGTTCCATGTTAAATTACATTAATTAGCGTATAAAATTGTATTAAAAAGAATCTAGTAATTGTTCATTGCATATTTAGCAAAAGGAACTTGTTAGTTTAAAAAATCCCTAAAAGTCACTTTTTACAAGTGTGTTGTAATGTTAATGGTAATATAATTTTTGATCAATCAATAGTAAATCGCCTCACCTGGAGTTGATTAAAGCTTTAGCTGCTTCCAGGTGAGGTGATTTACTATTTCACTGAAAATTAGTTTTTATTATGAATCGCTTTTCAGCCGGAATTCAGAAAATTGAGCAAACTCTATTTCGTTTCCATCGACTTCAATCCAAGAAAGCTATTTTTATCTTCGCACACACACAGTTCCTATCTGTCGATCTCGTCGTCTTGAATGTAATTTCTAGAGAAAAACTGTAAATCTTATTTTGTTTCCATTTGCTTGAGAATCTTTAATTATTTCATTCGCCGTATCGTAATCAAACTGGTGACCATTTAGAATATATATATATTCAATATATTAATTATACATAAAATTAATTAAAACTATTCCATAACTAGTCGCTTTGTTCCGGAACCTTGCATGTATAGCATTAAAAAGAAACTTTATTTAGCAAATTAATATCGAGATCGGAGAATGTACGACTTCCCACCCCGTTGTGGACTTCTCCGCTTAACTCAGGTATATTGCTGGTTGGCGCCACACACCTGGAGTTGCCGCCACACTTTATGGTCAGTTTGTCAGATTGGTTGACGTTTATGTTTACTGCTTCGCTGCTATTAGTCGTAGCGTGATGTTATATAGCCTATACTGAGTTGGCCCGCCTTCTCGAGCTGCTTATATACTGTCGGGGTGGGGGTGGGGGGTGGGGCTAAGGATGTTGTGAAAAGTCCATTCAGATATAGCCTATTTAAAAATAAGTTTTATCAATGATCACTTTCCAAAAGAATAAGATACAGACACGTCAGTGCCTTAATAAAAGTTTTCTTCTCGGTTTTTCATTGTTTTTTTTTTTCTTATCTTTATCTTTACTTATTTTTGGGTGGGGTGGGCGGTTCAGTCCACGGGTGTGTTTATCAAAAAAATGCATCATTATCACTGATTGATGCACTGAAATTTAACGATTTAGGAATTTTCATTTTTACGTGCCTTCACAAACTTCTCACAATAGCCAACATGAAATGTTTCACATTTTTACATGTATCTTGCGAACGGAGAAACGTTTGGGAATGACTAATGTATCGTTCGATAGAACCTTGAAATACCAACATTTTCTCAATATAATGTTCTCTTCCAACTTTTAAACTTTTCGTTTAAATTGAGAAAAAGTCAAAATTTGACCCTTTAAAAGGCGCCCTCTTGGAAACCAAAAACTTTTTTTGAAAGATTTTTGTAGCATTTTGTTTGTCTTAAAAAGAACTACATTTTATCCACTTGCATGACCAATCTATCTCTTATAGTTTGGTCAAAAAAGTGGAAAAACAAAGTCTTATGACACGATGACAGACAGAATAACGCTTTTATTCTATAAGATTACATTTGGGAAATGTGTATGATAGACATATATGTCAAGACATATTTTGGCTTGACCAAAAAAACATAGTCTAGTCAAATTATGATTTGACCTGGGCAAAATTGTTTCACAAGCGATTGAAGTGGTATTCAACTCAACAAATCTTACCTTTTAACATATCCAAAACCAGACAAAATCCAATCAAGGGAAAGCACCTAAAAATCAAATTCAAAATGACGGCCATTTTTCTAAATTATCATATTTGTTATTATAAGATGAAATGTTTTCTAATTTGTAATTTTAAAAGGATGTAACATTTAATTACAATGATTTATTTAATGAATTAATAATTAATATATTTATTTATTTATTTTGCCTGATTGTTGTCGTTACTACCTCGCAATGCAAGAATATTGCAGGATTTCATTTGAAACTAGCGAACAGCACAAAGAAGTTGGGGAGAGCAGGCTATCTAGAGATATAAGTGACTTCCAAACAGTTATTGAATACTTTAAACCTATTTCCCCACTTGATTGTGACTCATCTCTCAGAAATATTATATAAGAACTGCAGTTACTGCTGATCAAAGTGTAAACGTACAGGAACTACATTCCGTTGACTGTAGTTACTGCTGATCAAAGTGTAAACGTACAGGAACTACATTCCGTTGACACAGAAATTATAAACAAAATGGTTGAAAACCGATATACACATATAATGCTAAAAGAAGCGACAGAGTGAAGACATTGGGGTTATTAGAAGTGTAGAAAAAAAAGATTGACATTAGATCCTACATTTTTGTTCCAGAAAATGATGACCGTTGCTACACTAGATGACGTGAATCGTGCAGATGTCTTAAATTATGAGCTCTGTGTTTATCGGCCAGCAATATTTGAATCAAGAACTCTAATAAGGAAAGCTGACAAGTCTCAGTTAACCCATGCAATACAAGTGTGGCAACTTGTGCACAGCAAATGTTCTAGAAACTCAAGCTAATGTCCAGTACGTTTTAGATGGAGGATCCCTACTTCACCGTGTGCCTTGGAGACCTGGAGATACATACCTGAACATAGCAAATTCCTTCATAGCAGAGTTCACATTTCATATCTATGGTAGAGCTATTGTTGTCTTCGATGGTTACGACAGTGCTCCTTCCATTAAGGACATGGCTCACAGAAGGCGAATCGCCTCCAAAATTAGCAAGACTGTAAATTTCCGTCCTGGTATGAAGTTTGTTGGGGAGGAAAAAAAAACTTCGACAAACGATAGAAATAAGCAATGTTTTATTACGCTCATATCAGAAGCCTTGACAAAAATAGGGTGCACTGTTCAACATGCTGATGGAGATGCAGATTTTGATATTGTTCATTCTGCAGTATCATCATTCCAAAAAATAATGACCGTCACTGTTGGCGAAGATACAGACTTGTTAATTCTTTTGTTATACCATGCTAAAAACAATTGTTTTAAACTGTACTTCCGGAGTGAATCAAAAGAAGATTATCAACAAATCCCATGAATGATATTCTTGGATTCAAGCCTGGCTGGGTAGTGACATTTGTAACAACATTTTTTTTTTTTACATGCTTTTACTGGTTGATACAACGTCCAGAATCTTTGAGATTGGAAAAGCCACAGCACTGGAAAAAGTAATGAATGATAAACAACTACAAGTGGCTGCAAACGTATTTTCCTCAGATGGATGTCAACAATTTGACAATGAATTTGTAGGACATAAGGCTATGTTACTACTATATGGCGGCAAGATAGGAGATTCTCTACAAACACTTCGTCATCGAATGTTACTGGAAAAAGTTGCAGTAGTTAAATCATTGGTCGCACCTGCACGTTGGCCACTACAGAATCAGCAACAAAGTATCATAGCTTTCGTACATACTACCAGATCAGTGTTTGGAAATCAAAAGAAACGCTTTTAACTGCTACTGAATGGCGTTAAGGAAAACTCATATTACTCTACAGTATCTGATATGCCACCAGCGCCAGAGTGGATGCCAACAGAACAGGCTGCCTTGTTCAGCCTCTGGTGGGGAGTGCCAGATCAGTGGATTGACAACAACATTGTAATTGAAAACAATGACAGTGATTAAGGTGCCTAGTTTTTCCAACATCACATGTGTTCATACTTGTATATTAACTATGAAAAAAAAAAACCCTCATTTATACTTATCACAAAACTTAAAATTTTTTCTATGTTGTTTAAATAAAATCTGTTGTTTAAATATAATATAATATGTATGTTGTTTCAATATATTCAATTACATTTTAAAGGTTGTGCTTTCATTACCCTAAATATTACAAAATATCTTCAAACTAAGTACTCAAAAGTTCGAAAAATGGTCGCCATTTTGAATTTGATTTTTAGGTGCTTTCCCATGATTGGATTTTATCTGATTTTAGAATATGTTAAAAGGCAAGATTTGTTGTAGATAAAGTAGAATAACACTTGTTTTATTTGGTTGGATGATGTGGATTCATGGCGAGTTATTAATTAAATGATACCTTGTTCTTTTTTATAAAGGGCCTAATAGTCCACCTTCACTCATACAAACTAAAACCGTCTCTACTGAAAAGGACTAATAACACCGAAACAGCTTTATACGGTATTTCAGTTAATGTAACTGGCTGAGATGTAGGATGTTTTCTTTCACTTTGATAATTTAGGAACTAATACTTTTTTTACAACTGATTCAGTTCTATAGCATTGAACAGAAATGACAGATTTACAAACAGTGAGCAAATCTGACCACGCTTAGCATTCGGCGACGCCGTCTGAACTATAGTGAGTGCAATCTAGTCACGCAGCCGTGAGATGTCGCTTCCAAATCGAGATTGGCTTTAAATTGCTAAAAACAATTCGTGTGGCGCCTCTTATAGATCCGATATTGTTGGCTGAAAGCGGTTGTCTTGACAACTTCAAACTACGAAAACAGCATGAGACTTTCACGTGACACTGTAGACAATGGACGCCCAGGGCTTCGGCAGAAAACACCGGAAATTGCGTAATCCAATTTTGCCAACCAAGATCAAATTCACTTCACCTTTCATGAGAGGCAGGTAATTTTGCTTTCAAGAATAGTGAAAAAAAATCTGTAGTGTGGAAGGATGAAAATCTAATAACCATTCCCATTCAATAGGTGTTTGCACAAGGAGACAATTTTAATCAGATCTATGATATCAATACATTCAATCACAGTTGTAGAGATTTTGCTGTAATCTCTTCAAATCTTGTGATTGTGAAGAGATTCGAAATTAAAACTTGAATAGGGGTTCGAAGTCTGATTTATTAACATAAACAAGCATTGAGATTCTAAATAAATTTAAAACATTTATGGCCAAAATTATAAGAAATGATTTCTATAAGGCGACCCAGTAATTTTCCCTGCTGAAATGTTTATTAATATTCATGAATGCATAATTTAAGAAATCTTAATATATAGCAGCTTACCTTTCATTTTGTGATGTAAATGAAAAGTGATAAATCAAAACATAATGTATTAATTACAAAGTAATAATTACAATAAAACTTTCAAAGTTTAGCTCTAATTCATATATTTTATCATAATTTTTATTCTGATGATGAAAATGAATTTCCAACTTTAAAACTTTTATCTTTCAATACTAATTTAATTCTAAAAAGAGTTTTTGCTACATGTTGCTGAGAATTAGAAAGTGCTGTCACAAAATTAAGTTTTAAATTACTTTACAACCAAAAGTCAGACGGAGCAAGATCAGATGAATGCGGTGGCCAAGTTGCGAAAGATGAGAGCGAACATTTAGGCGAATGTAATATATGATACTTACTATGTTGTAGCCCACTTTTATTATGTCCTTTCAATCCTTTCAAATCCTGTAAGTTTGTTGTTGTTGTTTCTTAATTTATTTATTTTTTATTAAGAGAGAAAAAAATACGAGGTTGTTATGAAATATGCTTCTCAAAGCAATAGCCAAGTTAAATATGGCTCTGTAAAATTTCTTACTTGAAATCATCAGCAGAGAAATCCCCATGCAGAGGTAAGGAAGCATCTCAACCTCCTTTTGATTCTAATGACATTTATTGAATTTTTTTTTTAAAACAAAGTAAACCTTCAATATTGTAAACTTCATAGTCTCTTATTTCGTAAGAACATTATATACAGAGGATGATTCAGAATGAAATGTCGTAACTTCAACATATTGGTATAAATAGATTGAGTAAAAACAATCTTTAAAACTCTTATCCTTTAAAGCCAACACGCGCCACGTAGGTGGACAGAATGAGCGGATTCCAGCGACAGTTTGTGACATCAGACGAGGAGAACGTCACTAGATTATGCTTTCACTGTCGATGCTGCCGAAGTCAGTAGACTTTAAAGATCAGCCTCAGTGGAATGAGCGGCGGCCCAATTAAGTCGTCCTGTGAGTGGCGGTATTTTTATTTTCAGTTAGCCAATTACGAAACACTTGTATTGCTTAAAACAGGAAATCGGCAGCTGTTAACGATTAAGAGAGCGGCAACAATGGACAAATTCATTGCAAACGCACAGTCCAGTTGCGCACAGCTGGTGTTACAAATGCGCTTCGACCACGATATGGAAACATTCTGTAGTATGTCAGAGTTGTTAACTGGAGGCCATCACCAATTTTTTATTTTATAATTATTTTTATTTTTTTACTAGTTTTTAGAAGCCCTGATACATCAGAGCTTTTAAATTACCCCTCACGGAAACATATCTTGTTTTCTTTGTATTAATTAATAAAGGATTTTGTGTTTTTCTTTGCGGATTAGTTTCTATAAAATTCTGTAATTCCCTTCTCTAATAATGGTTATATATTAATATCGGCTTCTGTCTTCCATTAACAAAATGCTATGTTGAAATTACAATGTTTCATTCTGACTCACTATCTATCAATCTATCTGGCAATAATTAGATTGGCATTCAAATTTTTATTTTTAAACAGGATATGTTTACATTTTGTTACAAAATATAGTCAAATACGAATTTACTATAACGTACAATAGAAATATATTTCTGTTTATTCATGCATAATCTTTGTTGACACTGGAAATCCCAAGTTATCTTTCTTTGGCTTTCTTCTAAATGTGACACCCTATTAATGTCCTAGAACTCCCCCTTTATTTCATTAACTTTGAAACATGAGTTGCCAAAATAGATGAGAGCTAATTAACTTCAAAAAGTTCCTTAGGATCGCAGGAGGATGCATAGATTATGAAAGTAAAGATTGTAAAATTAAATACAAATGTAAATACTTAAAATGCTACTATCATTAAACCTAGTATATACAGTATACAGTAATATCTTTCTATCTGTATCTGTCTATCTATACTGAACGTATAAAAATATATATAATCTAGTTATGGACAGTAATAACTAATTATTTTAAAAACTGATAAATACAAATTATTATTTATCCTGGCGAGATAAAACTTTACAAATAGATTTTATTAGTTTGTAGATTACTTCCTATCAACTTTCTACTGATTTAGAAAATGATTGATTCTTTACTGCAGATGGAGAGTCTGGATTAAATAACCCCTATTTTACGTGAACACCTTCATTGGCAAAATTGTTATTGGAAAATTACAAACTCTCAACCAGTGGCATACCCAGCTAAGGGTGTCCATTCAGATGTAGGCCTGTAAGAATATATTAAGAATAAATTGTTTCAAAGATAACTTTCCAAAATAAGGGGCTGTTCAAGTATTGCGTAAGCACAAAGGGGTGGGGGTTGTCGGGCATCTACTTACAAGGGGGGGGGGGTCTAAAATGACTAAACATGTGTTTACATAATACTGGAACGGCCCCTAATAAGATAAAGCACATCAGTTCCTTGACTTTTTCATTATTTAATTTTGGTTGGGGTAGTGCCTAATTAGTGCCTAATTACGAACACACCCAGCCTGGATAAATGAGGGTGCCTGTAGAAAGAACATTCACATGTGTCAATGGACAGAGCAATATTATATATATACAGTCGGAACTCTACTTAACGAAGTCGCTAAATCCCCAAAAAAAGTTCGTTATATGGAAAATTCGTTAAATAGAGATTCACCTTTTAAAATTACCTAAAACTACATAAAACAGATTTAAAATACATAAACAATAAATATTATTAAAAAAAATAATAATTTTAATGACATGAAGCATACACTATCATGTGCGTACTTAAATTTTACTAATAAAGTCTGTTAATTTTGTCTGAGGTTTTTTTTTTTTTTTTTGAGAAACTGTTTTCGCTCATAGTATGTCTCGCATCTTTGCAATGTACTAAAAAACCCCTTCAGTATTTTCTTCAAATTGTAATCCGCGTCGGATTGTTTCAAATGATTTTAGCATTTCATCACACGAAGGTTTTTTATAATTTCTGCATCATGATCATTTCGATTTTGATCAAGTTCATCTTCCGAGTTAGGTGTTTCCGAGGTCTCAACTTCAAAATCAAGTGAAAGATAATCAACAATCAGCACATCATCGTTAATTTCTTCTTTTTCCCCTCAGCTGTATCCAAATTTCTTTCATTTCCTCTAAGGGAATGTTGATAATAAAAACATTTCAAGGAGAAAAGAAAATAGATACCACGTAAAAGTTAGTTAAATAGAAAATGCACTTCGCTATTTGGAGGTTATTTTACGAAGAAATTAGCAAAATGTTCTTGGTTCCAAAGAAAAGTTCGCAAAATAGAGAAATTCGCAAAATAGAGGTTCGTTAAAAAGAGGTCCGACTGTACATATACTGTATACATATATATATGAGTTAATTGGGGAAATTCCTATCAATTCTAATTCTTAGGCTCCTTGGCCTAACTCCAAACTGAGCAGCACTATAGTCACCGTACAGATCTCTAGCAGGAGATATTTCAAAAATATTCAAATTGATTACTGAATTTCTCAAATACTTTTCAAGTAACATTTAATAATTAATACTCATAAAGAACTACAAACTTAAAAGGAATTTTCTAAAACACAAGGACATTGGAAGATTATATCAGGAAAGGACTTTAAAATTTTAATATTTTTAAAATTTAAAGAATTAACTTCCTATAATTGTTATTTGGCTTTAATAATTTGAGCGTGATTAAGTGTCATGTTCTATTATTGTAAAATTTGTGAATTCTTGAGTTGTGATATTATTGTTTAGTTTAGAAGAAAAATGGCTCGTCAAAGTCCTGTAAAAAGGACGAAATATCGCCTTTTAAGTTTGTAGTTCTTTATGAGTATTAGTTATTAAATATTCAAATTGAATTTAACATTTGTGAAATAATACGTGCTATGAAACAAACGTTTTTTGTTTATCTGAACTTTTCTTGTAAGAAAGTTAATCTTTTATTGTTAGGTAAGTAATGGGCTATGTTAGTTAATTCCACCAATCTTTGTAGCGTGTAACAATAGGGAATGTACTGTTGAGACAGAGCAACTTTCAGATTTAACCATCAAATCCTAATCAAAGGCCGCGCGGTTGACGTTGTCGCTATGATTGGCCTCTCACCTCTGAGTACCGGGATTCGGTTCTCATGTTCGGTATCATGATGGTGGACGATCCGAGCTGGGCAGGTTTTCTCGGGGTTCTCCCGTTTCCCGTGCACTTCTCCCACCCTACTTTCTCAGTCTTTCTCTCCGTCTGTCCTTATTTTTCTTGGAATAGTACAATAGACCTCCGGTCGCTGTGCTTGGCTTCCCTGCCACCCTCATTCACCACATAAAAATCATAATCGAATAGGCACGATTTAGTTTAAAATTGGATTTCAGGGTAATTCCGATCACTACTGAATACAGCGTCTCTAATTCTGATGAGATGCCATGCCCTGCCACTCTGAACTACAGTGTCTCACCTTTTGAGGATGTGATATCTTGCTAGTTCAGAAGGCCTTCGTGTTCCTTTCAAGAACTGTCCTAGTACTAAAAATAAGAAATAAAACAAACCCCAGACAACAGAAAACAGGAAAATTGCAATCCGAAATTCTGACGTGTAAATATTTGTAACGATTCGTTACAAACGACGAATGACGAATGTGACGATTTTGAGGAGACATTGTTCAACAATAACGACCTTTGTATTATTTGTGGGGATGAGGGACAGGACAGAGAACTGTGGTGCACTGTGTGCTCAGAATGGGCCCATGAAGCATGTTCTGGCTATGATTCATCTACCAACTATGTTTGACTGCTGTCGTGTGTGACAAACGTTTAAAATTTTTGAAGAAAATTCATTTTGTTTCTTTTGAAAATGTTGTCGATGAATTCCAAAGCTTCTATTCCTGACAATTACTTTAACTTAATGACTCCAAAAGGGTCAACTTTGGAGAGATATTACTCTGCTAAAAGTAGGTTTAGCAGTTAATTATTGATGGCTAACAACCTTTTTATTTATAATTCATGTTTAACGTAGATACATAAGTAGATATATGTATATTGATGACATAATACGGTACGTCTTTGGAATAAAGATTATAAATTTGGAATCCAAACTTCAAACAACACAAGAATAAACACTGTTCTTTTTGCTGATGATCAAATATTAATTGCTAATTCTGAAGATAATCTTCAAAGAGATTTATTTAAGTTACACTTCAAAGAGATTTATTAAGTTTAAGTTACAGAAATCATAAAAAAATTTAACATGGAAATATCACCTAATAAAATCAAAATAATGGCATTTAAAGGTGTTTACGCAATCAGAAGCAAAATTGTAATTGAAAACATGATTTCAGAACAAGTTAATTCTTTCTCATATTTAGGGTACAACATCTCTTATGAAAGAGAGATCGATATAAACAAACAAAAAAGTACAAAATTTTTTACAATTTTAGGATTGTTGAATTCCATTTAAAAACCCAATTTAGTCCAAAAACATTCCAGAATAAAATTATATAAAACTCCAGCTTTACCGACTCTTCTCTATCGAAGTGAAATTTGGGTTCTCAAGAAAAAAAAAAAAAAAAAA
>JAFIDM010009631.1:60470786-60493324 GCA_023159025.1 Thereuonema tuberculata
TAAACAACAACAAAAAACAAAAATCACTGAGCTTATTTTGGATATTTTGTTGGGAATCGGATACGGTAACTGTTTCGGGTTTCAACACCCTCTTCAGGTTTCAACACCCTATTGGTATTGGGGCTTCTATAATTAATCATTTCCAAGACTGATTATCTTGGCTTCTGTATAAAAAGACATTTGAAGAAAGAAGATATTTTGTAGTCTCATAATACATTTTATTGACTTAGTTTACGAAGTCTTACTATTCCCCTTAATATAGAATTTGAATGTAATTTTCGTGGATACAAGCATTTTAATAAATTATAATTATTAAAAGGAATAAACTTAATTTGTTCTCTGTAAGGAAACCAATAGTGTGTGACCTCTCAATGACCGCAAAGTTTGGAAAATAAATATCACGAACTTCTTACTAAGAAGACTGTTCTTTTGTTTTCTGACGAATCTTGACTTAGATTCTAAGCATTGTTGTAAGTGGAGAGAAAAAAGGAATGTAGGATAACCAGACATTCAGTATTAATGAAAGAATACATACTAGAAAGATAGAATGTAGTGTTAAATCTGGAGTAATAAAGTAAAGTTAATTGTAAATTAATGTTACTTTTGTTTTACTGACCTGTGGAAGTTTTTTAACTAATTAAAATCTTACGTCTGACGTTTGTGGATGAACGACTGGCAGCGAATTGAAAATGACGTAATCGATCATGAAATATTGAAAAGCTGGTATTTAGCGATAAAAATAAGTAATTTGTCTACAGATCCTTTCCAATGAGGATAATTTCAGAATGTTAAACCTTAGCTGTAAAATAAGAATCATTCTCGTTGTGCATTTCCTGTCGTTTACGTTTAATCAAAGTTAAGTTTGCGTTTTTTTTTTTGTATACATTAAATAATCTTAAGGAAGTCCTTGTAAAAGACCACCTTTCATCATCATCATTCCTTTCATCTCTTCTACAGATATAGACGATCCATTATGCTCACCATCTAATCTGTTGTTGGCACATGTTTAACTTCTGACCAACTCTTTCGTTGTTCTTCAATCTCTTGCCTAACTCTGCTGTATTTTCAGGAGGCCTCTTCGACTGCCTGGCCGGTTTATTTTCGTGTGATCCGCTAATATTTATTTCCAATATTCTTATTTTCAAGACTCGGCCAACCCTTTTCTGTATCTTATCTGTTTCCAGTTAACATCTTCTTTACCCTAAAGCTCTTCATTGTTTGTTACATTTTGCCAGTGGACTCTTAAGACAAACCGCAAGCATTTATTACTAAATACTTAAAACTTGTTTCTTATCGCGTTATTGGAGGTGCCCGCTTTCATTTCAAATTGCGATCCACTTGGATAACTGGTCTTCTATTGAACACTTAAAGAAATTACGCAACAACATCAGGAAGAAATGTCCTGAAATTCTAAACGACGGTGTGATCCTCCTACATGACAAAACTACATATTGAGCGGAACACAGAGAGGTTGATGCACGGTTTCTATTAAGAAATTATAAGACATCCACCATAGAGTCCAGCATTGATTTTCATCTGTTCCCTGCCTTAAAACAAGATATATCAGGACGACGCTTCACGTTCAATGAAGAAATCCAGCATAATGTAAAAAATTGGCTACAATAGAAGGGCCCTGACTTTTATGTGGCTTGGATGATGTGGGTAGAATTTTCTTTTCATACACAATCTTTGCAAACTTTTTTTTTCTGATCGACCTACGTACTTGAAAAAAAAAAGTATAGAAAAGGTGTTACCATAACATCAAACACCAACTTTTTTTAACAATCTGTTTATTTCTCGTTCTAATCTATAATTCACACACATTTCCACCAGCATTTCAATTCGCTACGAACAAATTGGAATTCTTGTGTTGGAGCTATAAATTCATCATTTGATTGACTTTGTCGTTAAAAACCAAGACATTGAATTTCTTCACTTGATCATGTACCTCTGTAAGACTCGGGTTGAGTATTTTGGCTGCTGAATATTTGGACGAACACTTCTAAAATGTGTCGCCACAGTTAATCATTGTTACAGCGAAAAAACAATAGTTTCATTACAGTCCGCCTTACTATCTATTAAGAGTCTACGACTTGTAATGATAGAATGACGAAATACAAAAAAAATCTAATCGACTGAACTTCATTCACTTATTCTTTTACATTTATTATCATTTATTTATGTTATTTACATTTATTATCTTATTCTTTTACATTTATTACATTTATTATTTACATTATAAATTTGGAGGTGTGATTTTTAGTTTTCTTGACTTTTTTTTTATAATAACAGGCTTTAAAAAACAGCGACATAAAACATCATATTTTGGATATTGTAGAAGACAAAAACATTTCTATTTCAATTAGGCTACGGTTTACAGAAAATTTCACTGAGCTATTTCAATTGATTTACAATGTTTAACATTGTTTTTAATTAGAATGAAAAGAAAATAATAACTTTTTAATGAATAATTCATTTCTGAGATCTGAACAACATTTTTGTTAGCTATCTACAAATAAATTTCACTGAACACCTCTTTATATAGAATTTTTAAAACTACAGTAAAACCTCGTTAAGTCGTCACCCGGATAAGTCGTCACTCCGCTTAAGTCGTCCCGACTTTGGTTTTCCTTTGGTCACGACAAGGTCTCATAGACAATAATGTAAAATAAACCTCTTTTACTCGTTACCAAATTTAATTCTACTCCGGATAACTCGTCACCCTCAAAAATGGAGAAAAGCATCTTTATTCTCAATTTTGCCTGCTATCTTTTCAGCCCCTCCCCTTCACTCTAAGAACGCCAAGCCTTTAAGGGGAATTTTCAATTGGGAAATTCACTTGGGAAATTACACACTTCTCGCTGCGACTCTTATCAAGAATAGACGTTTTTCCGCTGAGTGTGATTTTATTTCATAGCGAGTAAGCCCCGAAAATTTAAAAGCGATCGAAATTGTTTTTCTTCCTCCAAATGTAACTGCACTTCTTCAGCCTTTAGATCAAGGGATAATTCTTGACTTTAAACGAAAGTACAAAAAATGCTTGTAAAGGACATGATAAAAGCCTTGGATGGGAACGAAAAGCTAGAAGTTTCGGTTTTAGATAGGATTAACTATGTGCACAAAAGTTGGAGTTCCATTTCATTACAAAGTGTTTCGAATTGTTACCAGTAATCAGCACCTTCATCAATCAACACTGTTAGATTATTTTAATGCCAGTAAAAGAAAATAAAATGTGGTAAGTATAAAATGTGATTTTTTTTTTATTTTCCACTCATTCATTTGCATGTATTGATTTCTGAAAATCTTCTTTTTCTCACCGAATCCTATAGCAATTCATAAAAATATTGTATTTCAGTGTTTTTTTTTTCTTTTTTTCAAAAATGCCCGCTCCTCTTAAGTCGTCACTCCGCTTAAGTCGTCAAAAATGTTCAGTCCCTTGAGTGACGACTTAACGAGGTTTTACTGTAGTAGGTGAAATGTATTTATCGAGTGACATAAGAGGTTTTATATATATATATATATATATATATATATATATATATAGAGAGAGAGAGAGAGAGAGAGAGAGAGAGAGAGAGAGAGAAATTATATATTTTAGGTCATTAGTAGAGAAACTAAATTTCACAACCATATAAATTAATTTCCATGATGTTTTTATATTATAATTTATTTTCAATCAAATCCCAATATGAAATTCGTGAACAACCAAATGTAGCAAAAATTATGAAACGAATTTTTGATTGTCTAAGTATGCCACAGTAGTAAAAAAAATGCTTTATTGTAATTAAAAAGCATTCAGTTATTATCAACAGTATGAATTTTTGAAATGTAAGATCAGTACATGACAGTTTCTTAGCAATGTTTTGATGCTTTTTGTATATATAAATGCTCCGTAATTCTAGTCTGGTTGGCTTTCACCCAACCAAGATTTATGCAAGTGTGCCAAACATTCACATTAGAAGAAATTCAAAGCTTCAAATAGTAGCGTTAGATGTCAGTGCTTCCTGTGTTTATGTCTGCTATTGCGCAGTTTGAAAGGGTTAATCCCTTTTGACCCAGTTTTTGCGAAATTCATTTTAGGTTTGAGTGGTTGACATTTATTTATTGCAGATTTGTTGTATAAAAAGAAATATCATATTCTCCTTAATTCTGAATCGTATTCTTAATTATTATACACAGTTTAACATTTATTAGATTTTAATATTTGAGAGTATTTTTTAAGCTTGTTTTGCTCATTTAAAAGTTAATTAAAATTAAAATTGAGGGGTTTGGACTTAAAATATACAGTAGTAGCTGACATTTTAATTGAACATGGTATTTTTTAATAAATAACGTTACATCTCGAATTTACATCAGTTCCATTAGTTGTGTATGTGAATGTAGGTGGCAGGGTAACCAAGCACTGCGACCTTAGCTCTTTTGTACTGCTCCACGGAAAGATAGAATGATGAAGAAAGAATGGTGAAAACAGTCCAAGTGAAACGGGAGAACCGCCTAGTCCAGATCGCCTACCGCGATACCCATATGAGAACAGGACCCCGGTACTCACAGGTCACACGCCAATCGACGGTCGTGTTTCATTAGTTACTTTCATGGTAGTCCAGTTGATTGATTCTCATTGCTTTCAACTTTAAAAATCTGCTAAAAATGTGGGTTAGTTCTTAAATATCCTTCTGGCTAGAGGAGCCCGGTTCGATTCCCTGCGATGGTCGTGCACTTTTCTCTCGTTTTTCTCCTCCAGACGGGCCCTGGGTACCTGATTTCTTTGTCAAGGAGATTAAGGTAGTCAGATCTGGCAGAGCCAGGAGTTATCCCTACAAAGACTCCTTCTGCAAATCATTTATAAAGCCTGGTAAAGCCAGTTACGGGATTCTTTGTAATAAATACTTGAATTTAATAAATATTCCACGCGACTCAGTCATTGTGACTAGATATCTTGAAACCAAAGATGTGTAAGTTTCGGAGAAATATGACGAATTAGTTTTTTTTATTATTATTATTCCTACATATCATACATACAAACAGGGGCGGTCTGGCATAATTGGGGGCCCTCGGCTGGAAACAAGTTTGGAGCCCTTTAAGGCTTTACCATTTCTCTGGCGAACGTAACCAGTACATGATATACCGGGGAGGAGGCAGAGACGACGCTAGGAGGGTGCGGGGCCCTAAGATGAATTTTGCGGGGCCCTTGACTTACTTGACAACCAAAAAAAAAAAACAGGGCAATCCTATCTTAACAACCTTAAAAAAAAGGGCAATCCTATCTTAACAACCCAAAAAAAACAACAACTAAAAAAAAACAGGGCAATCCTATCTTAACAACCAAAAAAAAAAAAAAAAAGGGCAATCCTATCTTAACAACCAAAAAAAAAAACAAAAAAAAACAAAGCAATCCTATCTTACATACATACATACACAGTAATTCAATCCGAAGATTGGTTGAAAGTTCACGGACCGTAGTGACCCCCGAAGGGCGACCCCTAGGAGAAACCGTAACTTATTCTTTGAAAAAAAAGGCAATCCTATTTTAACAACCAAAAATAAAAAAAAAACACAGGGCAATCGTGGGCCCCCCTGGGCTGGGGGCCGTCGGCGATCGCCGACCCGCCGACCTGGCCAGACCGCCCCTGCATACAAACTCAGCAGAGTGAGGTTAGATGACCATCCGTCATAGTTTATCCAACTAGAGCTTAACGCGAATCCAAAAATCATGTTTGATTCGTATTACCCCACTAATATGTTGATTTATACTGTATTTACCTTATTACGACGCTACATTTCTATTTTCAACAGCTCCGGAACCATTCAAAACTTTAAGACTTTACATCTTTTAAAATTTCTGGTTGATAGCAAATCAAAAATAAATTTCTGCAATTTCTTGGCAAAAGAGCATTTTTAAAATTGGCAATAATTTGAAGTTCAGAGAACTTGTCTGAAAGCGTTCATTCAGTCAGGTTTTTATGCAGAATATGAGATGAGAATCATCTTGTTATGAGCAGGTTTTGAAGTAAAAAACACTATTTAGTTCTTCTGTTCTTTTACTATTTTTACTATTTTCTTTCACTTGCATAATTAGTATACTTTCCCATTATTAATATGTGGAGAAAGTAATACCACTTCGTTATGAATATTTTCGAATTTAAAAATATTTCTTTTTTTTTTTCTTTTCTACCTTTCTTTTTTTTTTCTTTATTCAAAGCAATCCTTCCGTTTAGATACTGTAACTTCATGATGTGCATTCTTCATCAGCCAACATTGATCAAATGAACAATGATTTCAATTCAATTCAAGTAGGGCTTAACTCCACACAAATATGAAATAAATACATTAATCAAATACCTTAATTAAAAATCAGACGTTAGTTATATTTTAACAATTCGTTAATTTAATGATTTTTTCATTTGATCGTTTGAGTGACAGATTTTTGTCTTTTGAGCTTTTAACTTTTGATAAATAATATATATTTTTTAAAATAGCTAAATATATATGATAAAGGTTTTAAGTTACTTTTGTAAAAGATATTATTTAGTGAAATGCATGAACAAAAATTTGCATTACGTAAGAAATTATTCATCAAAACAACCAGATAAGATTTCTCGAACCAAGGCTGCGAATCGAAAGCAAGGTAAAAGGCTGTGGAAGAGTGGGTTAGAAGGTTTGCGAAACAAGAGACAAGGATAGTACTGGCTGCTGTTGGTTGTTTATTGCCTTGGGAGGAATCAATCTTTCGGAATGAGCCCATCATTCACAAGTTGCGCTCCCGACAGACGTGCTCACTTCCCCCTTACCCACAGCCCTTTACTCCCTGCTGTTCATTTCAAGCGATAGATGAGACTCGGTCACAGATGATTGTTTTTATCGATAATTTTTTTTTCTTTCTGAATTTAATAAGGTGAATTCAATCATTTTGATGTCATTACATTACAAAGTGATTGAAGAAACAGCCTCTATCGAGGTGTATCCAAAACAAAATTAGAATTTTGCAAAACAATATTTAAAGTTAAAATTATTCAATAATATAGGAAAATCCAAAATATTTCCGCGCTTTGATAAGGTAATTACTTTTCTTATGTAATGTTAAAATATTTAAGATTATAATTATTGACAGTGCGCTGTACACAGCATTAGAATAATAAAAATTAAAAGATTTATATTTGTAGCTAAAACTTTAAATTGAGAAGAATTATTGTTATTGATTTACCAGTCTTTTTGAATTTTCATCTTTCTAGTATACAATCATTGTGGATTTTACATTGCTTATTTTAAGATAGAATTTCTAATGAAATACAATGTAATACTTTTATATGATTCAAAATTTTTTAGGTATACAGATATGGTTTTGACAAAAATTTAAGAAAGGAAGTCGTTTTTGTATAAATCAGTGGAATTGAGTGCGCATCCACCAGGAGCATTGATGGAATGTGAACATTTATTCACTGTCAGTGGAAATTGAAATATCTTTGGTATGTTTGCTGTACTACCCTCAACTTCCAAATTATAAAATTGTGTAAATAGGTTTGGTGTCTTTTCTTAAAGATTTATTATAAAGCCAATTAATAATCTTTTACAAAATACAAATTAAGAGATTTTGATATACTGCTTGCCCAAGCGATAAAGACTGGGTTTGGCACACTGCCAAAATAATGGAACAACCCGAAGGGGAGAATTACATTCTAAAAGTTTATTATACATGTAGTTCTTATTCTGTGTGTGTGTGTATTTTATTCTCGCGTTAATTTTAAACTGAATTTTGTCCAGTAATTTTTCACTTTATGCATCTCTCCTTTATACGTCGTTTGTTTCAGTTCTTGTCGGCACGTACTCATCTCCCTATTTTCACGCCGAGAAAGAGGTGGCAGCGACCAGTAAATCACGTGACCAGTCTCTTTCGTCTGGCTAAGCAGTAATTTATTTAAAACTTTCTTTTAATTTAATAAGTTATTTAATTGTTCCCAATTGAAGGGCTTAAATAAAAAACATTATTTTGTGAAGTAGACCATTAATGTCCTCTTGGTTTCTTAATAACACTTTCTTTAAGGAGATATTAGGTAAGCGTCAGTAGCAGCTGTTATTCTTTTATCAAGAATTAATTTCCAATTCAAGTTAATTTAAAATTTTCTCCATAAGTTCCATCTCAAGACAAGCCTGTTTCACGCTTATTAGGCGATCATCAGTTGAGATCACCTCCGTTAGGAGACTTACAATGCTCATTTTGACTACTCTCACCTGATGATCGCCTAATAAGCGTGAAACAGGCTTGTCTTGAGATATCAGTTTGAACATTAGTCTCAAATTTTAATGTGCTTACATATCTTTTAGGCGCTTTTTCTTTAGTTTTGATGCGCATAAGAAATTCTTAGAGGCTGGCAGAGCCCAGCGCAGGAATTTTCTTTTTCTTTATTTTTAATGTATTTTTATATTTTTAGTTTATATTCATGTAGGTTCCATTCCCTTTGCCACTGAGAATAAATAAATTTTAAGAATTCCCTTTTTAAGGAATGTAGGCTTTAGATTTTTCGAACTTCTTATTGATTTGTGTAACGAGAAAGACTTATCAGTAACTTCAACAGGAAATTAATGTTTCTGTTTTTTCTTCCGCTCGTATCTCTTTCTAGAAAATTCTCAGAATTTTCTTTTTTAATTTCCTCTGAATTTATTCAAATGTATCATAAGCTTCACTTATATTTATTTGTAATTGCTCTTAGTTACTAAAATACAGGAATTTATTGCGATGGAGAATATTTTCAAAAAACATTGAAAATCAAATTTCAAAATTACATTTTTTTTTAATTTCTCAATTGAAACAATAAAAATTTATACGATATCTAAGGATTTGAAAAATCTTTTATATACTGGAAATTGAATACCTTTGTGCCAAAATCGATCATTAATTTTATAACTTTAATTTAATAGCAGAAATCAATGGAAAATGATAAATTACTAAATTTACTAAAGAAAAGTTATTGTATTACTTAAATAAGAATTTAGCAATTAATACTACTTTTTTAACTATTGCTTTTAACTATATTACTTTAATTCTTGTTTTAACCATAGTTTTTTTAATTAAAAATTGCAAAATAAAAAATTATTTTAAAAAATAGATCAAATGTGAAGCCGTCATGAAATTATTAGCTTGATCATACATTTATTTAAAAGGTATTACAAGGAGTTATTATGATACGAATGTGTGTTAATGAGTGCTGATAAAATAAATTGTTACACGACTAAGTAAAAATTACTGTAAAAAACAGACAGGTAATATAAACCTTAAGTTTTTAGGATCAATTACTAGAACTTAGCAATTCTATAGTAATTGAAGACACAGTAGGGGAAGATGTTGTATCTTTGACCAGTTTTCACTAAATGAATTTTACAATTTTTTATACTCAAGTAAATCCTTACCTGGATGGATACAAGTGATCTTCACTCATCTTGCCATCAATTGCATGTGTTTTATATATTATATTTTGAGTATAAATATTTTATTTTTATTTTACAAAAAAAAACGTTGTGGTCAAAGGTACAACTACGTGTTATACCTTTGACCGGAGGATATTGTACCTTTGACCAGGTGATAATAAAAACTGACAGTTAGATACAAGTTATTTAATTAACATTTTTATTCATAAATGCATACATTTGGCAAATGTATGCAATTCAAAGTAGAATAATGACACATAAAATAAATTCTAATGGCTTAAGTAGCCTACTCCTGCCCGTTTACTGTACATTATACAATGAAAAATCAATGTCTATCTCCAAAAGATAGACATTCTTTTAGTCGAGCTGTGCCACCAGCTGTGGTTGGATTTGGTAGCCTGGCCACAATATCTTGTAGTTCTATGTCGTAGAGCTGGTTATCTTCTTGGATGAATTTCGCCATCTTCAGTAGTTTTTTCAAATATTTAACTTTAAAATAATCACATGCTGCTTCCTTTATTTGGGCCACAAAGTATTTCTTTTTTTTTATTATTGCTTGACAAGGACATAACTTTCTTCAACTAAATCTTCTTTTTTAAAGTTTAATTCCTTCTCCAACTCATGGCATTCATCTGAAAGATCGAAAATACTTTCCCTTGATGAATATTCAACATCAGACTCAAAGTCGTGGACAAACAATCGATTGTTTACTTTCTTTCGATAAGATTTGGTAAAAAAAATAAAAATTTGGCAAAAAATATTTAAATTTCAATCTTACATAATGCTAAAATGATTGTAAGTAAAAACATTTACATATTATTAAGTAACATTGTACCTTTGACCAGGTCAGAGGAACAACACCCTGCTGTGGTCAAAGGTACAACATCAGTTAAACTTACGTTTCACGCCATGCTACAATTTTTAGGTTAATCCAGTCATCTTAAAAGTCCTAACAATTAATCTATAGGCATATGTGTATTACTCATTATTGTTAAAATAACAATCAAAAGAAAACAAAAAAATGTTATTAAAGAAACATTCACTTGCAAAAATACTTACTTTTCGGTGATGGAATTGGAAAAATATTTTTCACACCTTGCAAGTGAAAGACCTAACTGCTACTGAATGTTTAAAGGCGCAAATAGTGCGAATGCTACACATTAAACAGAAAAGCTTTTAAAGTATGCTGATAGATGACAGCAGAAGCAAGGGTGGTCAAAGGTGCAATCGGTCAAAGGTACAACACCTTCCCCTACTATGTAACATCGTTTGAAACAGTAACACTACATTACTTAGAGATTCATTGCATTAGGGCAAAAATATTAGTAACCTTGGGTCGAAGATCTACTTTTACACACGCTCATAACTTAAGCTTAGAAATTCTTAGAACGACAGTTCTCTTCGTTGCATATTTTGAATGGTGTGTAATCCATCAGTTAACATCGAACTTTTGGAGCTATTCAGCGTTGACGTTAATTTATTGGGTGAGTGCAAAAGTTCTACCCGTTTTTTATTACCCATAAAGAAGAGCAAATAAACGCAAAATGAACAGTACCTATTATTGTGCATAATCCCCTTGCTATCTAGGACCTCTTGCCATATTTCTGCCAGGAGATGAATCCCGTGGCGGTAAAATTTCGGGGTTTCTAGTCAAAAAAGTCTTGGATGGCAGTTTTCACAGCATCAAGATCATCAAAGATTTTCTGACTGAAGGAATTGTTCAACGCACAAAATAGGCGATAGTCAGTTGGTGCTAAGTCAGGAGAATAGGGAGGGTGGGGTAAAACCTCCCAACCAAAGCCCAGTTACTTTTGATGAGTGATGACAGCAGCATGTGGCCTGGCGTTATCGTGATGAAGGATAACACCGCGACGATTGATGAGACCTGGCCGCTTTGCTACCAAATTTGAATGCAGCCTGTCTAACTGAAGACAGGAGAAGGCAGCATTGATGGTTTGGTTGAGTGGCAGGACCTCCCAGTGAATTATTCCCTGCACATCCCACCACTCAATAACTCAATACTCAATAACACCTTCTTGGGATGAAATTCAGCTTTCGAAGTCGATGCAGGTTGATCAGAAGGGCGACACACAGTCCTCCGACGCTTTACGCTACGGTACATAACCCACTTCTCATCTCCTGTCACAATTCGTGTTAAGAATGGGTCATATTTGTACCGGGAAAGCAAGGAAACACAGGTGGCGATTGGGTCATCCCGTTGCTTAGCTGTCAGGTTATGTGGAATCAACGATCCAACTTTCTCGTAAAACCCAACTTACCCAGCCATCTCTCGACCGTTGTCCGGTGTAAGTTGAAGATCTCCGCTAATTCTTGGACGGTTGAGTTCGGGCTGTTCCTTATGGCTTGGTCAATATCGTCCTCTCCAATGTGTGATGGCCGTCCACTCCTATCCTGATTTTGGCAGCTTCTGTCTCCTTCCCTAAATTTACGAAACCATCGACGACATGTGCTTTCGTCTATTGCATCCTCCCCATAAACTTCAAACATTGCGACATGCTGCGGCTGCCGTACTCTTTTTATCGAACTCGTATAACAAACAATGTCTTTTATGCTGCTTCTCGCGTTCCATGTTGCACCCTCTGATATTGTTTTTGAGATGAATAACTTTGTGAGACACGATGCATTTATATGTGAGGCATAAACACGTTTGATTGGCAGAAGATTTGCGTCATTACAATGCCATGTGTGAGGGCAATTCCATTGCAAATTTTCATATCCAAAAACGGGTAGAACTTTCGCACTCATCCAATATTAGTAAAAAAAAAGCCAAAGTGATGCGAAAAACTTACTTGGTTTATGTATGGAATTTTTCAATATTGCCTTTTATAATTTATCATTGTTACTATTTAGTAACGTATAGCCTACGAGATAAACCTATCAATTTCATTTCAGATGGTTATCCTTTTACCTAAATTAGTTCCATTTTCGGGCTCTATTCTTATTTCTTATTGGCAATTTTTCAATTTTGTAAAAGATACAGTATCTGGTCTGCTCTAAGAATAATGCGTGTCATCACACGTTACTGGATGGTCAACTAACGATAGTAAAAACAAACTTATCAATAGCAATATGGAGAATTGCCTTCTTCGCTATTTATAACAACGTCTAGTGGTAGTAAAGAATTTCTGTTTACCACACAGCAAATACTTTCCAATACCTATCATTTCCTGGTTTCGGGAAATTCCGTTACTTCCATGCTCATGTAATTTGACTTCTCCGACTTTCTCTTATAAGACCTCTTATCTTGTCAGGATGTTGAAAATATTATTCCACAGATTCCTCCGAATCATAGTGATACTTCGGGAAATTAATCTTTAAAAAGTAATTATGAACTCAAAAATTTAAGACACTGCAGTATTTCTTCTTTAACTTGTATTTTTCGATACATTTGCACATTTTAGTGTATTTTCATTTTTTAATTACATTTAATTTCTTAAATGTAATACCAATAATTAAGAAAATTCTGCTAAGAAATTTCAAGAATTTTGTAAAAGTGGGAAGGAAAATTCTTGAGAGCAAGAACCGTTTGTAAGATGGATTGATACTTAATTTTCGAAGTGTCAACACCAAAAGGAAGTACCTAACAGTATTTTGATTTGTTTACCTTGTGCTTTAGAGGTTGTTGTGCTAAAATGTGTGCACTGCTTTGTTGTTTCAACCATAAATAGAATATTTAATTAATGAACATCAAATTTAATAATATGCTAAATTTATTCTCTATTTCCTGCTTGCTGTTGGCAGTGATCAATGTTTGATAAAGCAGATGGAACCCTTAAATACGAAATATTTAAAATTAGGGCATTGAATGGAATTGAACCAAAATTATTTAAACAGAAACTAACTTTTTCTGAAATTTTTAATCTTTAGATTTTGTATCCGTATTTTTAGGATGGAAAAACTGTCCAATGTATTTGTTAATATTGTATGATTCTTAGAACTTACAGACCTGAAGAACAAGCCCAGTTAATGAAAATCATAGAGGTTTAAAGAGTTGAAAATTTCATTGTCTTAAACGTAAATTTTACTTCGAAAAATTTTTATAATTAGAAATGGGGATGGGGCTGTGAAATTCCTAATGAATAAATTCCTTCAAATATTTCCAGTCTTATTACTTAAACAGCATAGAGAAATGAAATCCAGATTTCTTGTTTAAGGCCAGAAGTAACACATTTGACTTTCAGAGAAACCTAGGAAATTGTAGAATAATTTTTAATCGAATTAACAAAATGAATGCAGACAGTTTGATTAAGTAAAGGTCTTACATTGTTTATATAATTGTATATAGTGATAAAAGTAATGTTTTCAATCAAAAAACCGGAAAAAAATATTTCTGAATAAAGTTAATTAGATGCTTTAATGTTACCAGTATGTTCGTTTGCCAGTGAAGTGAATTATATGATAATAATTACATCACATTAAGAACAAGTGAAGCTGTTTTAGCTTTGTTAATATATATATATATATATACATAGTTCTCTGCCAAGGGCAGGTCCTTCACTGCAAACCCAGCATTCTCCAATCTTTCCTATTTTCTGCCTTTCTCTTCGTCTCCACATAATATCCATTTACCATAATGTTGTCGATCATCTTAAATCTTCTTCTGCCTCGAACTTTTTTACCGTTCACCATTCCTTCCAGTGCATCCTTCATTAGGGAGTTTCTTCTCAGCCAGTGACCCAACCAGTTTCTTTTTCTCTTCCTGATCAGTTTCAGCATTATTCTTTCTTCACCCACTCTTTCTAGCACAGCTTCATTTCTTATTTTGTCTGTCCATTTCACATGCTCCATTCTTCTCCATATCCACATTTCAAATGCTTCTAGTCGTTTCTCTTCACTGCGTCGTAATGTCCATGTTTCTGCCCCATACAATGCCACACTCCACACAAAGCACTTCACTAGTCTCTTCCTTAGTTCTTTTTCCAGAGGTCCGCAGAAGATGCTCCTTTTCCTATTAAAAGCCTCCTTTGCTATTGCTATCCTCCTCTTGACTTCTTGGCAGCAGTTCATATCACTACTTATAGTACACCCTAAGTATTTAAAGTTGTTTACTTGTTCCAATGTCTCATTCCGAATACTTATGTTTATCTTCTTTGTCTTTCTTCCGATAACCATAGTCTTTGTCTTGTTTACATTTATCTTCATTCCATATTGTTCACAGCTGTCATTCAGCTGCAGTAGCATATCCCTTAGTATCATCTCCTCTTCTGCTAACAATGCCATATCATCAGCAAATCTTATGCACTTTATTCTTCTTCCTCCTACTATCACCCCTCCCATGTTCTGAAAACAATTCTTCACTAACTCCTCTAAGTAGATGTTGAACAGCGTAGGTGATAGAGGGCATCCTTGTCGCACCCCTCTCCCTATTCCACTTCCCTCTGACAATTTTTCTCCTATCCTGACTTTGACTCGTTGTTTCATATAAAGATTAGTTATTAGCCTTCTCTCTTTCCAATCCATATCAATTTTCTTCAAGATTTCCATAAGTTTATTCCAATCCACTCTGTCAAAAGCCTTTTCCAGGTCCACAAATACTGCATATATGTGTTTATTTTTTTCTAGATATCTTTCGCCGATTGTTCGCAGCAGTCCAATAGCATCTCTCGTACCTTTTCCTTTCCTAAAACCAAACTGCTCTTCTTCCAACTCTCCTTCCACCTTAGAATATAAACGTCTGTTCAGTATTCGCAGAAGAATCTTCGCTGAGTGCGATATAAGGCTGATAGTCCTGAACTCACTGCACTTCTTTGCATTATTTTTCTTCGGTATTGGTAGCAATACTGTTTCCATGAAATCATCAGGCCATTCACCTTTCTCATATATTTCATTGCATAATGATAGTATTTGCTTCTTTTCTTCACCCAAGCATTTCACTAACTCAATGTGTATTCCATCAACTCCTGTTGCTTTCCCATTCTTCATTTCCCTAATCGCTAGCTCAACTTCTTCCCTTAGAATACAACATCCTTTTTCATCTTCTGATACAGCTGTTTCATCTTCTATAGCTAAATAATTTGGACGATTCCCTGTCTCATATAATTCTTCTACATACTTCTTCCATCTGTTCAAAATTCCTTGTTTGTCGGTCATTTCATTGCCGATTTCGTCTTCTATCAACCACAAGGACTTCTTATTCTTATTTGTGAAATCCAAACATTTTACTTCGCGGTACATTAAATCATATCTTCCTTTTCTCTCTAGATCCTCTACTTCTTCACATTTCTGTTTCATCCAGTCTTCCTTCGCCTTATCAGTTACTCTTCTTAGTTCGTTGTTTAGTTTCTTATAATTTCTTTTACCTTCTTCTGTGTTGATGTTTTTCCATTTTCTCCTTTCCTCCATCTTCTCCAACATTTTCCCTGTGACCCAAGGTTTCTTATTACTCTTACCTTCTCTGTATCCTATTGTTTTTTCTGCTGTTTCCTGTATACAGTTTTTTAGATGAGTCCAGTATTCATTACTATTCTCAGGTGTGGATTCTAAATTAGAGGCTTTCTTTTGAAAATGTTCTTCAAATTTTCTTTTTTCCTCTTCGTTCATAAGTTTTTCTATATCAAACTTCTTCGTCACTTGCCTTCCTCTTATCTTTTTCAGACGAATATCTACTTCGCCTATCAGTAGGACATGATCTGAATTAATATCCGCTCCTGGTAGAGTCTTTGCATTTTTTAAGCAATTTCGGTATCTTTCCTGTACGAGTATATAGTCTATCTGATATCTACTGTCATCCCTTGGGCATGTCCATGTGTATCGTCTTCTTTTATGCTGTTGGAATAACGTATTTCCAACAATCATTTCATTCCGTTTACAGAAATTTACCAAAGATTCTCCTCTGTCATTTCTTTTTCCCAGTCCATATTTTCCAACCGTTTTTCCATCTTGCCCTTCTCCTACTACTGCGTTCCAGTCGCCCATTAGGATTACACAAGCACCCTTCTTCTCTTTCTCAACTATTTCTTCTATCTTCTCGTAGTATTCTTCCACTTTCTCGTCTTCTAATCCACTATGTGGCATGTAAATTTGCACTAGCACTAAGTCCAATTTTTTCCCTTGTAGTCTCACCATTATCATCCGGTCATCTACATAACGCACTGATATCACTTTATCTTTCACACATGGTCCCAGTAGTACACCAACACCATGACTTCCTTTACATTCACCATTTGAATAAAACATTCTAAATTCATCACTCACCAACTCACCACTATTTCTCCACCTAACTTCTGATACTCCCATCACATCCACTCTGTTTCTTCTCATTTCTTCCTTCAAGTTTTCCAACTTCCCCGCTTGAAGAAGAGTTCTCACATTCCATGATCCAATCCTCAATCTTCTTTTCTTCTGTCGGTTTATTTGCTTCATAATGTAACCTTCCTCAGTATCCCCCTCCCGGACATCCGAATGGGGGGATAGTTTACGTCCGGAATTTTTTGCCGAGGAAAGATTCATCATGCCATGTTTGCAGTTTTTCTTGGGAAAAGTAAATGCGGTAGCTTCCCGTTGCTTTCCGCACACCACTCTCTCTTTCGCATCTTAAAAGATCCCAGGGGGCCCCGCGTGGAGGTGAGGAAAGTGGATTTGACCAATTAGGCCCTCCGGACTTCACCGAAATTCACCGCAAGAGTTAAATATCAGTTCCATTAGGGTTTTTGATCCGATCAGAGACCGGGAAATCCTAATTAGCCTTGCCCCCCCTTTGTTAATACAAGTAATTAAAATTTTTTGTCCTGAAACTTTGCTCTGAGGAAACAGTTTGGCAATTAACTGGGTGAGACTAAGTGTTTACTAAGTGACATCTTAGAAAAGCTGTTTCACGCTCTTTGACGATTACCAATATTTTTTAAGTGAGTTTTTTATTGTTTATTTAAGCTTTGGATTCGACTGCGATTGCGACGATTACTCCTAATAGCCTTTGTATCGAGACCTCGCTGATAACTGATGACTGCTCCTACTTAATGATCGTCAAAGAGCGTAAAACAGCTGTTCTAGGATGTCACTTTGTAAACACTTTGTCTCACCATTGATTTTTAGTTACATTCTTTTGTTAAATGGCTTTTATAGTACAAATATATTAAATTCGCCGAATTTGAAAATTGAAAATAATAATTTGCTTTTTAAACATAAAAATTTATCTTTTCTAATTTTAAGCATTTGTTGTGTAACTAATTTAGCAAAATTATATTAATTACATTAATTATTGAGTAACAATAAAAAAAAAATATTGACGGTGCTAGAAAATTTCAAGTTTTTAGCAGTAAACTTATAAATAGAAACTTTGATTTTTTTTATTTTGTTTTTTTTTTTCAAAAATTATTAGTATTCAAATTATTCAATGCAAAACAATGAGATGTACAGATATGGAAACGCTTTGAGCTCCCTAAGCATCTTTGGCGTTTATCTTATCGATTGATGCTTCGTCGATTCTTGTAGAGAGACCATTCACGAGGCTTTACGTTAAACTCCGGAGCGTCATGGAATTGCTGGGTGCGACCTCTGAACTGAGTAGCTCATCTTAGAATGGAATTACATTAAGCTTTCAAAGCAATGCAACAATGGCGCTGCTAAATCTATTCCTTACACAGACGATTTAGGTCGATAGAACTTTTACAGCAGGACGCTTGGCAAGACCTCAATTGATTGTGCTCTTTAAATTTTAAACCTTCATCAACTTAAGTAGGTGATCTATAATCTTATTGGCTAACTGGTACATACTTTTACGTATCGGAAGATCCTTTAAATATCGTTAAGCTCTTACATAAATATGAAGACATGGTAAAGATTTTTTTTTAATTAAAGATTTGTTTTTTTTATTTTCCATTTATTTTAGATGGAGGTATATACTGGAAGTCACTGTATTTGTTTGGCTACAATGTTTTAATAAAGTGTGATAGGAACAATCAAATAAGATTTTAGAACTCGACATACTATCAATAATTATACGCCTGTTTATGAAATACATGATGTTTTGGAAACTATAATAAATCTGGCCAGAGTAGCCAGATCTGTCTATAGTATTTTGATCGTCTGTTGTTAGAATAATTGCTAGTCTCTTTATTGCAAACTGAAATCAATGGGATGCAATTTTTTGTTTTTAGTGAAGGTCTTAAAACATAACTAAAAGACAAAAAAACAAGATGTGCGATAATTTGAGCGAGGTTTGTTGGGATAAGATAAGTGGATTTTCTTACGGTGAAATTGCCACTCGTAGATTACGAAACGCTAGTACAGTGATGCGACCGTGGCGTCAATAAAACAGATGAGACATGGACGCACAAAAATCTGAGAACTGAACTGCATAATCGCACGACTGCATGGAATGACAGACACCTCTACCGCATAGCAGTGACCGATCGCACATGGACATCCACGGTGTTACATCAGCAGTAAAGTCCTCCAACACAGTTTGCCCTCCATACTTAACGTCAATGCTTAACATAGGATTGGTCGCTCGCAGCCAATTATTGCGAATACTTTGACCCTCAGCCACAGACGTCTCAGGCTTCAATGTGGTCTCGATCACAGACATTGGCATGCTGATTGGCAACATATCGTGTTCTCTGACAAGTCATGATATAACTTGATGCACCATATTTAATGATCGCATACGTGCTAGAAAACAATCATGGTGAACGCTAGCTTGCAGCATGTATTTTGGACCATCATACCGGCCCCACCTCAAGTTTAATGATGGGTGCCTTTGGGATTTAATTCGCGATCTCTCCTGATACGAATTTAGGGAACCCTCAACAGCCAGTAATTATCAGGGATGTTTTAGAGGTAGAGATTATACTCTTTCTTCAGAGTTGTCCTGACGCTATATTTAAGTAGGACAATGCTCGCCCACATGTGGCCCAGAATGTGCAAGACCTCCTCCGTGCACAGCAGATACCGCTTCTTCCGTGGCCTGTACACTCATCGGATAGGTCAGGAACTGGCCTGTCAAGCGCCGCTGCTATCCACCAAAAATGAAACTATTCCCTAGGACGATATCAAAATCCTCTTCCAATCAAAGCCACGTCATATAGAATCTATTATTGCTGCTCAATGTGACTTCACAGGATACTGAATTTTGAAATTCTTGTATTGCTCTGCAAATGTAATTAGTTATCTACTGTAATATGAGTAATCCGTGACTTTACATTTTAAAAGCTTGATTCTTTCTTGATATTGTAATTTTCGTTAAGTAGTATAATTACATATGTTTATTTTAAATAAAAAATCCTTTGCTCTGAATAAAAATATAATAATAAAAATAATTAAAATTGAGTTTTAGACGGGAGGGTATTACAATATCATTAGTATACTTAAATTACTTACTTAATCCTCTTGAATTCTGAAAGGAGCATAGGTCGTATCATTACTATACCAAGTCAGAAATGGAAAAGAAATACCAGAGGAACAGCGTTTCCTTGTAGTATCTTTATTTCTAATTCAAAAGAAAAATTATATAATCTTTTTGTAATTAAAAATTATGCTAATCTTTAAATTGAAATTCAGTGAAACTATATACTTTATAATAAAATGGATGAGTGGCTTCTAGTTTGTTTTATTTTATATTTTATTTGAAGAACTATACTTTCAATCTCTCTATACAATATATTAGGACCAATTCGATTCGAAAACAGAAAGAAATTTAGCTTTCTTTAAAAAGCTATCAAGCTTTTCAGAATTCTCTTTTTTACTCAACTACTGTATAATTAAATTTTATTTTAATTTTCCAATTGAAGAGGCTGTGAAAAATTATAACATTTTTTTCAAGCAAATGAGTTATGTACAGTAGAGCTCCGATTATCCGCGGGATTGGGTGGCAAGGGCTTCGCGGATAACGAAAAAAGACTAAAAATGAGGTGTAAATATGAAAAAAAAATATTTCACCATTAAAAACTATGTTTTATTGTATAAAAAACATAATATGTTAAACTTTTTAAATATGTACAGTAAAGCAGAAACGTTTGCTCTACGTTTGCATCCACAAATTCCGAGAAGGCCTATAGGATCACGATGCACAGTAAACCTGTCAGTAATTTTCGACCTTTGCACTGTAGGGCCTATTCTATTTTCCCCGTTGTTGGCTTGGATTAAAATTGGTTTTTTTGAGGTTCGTAATTTAAAAAATTTTTCGCGGCACTCCCGGATAATCGGGGCTCTACTGTATTCTATAAAGTGATGATGTGTTATGCATTGTATAATACTTAATAGAATATATAATGTATTTCCAAGGATGAGGAATCTGAATCTGATGTTCCTTTGTTACAAAACGTTCACCGTTCGTTTGAGGAACAAATATTTCTCACGAACTCAAATTCAGCCAAAAAGTGCACAAGTCGCTTTTGGGACAATCCAAGACCATGTTTTTTTAAAAATTGTAATACTTTTTCTCTTGGAAACTTGATATCTTTTGAATTGCAGCACATTATAAACCAAATAAACAGAATCATTAAATATGCTGATTTTTTTCCTGAAATATCAACTTTCGGGAAGGACAATTATCTCTTTGATTAATCTACTCTTTTATTTAATAGAAACATTTTAAAATATGTCTGTGAAAGCAGACATTGTATTTAAAATCTAATATGTAGTTCAATGACTCCCAAATGCCGGTCCGCGCCTTTTTTTTTATAATAGGCATAAGTGGAATTTGTTAAACAAGCATTCCAGCAATTTTAAAAACATTGATGAGACCAGAACAATAGTTGTTTATGCTTTTATGGTACTTTTACATTTTTGATGATAGGATTCAAACTGACAATTTGATTTCTGAAGATTTATACTGTTACTGCAGTGAAAATGTGTTTCAAAGCTTTTGCTAATCGGTTTTCTTAATTTTTTTACTATTGTTTTTATGAGATCAAAAATGAGTAAACGATGATCTGAAATTTTTGATAATTAATCTCGTAATCTTTTTGATAATATTTAAATTTAATCTCGTAATATTCAAATTTACAGTTTTGCAAGCAATGATCACTGCATACCGGTATAAAGGAGTATAAAATAAATAGAAATAATACAATTTATTCCTTCATATAAGTATTTGTTTATTAATGCACAGATTCTCGATACTATCTGTTTCAAAAGTTACCCAAAAAGAAGAAAATGAGAAGCCATTAAATTTTTTCTGAATGCCAATACTAATACTGATCTGGGCCAGATGCCGGCTAATATATTTATCTGTAGAGTTTGAATTCCGTTAATGAAGAATTTATTGTCAACCGATAAATTGCAAAAGAAAACATGACAGAAAATAAGGGTTGATGATGAGACAAAGTGAAAAAAAAAAAAAAAAACAATAAAAGAGAAAAGAAAAGTAATATAAAAATAGGACTATTGAAAAAGGTCAAGCAAATTAGATCTTATAAGATTATCATTGAATGTAATAGAAATGAATTAATTATTAACATGCTCGAATATTTACGCTGTTGGCAAGAGAACATATCATTCATAATAAGAAGCAATTAAATTTTTATACATGTTGTCATTTAAAACTGACATTCTCTTTATAGTAAACACGGTTCGAATAAGATAAAGAAAGAGGAATCAGCAGAAAAATCGATGTAAATAAAGTTTACGTAAATAAATGTTATCTTTAGGCAGAAGAGAGGTAAACAACATTGCAACGTAAAATACATCGCAAAATATATCTGAAAAAGAGATATTCCAGCATATTACAAAATGATAGTAGATAATAAAGAAGAAAAGGGGATCACTGAACGAAAAACAACTGGTTTCTGTATAAGCTAATATTCAGTGTGAACTTTTATAAAGATTTTACATTTTCTACCAAATTAAATATTTACAATTAAACTTAGCCTAAAGAAGTTATTATCAATTTTGGTGGAAATTCTTTCATTCTTCTGATTCCTGATTCCTTTTCCTGGATTGATCAGAAATTTTAATAAATAACACATTAAGAAGAAAAGTTGAGAATGATGTTCAGAAAATGTAATTTATTTATTTACTTATTTATAATTGTTAATTCAGTAAAGCTAAGATTGAAAATGGATGGATGTAATATGATTAGAGAATTATTAGTGAGTTATTTCTACAAATTTTGTTAGAAATTAAAACTCTACTCGAGCCAAAAATAATGTAAATAACAA
>JAFIDM010009631.1:60516304-60543593 GCA_023159025.1 Thereuonema tuberculata
ATATAATTTTGTTGATATTATAAACAGCTACTACAACTTTTTACAGTGAATACTTTTTTTGTTTTTACTTTTGATTAATTAGACCTACAGGTAGTCCTTACGTAAGTTCTATTATCCTATAATTCAGTGTTTAGTGCATTATATATTTACACTATTAATATTTATTTTTCTTCCACTCAGACTTAAACTATCGTTTAAGAAATACATGATTCTAAGAATGCAATATACATTCACAAATTATGAACAACATCCATATCCCACGTGACTCAATTTGCTGTCTCGATTGTCGCCCAATACTGATGTCACTTACTCTTAATCACAGACAACATTGTATTGTGCGATTTGAACACGAATTCAAGTCTCAAGCTATATCTAAACTCATATAATTTTTCTTTGTATTAACGTTTAACCAATATGTCATTTTATTCGACCCAAACATAAAGCAACGACATAGTATACTCACATTGAGGTGCTTAATTCTTAGTTATGCTTTTTTCTACATTTCATAATCCGAAAAACTATAAATTAAAAAATAAAATCCAAAACAACTCTTAATTTAATGCAGTTTCATTTTTCATTTTATTTAAATGAAGCTTTTTATTAACATAAAAAAAAGGTTATGAAGTCCTTTGCTCTTTTAGAGAGGACTTACAATAAAGGAAATCTAAATATAAATCTTCTAAAAGAAACAGCTATTTTAGAAAAAAAAATATAGAAGCTGCTTTAATTTTAAAAATTTAAAATTTTAATTTTACTTTAGACTAAAAATGAAACAAAAGCCTTAGTTAAATGTTCCTGAACAAGATAATTAATGCTTTTAGACAGTATCAAAAGCAAAGCGGCCCCATAATATGCACAATTTTATAAACAAAAGTAGAGTGAACCTAAACATCGTTTACAATGAACATAATGGACGCTTATAGCAAACCGGTTGTTGGGGAGTCAAAAGTGGTCTCTTCCGATAAAGAGGAAAACAGCGATAGACATCCCCCAATATCGACCCTTCTGAACACATTGGTGGTGGTGACGTTTTTGCCAGACAAACAGTTGCTGAGCTATGATAAAAGAAAAACATATTGAAGCACCGACTTTTGACCCCCCCCCCACATCCGGTCAGGGAGTGGTCCTAGAGGTCTGATTGTTTGGACGTGGTCACCTATTTTTTGATGCTGAACACAATGGTGAAGGTTTCATTCTAATATCTCTAACCGTTTGGCCAGTACAGAGTGTGCCATCCAATCAGCATAAAAGCAGGAGCGGTCTCCTACGTTTTACAGGCAAACTGTAACCTAGGGGCCGCTAAAAAATCAGGTTAAAAAAATAAAAAATATTGACAACTTACTAGACCTGAATTATTTTAATAGAGTTAGTACTATACGATGCTACCGTTACCGACAAGAATCATTTTAATAGAGTTAGTACTATACGATGCTACCGTTACCGACAAGAAACATTTCACTGAACATGGTAGGCATAATAACTTCAATATACGTATAAAAATGAAAACTAAACAATGACATCAAAAACTAAAACGCTTGCTAAACTATGCTCTGATTGTCTTACCGTTAGACTGAAGATAAGATTTTCATTAGACCGTTAGACTCTCATAGATTAAACTTAAGATTTTCGCCGATAATCTAAAATTCGAAGGAAATCATTAGGAATACATTTACGAAACAAACTTGATAATAATTAAGTCAGTAACTTCTATCAACATTCAATAAGGATTTTCTTATGTGTATAAAAGTTATCGTTTAAAACCATTCAACGATAGTGTATCTCGAGAGTTTTAGATATAAAAAAATTTCTGATGACGTTTCAGTGTGATACGTGAGATATTATTACTCACATGCGAAAATAAAATAACTAAATTTCTCTCAATTATTATATTGACTATAAATATGGATCTTTATTATAAGATGACAGAAATACGTACAGTCTTTGATTACCAATATTTTTTTATTTTTTTATTTAATATATTTTCTACACATGTTAAAAATATATATTATATATTTCGCTTAATTTTTATCTTATTTAACTTCTTATTTTTACTCTCCTTGGTAATATGGAAGTAATTAACCTTTTTAAAATTCTATTTAATACTCTACAATTTATTGCTACCTTCAAGCAGATTTAATTTCACACCGTTAAGGATTTTTACTCTAAGATGATTAAAAAAATATTTTTGGGTCAAGGTCGAGGGCAGATAAATGAATCCATCTGCTTAATGTAACGTGATTTAATATGTTGGTAGAGCAAAATTTTATGAAAAGGATTAATGATAGATAATACCGCGGAAGGTCGGGATCAAATTAAAGAAAGTTTTATTGAAAACCTTTTAAGCATGCTTATTTTCTCAATAAACAGATTCAAGGCAAAAATAACATTTATTAATATGCTACAGAGATATTCCAAAATTATTTTTATGGTTTTTTGCTCAGTTCTTTCTCAGGAAGAAGCGACAAAAAAAAAAAAAGTTCTTGCAATAGTAAGTTCAAGTAATCACTTATTAAATGAGTTATTTTCTGGAATCTATATTTTAAGGGCTGCTTTTGATCCAATTGGACAAAAAAGTTTTTGGAAGAGATCTCTTATTATTATTTATCTAATATTACTGTTAAGTTGTTAAGAATTATTATTATTACTATTGTACTGATATGGATATTTATTCCTCTCCCTTCTAAAACTACTGTTCATCATTTACTCGATTCAGTGGTTAAATACAGCGTAGAATCCATTGGACCTTTTTTCCAAGTGTTGCAATGTCATAGTTTTCTCTGAACAGTTATCTTGCAGAGATATACTCACTTCTTTTCCTGTTTCTTCTTCTTCAGGTTTCTATTTTGTCTTGGCGATGTTTCCGTTGAGATTTATATTTGTAAGCGAAGCACTCTGACGTCATGAATGACGTTTATATATCGTGAGTGCGATGTATTTATTCTTAGACTTCATTCTTAGACTCCTCTTCATTCTTGGAAATTCCCGAGTACTACTGGAGACAACATTAAAAAAAAAAAGAAAAAGAAATCTATTGACTGTGTTTTTGTTTTGTTTTTGTTTTTTCTTCAGAGAGAAGTTTGATTCCGATTTCCAACAATTGTCGCGGGAAGCCATTTTGTTCTTTCTTGACTCTATCGTAAATAAGACTGAAATTTATTTCATTGAAATCTTGTTAAACTTGAAAATAAATAAAAGTTTCATGAACGAGATGAGCGATGTGAATTTATTACAGATTATCTAATAAAATTTTTTATTAAATCTAGGTAAATTTAATATATTTTAATATTAAAAAATTACTTGACTGAGCATGCGAATTCTTATAGTTTGACTGAAGCATTTTTTTTTCTTTGTCTTTAATGTTTATTTCTATCTTTGTACTCACATCACGCTAAAACGGTTGAACGACTTTCCATAAAAATTCGAACGTTGCTTATTTACAGTTCAACTTAAAACAAAGGCATACTGTACCACTCTTTTTATCACTCAAAAATGATCCCAAAATTCTTCGCTAAACGTCTGGATTGATTTCTGTAAAATTTGGTACAATGCTTATTTTTGGTCCAATTTCAAAATACAACTACGATACATTGGCTTCCACTCCCTCCTCCCGTTCTCAATTAGTGGAATACCTTTATATTCAGTCCCATATGAGATGGATAGCTCAATACTAGAAATATGTACAGTATAATCGGTTTTACAAATTTCCAACACTATCTTTCATTAAAGGAAGTAATGAAAATGAAATTTTCTTTAAATGCTGTAAAATAATTTGTCAATTTGCAATTAAAAATTCTTTCAATTAGAATGAAATAACCAATATTGTTTATTCGATCACTCAGGAAGTTCATAGCCATTTTTGCACCAGAAAATATATCGAAAGATTTTTCAACAAAAATGTTAACAAACATTTGCGAGGTGATTGCTAAAGGATGGAGCCAATATTGGCTCATTTTTGCCAATCGCCTTATTAGAAAGTTCAGTAACTATCTATTTTCGGTTCATAATTTCTATTGTTCCCTTGAATTGCCCGATTAAAGACTCATTACTATTATCCGCACGCCCAAAGATGAACCTCCCAGAATGCAACGCATATTATAGATTTTCCTTTCCTAGCCTGTCGGTCACATTCAAATGTAAGAGAAAATGGCGGTCGTTGATTCACATTCAACATTTCAACGAGAAAAAGGTCTCAAAAATAAAGTAGGGAAATTATTCTTAAAGTTGCTCGTCGATTTCAAGAAGATGTATGTGAGATTTTTGATATTTCCTATTTTTGATAATTGAGATTGATATTTTCTGCTGAGCTAACGGCATTGATCCTGGAGAAATTTGTCAATGATAATGTGTTTGCGGGTCCAACTTTCGTCGCGACGATAATAGATAACTGTCTCTTTACTGGTTCAAACTTGCCACTATAATTAAACTCAATGGTTCCCCTGCATGTCAATCGCGATATATTAATTCCCCAATAGGTTTTCATCTTATTTTGCTTCACCTCTCATCCTATGGAATTCAAAGGCATTTAAGAAGAGCACTGAAATTAGAAAAGCATCAAGGAATACAAGAAAAATAATTGAAATAGTCATCGATTTCGTCATGTAGTTTGAATAATTAATAATTAATAATTGCTATTATAATGTTTTTGAAATTCTTAACTTAAATGGTTTTAATTCATTTATTTATTAAAAACAGAAATATCATAAATTTAGTAGCATTTACGTACATGTCCAATATGAATTTGCAAAAAATAAGTTCTTTTTTAACACATTTCATATTTCTGATTTACTGGAAACCTGCCTTTTACATTGTCTGTTTTGTTTTTCCAATTGACATTGTTACCACAATTAATTAAAAAGTAAAATTATTCAGGCAGCATTTTATTCCAGAAAAAAAAAATGTCTGCGACAATACAGGAGCCATCAAAAGTCACTAATTTGAATATATTACAAAAGTTACACTGTCAATGAAAGAAATAAACCGAGAATAGATATTCCTTAAATTTCCTGAATTTTATGATCAAAGGGCTAAACGCACTACTCCGTCTTACGTTATGTTTATGAAGCGTCTTCGTCGACATCTCCATGCACTTTACCGTCGAAGTTACGTCAAGCATTACGTTTCCCTGACGTTCATGTTCGTTGAAATGAAAAATCTCTTTAAAAAGTTGACATCTGCACATTCTGACGCATAGAATTAATTTATTTCAGTAAAAATATTGTTTATTTTCGAAGATAATATCCTCACTTGATACTTAATTCATAATAGCCTTGGATTCAATCGAAGCAATGGCCAAAATGGCGCCGGCGAACTTGCTATTTATCTTGAAAATCCTTAGGAATACGTCAGTGCTCTCTGATTGGCTGTTGCTTCACAACTAATGATCGGATTGGCTGGCCGGTCTTCGTTGATTTGAAGATCTCCGTGAGGACTCAGTGAAGACTCAATTCTGGTGACCCTGAATACATAACTACGTCACAAAAGCAATTATCTTGCGGAAACATAACGAAAGATGGAGTGGTGCGCTTAGCCCTTTACTTTCCTAATTCAGTAGACCGATGGGAGAAAAATGAAAAGGCTTGATGCTTTTTCTCCATTGCTTAGTAATCATCTCGCAAATTTTGATTTACGAATTTAAGAAAAAAATAATTCTTTTTGATAGTATTTTTCACATTAAGTTTATTAACTATTTGTGGTACGCATTCTCTTGTATTTTAAAGTGTGTTAATGGAAAAGGAACAGTGATTTCAAGCAAACCTCAGTATTAATCACATTTGGTTTAAGTCTTGCACCCGAAAGGAGTGAATATTTGGATTACTCTTTCATCTTTACATGAGTTCACAGTCTAGAATTAATATGATATTGAAGTAAAAGAGTGAAAACATCAAAAGGAATTTACGAGACAAAAAATGAATTTATAAATAGAGAAAAAAATAACAACTGGACAGTAAATTTGCCTTCGCACACTAAGCCAAAATCAACAGGAATCCTTTACAGCTGTTTCATCCTTATTAGGAATCATCAGCAGAATTTTGTTACGGACTTTAAATTTTGCTTTTCAAAAAAGAATTTATAAATGGAGAGAAAATCGCCAACCGGACAATATAAATACGGACGTTAAACTTGCTTTCAAAAAAGAATTTACTATACAAAAAAAAACCTTTTCCTTCATTATCTTTTGGTCAGCGCAATTAATTAACTTCAATTAAGATTAATTAAAAATGTTTCAAAGTACTACAATAGTAAATATTATATATTAAAAATAATAAAAACGTTTCAAATATTTTTATAATATAATGTTATAAAATATAATGTTATAATTGATTTATAACAGAAAATGTTATTTACAAAAAAATCTTTTAAAAGCAAAAAATGAAAATTAAACCTTATTATTATTATTATTATTAGTTATTATTGTTATTAATAGCAAGGACTACTATAATTCCCTCCAAAAATTGAATATCACATTCATCTGACCTTTTCCTTCCTATTGTCATAAACAGGTCACTAATTGTTTCTCCTTAACGAAGTGGATGACCCTTAAAGAAGCTGATGTTTTCCTAAACTAAACTTAGATTATGAATTCGGCATTATATCGTTTTGATTTTTATTTCATATACTATTTCTTTTTATTTTATTGTTTTATTATTTATGACAATAATGAGAAAGTAGAGTAATCATACAAAAGAAATGCAGATACAAAGTTCTTTTTTCTAAAATTCCTCATCATGTTAATTTCTTAAAACTGATATCAACTAGAATGGTCTTAAAAAATCTCCCGATTTTAAAGGAAATTCGCATTATTCGCGCCTTAATCCATATTTAAGCTGTGTTCTGAATGATGTCTGTGTGCTTATGTGCATGGATGTCTATTTTGAAAATCTTGAGAAGAAAAGATGGATCAAATTGGCTAGATGAATCCAGATGGTAACGTCACAATAACAACATCACGCGAACTTGTTCGACGTTCTTTTCGTGTCTCGTGATCTGAAGGAGATGTTATTCATGATCCTGAGACTGTCAAGTTGCTTCCGGACTACTTTCTTAAATTGAGCTTTCGTATCTTATTCTATTTACTAGCAAATACGCCCGTCAACAATGACGGAATAACAATGTGACGGCTTTTATCTTAGATAGAGTGTTTGCCCGTCATGCATTGAATATATGACGGATATCAAATTAAAATGAATGCGTTGCTAGGAACATAAGTGAATTTGTTTATTGGAAGTCACATTGATTATAAGTCACATTGCGAGTGAAAATTCTAGCATCATTTAGCAAATGACCTTGACTGTCGATTTGTTTGTTTTTTTGATGCGTATTTTGATGTTTCGTGAACGTGACAATGCGACATAAAGCTGGTCATGTGAAAACACCGGCTCGCTTAAAAAAACGCCCACAATTGCGAATGCGGGTATTGTTGCGTTACACACAGATAGAACTGCGCTATAGTACATATGAGATTTGCAGGGCAGCTTTCCCGCATTATACAAAGGGAGAGTGAGTTACACACAGACGGACACACAGAACTGGAAAATTATGTAAGAGATAACTAGTTTAATAACCTGTTCATCTATTAGCTAGGTTGAATGCATAAGAATACTTTATAATAACTTAGCGATGTGAATACCCTATTATTGTTAAGCAAATCGTCATCCAGAGCATCCACTCAAAATTATGTTTTCTCGTTGACCCTTCCATTACTGTATGTCTCATTCATGAATTTCATTTTCGTATGACGCTCAGAATCGAATTGATGTTTTTGCGCAGTGTGCTGTTATGTTTCTTCTGTTAATTTTCTTTCCAATTAATCGTTTCACCCATCATTGTGTAATAAAATTTGGAGTTTACAAGTAATGCTGAATCAACAAAAATATCATTAGATTTGGAAGCATAGTTGCAGAAAATGCCAGCAGAGGGCAAAATGGCTTTGTGTAAATGATAGACAAAAATCAAATAAGAATGCCTTTTGAGTCGAGCTGATACTCTGGGACGGCCGTTTCGAGCTTATTGGGCTCTCCTCAGCCAGAGCTAATCAGCTCAGTGCAAGACTCAAAAGGCGTACGAGGGGAGGTATTGATAACACATGATGGCGACAGTGACCCCTCAATGACTAAAGTAAAGAAATAAAAAACAAGAACAAAATGTGGAATTCAAATCCTTGGGAAGCACTCAGGCTACCATAAAAGGCATTTGACCACAAAGAAAGGAAAAAAAAAGCAATAAATAACATACCCTCTAATGGGTAAAATAAAATGACTATTTCAAGAGGATTTGATTATTATTTTAACAATAAAGAACTTATTTAGACTACTTACAATATTTTACAGATGCTAAATATTTTCGCATACATTGTATATAAAACCATAAAGCACAAATGTAATAAGTACAATAATGATGAAATTACCTATTAGACAAATCAGTTGTTGTAACTCCCAATTACGTATAATTGTGCTTCTCAGTAGTTTTAATCCCATGGTCACAGGTGTCTAACACTCAGAAAATCTCCGAGTGCTTCATTTTTAAATGTCTATTTTTTTGGGGGTGCTGGATGTCCTCCTGTCACTAACCATATATTGTGGACCATCTCTTTTCGTCGATGACAAAAGGAGAGAAAAGGAAGAAGTAGATAAACACATGAACAAAGGAAAATATCCATACCGGCTTCTGGATTTGAACCATGGTTCAGACTTATCACTCTCATGGCAGGTTGTCGTCTTAACCATAAGGCTGTTCCTGAGCGGGAATAAATGATAGTAATATAAAAACTATTCTATTATTTGATTTATCTCCATATACAAAGATATTTTAATTGAATCTCAGTCAAAAACTTCTGATTGGCCAACTTCACAATACTTTCAAAGCGAATTAATTTTAAATGCATAGCAGAAAAATAATGGAATATACTCAAAATTTTGTTTTGAAAATTAAAAAAAATAAAGATTGTCTTCAAACGAAGTTATCGCAAATTCTGCCTTTTATAATGAGATGTTTATGTCATCTGTAGTAATTAATCGCCCAGGGTTACACATTCGGGAACCACGACTTTTAATTATCACCGGTTTCTATTTTTACTAAATAACAAAGCTAGGGGGTAAATGAACTGAATAAAAATGACATTCACTAAATTTAGAAAGATACCAGAGATTATAGGGGATTCTAATATAATCCTGTCTTTGGTTCAAATCAGACGTGTACGTGCTACTCATTGTAAGTTGATCGTGTAGAATGAGGTGAGTAAAGCTGTTGGAAACGGACGTGTTGCTTCCTGCTTTCTCATTGTTTCTCCCTTTGCCAAAGGAAGCACTTCAAATGAGCTCGAGAGCAGAGAAAAATGTTCTCAATCGATTACGCTGCACAGTCCCTCCTATTGCGAAATGCAACCATAACAGAACCCATGGATAATGACCACCACTGGTCTGGTCACTGCAAAATAAAGAACAGCTGCAATTACTGAGCATCCGTTACTTGTTTTAAATTCACCATGACATTATTTGAAATTGATTGCTTTCATTTAATAGGGTTGGAGCAAGAAGATTTTAAAAAGAGCTTTTAAAATCCAGAAAACAGTTGTTGTTGTTTATTTTTTCCACAAATGCTTTTAAATGACGTTTTCGATAATTATAAAATTTGTTTTCATGACAGAATTCTTAAAATTGCAGATAGTGTTAAACCATGAAATTCTACAACTCATATCAAGATCAATGATGGAAATGAAACTAGTTTTCTAGTTTCATAATATAAATCGTATAAATCGGCCATTATAGAAACAAATTGGTTTTTACCCAATTTCTCAAAGTCTGAAGAAAAACGACATACAAAGGCTGACGGATGGAAACGAAGACGGTTTTTCTTGAAGAAGTCTAGTGGCAGAAACAAAATAGTGTTTATCCATTCTCAATGGCACAGAATAATGGATGGGCAAATGAAAAATGAGAAATGCTAGGAATAAAATGAACCTATGAAGCATTTCTGTATGTTGAATAGTCTTCGAAATATTCAGAATTTAAATGTAAAAGTAAATTAATTACAATTGACATCATAAGGTATTGTGGATTATCATAAGGTATTATTCATATTCAGCAGAAATAGAACATAGATCTAATTTATCATGAAGATCTATTGTACAGTTAAATAAAATTCTGCTATGTTGTAGCATTAATTTTGTTGACTTACGAGGAACAAAAGACATAATTCAGTGTAAAATTAGAAATTTGTTTTAAGCTTGTCAAAACAATATAAAAATTGGAAAATATTAAAATATCAATATCAACATTATTCACATCTTTGCAATGTAAATGTAACTTCACTTATTTAGGCTTTCTATTGAAATTGTTTTAGTGAGTATTGGTATTCGCCCATTAGAGTAGGGATATTTCATAGATAGGTACTGTCCTCCAAATGAGAGATGGCCGCCCTGTTTTTGTGAGATCTGCGCATGTATCATCGATTAGTCGAGTCAGGCACTTCCGTCTGATTTTATGACAGGACGCCGCCATTACGGTAAACGCTTGTTACTTTGCAAAAGAGCATTGTATTTATAAATAATATATATTTATTTATTTATATAAATACTTATTGTTAGCAACTGGTATTGAAATAACGCTAAATAGTCGAGAGAAGTTTTAATTTGGCGTTATCAACATGTCTTTCTCAGTGAAACCAGACTAAGTCGTCCATTGTGACAGAAAAACATAATTGATCAGCTACCGGAAAGGCTGCGCAGTTCAAACTTCCGCCGGTCAACTTTCATTTTGAGGACAAATACGCCATTGATGCTTTAAGAGGATTTTAAAATGCTTTAGAAGTTGTTCTTATATAATAGTTAAATAGTTACCGGGTGTTAATCAAAGATAATATTTATCGACATTACAGAAAATATAGAATGATTAAAAGTCAAAAATTGGTAATTTAAATACTAAAAACAAGAAAATATAAATTAAATATTACATTTCTTAAAAGAAATACAGGAAGAATTTGTGTTTTCCATTAAATCAGTATCATTCACTTAGGCTATAAGAACACAAATTCAAAGTGAATGCTTAACACAGAGCATACAAATATTGGCAGTTAATTAGACAGGATTGTACTGGACATAGGCTAACAAGTGATACTTGGCATTTGTGACTCTGTGAGCTTTAAAGAGGTTATTGATGTTAAATAATCGCCAAAAATACGTACAGAACTCAGTTAATTTGAAGTAATGGTTGACTTAGGTAAATAGAAATTCCAACTGAATATCGCGCATGAGAGCTCTATTCAAAGAGAAACCTTTTTATTTTATAATTAAGTGGGAGTGTTGGTCAAGAACACTAACCAGTATCCTAAAACGTGGCAATCTATATCTAATATCTATCTGAGCAGAAGGTTTTCATTCAAAACTTCGTATGGCCATTTTGGTAAGGGACCACGAATTATTCTTTAAGGCTAAATTCGAGTTTGATAATTCTTCTTACAATTAATAACAAATTTGGAGAAGTAAAATTTGTACAAACCTTAAGCGTTTTTCTTTTTATTATTTTTTTTTGTAGTGTTTTACTGGTGAAAGCTTCTTAGATTTTCACTTTTTTCAGTTTAGTAAGTTATCTGTTACAACAAATTGACTACAATATTTGTTTTGTTGTTTTTTCAATTTTTTTAACATTGACATAAGGCGTTCTTTGCTGCAAATCAATATTGATCTGATCAATATTGAAATTCTCGATATACTAACGAAATGTGAGTAAATAACTTGAAAGCATCAAATAAAAGTATAGCTTATGTAGCCCCACCACAATCATTCATTCAGAAATTTCCAGCGACAGGTGCAGAATTAATTTTTTTTTCGGTATAACTCTTGCAGAGCAAATTTTATTTTGAAGTTTTATAATCTGTAAGGAGACACTCACTAAGTGCTTTGCTCAAAAAAAAAATTATTGCTGTCTATCGTGCAGTTTCTGAGGAGAAAACGAAGTTCTAGGTTTAGTAATTGAAAGAAAAAAAGCTAATCAGAGGAAAATTACTTCTAAACAAAATTTGGGAGTTGTATACCTTATCTATCTACATACCTGTAGATACAACTATCAGGATATTTCCGAGGATATTACGTGATTTGGTAGAATAGAGTCTAGATGAATGCAAAACTTTACGTAAGACAATAACCCATAAGATTTAAAAAATAGATAATGTTTTTTATTCAATGACCAAAACAAGATGTGTAGAAAATAAATTGCAGGTTACTTTAGTGAAAGCATATATTTTTACATACTGTGTATTGTTAGCTTATTGTAGTTAGTAATACAGTAGAACCCCGATTATCCGAATTAATGTGGACCAAGCCTAACTCGGATAACCGAAAAACTCGGTTAAAGCGAAAATTGTCTATAAAATAAATCGTAAAGGTTTAAATGTATATTTTAACAAATACAAAAGTTATATAGATACAGTATATACAATTCATATTGAAAGAGTTCTTTTACTTCAACCTTACCTTTTACTTTTCTGCACACCATTTTTCTAATTCGTTTCTCTTCCTTTTCCAGTCTCCAACAGTAATAACTCCGACACCGAGATCTTCCGCTACGTTCTTTATTGATTCACTATTATCTATTCTTTGGATTGCTTCTAATTTTGTTTCTATGGAAACAACAACTCGCTTTCTCTTATTGCTACTCATTTCAGTAGAATTGACAGAATGTACCACCGTACTTTTCAGATACACTGGACAATGTGACCAATCGAAACCATTCCCCGATTCCAGGGAGGTGATCAGTTAAAACCATTTCCCGATTCAAGGGAGGGAATCATGTTACCAGCCAAAACCATTTCCCGATTCAGGGAGGGAATCATGTTACCAGTCGAAACCATTTCCCGATTCCAGGGAAGGAATCATGTTACCAGCCAAAACCATTTCCCGATTCCAGGGAGGTGATCAGTCCAACCATTTCGCGATTCCAGGGAGGGAATTATGTGATTAGTCGAAACCATTTCCCGATTCCAGGTAGGGGGTCACATGACTAGACGAACCAAAGATTAATTGCGACCGATATTCTGCGAATTCTCTTTCGTTTTCCTGAGTGTTTGTGAGATCAAGTTCAGAATTTTTATCGGTAGCTTTAAAAATTAATAATGCAGAATCAAAAAAAAATCTCCTAGAAGTAGCTTGGTTAAAGCGGAAACTCAGATAATCGGGGCTCGGATAATCGGGGTTCTACTGTAATGCCAAATCTAAATTATTTTCCTCGCTAATTTTTATTTAGAATAAATGGGAATTTGTATTCCAGTTTTTATGTGTGCTGACAAAGGGTGTGTACAACATTAATCTACGATGATTTGCTTGAATGGATATTTTCTGTTTTCTGTAGTCTTTAACTTTAGATATGCAAATACAGGGTATATCAAAACTCTGTACAAATTTTAATGGGAGATAGAGAGCACCACGACAAATCTTTTTTGTTTATATCCGTTAACAGCAACCATTGGTGCTGAAGGGCATTGCAATCGGCTAACAATGCATGCATGCATGTTCATCATTGATTGCCGTTCATTTTGAAAGATTCCTGGCATTTCGCGAACAGTTGCAGGGACGACAGCGATTCTTGCAACAAGGTCTTCATGTGAGTCTTCATGGGAATCTCATACTTGCGGTTTGTCTTCAAGTGTCCTCAGAGGAAGAAATCGATATATGTTAAAGCGGGCGTTCTCGGTGGCCAGGCAATAACGCCCTCTAGCACCGAAGGTTGCATCAACAGACTTACATTCATAGACAAAAAAGGTTTGTCTTGGTTCTCCTTGTCTCCCATTAAAATTTGTATTGAAAGTTTTAATACACCTTGTAATCTTTCTGACAAATAAAATAATATTTTAAATTAAATTTGAATTAATAATAAAGTAAACTCGAAAAGATTTATGACAAGTCAATAACATTGTAATGGAAAATTTTTATTGAAAATGAAGGAAAATATTGATGAAAAGCCAATTTTTTTTTCCGTTATGACATGGAAAAGGAACAAATATGATTTGTTTTCGAAATGTTTCAAGGAAAATTAATTTGCGTTGAATTTGAGTAAGGAACGAGAATTCATGATTGCAATGTAAAAATCATAAGCAATTATGATTTTAATTTTACAATAATTTTACATTTGAGGAGTTATTGTAAAGAAATTGAAACAACAATTGGATAAAATTATTCACTGTAAGAGATGAGAATTTTGTGTAAATCGTAACTTTCTCTAAATTTTTAATGAAATATGGTAATAAAAAACTTATTAAAAATAAAGAAGTTTTTTGTCTTTCAAAATAAAAAGCTAAAAAATAAGATCCGCTTTTCAAAATATGAAAATATCTCAGAAAGTATTTTAAAATAATGATTAAGCCGTTAAGCTATAAAGAAATTTATAAAAATAATTAAAAAAAAATAAATACCGTATGTAAATTGAAATTTCACCTCAATTGAAAACTTATACTTTGAAATTGAATTAAAATTTCTGCTTTGTCTTTAAGAAATAACCAATTCAAAAACTTTAAAAAATTAAGGTCTTTTATAAATAGTTACCATTTAAACTGTCATGAGACGATAAAAAAAAAATATAAATTAAATAAAAAGCTAAATTCAAGTTTAAAATCGTAGATGACAACAAAGCGTTTCTACCAATTGGGATTCGATGATAGTTTTTTTTTTGATGTGGTGCTGTTTCGTTAAATGTTTTTCAAGTTTCAAAACCATCTACTCCTCGTTTACTTAGAGCACCTATTAATAGTACCTCTAAGCGTTTGCTTAGAGCACAGATGACTCTAGGTTTTCTAGTGTTCCTGTGTAACTGTAAATCACCTCTCCCCTCCTCCATTCTATCCTACAATGATCAGTGTGTTTTTTGAGTTTAGAGTTCTGTCATCTCGATGAACAGACCTACCAAAACAAAAACAAAAATCCAACTATCCACTAGTGCCTCAGAACATAACTTCGTGCCTTGCACGACAGTACTGCAGCATTAGGACTTTTTTTTTCAAGAAAGTTTTAAATTTAATGTTACACTCAGCAATTAAGCAAGAATTTTGCATCCTATGGTTTGCTAGATGAATCTCGATTCCCAATTTCTTATAATTTATGCTAAAGTTGCTGTAGACCTCTTTAATCTCTTCTCCATCTGGCCTGGAATCCAATTATTTAGGAATTGTAGATTTATGAAACTTCCTCGTTATCTTATGAGCCCAATATCACCTGACCTTAGTATCCTAATCATCTGACCTCATCTCAGTCTCAAGTCAGTGAAATGTTGGGACCTTACCTCCTGCGCTCCCATGGGCTACCCTTGGCTCCCATTGGATATACTTACCTACCTCTTTACCTTTACAAATTTTATTCGTCTTTATATCAGGAATTGCTTTCCAACGTCCCAACTTAAAATCCTCCCTGTTGGATGAATGTAAGCTCCCTGTTTTTGGAATGAGCGGGATCCTCAGACTGACCACTGTAGTACCAAGGATTCTGGGAGAGAAAAGTACTCATCCTAATCAGAGATGATGATGACTAGATGAGAGTAAAGGTCTTTGACTTATCGTGAAATTGGACCTTATTTAATTACATTGAAAAAAAATCAAGTTCAAACCATATTGTCATATAACTAAACAGAAACTAATATACTCAATCAGCTCTTCAGAAAACACAGCAAATAGTGCAGTACTGAAAATATGATCTCTGCTGTTTGAAGAGAAAGGGTGGTTTTTCTTCAGGATTTTCCAGAACCAACTTACCAATCATAGCAATAAAGTTCAAACTAGGAATCGCGAGGAAAACCTTTCTCTTGAGTGGATTAAAAAAATCATGACCTGTACTTTGTGATCCACTGATACAATAACGGGAAACTCCTGAGCACTACGGAGGCAGCTATCTGTGCGCAATACTTAGTATATCACGATGATATTAAATAGAAGGTCCTTTTTACTATCCTCACGAGTTCCAGCAGAAGGGCTGGGAGTTGCAGAAGTCCCCTTAATAGACGAGAGATACAGTCCTGTTCCTTATAACTTTCAATATATTCAGTTGTGGAGATTCTCTTCATAGCCCCCTCCCCCACAAATATAGGTTCAGATAAATCCAGACACAAATAGGAACATGAGAAACACTATCATAACAAGAAGTCAGGTCTTATATTTCAGAATTTAATGTTTCCCAAAGACATTATTATGTTAATATAAGACATATTACGATATTATTCTTCCAGTATGATCTAGTCTTTAGAATGTGTCATCTAACCTTTTTATTTGGAAGAAATTAAGTTTTAGATGTCCGTAATCCGCCATCCGTGGACTCAGACCTGATAACCTGAAGCCTTCAAGATCAACAAATTAAGAGACCACAGCCATTAGAAATTTAATTGTAAATACGAGACCAAGAATAAAGTAATTACCATAAGCTATAAAGATATCGATTCTCTAATTAGTTATCTTTCTCTAATTCAGTTTTCTCTATTATAGTTTGTTTGCAAGTACTTTATTTTCAATTTGAGACGATGCAAGGCTGGCTTTCAAGAATTATATTATTATTTTGAAATGTCATATTCAATAGGGTTCTTGCTGCGAAATCTTTTTTTAAATACTCTTAATTATCATACTCAAAAGTTTCGGAAAATTATAATATACACAGAATAACTTCGTTCAGATAGATTGCTACAATTTTTTTGTCGAAGTCTATGGTAGATTACGAATAGAATGTTAAAATTAAGTATACAGTTGTTAGATTGCTATATCGTCTTCCTGAATTGCAAAGATGGGTACAAAAAAAAAAACAACCGTTAAAAAACATGTTAAAGCGAAAAAAAAAACTATTTTTGAACAATTGTAATTAGTTTTCTCCTTAGTGTATAATAGTAAATTTGAGATCTTATATGCATTAAAGACAGGCGAACAAATTATTTAAGATTTATGCATTATTATTTTTCTCCTAATTTTACTTAGGTCTTTTATTTTGTCTGATGCAATTATATTGTTAGGAAACCTAGTAATAAAACTCAACATGTGCTTTTTAAAAGCAATTGTAAATAAAATATGTTCGTAAATAAATAAATTTAACGTGCAGAAAAAAAATATTGAAAATGAAAACCAAGGCTACAGAAAAATAAACAATAATGCCTTTCTGGTTTACAATCGTAAGGAATCGGGAATGGCCGTTTCGTCCCTTTTGTAACTCATCAACCCGATCCACCTTCCCCGATAAATCCAGAAAGGTGTGAACATAAGTGGAAGTCACCCTCGCACCAGACAGTGATCTCCGAACCAACCAAACAACAATACATTTGCGAGGGAGCGAGGGTGACTTCCACTCATGTTCACGCCTTTCTGGATTTATCATCGGTGAAGGTGGATAGGGTTGATGAGTTCCAAAAAGGACGAAACCCGATTCCCTACGATGTAAATCCGAAAGACGTTATTGTTTATTCTTGTGCAGCCTTGGTTTTCATTTTTAAAATAGGTTCATTGCTCTTCCTTTTCCTCTTGTGCTTTCATTCCTAGAAAACTACACAAATAAATCTTTCTACAGGAGAAATAATAAATGAAATAACTAAGCGAAGAACTTGTGGATCCAACTTCTAAAATTTTAAAAAGAAATGATTGATTTTGATATGTTAATATGTTAATATGTTAATTAAAAATTAACCGGCCTTTTGTATTACGGCTTACGAGTATACATTAAGATGCTGGTATCCGAAATTTCGATAATTCTGACCACTCTATATCCCAATTAATCCGAGGGTCTGTTAATTAATCCAATTAATTAGACGCTCTAGTACACTGTTAAGCCGAGTTATTAAGCTTCAGTTTCGAGTTATTTACCTTCTTTACCAAACAGTGGGCTTTAATTAAGCAGTCGTTTCCAGGGAATTTTTATTATAAAATTCAGTAAAAAATCAGAAAGTTGCCACAGGTCTTCTTCAGGCCAGTCCCAAATATAAGAAAAAATAAAAGCACCCTTCCCATTCCTAGAAATAGCAAGAAACAAAATAAAATAACATAAAATAATATAAAAAGTTTTAAAAAATGGCAAGAGACAGAAGTAGATCTTTTATTGCTTGAGTATTCTTTCAATATTGTTTTGGAACTTGTTAATAATTTATATTACATCTAAAATGAGAAATAAATTGTGTTTTTAAATAATCTATTTTAATTGTGTTTTTTAATCTATTTTATCTGAAATGATTAGTTGCAGATTAACTTTTCCAGAAGTGGATATCTATTTCCAGAAGTGTTTTTACTGCCTATGATAACCCAAACCAAAGACTAAGAATATTTTCTGTTATTCACTGACATAAACTTGTTAAAAGCCTGTAATTCTAATGTGTTATTGTATATTCTTATTCATTTTGGATTTAATATTTTTGCTAACTCAGAAATTTTATCAAATTATTATTTAATTGAACATAATTTCCCTATTATTTTTAGTTTTATTTAATGTTCGTCTGTTGTTTTATTTTTTCAGCCTTGAATATATTTCAAATAATTTAACGAAACTGTTGGGAACTTTTAATATTTAGTTAAGGACATCTCACTTGGATCACAAAGATTGTCTTAGAAATGCACTCTTTGACAAAAAAATTCGAAGCACCATAAAAGAAGTGCCCAATTTGAACGAAACTTAGAATTGCCAAGACTTTACGTGCATTGTTCATTATTAATCACACAAACGAAACTGATGCACCTGAATTCAGATGCATTGGTTTCGTTTGTGTGATTAATAATGAACAATGAAAGTCTTGGTAATTCTGATTATCACAACCGCAGCAAGTTGCATCATGTTGCTACAAGGACTGTCATTCCTACAGCGCTCCTGGATCAACGCCTACGTCGCGAACAACAGACGAATGGCAGCTATTTGTGCGAGAATAAAGTTCAATCTTATGTGTAGGAAGATGGATTTAACACCTAATTACACAGAAGTAAAGGTATGTGTCTCGAAAAAAAATTCAGGTGCATCGGTTTCGTTTGTGTGATTTGAACGAAGGTGTCATTTGGATGAAGAGAATTGGAATTGATTCAAATTTCATAGTGAAAACACAGATTTTTATTGAACAATAACAGCATCATTGCTGTATTATAAGTACACTGTTGAGTCACTTCTGGCTGCTATACATGTTGGTAAACAGCACGGCATGTATAATGTCGCAATATTGCTGCTATTGTTCAATAAAAATTTGTGCTTTCATTGTGAAATTTGAATCAATTCCAATTCTCTTCATCCACATGGCACCTACGAAGTTTCATTCAAAATGGTCGCTTTCTTCATGGTGCTTCGATTTTTATTTTTGTGAAAAGTATACCTATTGTTAAGCAAGAGTAAGCCCACAATCATCATAAGCAGATACTTGAGAACTCGTTAATACGAGTGAAGAAAACATACAGTACTTAATGTTGATCAAATAAGATTTTTGTCGCCGATATGCTGGTAAGATCTAATAATAAAAATTTACCTAATTAAAAAATAGAGGAACTCAGTAAATATTAAATACAAAAAGAAATTATTTGGGCCAAATTAGTGTACAATTTTAGTCTAGCTATCAAACACAAAGCAGCAGCTGAATGAACATTAAAGAAAATAAAGAGATTTTTATTAAACATGAAATCCACAAAGGAAGTTTTAAGTTTCGGTGCTCTGTTCAATTTTGATATTATTTCTAATTTATTTTCAACGACACTGTATAGTTAGAGTATATATATTACTTAATAATAGATCTTCTTACAATTTTTCGTGAGAAGTTAGAAATCTTCGTACGTTACAATTGTAATTCATTAAGCAACTCAGGAGTAACTTGTCATTGTAATTTTTAAAAATGCCATCCAAGCATTAGTTCCTCCGGAAGAAGACTGCTGAACGACATCTTCCAAAGGTTAAGAATAGTATTTGAGCAAAATTCCATTCGTACTCAACGTTCTGAAGGATAATGATGCTTAAGGATATTGAGGTTTTAAAGGTGTTATCTCAACAATTTCTTCATAATTAAAAAATCATCATGCTTAAACAATCCTCAAATTAAAATAACAATTAATAAGTCAATTCTTTGAACTCATTTGATTGAGAGGAATGTAAACAAAGCTCAGACAAATTATTAGCTGAGAAAACACTTTGGACATTAACGTCTATCCCATTCTATCTATTGAAATTTTTGGACTTTGTAGTGCTAATTAACAAGCTTATCATATTTTTTTTTTTTTTTTTTTTTTTTTTTTGCTATCTTTTTCATAAATCAATATTTTAACTGTCGTCGTCCATTAAATGTCCTCTATTTATGCAATGTTCTGCTATCTCTGACTTGTCACTGTATTTCTTCCTAATATAAAGAGCATGTTCCTTGATCTGTTCTTTAATCGTTCTTTTCGTCTCTCCCAAACAGAATGTATCACAGTTTGAACAATCAATTTTGTATTTATATTTATATTTAATGGACGATAAAATTAAGATATGGAGTTAAAGGCGGGCTGGCGACGGGCTGACTTCCCGGCCCCAACTTCGTCCCGTTGGTTCGCTGTGCTGGGAGCCTTATCTCCAGCAACCCCAAAGGCCTGTCACGGCCTATTGTAGATATCTTTAACTTTTTTAAAATTAAGATATTGATATACGAAAAGGATAGCAAAAAAAGAAAAATATGGAAAGCTTGTTAATTAAAAATACAATGTATAGAAATTTAAATTAACCTTAAGATAGATTAAAGAAAAAAATAAATCATCTTAGATACTTCAACTGATATTTCATCTTTAATTTAACAATAAGACTTCTTCAGAGGTTTGTACATCACGAAATCATAAAAGAGAATAAACAATCTCTAAATTTAAAAATAATAATAACATATTAAAGTATAACAGACTTTTTTTTACAATAATACTAACAAAAAACATGTCAAACCTTTGTTACATAATATAGAAATTTAAATAATACAGAAATTTAAATAAAATACAAAAAGTTTTAAATAATCCAAAAATCGGAAGAGTGAGGATTCATTATTTAAAACATTTTAAATATTTTATTTATTTGTATTATTTAAATTTCTGTATTATTTAAATTTCTATATTATGTAACAAAGGTTTGACATGTTTTTTGTTAGTATTATTGTAACAAGTCTGTTATACTTTAATATGTTATTATTATTTTTAAATTTAGAGATTGTTTATTCTCTTTTATGATTTCGTGATGTACAAACCTCAGAAGAAGTCTTAATGTTAAATTAAAGACGAAATATCAGTTGAAGTATCTAAGATGATTTATTTTTTTCTTTAATCTATCTTATATCTAATCACACAGGAGTAATTTAAATTTAAATTAACATTGTTTACATTCCTCTCAATCAATTGAGTTCAAAGAATTAGTTAATTATTTGTCATTTTAATTGGAGATTGTTTAAGCATGATGATAATTTTTAATAAATACTTAAACAAGAAGAAGTTGTTGAGATACATCATGTATCATTATTAAGGTGTGGAATTACTTGTTATAGTCGTGATATGTAATTTCCATATATTTTTCCATTGTTAATTTAGTCTTTGTTAATGAAAAAGGAATGATGTAGAATTCCGAAAATTTGCAATGCTTATTTAACAATTTTATGTACGTTGGAATTGTTCTGTGACTGCTATTTTCTATATCTTTATTAAAAAAAAGTCGAATGAAGTATGTTAATGCTTAGGCCAATTTTTCTCTATCCAAATTTTTGTAAGTCTGTCCTTTAGGAACTCGTCGAAGGCTTGCTCTCCAATTCTGCTTGATTCCATTTCGTCGCGTGGAAGAAGTTTTTTTCCCCCTAATAGTTCTATAAATATTTGATTTCTGCCTAATTAAGTCAGAAAGGTCTGGAGATACTCCAAAGTTCTCAATTGTCTCTTTGATGTGTCTCGTCTCGTGATGAAACCAAAATGCTGCAGATTCAGCAGGAAGTCCGATCTTTTGATGATGTTTTGATATTCATCATCAGTTTCTCGTGTACAGTCAGTCTGAGCAGTATAGAGTAGACATTAATCTGAAGCAATTTGTAGGGACCTAGTGGGATGGGCCAGTGGCAGATTAATGTAAGGTTAAGTTAAGTAATTTTAAGTAGACACCCCATGGAAACCTCTGTTCAACCAAAAAAAACGATGAAACCTATCTGTTCAACCAAAAAAAACGTTGGGAGAACATACCTTCGGGAGGGGGGGGGGGGGCGGGCAAAAACCCCTTATATACGCAAAAGGGATGGGGCAAGGGCTACCCGGGAAATGGGCCCCGCGCTTCCCCTTTTCCAAAATTTTTCGACACATGATCGAATGTTTGGTGCGAACATTCTTCAATACATGTCTAAAACTTGTAGTATAGTGTATTAAATTGTGGACTAATTGTGGCCTATCACGCTCTTAGTTTTTGAGACTATCATCACCTCCCTAGAGCGTCACAAACCAAAGGTACACAATGAATTTGGATGTGATACCCTCTCAAAACTGGTTATTTTTTTTGTTCGATCATGTTGACACTTTGCTGCCAAGTTTCCTCTCATAAAGACAATGACTAAATTTCGCGACACTTCTTCTTGATCACGACAACAGCTGTAAGAACAACTGATATGCGTTGACACGGTCGACAATTTATATTTATTTATATGATCCGAAACTGATATAGACTACTCCGGCCAATGTTGATTCTGTGCAAGTCAATGTTCCACTTTTCCATTTTAGATGAAACACCTGAAGTGAGAAAGCTTTTCTAATTCCTTGTTTGTACTGTTTGAGGAGAGTTGTTCAGATGCCATCCAACTGGTTCTATTAAAGAAAGGCTTCCCAAACTTAATTTACAAGTTTTTTTTTGGCAATGTGTTCTCTACATGAGAGCACTTTATCTTCCTAGAAAACAATAACAGCCATTCGTTTTTGAGTTGACGCAATGGTGAAGCATAAATATGAGATGAGGAATCAGGATTAAATTAAAATTATATTAAATTGATTGATGAATAATTAAATTCAATTTAACTGACTTAAGAGTCTTAAAAGTGTTCCGAACTTAATAATGGCTTCTATTTTACATATCAGAACAGTTGAATGAACTCGACGTCTAGCCAGGATAATTTTGGAATAAAGTATCGTCGTAAATCAATCTTCGAAAGGATACTCACTCCAATCCTGGTGGTATCTACCTTTTTTGGAAGGTATCTACCTTTTGGAAGGTAGATACACGCTGAATTCCATTATGGGTCATTAGACATATTTTCATTCATTTTATTAACACTGAATATTTTCACACTATAAATCATATGCCAAAATTAATAGCTCTTTTACAGCTTTAGTTATCACTAAGATTTAAAGCACTTTTGTAACATTGTATCAATAACTTTTATTTAACTTAATTTTCATGTTAACACTTTCTAGCTGTAAATTTCATTCCGACTCGTATCATAGAAGCCATCACCCGTTTTCACTGCAACAATTGCCTTCAGTCGTCTCGCGTCATGCACTGTCTCATTGTTGAAAACAATTGGTATCACATTTCGTTCTTGACATATCACTTTTACTATTTAGCATTTGCAATGCAGAAGATCAAATTATTAATGGAGAATAAAAACTAAAATATTTAATTATTCTCCCACAGTCTTTCAAAATGGATAGCAAAATATCTAGAATATGCTCTACGTATTGCCGAGATGTCAGATAAAAGTGGTGGAAGAGTCATCGGCACATTTATCCTTCTATGTCAATCGAGCGTACCATCGTTATAGATACTGAAGACTTAGTCATTTCTTAAGCCCCGCGAACACCATCCAACTTTGCACCAACTTAGTTGGCCGATTTTGACGTCACGAGTTGGTAGAGACAGTTTTGAGTCAGTTTTTCAGAGACTTGGCACCAACTTTAGTTCGCCGACTCGAGTTGGTTGTGTAGGACCAACTCGGGAAGTTGGTTGGAAGTCGGTCGGACTTACCCAATCACAGGGCAACGTTGGAACACGTCAGTCGTGACGTCACGCCCATGGAAGAAATGGCGTTTAAAACGATGTTCACCGATTCGAGTCAGAGACAAGCGCGTACACAATGAATATCAGAGTATTGCGAGTTTCTTTCATGCATAAATAAAGTTTATACTGAAATGCAGTAATTATATGCGACAGAATTTATCAGAGAGGTTTCAAAACCTCGATTTTTTCGGATTTTCCACAGCTGCTGGGGAAAACGCATTGCATTATGGAATTGCTGCAATCTCGGCCAACTCATTTGCGAGTTGGATGGTATTCGGGGTTGACAAAAAGTTGGCGGACTCGAAGTTGGCCGACTAAGTTGGTGCAAAGTTGGATGGTATTCGCGGGGCTTTAGAGACAGGAAATGTAATGGAGACAGTGCCATTATTCGTGACTATGTCATGTTATAAGGTTTGTTTAGTCGAGTAATATGATGAGTTAGCATTAAAACATTTACCTCTTTCTAATTACAGGCACGGTGGCTTTAAGAGCGGTAAAAGCTTGTTAGATAATCAAACAGATTTCCAAGTGTGGCTCAATTCCAGGCTGAGAAGAAACTTATTTTCTCTCAAAATTTGAAGACACCATGATTAAGATTTACATGTAATGACTTAAATGTTGCGCAGAAGGGTAAATCGATTATCTCACATGATGCCAATAATGCGTCCTCTCTTAATGGTTTCAGTTGGCTATATGTTCACTAATCTTTTGCTTTTCCTTCGGCTCAAACTTCGTTTTCTCCTGAAATAACCTTAAAAGGCGCAGCTTGAATCCGGAAGATTCTTTCACAATCTTAGTTAAAACAGTATGGTAGTACCTTACATTGGGAACATTTCGACCATGTGCTATGATATTACCATCATTCCTTCTGGAGTTTATAATTTCAATACATAGATTTTCTGTAATTAACAGGAATTAGGTTATAAGCTTCATCTGACTCAAGTCTCTCTCTTGACATCGTAGTTACGGAGAAAACAGTTTCAAATAATAGTTTTAATTTCACAAATGGCTAGTCTATCTATCTCTCTCTAAAGACAATTACTTTTTAGTAAGTATTAATTACATTTATATAAGATAAAAATATAAATTTATGAATATAATTTTAAATATTCTTTTGTTCTTCTTTAAAATTAAGAGCTTGAAATATCTTTCTTAAAGCTAATTGGCGTAAATGATTGATTAATTTAACTTAATTCCTTTCACTTTACTAATAAAAACTTAGAAACTGGCAATTCGAATCAATTAGGAAAAAATTGATTTCTTTTCATTATTAATTTAGTGCTATTATCAAGAATGAAATCTTAGTAAAAGGCGGTAGAAACAATTGCTCTTAAAGATTACTGTATGGTAGTTTAAACTATTATAATAAATTATTATTTTAATTTAGTTTTGATACTTTTAAGCAAGAATAAAAACTTTCTAATATGGGAAAAAAATAAAAAAAAAATAACATTAAAAAAAATATTCACTATTCATTCGTATCTGTACTTTTTTTTAGTATTCAGTTGCTTATCTTTAGTGAAAGAATGCCAATTTTTGGTTCAATAGGCTTTCATTTAGACAACGAACTCTCTATAATTTTTAATTGCTAGACTCACTTCTCTAAACAAAATTCAATAATGATTCAAAGAGTCAAAGTAAACATTTGTCGTAAGTGCCAAAGAAAAAAAGTTCAAAGTAAAGATGCCGAAACATAATCACTTGACCTCAATTTGCATCGTTTATTTTTCAATTAAAGTGCGTAGAGTATAAAAAACAAAACAAAAACAACAAATTCCAATTCTTAGAAATTGTTTGAAAGAGCCGTAAAGTTATCATTAAATTCGATGTAAAACATTTTAATCTCATGTAAAGTTTTTTTTTTAATCTTACAATCTTAGCTTATCACAAAAGGAAAGGTTAAACAAATAAATAATCTCTGGAAGATAATCTTTTTTGACTATAAATAGAAAAATACAAATATTGTCTCAGAACTCAGATTTCTGCAATCGATAACAACAGTTATTTTAAACATCATTGGAGATAAGAATAAAGCATCTATAGATTATTATCAATTTGTCATTATCTACAGAGGAAGGAAACAAACATTCTTCTCTTGATATCAAAGATAAGAAGAAACCGCAGAAGAAAACGCAATCTATTTATAGATGCTTTCCTTAAAGATGCTTTCTGGAATTACAGAATGCGTAGAATCAAAATGGTGAAAATTCATTTGTATTTTTAAGAATTAACGCTTTACAATTTTAGTATGAATGAGATAATAAAGCATAAACACAAATTGTGTTATCAAAATACCATAATAATTAGTTATTGTAAGCTTTTATTTATTATAATCAATAAAAATTTACATAACAAACAAACAAAAATTTACATATTAAAAAAAATAGTAAAACGTAGTATTACTGAAAATTAATTAACGATTTAATATATTTAAGAAGCAAGACGATTTTGAAGGAAAAGGCTATATATTGCAATGTTTATTTAAAAATAAAAAATACAAAGATTCTGAATTTGTAAATTATATATTCACTGTTAACAAACCTGCCTTCATTTTCTTTTCCGTATTTAATCAACAAATCCTTATTTAATCATCTTAATCCAATTAATTTTAATTGAATCAAATCAAAGCAAAACATGAGCAAGTTTAAAATGGAATAAGATGCTTTGTTAGATGTCGATACAAATTCATTGTTTGTCGTTTATCAGAGTTAATCGTTCGTGTTAAGTGATTTTCTAAGGCTGTCAAGCGGAAATTTCTCCACTGGGTTCCAAACCCTGGGTTTGGAATTTTGAAATATACAAACTGTTTCGATCTCACGAAAAATCTACATTTGTCCGTAAATCTACATGTGAAAATTCCAGAACTTTTTCCTGGTTCAAAGCAAACTCATGCATGGACATATTTATTATATGAAAGTTAAATATAGTAAAAATTCAATATAAGATACATTTCCTAATAGCCATTAATGTTAAAAAGGCATATATTTTTTTGTAATTATTAATCATATAAAACCAAATGGCCCTCACAATGTAAAGTTAAAGAAAATAAATTACAGATTAAAATCTGGAAATTCAATCCTTGGGCATGCTTGTTGTGAAGTAAACCATAAAAAACAAGATTTGCGAAAAATGATGCTGAAAGATATCTTCATTTATAATAATCATTAAATAATCTTTTCTAGAGGTGAAGAACATCCTCGAAATTTTACAAACATTTGATGTAATATGGATTAATATGAAATTTTTATTGCTTCTTATTAAACCAAATATTCTCAATCTAATTCTATATTAATATATTATACAGGGTGATTCAGGAAGATATGCAGAAACTTCGGGAGCTCATTATACATGTAA
>JAFIDM010009631.1:60557996-60582992 GCA_023159025.1 Thereuonema tuberculata
AATAACAACAGATAAAAAAACAAAACAAAGATTTATATTTTAATAAAAATAAACGATTTATTTCAATAGAAACATAAAAATTAGTCAACTTCTCATATACCTATATTAATTTCTCGAAGGTTTTTTTTTATTTCCCTTATTACTTCATCAAAATCAATGATTGAGATATTTTCAAGATTACGTTCACCGCTAATGAAAAATAAATAGATTGTTTAAAATTAATGTTTTCGTTAAAAAAATTTATTTTAAAAATCTTTTTTGTAAAAATGTAGAAGGCAATCTATTGACAATCTCTTCATTTATTTATTTCCACATTACCATTCGGTGACTGATCAAGATACCATGCGAATTATTCGCACGGGTCAACTTTTTTATAAAACTTGAGAAGACGCCATCTATTGACAATGTGTTTAACTAACATGCACACAAGCTGTTGGATTTGTTTATTATTTCTCAAAGGTGGTTTTTTGTTGCGAATTATTCGCACGGGTCAACTAGTCTCCTCTTATTTTGAAAAACTGATTTCTGCTTATGTCATAGAAAAGAACGTAGTGACAAAAGACGGAATCACATTACACTTAATAATTTAAACTCACTATTAACATTTAATTAAACGATTTAACAAATCATTGAGTTTCACGGGAAGCAAATCTTCGAACGGAATCATGGTAGGAAGACTCCTACAAACGATGTGAGGGAAAGACTCACGAAAAATCCCTAAAAAAGAAGAAATAAAGCTAAAACTTCTAACTGGTATAATTTTACACTGCAGTAAAACATTTACTTCAATGTAAGTGAAGGCTTTAGCAGCCTTTCTTTTTTATATTCTTCATTTATTTTATTATTTTTATTTTTTTATTACTTTTTGGGAAATAATCTGGTGTTACCTGTTATCATCATACATATAGTTTTCCAATTCTGTGTGTGCATTCCTGTGTGTGTAATGCAACAGATCAGAAAGCTTCCTGGCAAGTCTCACATATACGGCAGCGCAGACGTAGTAGTGTCGGATGATCCAAATGATGAACGAAACCATCCTGCAGAGTTTCTTCACACACTCACATTTTCCGGTATGCCACCCCATCAGCTGAGCCTCAAGACAGGAATAATTGTGATGCTCCTTCGCAATCTTATTGCAAAGAAAGGACTCTGTAATGGCACACAATTGGCCGTTAAGGAGTGAGGACAACTTCGGTGTGCCGCGAGAGTAAATCTTTAATCAGCAATTAGCTTCACACTACGGAAATGCTCGTATCCTATATATTAGTTTTCCAATTCTGTGTATGTATCACTGTACGTAACGCAAGAGATCAAAAAGCTGCCCGGCAAGTCTCACATCTACTGTAGAGCAGATGTACCACCTAATCAGCTAAGCCTGAAGACAGGATCAATTGTGATGCTTCATCGCATTCTCAATCCAAACAAAGGACTATGTAATGGCACACGATTAGCCGTTAAGAAGTGTCATCGCAAATTAATCACAGCAGAAGTTCTTTCGAAAAGCAACAGAGATGATATCGTCACTATTCCCAGGATTGATTTTCTACCTAGTGGTCAATTCACCAATCAAGTTGACGGATTTGCCGTCAGTTCCCAGTAATGCCTGCATCAAGGCTTCCAATAAATAAATTCATTTATGTTCTTAGCAATGCATTAATTTTAAGTTTCTATCCCTCATATTATATGACGGGCAAATACTCTAGTATTTTACTTCAGAAATTCTGTAAAACAACATATTTTAATGTCCACAATATTTCGTATTTCTTTTCGAAAAACTTCTTCAGGTGTATAAGAGGACAAAACTATTATGGACATTAAAGTATGTTGTTTTATAGAATTTCTGAAGTAAATTTTGATTCCGACGTTTAAATTACTTACAAATTTATGAACGATGACTCTAGTATTTTTTTTCCTTTTTAGTAATGTTCATCGCATTTATTGTTTTTAATTTTTGAACATGGATTTCTTAAAACTTGATACGATGCTTATTTCTGATCTAATTTAATTAAGAGCACGACTATTGTGGTCTCCTTCCCCCCCCCCCCCTCAAAATGGACACCCAACGTCCCTACTACTGGATAGATGGCTGAGCGAATATCTAGTATTTAATCTTAAGAAAAAAGATAATGAGAATTGTTCTCACCATTAAAACGTGAAAAATCAATTTAAAAACAGCAGTAAATGTGAGATTTGTATTCTAGTACTGCATCAATAACAGCTATATTGCACAGTTACAATCAAAATAGCCCTTGCTAACTGGGTAAAGTAAATTTCTTTTTAGTAAATAAGGACTGAGTCAATCCAAGGCCGAAGTATAGCATTACTTTGGAACCTTCTGTAACCAGTCCAGCAAATCAACTTTTTTGATTGTAATGTTTAGATACGGTTTAGAAAGCTAAATTTTTTCTAAAAGAAATAAATCAGAGAAAATTAACTTTACAATTATCTAATTTTTGAAAGTCTACAAGAATAATTCATATGCATGTCAGTTACTTAAAATTATTATTTATTTATTTACAGTAATTGACAGAATGCGAAGTGTTACTATTCTACTTGAACATGTTTGTCCATTTGATCTGATTTGTACTAGCATCACGTGAAAACGGATGAACGATTTCCATAAAAATTTGATATGTAGCTTATTTATGGTGTAACTTAAAAAATACACACATTTATTTCGGTCTCCACCCAGCCCAACCTTCAAAGTTTACATCCGAATTCCCTCGCTGAAAGTGGTGGGTACGATGTTTATTTACGGAACAACTATAAATATGAGCAACTTAGTTAATATTTTTAACTAAGCCAGTCCTCAAAATGAAAAATCTCTGCTGCTACATACTCAGGCCAGTATGCGATGGAGAACTAAACGTATACTTAATAAATACAAAAACAGTGAATCGTCAACTTTCAGTTCTGAGCGGGGGGATCAAAATAATTGTGCTTATATTTAATGTTGGACTTAAATAAGCACCACAGCAAATTTTATGAAAATCCGTTCAGCAGTTTTCGTGTGATGAGCGTACAAACAAAAATGTTCAAGTAAAACGTTAAGACTTGTACGATCGTAATCCTTCCAATCCAAAATAAAATTTCTAAATTGTTTTCATCGACTTATATGTAACGAGAAGCGAAATTTCCCTTTGCAATGATTTTGAAAAAAAAATGGAATTTCTGAAAATAGGAAAACAAACAAATTGGGATGACGATCAGGGCTTTGAATTTCCTTGGAGACGAAAATGCAGCAATAAATATTTCAGATGGGCTTTTGTTGCAAATCCATAGTGACTCGAACTGTGATGAAATAACTGAACTTCTTCAAAATCTCTTCTAAGAGCTGTTGCCTGAATAATCCTGTTATATGTCATCGAGTTCCTACAATGATTTACAGGTTGTTTTATGTTCCTTGGAAAGGTGATGCACTCACACTTGCCTAAGAATTTATCACCTCGATATTTTGTTATCAGTGGTAAAAATCGCGAGGGAAAGAGGTAATAAAACTGATGGGGGAAACAGTAGGATGATTGAATCACATGACCTCTGAAAGCTTTGGACATTCTAGCAACTAGCCTTTCTATTCTGGGAGATTTCCAGACACAAAAAAACAATTATGAATTTTCTTTTGAGGTACACAAAACTTTATATGATATTTAAAAAAAAGGCTAAATGATTATTAAACTGTTTAATAATTTTTCGCCAAAAGGATAAAAACATTTAGGTTGTTGAGGATAATTAAGTAAAATTTAAACTATTTAAAATCCTAACACTAGTCCTTCGATATGAATAAATGAGATTTTAGGAAATTTTTTGTTAAAAAATTGCGAAGTGAATAATTAATTTTTTGCTTATTTGTTGATCATTTAATTAATTGAGTATTTAGTTTTGCTATTGTTATTAAAAATTGAGAAGTGATTAATTATTTTTTTATTATTTGTTGATTGTTTGATTAATTGATTATTTAACAAGAAACACAGCCTTTTGAGTCAAGCTCAGACCTTGCGACGGCTGTTCGAGCTTATTATATTCTCTTCAGCCAGGGCTAGCCAACAAGCAAAAACTGAAAAGGCATACGAGGGGAAAAGTAGTGTACTCTTAATAGTCACCCCTCAGAAACTAAAATCAAGAAAATAATTGATTATTTATTTTTGCTATTGTTAATTCATATTAATTTTGTTACTGTTTTTCTTAATGTACTCAACGGACTTATTTCGTTTTGGGCCACGATTTGTAAAATACTATCTACTGTCAGACAAACAATCAGTGAATGCCTCCAGGGTTCAAACTGAACGATTGAAATAGGATCTCCGAATCTAAAAACACATGTAGACTGTTTTCTTTTTTTACTGTTTACTCTCCCAACTTTAAGTATATTTTACCTTGTATTTACATGGTTTGTGAAGTACAATAAGTATTCAAGCTGAAACAACGCTGTAACATCAACTGGAACATTCTGGAGGCTCTAATTACTTGCATTCAAATCGTTTGGGGAAAAATAACCTTTTTTTGTGTTTAAGTGCAGAAAATATACAATTAAAAGCAAAATAAACCCTTTGGTTTTTGTATGCGCAAGAATAGTGAATCTTTGAAATGTCTGCGCCAAAGACATTTCAAACTATAGCTTCAAAGCCATGCGGCAGTCTATAACACAGAACTGGGAGGGCGAAATCTTCTTACAAATTCTTCATATAAATCCTACTAAAAGCCAAAAGGTTCCATTTAAATTTTTTTAAATGACTCCACGTCTAAACGATAATTTTTTTTGGTTTGTATTGTATTTTCAGCAATATATGTTTATTGTTTTTTAACTCTCTGTCCTCAACAATTTACATACGGTAGGCTTAGATTCGAGGAATGCTATGATGAAATTAAAACATTTCTGAATCACCCTGCATTGCTTTGGAACATTAGCATTTCAAAGAATCTGTTAAAATGTTATAATCACTTTAACTTTATTCTATTTACATGCCATCATAAATTATTTTTTTAAACTTTTTGTAGCATTCATTACGTTAATGTAGCATTTTACAATGAGCACGTATTCCAACAAGCATTGGCTAAAGAATGAGACGAATTCAATGAGTTTTAGGATTTGGCTTTTGGAATGTTTTCTCGTTTCATTTTATTTCTTCGCTTAATGAATACCCGAGACCATTGAATTTCTCATTTCAGTAAAGGAATTCTAACATTAAATGAATTCTTTTATTAAGAATGGCAATTATTTCAACTGTATCGTTTTTCATTATATGATTTTTTCGGAGATGTAATTCAATTTACTTTCTCTTAAATTGCCTTTTATCGCAGTTTGCCTTAAATTATATTAATTTTGTCCTCATTCTCTAAAAGTAAGCAATTGACTTATTTTTTATTTTTTATTTTACTTTTTTTCTTTTTTTTTTCTTTAAATAAATTGGACATAAATAAATTTATTCTTATTTATTTTTATTAAAGAATTTAATAATTAAAGAGATTTTTAAATAAAACAATACAACATTAAAGACAAAGCCTGAAATTCCTAAAGTTTAAAGATACGTACATCAATATCCTTCTTCTTCTTTAAAACAGTGTAAGGAATTTATTTATGTGTTTATCTGAAATTCCTATTTTAAAATATCTAGATTTCCTTGGCTGTATTTCAGACAGTCAATACTTTCCTATATTTTTACATTTCACAGTTGGAAATCTTCTCTGCTCTCCTCATTACAGTTCATAATTTATTCATTACTAATTTATAATTTATTCTTTAATCATGATTTATTCTTTAATCCCATCTATTAAACAGTCATTTCGTTTTCACAAAAAAAATTAGTTCCAGAAAAAACTGAAAGCCTACCTTCCTTAAAATGATGTTCTTTAAAAGTGGTTTGTTACTTTTCTTTGTGTTTGTTTTCAATGAAAACGACCAAATTCAAAAAGTTCACATTTCTATTGAAAATATAATATCTACAAACAGTACAGAAAAATTAAAAAAATAATCAAATCAAACAGCTTAAGTGATCGAAATCAGATTAATTTTAATCTTATCAAAACATGTGTATATGGCGTGGGACTGACCACCGGACCTCAAAGCCTGGAGCTTTATCTCCCTCGACTCCTATAAGCAGGCCTACAGTGGGTACTTGAACTTAACAAACCACGAGCTAATTAATGATTAGGTTAAAGGATTAATATTTATTGTTTATTATATCGATACAAATCCATTGTCACCTTATTACACTAAATTGTGGGATAAGGACACAATCTGAGAATTTTTCAGATACTTAGATCGTCTCTAGTTCTTAAATTTTCATACTGAGTTTCAAGAAGATCCATCCAGCTGTTCAACAGTTGTAAGTGAAATACATACACACTGACTATTTGATGAGTCTTGAGTTTCAAGTAGTCTAAAACTCCAATGAGTGCTATATTACCATATGCTTTATAATTATTTTTTTTTCTCAAATTACGTTGCAAATTTTCGAGATGAAAAAATAAATTTATTCAGTAAAGAGCACAATGATGTCCATTGTTTTAGGGTTAAGAAACTTTAAAAAAAGGTTAACACAGGATGTAGATTGCTTCAAAAGTACTATATCACTGGAACCTAATTGTGGCCTTCATATAAACCATTGAAGCCAAAGGATTCATTATAAGAATATGATAAATATCCTTTAGGAAGGGATTTAAGTTTATTTAATTTCATTTTCAAAATTACAGTACAACTTTCTTATGATGTTTCTTGTTCCAAGACTTAAAAATATTAACTTACAATAAGAACGTTAATATTTCAAGTTCCTAATAGAAATGTGACGGATAATCAAAAGCTACTTGTCCTAATTTGAAGTTGGACTGTTCTCCCCTCGTTCTCGACTAATAAACCATGTATTAAAGCATTTATCGCAGCGTCGTAAATGATCTTTATAATCCAGGGTTTCTTGGAGACAGTTGCCTCTCTCTACATACCAGCATCTAGAAATACATTCTTCGTATTGATCGAATCCAACGATAATTTAACGCCATAGCAATAACTCTTAAGGAATATGAAAATCTCTTCAAATCACTGCATTGCATTCTCCAGTGAATCATTTTCGTTTCTTTTTCCCAAAAAAAGAAGGAAAAATCTGTATCGATTGATATGTCATTTTTCAAGATGTTGAATTACTTTTGAAGATTTGATTAAGTTCTTATTTCTGAACATGTTCTCATCGATTTCATGAAAAAGAAAGAATGAAAATGAATTTTCGACAATAATGACACTTCTAAAGCTTAGTCGATTTTTGAAGAATTTCAAAAAATAATTTTTTAAAAAAAAAAAAAATAGCAAAAGCTTAAAAAGTAAATTTTTGATCAAAGTGAATAAGATATGCTCATGCAAAGTTGTAAAAAGTAATAACAAAATTAGATTAATCCATACAATTACAGAACTTTTCAATCAATCGTAATTTTGTAAGGTGCCATTCTAAAATTGACTATCCACTGTATATTTTGCTATTTACGTATTATACAGAAAACCTTTGAAGAAAAAGTCAGAGATAGGAAAGAACGTCAAAAACAACAACAACAAAAATTAAACTGCATTTCTTTTCTTTAAAAAAGTGTTGTTAATTATAGTTACTATAAATAATAAAAATTGATTTATATTCTTTTTTCTAGTATTTTTTTCTTTAGGACGCAAATGCAAACTTGGAATCACCCAAAAAAAACTTTCTGAAAAAAAAAAAAATCAATTGAATTTTTTTTAAAGACGATGAATTAAATGAAAACGAGAAAATTGAACTAAAGATTTAAAATCACGCCGTTTGCGGTGGCTCTACAGTATATATCGTACGGTATACATCGTATCACGAAAAAAAAATTAAAAGTATTAGTCAGAGCTAAGAAAGAAGTTCAAAATTACAAAAATGAAACAAAACAGAAATCATAATAATGTAAGTTTTAATAACTTATATTGTAATCAAGGAGTCTTGTTTGGCTATCAAAAAATCATTCCAATGTCCTCCGACTACAATCTTGAGTAATACGACGGATCGTCTTCCTTCCATCGCCACAGTTACAGTTTTGGAGAAGATGTTTTCGACTTGTAAAGAGTATCAGCATATCTACTATGGTTTGTTCTTGCTGACCATGTCCTTCGATACAGCTGTAATGCACGGCATTTTGTGATGTTCAGGTGAGGTGTCTTGGTTCCACTGCTGCCTTCATTCGTTTATTAGATTAACATTTTTCGCTATCAGTTTTTCAGCTTTTTTTTATAGGGGTTTTCTTAACGTAGCCCATTCCTCCTCCTCTGGGTAACGCTAAATGAGCTAGGAATATCTGGCAACCAGACTATCATAATTTGATTCCCTGACTATCACACATCTCTAAAACTCATGGATCTTTTCAGAGCTAGTTGATAAGGAAAATAGGACCTTTAATATAGAAGGCCACAGTAAAACCAAATACTTCATCTATTTTTTTTTTTGCGATGCAGGTCGAGAGGGAGACAGTTGCGAATTTGTATGATAATGTAGTAGTCGATAACTGACGTGTTAGACTACTTAAAGATGGTTGCGCCATTTCACAATGTAACTGTGATCAACCCAAACGGCATGCAACCTGTCCCACGAAGCCGTTATTTCTAGCACATCCAATAAACAGTTTATTGAGCATTTGCTTAACATAAATGGATATGAGATCACGAACAATCTTCCTTTTCACATGCACTTTTCTTTCTTATGTTTGCAGTGGCAATTTTGCCTTTTGGTATTGGAATTTTTTTTACTAAATGCTTTCACAAGTTAATATTAAAATATCTTCCAAGTAGCCGGGTATCGTCGCTTCGCTCCGGAACCCTTGCATACATAGCATTAAAAAAAACAAAAAAAAACTTTATTTATTAAGCAAATTAATATCGAGATCGGAAAATATACGAGTTCTCAGCCCGTTGTGGCCTTCTCCGGATAACTTATATGTATTGCGGGTTGGCACCACAACCTATATATCGATAAGCAACTTTAAAGCGAAAATATAAATCCTCTTTATTCCCGATCCCGTGGGAATTTCGAAAAATTTGGCTTTGTTCTTTGTCTACATCATAAAGGGAACCTCTGTGCAACATTTCAGCTTTCTAGGTCCAGGGTTGGGGCTGGGTGTTGATGAGTCAGTCAGTGAGTGAGTGAGGACTTTTCTTTTTATATAGGTAGATTATTACATAATTACCTTCATTCGTCACCACTCATCATGACAGAGACAATTATTAGAGTAACTTATTTTATAACCACAAGTTATATTTCTAAGTAAACCAAATTTCTTTCATTATAAATTTAATAAACATATTAAAGTTATATTTATCTGTAATTCATTAGATAAATTCATCTAACTTACTTACATCTTAACTACATGAAACATATTAATCAAATTACTGTCATCCATAACTACAGGAAAGAGTACAGCACTTCTTGCAGTAAATCAATACGACAAAATGGGAAGTTTTCAGTTAGTTTTTGTTTTAATACATAAAACAAATGTTACAAAGCTATAAGCAAAGAATTCCAATACTCATAGAAATTGTAGACCATTTCTATAATTCCACTGCTTAGTTTTTGACAAGTAAAGAAGCTTTTGTGGTATTAACTTCTCCTTTCGAATGCTTCTCGACGAAAATAGAGGAATGTGTGCTTTGGGATTTAAATACTCTTATGTGGGATTCCACTTCCTGTTCCTCTTTGCTTCTTGATTAAAGTAAAATTTAATATTGGACAATTTCAGCTGCATCATTTGTAAAAAATTAATAAATAATATTATTAAGCTCCAAAGTTTTCATTCCGAATTTAAGCTTTCTTCCTCGAGCAATCCCGGAAGCACATGAGTCTTAATGAAGTTATTATGAGATTTTTCATTTAATCCAACAAATTATAGTTAGAATTAATAAGGATTGCAATAATCTCTCATAGATATTAAAAAATAATTCTCAAGCATCAGCCCTTATTGCATGAATATGGATCTCTTTGTTTCTTAAGGATAAAAGTTATTAAGTGAAAAAAAAAAGGTTACTTGAGACTCGTTTTCTTTCTCATAAAGTTTTACAATGCAACTTTACGGTGTTAACTTTTAGAATGTGAAATCTACGTCAAAGGGGATGCTTTACTTAATTTTAGATATGTCTGATCTTTTATGAATTACGTTTCTGTTTACTCCTCTCACCTGTGTCATCCTCCCCAAATGTCACAGTATGAATTGCTTATTTGCCAATAAAAATGAGAATTTAGTTTCTTTTTTATTATTTTTATTATACTTTCATTATCTATTTACATTGCGTATAATTTATCCTGTTTGACTGAATTGTACGGACTCCATAGTTTTCTTTTTTTTTTTTTAATGAAACTTTTTTTATCAAAATGATTCTATCTAGCCTTTATATGAAAATTGCTAGCAATGGATCCCTAGGTAGAAACTAGTAGGTGAAAATAGAAATCTTTAACAGATAAAGAAAATAACCCTAAATTCATTGGAAATAATGAATTTCTATTGGCATCTAACGACGAGTGAGTAACTCTTGAACATTGACCCGCTTTTAGGTTTGATTAAAAATAATCGGATCTATTTACCTTAACGTAAATTTCGGAATTTATTCATTTTTTTCAGGAAGTAGAAAAGCTATTTGCTTCTGCAGCAACATCTTATAAAATAGCTTCCAAGTTAAGGTAGAAACTTCTTGTTATTAATCACATTGCATATTCTATATTTATATAACCAAACGTACATATTAAAAAGCAATATGCTAATACAGTCCGTTTATGAATGGCAGAGCTACCACTTCGGGACGATTTTACTCCGCAGAGGGATGATACGCTGAGATGGATATTTTCCTAAGAAATTCTTTTGGACATTTTCGCTTTTTAGAAAAAAATAACGAGGAGCATTTTTGCAATAGTATTTATTCTTTCCCTAATTCTTTCCCGAAAAGCGCAAATAGAACGCAGCTACTAGTAAAGTAACACTGATAAAAAGTAAACATCCGCTCTTTATCACCTCTATTTTGAAGAAATCGAAGGAGACCTGACGCATGCGCAAAAGCATTGAAGGCTCTCGTAAACGAAAACGGACAGTATACTATAACTTTCTATAGAAACTTACAACAGGCTGCATATTAAAGTGCATTTATTTATATATATAGACAAACGACTTTAATATCCTGTTTAAGTTTAAAAAGTTTTGAAAAACTTTATCAAATACCACCAGATCGAGATTTGATGGTTTTATTTTTCATAAATAAAACTTTCAAAATTCAGAAAAAAAAGACACATTCAAAGAGGACATATTTATAAAATCTTAAAGAGAAGAACTACTAACAACAGTTGAATAATGTTGAAAGTTTACTTAAAAGGATATTGAATATTTTTTAGGAAATTTGAAGGTTTTTATTAATCAAGAAAGTTGAAAATGATATTTTCGGTGATTACAAAGTTAATGGGCGATATACGTCCCTAAAGACCTATCTCTTGGATTTACATTTAGATTTTTGTCCAGAAGCTATCATCAATGCTACGAGATCAAACTATTTTCATGATGGAGAAGCAATATCATAGTAAATGTTTACAAACTTGCCAACTGTAGCACAGGGGAGAAGAGATATTCCACGAGTATACTAAATCATCTAAAATTACCTCCTCGATGAGTTAAAGGAGTTCAGGCACATCCAAGCGGTCTAGGCAGTCGCTGATATGCCTGAATTTGAGTTCGTATCAATATGGGTATTTCCTTTACTTCGTATGTTTCTCTCCTTCTTCTCTTTCTCTGCCTGTCAATGGCATTTGTTATTTTCTATTCTATACAATAGATCTGTGGTCAGATGACGAAATGGTGAGGAGTTGTAGGCCGGGGATTTCTCCTCATTGCATTCTTCTCCAGACTAGCCCTAAAGTCTATCCAGGCCTCTGAAGAATGGGTTCCGGTTTCTTTCCCCGAGATTTAGGAGGGCGTGCTTCGGGCTGACCACTATATGATGGAGGAAACCGATTTGTTTACTGATTTCAAATATTAGTTCGAAGAAAACCGAGTAAACAAAAATCAGACTCATTTAATTTGAAAATAGTGACAAAAAAATATCACTGATGTTTATCATTTATTTGTAGACGATCTTCATCCATTTTTATTTTTTACTATATATCTCAATTATGTGAGCATCTAAGTGACAGACTTTAGGAAAAGTAGAACGACGGGTTATAGTGAAATGAGGGCACATCAGACTCCTTTTCGATGGATTGCAACATTAAAGAGGACGTGTTTGTAATGAAATTTGTACTATCAGACTGTTGTTGTATAGCAATGAACTATTATGAATATGTTTTTGAATTTAAAGGAAGTTGATTGTCTTGTAAGTTCTGTGGATAATATATGGACAACGTTAAAGAGACGAGATTCTTGAGTAATATATTCTTTCATTTGCAGATGCACTGGGCCCAGGATTCACATTGATGGACAATACTGCATCATCTATCTATCAATTTCTTGATGAACAGAGAATTGATCGAGTAGATTGGCTAACCAATTCTACTGACCTGGATCCGATTGGGAAAAGAGTGTTAGAGCTTCATTGCTGTTCTAGGTGATTATACGTATTAAGATTACTTGTCATTAATTTGCTTGATTCATCATTTTGATCATTATATACTGTAACTTCTGAATCTGAATTTTAATTTACACGTATATGTTTTCGTTACATATTAATGTTCAAGCTGATGAAGCTTCATTAAAATTAATTTTGATTATTTTTAGTGACCTACTTTGTGTTTGAACTTACTGTTTTCCCTTTAGTGCATAATCAGGACTTCTAAACGAGATTTCAGAATCTTCATCTAAGTGAATAGAGAAAATGGTTACAGATAAAAATAGCGATTTCATTCTAAATTTTTCAAAAAATTGAAAAGAAGGTTTGACTGAATTGTCAACTCTGAATGTTTTCATTTTCTTTTGAAAAATAATGAGTGCAATTTCTTTTAAAGTTGTTTGCATATACGTGTACGCTTTATTTTCTTTCAATACAAAAAGAACCTACATAGATTTTCTACATTCGTACTGCAGCAAGTTTTAATAATGAAAGGTTACATTTATGAAGAAATATTAAAGGCAAATGTTACATAATCATCATATTTGGATTCCAGTCACGAAATCATGTAAAAACAGACCTAGATGTATCTATAAAAATCTATCGCTGCATTTAACTTTTTAACAGAATATATAATTTATTATTTCTTTTTTAACAGTTAATTTTTAACTTTGTGATTTAACATTATCATTATTATAATTACTATCTACTATTACAACTACTATATCTTTGAAATTTAAAAATATAAATATTAATGTAAAATAAATTAAAACTATATTAAAAAAAAGAATTATACCGTGCAGGCGTGATCCAGTAGATTAGACTGCGGTCTTCCATCAGGTCGACACATCGGCATCTGGGTTCTTTCCAATACTTGTCTGCTTCTTCTTTGTCCCCTTTCTCTTCACCTACCATCACCCTGGTCAGTAGGGGTGTAGACTGAAATGAAACAGAGAATAATGGTTTTCACCCTTTTATGTATACGCCAAACAATGTTTAAGATCAAAAATGGGAAAAGAAATAATGGTTATCACTCTTGTTCTTGACACATTTTCGTAGTTCATTTTATTTAGCAATCGCTCTGGTTGTTTCCAAAATGTTGTACATTTTAGAAGAGCATATCAACAGGGACATCTTTTTGTAGGACAAGTTTTGCAAGAAGTTATGCATATAAGTTCTGTGGGTAGAGGCTTTAAGAATTTCAAAATTCTTAGCCCTCCATCAACACTTTCCCAACCAAAATTACACGAATCTTTCTCTACACATGCATGATCCAGAACATTTAGGCATCTTCTGATTAGGCTCGTTAATACGTACATGCACAGAATATGATGTCGGCGGAAGGTAGCTTAGCGGGACTGATCTCTTGAACTCACTGTACCGAAGATTGTCAAATGCGCCACAGAAAGAACCCGGTTTCCACACACGTACAAGGTATTTTTTTACATCTTGAAAGTCACATTCTTCTTCTGTCTCAGCAAAATCTTTTAGAAACTTCATAGGTTGAGCAACTGCTTCATGCTTTGTTCCTATTTTGCTCATAATGACATTAGCTATAAGAATATGTGCCTTGATACGAACATTGGAAATCATTGGGGTCATTTGTTGTACAGCATATGAATTGGAATTAAGTGTCTTTTCTCGCCTGTTCCATAACGTATCCATAACTCTGACAAACCTTGACTTATGAACTTGGCAACAAATGTAAGTAGCAAAATAATGAGATCAGTATCATATGACAGTAGAATGACTCGATTATAATCATTTAGCCCACTCAGTATGTGGCACAATACCTAGGTCAGCTTCCTCCAATCTGCTGTTATTAAGTTCTTGAACAATACAGCCCGTACCTTTTGAGTAGACCACTGCAGGCATCAACCACTGTCAGGCATTGACAATAACCCGACTTGCAATAACTGGAAATTCAGTGTTCACGGAATCATCAGCAATGTTTTTGCGTGTTAATATCACATGTTCATTTTGCTCGATGTTGATGACCAGAATTTATCAAGTTGCACAAGTATAGGTGACGAATGTTTTATGCTCACAAGGTCAATTGTTCCACTTGTAGACATTCGTCTTATTCTCTCACATTCTTTCACCAAGAGTTCAAGATAACTGTCGAAGACAATGTGCAGTTCTTGCAAGATGCACACTGATTTTGATCTCTGTAGAACAGCCGACCTCCGACCTCTCTTGAAGTTTTGAATGAGATTTTGATCATTCGCAATTGTGACATAGTCCACAACAACAGAAGTTTTCGATGATGGCATCTCTTCGAATTTAAAATCTTCAGGTGCAAGATGTTTCTCGAGCTCTTGAAAAAGTTTTTTCTTCGCTTGTATGGTTGCATCATCTCCTTCGAATAATGTGTTTGTTGGAAGATCATGTGACAGAATGTCCTTGATTACCTCTCCTCTTTCATTTGCTACATCAATATCTGCATATGCTTGTGAAAGTTTTTTTTTTTTTTATATATACTCTGTTTTGGAGTGGATGTTGAACAAAGCGTGGAAGTTTAACTTAAGTGATTGCGTCAAACATATTTTTTACTTTTAATTCAAATCTCTCATGCTTCAGTTTTGTACATTGTTAACTCCATGTTTCAAGACATCTGGTAGACGTGCCTTTACATCATCAGCAAGCCGGTTACGAAGTTGTGTAGTCGTGTAGTCATTTCAAAGGGGTTTCCTTGCTGCTGCACGAAATGAAGAAAACTTTCAACATTTTTATCAATATTTCCCTTTCCCACAAGATCGTCGTGAGGAACTGTTTCTCGATGGTCCATTAGGTTTGAATTTCTCAGCTCTCTGAAAACATTGTTTATACTATATAGAAAGAACTTAACTAAGTGTCGATGAGCAACATATTTAATTTTACATGTCTAGCCGTTGGAGCTTTTCTATGGTCTCTGAATGGTTTGTTCCAGTTTCTTGTCTGAAGCTACCATTGAACTTTCACTTCCTGTCCTTCACCAAAAAATGTGTTTAGATGAATTTTCTGTAAAGTTACAGTTTTCCATCTCTTGCTTCTTTACTATTTCCAAATACCAGATCCATATTGCAAGTAGTTTATGCAATCGAATACTCGCAACGCAGTAATTACTGATTCCACAGTATTCACCTGTAGGGCCCAATCACGTGGACGATCGGGATGTACCAAGTTTTTCACTAAAACTATTATCTGTAAAACGTTTCCCCAGTACTTACAAAGTTCTGATTTTTCTTCGTATTCTTTGACCACCTTTACGAACTGTGTTTTAAGATATTCCGATTTCAATACCTGAGGGTATTGAACATTACCTAGCTTTGCATTTTGGCTTTTGAATGAAGTGCCCACTGTCCCTTCTTCACTTCTGAGGTAAGATTTGCAAAACCTACTTGTCATTCTTGTTCTAGAAAGCATTCCAACGCTGTGTTTGTGTAACCTCAGATACAAAGTATATATGTCCTTGCAAAACCTGTGCTACAAAAAAAGTCTCTGTCGATATGCTCTTCTAAAATGTTCAACATTCTGCAAATGCAACAAGAGCGATTGCCGAAACAAAATATAAATAACATGAACTATGAAAATGTGTCAAGAGCAAGGTAACCACTATTTTTTTCCATTTTTGATCTTAAATATTGTTTGGCAAACACATAAAAGAGTGAAAAACCATTATTCTCTGTTTCATTAAAATCTACATCCGTCTTCTGTCTCTATTTAGCTCGCCATTTCTGAAAATAGTGGAATGGTTGCTCTGATGAATTTGTTTGTATCTCTATTGAACTCCTTGACCCCAAAAACCATTTTTTGACACCAAAATGAGCTCTGTAAGTTGTATGGTTCATGAAATATGACAGCATCAATGCAACATATTCGCCATTTTTAAAAATGGCGTCCTGAAAGAGTTCGGCCCGGGATCAGGAATGTCTACCCAAGCTAAGTTACTTCCCTGATGACCCAAGAACTCGAATCCAAAATAAATCTCTGATTACAGTTTTGAAAAGAACTGTACAGTAGAATGAAGTTTATTTTTTCATAAGTTGACTCAGTGAGATTGTAGTTCTGAACAGAACTGCTGATGTTGACTGTCTAATCAAGCTAGACTGAATTTTTATTGAAATTATATTGTTTAGATTTCTTCATTGATTTCGTTGATTTCTTCGCAAATTTCTTCGGGATGGCCCATATAGTTTTAGTTATTATTTTTTCTTCTTAATAATGAATGATTTTTTTTGTAACCAATTTAATTGGAAAGAAAATGCATTGAAAGAAAAAAATAAAGCGTGTGCCTACATCGATTCTCAAGATTTATATTGATTATATTCATTAGTTGAAGAATTTGAAATGAGATCCGAAAATGAGCTTTCGAAATCTAATGCCCAAAGAAAACTGTAGTTTCCTGAAGAATCAAGTTAAAGTTTTCAAAACAAAGTAAGATTGTAATTAAGAATGGGAAATCTTAAGTAAACAATGAGAATCCAATTAATTTGAGAAAATTAGAAGTGTTTCTTCTACGATTTGCTAGATTTGGCGGATGGTTTTGATACGAATGAAATTAAAATTAATGGCTATTCGAAAAAAACTGGAATTAAGGAAATATTGATAAAACTACGAACCGTTTTAAGTTTCATTATTAAGATGCTAATAATGATGTTGAGCTATGCGTTGAGGTCGAAAAAGAAAGAAATAGAAAGAAATAACATCAGTGTTATTCATAATCACTTAACAATGATCTTCAGAAATGTAAGTCAATAAATAAGGATTAGTGTTACTTAAAATTGCATTTTACTCTCTACAGAAGAAAATCTACGGCACTGTCATTGTTAACCACTTTAACAATAGCCCATAGAAAAATAGGGTAAATTACAGATTGTGTCGATATATACGAATCCCTTTGAAGATATTGTTATTACTTATATTCCGCATTGTTTGCTGATTATAAACTTATGTGATAAGAGTTGAATTAAAATTGTTTTAAGTTGTTAATTTTTAATCGTTAGTTTATTATTGTTAAGTTTGATTACAAAAAGCATCTATCGGTCACTTAAGAAAGTAATGGGAAAGTGTTAGCCTAAAAAAACGGAAAAAATTTTCTCGACAATATTAGTTATTAAAACATAGGATTCATTCATGCGGCAAATATAAATCTAGCCTTACATTTTTATTCTGGAAAATGTAGTATCGACTTACATCATAATAGCTATGATCACCATTGATTCTGTTACTAATTAAACTTCTAGAACCTTTCTTTTAGATATTAACAGCACATTTTTTCTTCGGATTAACTTATGGCTCTACTTTTCTTATTTAAAGTTTTCATTATTAGAAATTTTTTTAATTGTGGAATTAGGAATGGCAGGAAATCATTTTTACATTTTCATTTAAATGAATGTTTCTTTTTAATTTTTGAAAAGAAAGAACAAGAGCTTTCAAAAAGCTGTATTAAATTTAAATAGTACAATTGCTAAGTCTTACATATCAATCTCCGGTTGGAAAAGATATTTGAGATTTCATAAGATGCAATGAGATTTTAAAATCCAAAGTAAATATTACTTAAAGCAAAATGTACTTTTGAAGCGAGGAGAAATAAAGAGTATCAATTAGTAATAATTTATCCTTTTTAGGAAGAATTAGAATATTATTCAAAGTCTTTCGGGATCAAGTCAAAAGTGATCAAAAGTAATCAAACCCTTTTTTATTTTATTATATCGTGAAATTTATATCTACCTTGAGATATGATGTTTTACCTTTAGAATAAGATACCTTAAGAATGATGTAATTACTAAACTCATTAAATTTCCAATGTCAAAAATGTACATTTGTATTTTAAAAATTAATGAATATCCTGCTTATATACAGTTATTTTTGCTTCCTATTTTGTTAGTGTAACTTAGAATGAAATAAAAATAATATTTTCCAACATTTACTTAACATAATAAAAAAGTTTTTCTAGTAGTCCTCTAATATTTGGTAATTATTCAATTTCTTAGTTACTAATTAATCTTTAATTTATTTACTTTTCTTCACTCTGACAATTAATTAGTAGAAATGGTAAGACAGATTATATTCAGGCTGGTCTTGAAGGGCAAAGCTTATTATTTTATTGATATATCCCTTTCTTTTTGTTGTCATCAAATTCTATTGACATTTAGGAGGAAGATCATTATTTTTTATTGTTAACTGATACTGATTGGTACTTGTTTTGATCGTCGAGTGTCGCTGTTTATCTTTTATTATTAGAGACAACGTATTTGTTTTTGTTTAAAAATCTTGAAAGTGAAGCTGATGACTAATTAAGTGACACAGTTTTGTTTTGCCCTTCTTAACTTGTTAATTAATAAAAATGGAGACCAAAAATTCCAAATTTTAAGTATACATTGAAACCTTTTCTAATTGGAGTGCATTGGATGGCTAGAGTATTATTATTTATAAAAATAGTCTAATTCTTCTATCAGTTTGATTCGTTAGCTGCGACATACAATTAAAGTATTAAAATAAAAGTAATGAGATTCTTAACGAATATTTTCATTAAAAAAAATATTGAGACCATATTACAATTGATATTTTTCATTTTTTTAAGAAAAACATCCTTTTCTTTCTTCTAAACTTGATTCAATTTCGACGCTTGCATTTTGTAGTGATGTTTTCGATTCAACTGTTTAATGGTGGAATTTAAAAGTTTTCACATCTACATTATTTAGTAAAACTTTTAATCATTCAAAATGCAATTTTTTTTTTAGCAAAACAACAACAAGAAATTTTCAGTATCATCTGCGCTTCTCAGTAGCCTATAGCTTACATTCTTTCAGAGTATTTTGAGCGTATGCTTGTCAAAAATAGTTTACACAAATTGCCCAATTCACCTATCTTAGTTTGAAAAGTTTGTCTAATGATTGAATGCTTAAAAACTACGAAACCGGGAAACTTTTATACAGTTCCAGTGATAAACAGACATTTCGCTGCATTGTTCTGGTAGATCCGTTGTGCCTATCGTTAGCTGGTCCAGGTTTTGATGCTGTACTGATTACTGTAATTTTGTTATTGTTTGTTTGTGTAAGTTACCATTCCCGGGAGAGGAATGATCCCAACAGCCATTCAAGCCTTCGAGGTGATCGTCAATTTGGGCAAATCCTATTAACAAACGGAACAGCTGTACCAGATTCCCGTTGATGAAAGCTCAGCGCGTGAAATCCGAATTTTTTTATTTCTTTTTCAAATTGTGACTTTGTTTGCTTCACTGCAAACGTAAAAGAACTAGAGTAAACTGAGGGAATTTGAGATCATATGATGACGTGATTGCTTCCAGAGAAAAGCCTGATTACATTAGTAATAATAATTAATCACGAGTGAAGCGAGTCTCTCCATTTCCAATTAGATCACATTTTGTTATCCGCTTTATTTAAAATGTACTAGAAATATTAAATTTTCATACCTACATAGAAATCCATGTAGAAGTGAACAATCCTATTTTCAAAACTTAAAACTGTAAATTTTAAAGGAATTATTTGTTTTTAAAAATTAAACACGAAAATTAAAAAAAAGAAAATCCATAACAAAAGCGCCATTAGTTCTGAAACCGAAACATAAATTTTTCTAATAATCCTACAGCGTTGTAGCATTCCTCACTTTTAAATACCTACAATCTTAACTTGTATATATATTTATTATATAAATTTTTGGAAGTGATTTTAACAGTACGCGAGTCTACTGAAAGCCCGGTTTTGTGGTAGGTTAAAACTAAGATGATATAAATTACGAAAAAACTGTTTATATTTTTATTTTCTCAATCTTTTCATAAGAGGATATTAAAGAGGATGTCTCTATAGGTGACGTAGTAATTTTAGACTAGCAATTTTTTTATCTTTTTATTAAATAAAGGGTCTTTTCTTCTTTTTTTTCTTCAAAAGAAGTTTGCATCAGTTTTGGTCGATTGACCTTCTCTATTTTTCCTAAATTATTTCATAAGTGAAGAGGAGAAAACATGACTAACCCATTAGCGCTATGATGCAGAAAATTAGATTGCTGTAAGTTATTAAGTCAGTAACAATTTCTGAGAAAAGTTGGAATTTGTTTATATTTATTGAGCAAATGGAAGATGATAATTACATTAGAGAGTTTCACTCCTTTTCTTAAAGCCAAATTGGAATATACAAAAATAATATTTTATTTATTTTATTTTCTCAAGGATTATTTGTCGATTGTTTTGAAGGATAATTGTCAATAAATTTTATTTTTACAATAAACAGTTTACATAATAAAGCTGTAAAGAATATAAAAAAGTAAGTTTCTACTTTTTTACTAGTTTTAACCATTTTAATAATTTACTAATACGCAAATTATTCATTTACTATTTTATTTACTGTTTTAAAAATTTGTAACTTTGTTTAATCACACAAAATAAATTGGCAATCACCTCAAGATCATTTGTTCACAAAACGGAAAATATTAATAGTAATTTGAATATTAATTAAAAGGACAATATAAATAAATAAAATAAAACTTTTAACAGGTCAAATGAAACATAACATTCATTCTTAAAGTAAGGAAGTTTTGAACCCTGCTGAGATTCTAAGACAGCTGTTTCGAGAACTTATTAGGATGTCTTTTGTGGCAAGCGTTTAGCTGCCCGAAGATCTGATTTCCACATTGTGATCTTGTATTTCTTTTTCTTATCTTTTATATTGCCATTTTCTGTTGTGTGATTAAACTGCCTATACGCTTGTTTACCCTTGAATCTTTGCACATTGAGTAGCTTTAGGTGATGAGAGCCTAATAAACTGAAAATATCTGTCCAATTCTCTGAGGCTTCAGTACTTGAATAACTTCGTTTGCTAGTTTTATTATTAGATGGAGTGAATGATATGAGTTCAAGTTTCAAATATAGGGGAGGGTGGGGTAAAACCGGGACCCTAAGGCTTGAAGGCTTCCAGAAATCACAGTTTTTAGCATAAAGGAACAAAATTTTGCAAAAGTATGCACTACTTATCTATTAATGCAACCACAGTTTTAAAAACATATTTTTTTTTTTTTTTTAATTTTTATTAATTTTTTTGTAAAAAAAGTCATTTTGCCCGGTTTTGCCCCACTAGTGGGGTAAAACCGGGTAGACATGTTATTGCTATGGGAAAATAAAAATTTTAAAAGTTTCCACAAAATTCAAGTTTTATTTAGTGACATATGTTAACTATTGTCATAAAATATAAGAATAAGTATAAAAGGACACATATTGATGAGTTGTTAGTAAATTTAACTGTCTTTACCTTTAATACGAGATAACCACACCTAACTATGAGACTTACTATGTTTTAAAAATCAAGGGGCAAAACCGGGTAGTACCCGGTTTTGCCCCGCACGTACAGCTTTCATAAAAAATGGCGTCATATGACTATACAGAACGCTACAGACAATTACTTAGAATGATAATGAAGGTAATTAAATGTTGTACAAAGAGAGCAACAATCCTTTACTGTTGCAGAAACAGTAACGTAGTATAATCGGTCTAGTTTGGTTCAAAAATCCTAAGCAAAAACCACTCAAACAGAATTTTCTTGACAGGAACGAAAGAAGCGAGTCTATTGCGTTCTGGTGTAATGGCCGCTGCTTCTTCATCAAGGTGGAAGGTAATTCCTCTGTTGTCCACGCGATTGCAGCGCTTACAGAGGCTGGAAGGGGGTACCCGGTTTGCTCCCGACTTCCCGGTTTTACCCCACTCTCCCCTACAGTTTCTTTTCATTCGGAACATTCACTTCTTCTATATAGTAAATGCTTTTGGTAGGCAAATATTTCCCTCCGTTGGCTCATGAAGCGTCGAAAAGTTAGATTTGACGTTTCAATGATCACCAGGAGTAGTTATGATTGGGTGGTTAATCTAATATTCGCTCGCCATTATTCCCTGGAAAGAACCCGGTTCCCATTTTACAGAGCGTTGAGTGAACCCTAGGGCCCGTACGGAGAAGAAATAACCTAGAAAAACCCTCAATCTCCTCCGGGGATTGAATCGACTCCTCCAGCACGGAGTCCAGTGTAAGAACCACTGGATTTCTGGTCCCACAAATATTTAAGACAAAACACTATAAAACTTGTATTGTTATTGCTTAGTATATGAAATTGCTTTATATTTAAAATTTTTTTTAAATAAAATCAAAGTTTATAGTAATAACTCAAATTATTTCAAGTAGTAAGGTTGAAGTAAGTAAGCTCGGATCGGTTCATTAGAATAGAATAGAATTTTACATCTTGTTTAACGAACGGTATTAGAAAGGTCATAAATATTTAATCGGTGAAGTTCCCTGTAAACTATTTGGTTGAAATGAGATCTTCTGATATTATTAATAAACCGATATTTAATTTATTTATTATTTGCTCCGATGCTCTGATTGCACATTTTCTGCTCAGAATTCGGTCCCTGTTTGACATTCTCATTTTCTGCCACAGTTTCCACTTACAGAGAAAACGAACTTTTCTGTTCGATAGGCCCTAATCTTATAATGTGTTCCTTCTCTTGCAACATCTATGATTTCTGCCCTTCCAGTCACGGTAATCCCTGCTAGACGGGACTTTTTAAAAAATCTTTGAAAAATCAATGAGGACGGCACTAAAGTTTTTTTTTTATTATTGCTACACAACAGAAGTCTTATCTGCGATTGTAGCGTTGATAAATTGCCGATTTCCTACCCTATACGTACATGCATGATGTAATGCAAGCGGCGTCACACTGACGATTTGCTTAAGCTTATTGTTAACTGTTACTATAAAATTTGTTTTACACTTTCAAAACGGTTTTCACTCGTAAAATAATATGAACTTCATTATATTTAAATTGTGTCTGATACGGTAATGATAACAAATAATTAATACTAAACATTGCTAAAAACACCTCAAAAATTATGAGGTGTTCAATTATGTTAGATACCCAGAAAAAAATTTCGTCAGGTAGCTGACTTGAACCAGCGATCTCCAGCTTTAAAATGCAAGCTTACCAACCGACCTATCGCTGAAATTACTGTTTCGACTTATGATGCAAGAAACTTTTAAGCGAAATCTGCAAAAATACTTCAAAATTCATCAAATATCTCCAAAACGCTTGAGTGTTGGACCTAAAACCTGGTATATTTTTGAAGTACTTCATGAGTACTTTCGTCTCCCAAAAGGGCATGAAGTTCTGTGTCGTACAACTGTGACCTATCCTTGTAAGTCGTAAAAGAGATATCTACCTTTAGTAACTGAATGCGCTCCATAAAATAATGCTAGGTTCTGTGATTGTACGTTGCATTATATTAGGTCAGATGTATCGCACTGGGACCCAAAGGGGAACCGGAGGAAAGACTACCAACGTTTCATTGACCTCAACGTTCGCCCGCCTGTACCCCTGAGAGAGAAACTCATTCGACCCCCGATACGGACAAGCCATAACACGTACAACAGCGTACTGGCTCCGTGGCAATCCGGATCCAGACGCGTGTTAAACGACTCAAAGAAGAAGAAGAATGTGGAGGAATCCGCCTCCCTCCAACTAGCAGTCAAGAGCCTTCCCACTTGGCCAACTGGCCCATTCTTTGGTGCAGAAAGAGGGATTCATCAATTAAATACCTCTGTAGTTTTTTGCCTGACAGGCTTCATGTTGCAAATCTTTCACAAGTAAAAGGATCTGTATTAGATTTCAAACAAAGCTTCTTAATTTATAAAAGATAGTCCAAGTGGATGAAACAATTGATGAGATGTTAACGTCTATCACTTATCGGCTAGTAAGCTCTGGGCTACACAATCAGTTACGCCATTTGCTACAAATGCCGATGTTTATGATCTATTGCGCATCGCCTATTAACCTTTGATCATCAAATCGAATATCCTTTTCAGACCACTAACTCAATATCCCGATGTTATGCTACCATTTTGAACATCGTAGTTCTCATTCTGCCCCCACATCCAGAACTAAATTTAGCCAAAAATGTTCATTAACACATTCCCAAGTAAACAATTTCTGTAAATGACAGACATTTCTGTAAATGTTTTTGCAGCTTTTTCACACTTCAATAATTGGACCTCTCTTATTGTGCTTCGTGGTATAATCATTTGTACAGAATATTATTCGGAAAGAATATTTCTCTTCTGGGAAAAGATTCAATCTTTTTGGTGCTGTATTGATTAATGGACTAACTCCAGAAATTTATTGTTGTAATTGTTTTCAGGGCCTTTTAATAGTCTTCACATAGTCTCATTATTTTCTATTCATTTCTTCTAGGCAAATTTTATTTTCTATTGTATTATTAACATAAGATCATGTCATAAACCTGAAAAGCAATAATAATTCATTATTCATTAAAAATATAAATAAATATACGGGTACTGTCGCTTCGCTCCGGAACCCTTGCATGAATAGCATTAAAAAAAAAAAAACCTTTATTTATTTAGCAAATTAATTTGGAGTTCGGATAATACACGACTTCCCA
>JAFIDM010009631.1:60590731-60633954 GCA_023159025.1 Thereuonema tuberculata
GGTACTTTGTACTTTTTAATGTGTTAAATGATTTTTAAACTACATTTGTGTGTCGGCGTCTAATTTCATTCCACTAATGCACACGTTAAAACTTATTATCTAATATAAACAAGTCAATAAAATCATTCGCTTTATAGTGCGCAAAATATGTTCTTCAATTTGAGTTGTTAAAGGTGTTTTAAAAGAGATAAATTAAAAGAAGAAGAAATATATGAGTAAAGGAACCTTAGAAGTGTTTGGTGCTGCTCCTGTAAAACTTTTTCATAGTGCTTTTGGCACATTACTTCCTCATTTATGTTTAGGTTTTGAAATAGACTGAAATGTAAAATTTTATTTAAATCCAAAAGTTATTTAGCAATTACGTTTTGTTTTCCTATTTTCCATAATAATATGATCCATTCAATGATCCAGTAGAGAAGCCCGATTCACTTCCATCTTATCATCATTCGATTATCTTACATTACTTCTGGTAAGAATGAGTCCCAGGTTTCATCCAACCCTCTGTCAATAGGGGACGGGTTTCTTTTCAGAGATTGAAGAGGAAGGACGTCAGAACTTACTTACCGACCCGAACTTTATCCTGTTAGATTGGAATCGTTGGGAGCCTATTTTAAGAAAAATTATTAAAAAATAAAATTCTTTAAAATTAATTAAGCTTTGATTCATTAGCTTAAATTTCCTTTATTGGAATAATTCTCGGCAAATTGAATAATGAAAGCAAGTAGAAAAGTAAATTAAAAAAATATGTTACTTTTTTTCTAGATGGATATGAAATTTGATTTTTTTTAAGTCATGGAACAATGACTTTCAAAAAAGGTCTACGTTAATTTGCTTTCAAAGAAAAGTTAAGCTTATGAAATGCCGTTTCTGCAACTGAGGGCAACTTCTGAACCAATAAACGGATCTTCAAATTCTGTAGATCTTGCATAGTCTTTCAGTTTGACTGTAAAATATCAGATATTTTCCTTCCAAACTGACATTCAAAAAATAACAGATTCATTATGCCATCGGTTTTGGCGACCCGTTTGGGAGCTTTTGAGTTTGTCCTGTCCGTCCGGCCATCCATGCAGGAATTGGGAATTTATTTCTGCCGGAAAAATGAGCTCACAATCGACTACGTGGAACATCCGACTTTTTTCAGACATTTTTCCGGATAGGCAGAAATAAAAAAATATTCACTGTATAGTAGATACTCTCCATTCCAGTATGGCCGAGCGGTCTAGACGGCGGTCTGCCGTGTGGCCGTTATGTTGGAACCTGGGTTCGAATCCCGGTTTTAGCATGGCTGTTTCTTTCTTCTTCTGTGTTTCGTCCGTTTCTCCCTGGAACTTACTATCTCAGGGTTATCCTAGACGGGATATGAATCTCATCCCCTCTTCTTGACTTTCACTAGCTTCGCCCTGACTTTGTCAGGTTGAGCTAGTTCCGTGGTCCCTAGTTGGCCAAATTCATTAAAGGAAGGAAGTAGATACTCTAAACTAAAGCATAATTAAATTTCAAGTCGAGCGAGTCAGTTGTTGTCCAGGGAAAAATTCCCAAACTTTTCTTCTGTGCAAATAATATCACTATACTTTATATTTCTCTGGCTCTTCTGTCATTGCGTCACACACACACAGGGAATGATAAGACATAACAAAATTTCAATGTAGTCCCTGTGGCCTAAATGAGTAAGACGTCTGACTTCGTATTAGAAGGTTGCAGGTTCAATTCCTGTGAAGGACGTTTCATTGTAGAAATTATCTCTATTTTTTTTTTAATTGACTATGCTCTCGTTCAATGCCCGCGTGGGTTTATTTTATTACAGGGTCGCCCTTAATTTTATGCTGTGACACAAAAGGAGAATGGGCAAACTCTATGAGAATTTGCCCCACCCTGTATAATGATAAGATATATACCTATAGAAAGATCTCCTTATATAGAACATATGTTATTACGAATCGTCGCAATTATTAGTTCGTCCATCTAGATATACCTTCTAGATATGACTTATCTCGTTGACATTTTACTTCCCGGATATATTAATTAATTATCATTTAATAATTATTTTCAGTAACAGTAAATATTATTTTCATTTATTACACGTAAATAATTATTATGTACTTGAAATAAATGATGATATTAATTATTAATTAGGTATAATAATTATTAAATGTGTCATTGATTGAATGCGCTTGCAGGGAAGCCAACTACCAACAGCCAAGCACCCCCACCCGCCTGTTGGCTTCCCTGCACCCTCATTCACCACAAATCAATGACTCAAACGTCATATCTACATGTAAATAACTCCGAACGGACTAATATTTGAGACAAGTCGTAATGATAAAAAATGTTCTATTGATGGAGATCTTTCCTTACGTATATATCTTATTGCTATACAGGGGTGGGGCCATTCTCCTTTCTTTTACTTGTATTTTATTTATTTACTTGATATCATTTACTTTTGTTTTTACGAAGATATTTTACGGAAAGTAGGGATTACATTCTTTGAAGTAGTTCCTATTATTTAACTTAGCATTTTAAACAGAATCTTTTAGCTTTTTTTTGGTAACAATTTAAAATTACTTACAAAAATATTGGAAATTCTATTTCTACATTTTTCTGAAATTTAAGTGAATTACTAATCTTAATTATTAAATACTATAATCTGAGCTTGAATTTCCTTCTTTTATTTTCTTTTTAGCCTAAACTTTCTTATTTACCTCAGCATCTATTTGTCATTCGTTCACGGTGATCCTGACCTAAGAGAAAAAAATTGGGCGGTCCCTTCCCCGATGCTTTTACGTTTTTAATAAGATTACTCAATCAATACAGCAATAAAGAAAAGAGAACAGACTAGCCGTGGATTGAAGGATGCTCTTCCCGATACGAAATTGACTTCAAGCTATAGAGCTGCGGATGGCACATCATAAGAAGAACCACCAGAGACAAAGGCCTGCAAATGACAATAATTAAGCGTAAACAGATGGCATCGCTGCTGTGGTTATTTCTTCACACAAACGAAAAGTGATTCCAGGGAATTGAGGCAATTTATTTTCACTTGGTTTCCATTTCTTTGCGGTCTGTTACAGTGATAGTTACTGCTTAAAAGGTAACGAGAAGAGACGAGGGAATATATTTGCTGTTTCGTTTTCTTTTCGCTGTCTTATTGATCTGTCTGTTCTTAATGCAAATAAGTAATGGAATAGCTCGAATCACAAGAGGGAGTTGTTGAGTTACATAAACATTTCGAAATTAAAATGTTTCTGGTTAATATTTCGCCATCTTTATACGAATTTCAGGAAATATCAGTGTTAGAAATCTTATTAGTAACTTAACTATACCTAAGACGTTCCGAAGTACTTTCCTTAAAATATTCTACCTTTAAGTTTCTTTCGTGTTTTTCTTTGCATTTTTTTAAGTCGTAAAAAACTTGAATATACACCGGCGACAATTTTCCGTTTTCTTAAAAAAAATAAATAATTAAAATTGTTGAAAGCAGATTGTTTAAAATCGAATCAAATCACCCGCAAATTAATGGATTAGCTAAAACGATTAATATTCAATGTTTAAGATTTAGATAGAAAGCCATTGTTTTGTTTTCTAAGGAAATTTTTGATATTTCTTAATACTAATTTCTTGACAACGACCTATTTGCAAAACATTTCAAATATAAAAGTTAGATCTAGTCCCTAAAAATTCACACCAAGTTTTAAGAAGAACTATCCAGCAATTTATCATTATAATAATTATTATTATTTTACTTAAAAGTTTTTGGGATACTACATATTTCTAATTATTGTGGTCGTGATATCATAAGTGAATGCTTTTTTTCTCTTTCGATATTTAATTGGGGGTTGGTCAGAGTTAGTATGTCATAGTTTGACGTAAAACCGCTTTCCATTAAATTCCATTAAAGAATATACCTCATCCTATTAATTAAGATGGCGAGGTTTGCAAATGACGTCACTATATTAATGTAAGATAAAGATCTCATCCTCAAGATCCCTGTCTCTCTCTCTCTCTCTCTCTCTCTCTCTTTTCTAGTGATATATAATCAATACTTTATTTCCTCACGCACCTTTTCCTAAAGTTGCGTGAGGAAATAAAGCGAAATAAAAGTATCTTCGAAGCTATTTCAATATATAAATTAATTCTACAGGGTGGCGCACATAAAACCTGCCGAATAGGTTTCAAGGTATATATTGTTTGTTCGCTTTTGGGCTGGTTTTTTTATGCGGCACCCTGTACTTTAAAAGTGATACAACATATACAGTAGTCATTTCCATTAAGTTCACTTTTAGCCTCTAATGTTCCTTATGTGATGTCAATACGAACTATTTCTAACTTTTTTTTTTATAAACTTAGTGATTTCCTCATCCACGGTAACTCTGTTGCCAATTTGTTTTTGAAAGTTACATAAAATTATTAACATTTCAGAACAATATTCAGTGATTTAAAGCACTTACCTGAGGTTTTAACATTTTCAATTATTCACTACTCTTTTTAGTGGTATAGTGATAGCTACCAAAATCCGTAGCTATTGCGTTTGTTCTGTCTGTCCGTTCGTCCGTGTGTGTCCACCCTAACAACTCCCGAACGCAAGGTCGAATTGACAAACGAATTTCATTATCGTATTCAGAGGCGCAAAAAACATATATATATATATGGTATTTTTAGGAGCCAACCCTCCCCCCTCCCCCCCTCCCCCCGATGTTTGAGATATGTCACATTGTTTTCATTAAATTTCCACAATTAGCTTAAATGTCAGAAATGCAACCATCTTATTTTAGTTGTCAGCTATATCGTGATCGTTAAGTTCTCGCACTCGGATGCTGAATGTTGTCGGTTCTATTCCGTGTATTTCCTGGGTTTATTTTTCATTCTCTTAATCTTTTTTTTTTTTTTCAATTTCCGCGAGGATTTTTGTTTTTCTTGTTTTCCTAATGTCTTTTTATTTATTTTTTTTGTATTTTTCCTTTCGTTAAATTATTTTCTTTTTTTTTAATTATTATTTTTGCATTTTTTAATATTATGGGTAGCCCTTAAATTTATTCTTTAGCACAAAATTATATTCACTTGCTTCATTTTTGCTGCTTGCCTTGATTTTTTACGAAAAAAGAAACTTTTTAAATATTTTTTAATGATATAAAAAGTTCCTAATAAAAGTTCATTAATATTGTATTTTTTTTAAAAGAAAAGTAAGCTTGTAAATTGCCTCTGTATGACTAACGTCATTGTTAGACTTTTTTTTAAATTCTTTTTTATCTACTATTATTTTTTATAGTTAGCATATCTGATCTTTAAATATATTCGTCATATTCCAACCCATTCGTCATATTCCTACACTTAAATCCGTATTATTTATTCAATTAACTTCTTCTTTCTGAAAAATTACATTTATATATTTTTTAACGTATGATTCGGGTAGTTATTTTTTTCAAAATCACATTTAAAAATTGTCATGTAAATTAAATTAAAAAAGATATGAATAAAAAATTAATAATACTTAAGACAAAATGAAAATTAAAAAACAGGACCATACACAGGGTAAAACAATATATATCCCACCCAAAACATTTCATGTAAAATAAGTTGCCAAGACTCACATGCTCATAACGCTTTCACTATTAAAAAGATATGAGATCTCATATAGAGCCAAGCCCCTAACTCTACAAGACCTAACTCTACAAGCCCCAACTCTAAAAACCCTCTATCTTGGTCAAAAAGTATGGCTTGGCCGTTTCATGGCTGTCACACAGACAATCCCACGGAGTTATGTAAAGGATAGTAGGGTTTTTAGAGTTAGGCCTTGTTGAGTGAGGGGCTTGGCTCTACATGAGATCTGATAACTTTTTAACAGTGAAAGCGTTTATGAGCATATTGGCAACATATTTTACATGAAATGTTTTGCTTGGGATGAAATAGTTCCATGAAACGGCCAAGCCATATTTTTTGACCAAGATAGTAGGGTTTTTAGAGTTAGGCCTAGTTGAGTGAGGGGCTTGGCTCTACATGAGATCTGATAACTTTTTAACAGTGAAAGCGTTATGAGCATATTGGCAACATATTTTACATTAAATGTTTAGGGTGGGGTGAAATAGTTCCATGAAACGGCCAAGCCATACTTTTTGACCAAGATAGAGGGTATTTAGAGTTAGGCCTTGTAGAGTTAGGGGCTTGGCTCTACATGAGATCTCGTATCTTTTTAACGGTGAAAGCGTTATGAGATGTGAGTCTTGGCAACTTATTTTACATGAAATGTTTTGGTTGGGATTTCATTTCTTTTTGTAAGATGAGATCTGATAACTTTTTAACAGTGAAAGCGTTATGAGCATGTGAATCTTGGCAACTTATTTTACATGAAACGTTTTGGATGGGATATACCTATCAGAAATTGTTATATAATAAAGAACCGGAACCCCCTTTATGAGGGGTTGGAGGGTGAAAGTTAGACAGATTTCTTAATTTTTTTGTTTTTTGTGTGCTAAACCTAGGCTGCATACCAAATGTCAGCTTTCTAGGACTTCAGGAAGTACCCTATAGGTTTTGATGATCATGAGTCAGTCAGTCAGTCAGTGAATCATGGACGAAATTGACGTATTTTAGATGTTAATAAAATCCACAGTATTAAAGCTAGATAAATGAAACGTACCGTATTTCATTAGTCTACTAACTGCATCTTATCCTGAAAATTTGTACTCTCTAGTATTATTTAGGCCGAAGCATTGAGGATACGACGTATTTCATATCTTAATAAAATCCAAAGTATAAAAGCTAGATAAATGAAACCTAGCGTATTTCATTAGTATGGTAACTGCATCTTATCCTGAAAATTTGAGCTCTCTAGTATTATCCAGGCCGCAGCTATGAGGGTTCGAAAATACATAACCAGACCCCCCCCCCTTTATGAGGGGTTGGAGGGTGAAAGTTACGGATTTCTTAATTTTTTTGTTGTTTGTGTGCTAATCCTAGCCTGCATATCAAATTTCAGCTTTCTAGGACTTCAGGAAGTACCCTAGAGGTTTTGATGATCATGAGTGAGTGAGTGAGTGAATCAGTGACGGAATCGACGTATTTTAGGTATTAATAAAATCCAAAGTATAAAAGCTAAATAAATGAAACTTAGCGTATTCCATTAGTCTGCTAACTGCATCTTATCCTGGAAATTTGAGCTCCCTAGTATTATCCAGGCCGAAGCTATGAGGGTTCGAAAATACGACGAAACGCTTCCAGAAAAGGTACGTAGTGCCCTTCCTGCCTTCGGCTCGTCTTGGCGGGGGCACTGCCGTGCCCCCAGAATTAAATAATTTCATAACTTGTTACATGTTACATGGCTTAGAATACAGGCCTCTTCTTCAATCTATAACTATAGAAAACAAAATAGGCTTCTCCGAAATTACGAATTCATTAACAAACACTAACAACAATTTCCAAGAATTTTCCATTACAATATTCATATAATAAACATGTGCTTAAACACATTAGTTTCACTTCAATGTTAATAAACAAAGAGATCAACTATAACAATTAACGAATTAACGAAGCTCATATTGTAAAGCATTAGTGATGGATACCTCTGTGTTATAATATTTTTTGACTTTTATTAACAATGACTCATAAAATTTCCGTAAGAATTGATCTGCAACAGTGCCGAAAATGAGCGGTTTATCCACCAACAAATCATGACCCATATTCTTATGGTGGAGCGAAGTTAAGTACTGCTCGTTGTCCTGTTTAATCGCCCATGCATGCTCCGCCATTCGAATTTTGACCTTCCTTTTTGTTTCCCTAATGTACTGACACCCCTTTTCCCCTTTCCGACATTTAATACCATATACCACTCCAGTCTTGTTTAAAGTTTCAGTATCAGACATTTTATTACCATCACCAATTACGACACTCGTGACAGTGTTGCTAATGGTATACACACATATCTAATTGTATTATCCTTTCTAATTTCATTATTCACCTTTTTTGCCATAATCCTTTCTTTATTTAAAATAAACAAAATACTAATATAGAACAACAGGACAAATGCTGTCCTGTCCTGTTTATCTTAAGTATTTTTAACTTTCTATCCATATCTTTTTAACTTAATTAATGAAATTAAATGTGTAATTTTTAAATGTGTAATTTTTGATTTTTTTTTTTTAAAAATCATTCCTAATATTAAAAAATACCATTTGGTTTTTCTTTTGTAGTACAGTGTTACCTCCGAATAACGGACAGTCACGGGACCGGAAGTTTCGTCCGTTATTGGGAGGTGTCCGCTATTGGGGAGGACTATCTTTTTTCATTTTGTAGCTTATAACATGTCATTTAATGAAAAATTACGTACAGTCTTAATTAAATTTCTACAATTATCATTGCGATATGAGAGAATATGAACAATTACAAATTATTTACTAGTTTCGTTTTTAAATGAGTGCTAATCCGTTTGTCTTACTTAAAATAATGACAAAATTAATTACAGTATATAGAAAATTAATTTCTAGCCATCCATTTGATGCCTTAAACGTGTCCAATCCTAAAGTTTGACCGAATTCTCTGGTTTTCTCTTGAAGCAAAACACCGCTTATAGGCAGGGCCGGACTGAAACACCCAGGGCCCCTAGGCATCCCGAAAATCTACAACCAAAAAAATAAACGGAATCTCCAATTCAACAACCAAAAAAAAAAAAGGACAATCCTATTTTAACAATAAAAAAAAACAAAAAAACAATCCAATACGGCGGGGCCCCTAGGCCCGGGCCTTCTAGGTTTAGGCGGAAATCCGGCCCTGCTTATAGGAATGTTCTTTGCACGAGCAGAGCGGAACCATATTATGACCACTTCATTCATTTTTCTTGTTTCAGTTTTACATAACTTCAAATTCTTCGAATTGTTGTCAGAATTCACCATCCATATTTTTCTAATCTCATCTTTGTCCTTCAAAAGTTCACTTATCTGAGTTTTTCCAACTTTAAAACGTTCAGCAAGACAATGCACACTCAGCTTTTTTTTTTCATGAACTTCAAGAACATCAATTTTTTCTTTCAGTGCCAATCTCTTCCTTTTTGACGCCATTTTAATTCGCACTAAATTGAATCAACACGTTTATAGGATAGCTTTACGAGGGATTGATATTTACAGCAACTGCAGTGAAAAAAAGGGCCTCAGATTCGTGTTAAGTTATAGAATCATGGGACACCGATACAATGTATCAATGTATGGGACACAGCGAAGCAATGTATCAATGTATAGGACACCGATGTAAATACAACCATGATATGTTTGTCGAAATGTTAATCGAAAAAAAAAAATAATTTTAACAGTTAAAATAACTGTCCGCTATTCAGAGTGTCCGCTATTCGGAGTGGATAACATGGAATGTCCTACTTTAAGGGACTGGGACTCGCAATAATGTCCGCTAATTAGAGGTGTCCGCTATTCAGGGTGTCCGTTAAAGGAGGTAACACTGTATAAAGGTATATCCTTCTTTTGTGATCCTTCTTTTCTGTTATCTCACATTTTTACATTCACATTTTCACATGTTTACTAAGCTGAAATATGTTTTACATTTTTAAATAAGCATTTGTTTTTTTGTTTTTCCTTTTTTCATCTTTCTATTCCAACAATGTTACACTTTAGAATTCGTAATTGTCGTCATCATGGGATGAAAATAATGCATTCATCCCCTCTAAATCCTCTTCTTATTTGGTTAAATATTTTATCCATTTTTCTTGATAATCGGAAGGCTTTTATTTTTATATTTATTTGTTACTTTTTATTTCGTGTGTAAACATTGCTTTTATTTAAAGTCAAATGGATAATTAATTTTCGTCAATATAAATACATATATAGATATTTTAAATTATATCTTTGGTTATTACTTAATCACTACGTAAATGTTAGACTAATGAAGAATTCTGGAAAATGAGTGCAATTCAGAATAATTACATATTTCAGTTCCATCAATTTCACCGCAGGACATCACTTAAGAGAAGTTCTTCGTATTTCAGAATTTACTTTCATTTCTGAAAATTAGAACATTTATTATTAATATTTTCAAATGGTCGCATGAACTATAATTAAATGTTGCAAGTTTTTTCTTTAAATATTAAACTTTCTTGAATATTATTTTTATTTATTAGTATTATTTTACAGTTTTCTACAAGTCCTCAATCTCCGCCTTCTCTAATCTGTGTTTGTGAATTAAAGAAGCAAGTGGCTTTAATTTCTCAAGAATGATCCACTCGCACTGAAATAACATTTCTCAGTTGGTTAAGTATAACATAATATGTTTGGAATCCTCAGATGTTGTTGTATTCGCTCGAAGTGAGATCATGAAGGAAGTAATGAAATTTGCAAATGCTTCTCTAACCAACAGCAATTAGAAAGCAGTCCGAAAATGATTTCCTACAGCAGTCTATTTACGGAAACGAAGAATCTAATGAGCACCATTTTAATACGGAACAGTTTAGATTCTAAAATTACATCTGAACATTAAGAATCTCAAAATGATGGAGTTTGATGCCAAGACAGAATAATGACTCAGAAGTTAAAGTCAGATTCCTTGGAAAGTATAAAGTAATCATAATAAAACTTCTTTAAGGCTTGAATTTCAACCATCAAGTTTAGCTCTATTTAGCTTCACGAATCTAGATCATTCATATAAAAATCTGTATGTGTATGATTTAAGTTTAAGTAATAGACTTATTATTGTGCGTCTAAATATGTAGGTGATGACTATTTAAAAAAACGGAGGATTAATGGGTCGTTATGTAGTCAAATGCAAAATATGTTATCTCGCTTTTCGCAAGACATTGAAACGTGGCAAAGTGTAGATGTGTTGAAGAGATACGTGTCTAACAATACAGTACGTTCTCTGAGTTATTCGTGTAATAATGCCTCCGAATTTGAGTTTTTTTTGGGAAGGGTATATAATTGGACTCAGCGAGCCCCCGGACGCAGCGAACTATGCGAACAAGCTTGGAAAGAACCAATAAACCGTAAAGCGTGCCCTATTCGGACATTTAAACTTATGGAATGTCTACAAGGTCACAGGCTCCTTTAACGACATAGCGCTGAGAGGAGACGCGACTGTCGCCGGCTGTACGAAACGTTTCTGACAGGTGACAAATGAAGATATGTCGTAACCCTCGATGAGGCATGGATTTATTGCTCTGATTGCAACAAAATTCGAGCAATTCCATATCGTCAGAAAGGTGCCAAAGGTCGATATCAGTGGATCCATGAATGCAAAGAGAGTTTCTTCAAAGGCTTCATGGTCGCTGCAGGCTACTCGTATAACGGAAAATTGGAATTGCGTCAAATGCCAAAGTAAATGCAGCCTACTATCAAGAGTATATGTTGGATGACATTTATCGACGTCAGTATGGACGAAGTTGTATGGTAATGACGGACATAAGATCTGTATCCACCTAGACAGGCGTCCAGTCATACCGCCCGCAGTACCCTCCAGTTTCATGCTCGGATGGAAGCGGAAATAGGTATACGTGTCATCCCTTTCTCCCGCATCCCCGGGAGAAAATCACCTGATGCAAGCCCCATGGATATCTGCGGGTTTAGATTACTCAAAAGAGGACTGGGATCCCGTAAAGCCACAATGCTGCAGGGTCTGTGGAAAGTTTGCAAAGAGGAATGGGATAAAATCTACAAGACATTTCTGCTGAGGTCTCTTCTACGATGGAGAAACTACGATAGAAAATTCGTTATCATGCGATTGTCAGGATGTCAGGAGAGGATATCGACAATCATTGCTCTTTTATGCAACCACAGTTTTCCATCTTAACAAAAGACGAAATTGGCATATTTTTCAAAAATGAATAGCCAGGAAGGAAGCCAGTTTCACAAGAGGAAGTTGCAACTGCTGTGGTCGACCTATCCATTGATAATGTTGCTGAAACTAGCAGCGCACAGGGAGTATCGAGGCAGTTGGAAGTCCCTTATACCCTGTGTGAAAACTTTGGAAACATCCATTATTATCCAACAAGATCAGCCGCAAGAAGCAACTGCAAAAGATGATCCTGAAAAACGACGACATGTGTTCTAAATTATCTTATATAAAACCGTTATTCTGTCTGTCATTGTCATAAGACTTTACGTTTTTCCAATTTTGTGACCAAACTATAAGAGATAGATTGGTCATGTAAATAGATAGAATGTAGAGCTTTTTAAGACAAACAAAATGCTACAAAAGTTTTTGGTTTCCAAGATGGCACCTTGTAAAGGGTCAAATTTTAACTTTTTCTCAATTTAAACGAAAAGTATAAAAGTTGGAAGAGAACATTATCTTGAGAAAATATTAGTATTTGAAAGTTCTATCGAACGGTAGATCAGTCATTAACAAACGTTTCTGCGTTTGGAAGATACATGCAAAATTGATGTGTGTTTTTGCGGCAACCCCCCCCCCCCGTGTGAGTGCCAACGCGCAATACAACTGAGTTAAGCGGAGAAGCTCACAACGACCTGGGAAGTCGTGATATTCTCCGATCTCCATATCAATTTGCTAAATAAATAAAGGTTTTTTTTTAATGCTAAAAATGCAAGGGTTCCGGAGCGAAGCGACGGTACCTGTCTGGTTTTTTAATAAGAATGGAAGTGGACGATGGCTGATCATGGAGCAATTCTGTGGGGAAATTGTCATCGATATTCAAGACTGCTGTAGAAGGATTTCAGATATATCACATGTTATTCGGCAACTCTCCCCTTGCTCTCGCTAAAACTCAAATTCAAATCCACATTTCTTACTAGAGCCATTAGTTCTGACCCATTAGGAATTGTACTCATCATGAGTAGCTATCAGTTTTGTTACAGCACAAAGATGTCATCATATGCTGGCAGTTTCATTATTCCTCAACTGCAACAAATAGGATCTCTGGATGAGATAATTTTTTTGCAAGATGGGGCTCCTATTCACATTGCGCGACCAATATGTCAGCTGTTAAATCACTTTACTGAAAAAAGTCATTTCTTTCCCAGTGGATGGGCACCACTCTCGCCCTGCCTTATATCATCTGATTTTTGCCTTTGAGCAATAATAGAATGTCTATTATTCAGTAAGTTATTAAGCAATTTAAATATGAGTTAATGATAAAATTATTTTTGAAAATAAAAATAATATTTTTATAAAAACATTATCAAGAAAGAATATCAGTTTCTTTGCCATCGACTACCACATGGAAAGGGGTTTTTCTTGAATTCATGACACATTTTATACAAAAATCGACAGAAAAATAACATTCGGTAGCCTAAAGCCAAATTTAAATTCTACCTTCTTGTAATGAGTAGATTTTCAGTTATCATGTTGGATTTATAAAAGAAATTTATAATTTTTGATTTACAATTGTTTTGTAAAACAAAAGTGAAAGAATTCTGTTCTATAATTCTGTTTTTTAAGAGGCATTTCAAGTTAAGGATGCTAAAAAAAATCAAATAGCTTACTTATATTTTGTAAGTATAAAAATTCGAAAAAAAAACTTGCATTTGGCTAGTGGGAATTCAATAGACTGTTGTATTGTTATCCAAAATAAAAAAAAAAATGTTTATATTTGTATTAAAATAACTTTATTTTTATACAGGTAACTGAGTAATGAAACTGCTAATTTGACAATATTTAAGAAGTTTTGAATACGACTTATTTATTTATGCTTAAAGAAATATATTTCAATCTCAATCCAATTTAAATTTTCTGATCAAGAATAGTAATGATGAAATTTATCATCGTTTCTATCTGATATATGAAAAAAAATGCATTGAATTCGTTTAAAATTTATAACTTTTGAATTACTCATTCACGGTCAGATGAGCATTTGCTGCTAGACGCGAGAATTCACAATCAAGACATCGAAACAAAGAGACAGAAATCGATAATATTTTGTTATGTTATTCAAGCTTTGTAATAATGAATTTGATGATAGAGCACCACAGTCGCCAAAAAGGAACTAATTGCAATCGAAATCAAATTAAACTAATTCTAAAATCAGATAACCATAATGTCCACATTAGCGTCGAATCTGCTTTTTCCATAATCTAGGAAAGTTGTTTAAAATAATTTCAGAGAATTCAGTTTTTTCACAGTAGAGTTTATTGATTAGTTGAGTTCCAGTTGCTGTTCTTCGACCTCTTATCATTAAATTACTGAATTAAGTGTTACAAACTAAATTAGAGAATGTAATCTTTGTAGGCCTAAGAACTTTATAAGAAAGAGAAAAATCTACTCCATTTGTAAAATATTTACTTGTTGATTCGCCATCTTATTCATTGTTGAGTTAATGATTCTTTTCAGTTCAGACTGGTGTCAAACTTATAACACAATTGTTGGGAAATAATTGTACATAGAAGCGCTATGTACTAGAAATCACTAACAATAGTTATTCTTTTAAACTAAAGAAATAGATAAGTAATCAATTTTTTATTCTAAAATACCAAAGCAATTTTCCCACCAGGCACACTTCTCAAACTAGATCATTGGTAAACATTCAATAAAATAAGTTTAAATTTTGAGAAATAAGCAAAAAGCTTCGAGGCAAACAAAGTCACTTATTATATAATATGTACTACATTAAAACTGTAGTTTAGAAATAGGATATAATGACGATTAACAATTAATATTTGAAGACAAGAACCACATATCAATTACTCAATCACTTTCAAAATTAATTTCAATTTTTGACCCGATTTTATTTTCTAATCGTCTCTTGTAGCGTACAAAGCACTAAAATATTAATACTTCATAAATTTTACAAGCAACATTATTTTTTGAAGATGGCAAACATTATTTTTTTCTTTCACTATCATAGCTGTATTTATTGAAAGGTCTATATTTAATGTTGTCTAATGCTGAGTATCAGCCAATCATTCAATATACAGTGTTGTTGGAAGTTCCCGTACCCCCTATTATGTAGTAATGCATGTAAATATTTAATAATGAATGTTATTTCAATTGTCGCAACTAGGATGCAAGTGACACTACAATGCTGGTGTTCGTGTTGCAAATGTTGTATTTTGGGCGACAGAGAACCCTCATAACACACTGAAGTTGGAGAGGAATCCACCTCACGTAATGATATGGACTGCGATGATATCACGTCGTATGTTTGAACCATATTTTTTAATGGTCATTTTAATGGCGAAACTTACTTACACATGTTACAAACATGGTTAATCCCACAGCTTGAAGATGCAGGTATTATGGAACGCGTATGGCTAAGGCAGGACGGGGCAACTGCTCACTTAACTCTTAATGTGCGCGGGTTTCTTCATGAACATTTTCCAGGACGCTGGATTGGTCACGGTACTCCAGCATCGCTACCTTCATTGAAATGGTCACCACGAAGTCCTGACCTCACAACACCTGACAACTGTTTGTGGGGAAATCATCAAGACCTTCGTGTCTGAACGTCGTTATGCTACAAATGAAGAATTGCGCAATGCAGTTGAGGACGCATTTCGAAACCATCACATCGGACATGCTCCAAAAAATGTCAAACAGGACGTGACGGCAAATGAACTTATGGGTAGAGCATGATGGAGAACACATATTGAATACTTAATGTGTAAATATTTTCTTAAAATATGACTACCAATGAAAGGACAAAATGAAGGGGTAGGGGAACTTCCCGGCCGCACTATGTAGTACCAGCATTGTTCAAAATATGTTCTTCTCAAAAATGTCTGTAATGCAAACCATTTCTCGACATAATTAACTAAAGCACAAATTATTTGTACTTTTATAAAAAAAATACATAAAACAGAATTTACATGTATTTTTAAAATTAAATTCTTTTTTTTTTAATTATTTTTAAATAAATCTTAGGTATGAATGCAGGTTCATTAGTACAGATTAAATTTTGTATTCGTAAATCATTTCCGATCAATTGTGTCATTTATATTACTTTACTTTTTCTGGCTCATTGTTACTGCGCCGTAAATTCTATTCAACCATCCAATCAATTAATGTCTTTTCAATAACGTCTGTTAGAGGAAGTAGACAACTTCTTGCTTCTTCAGAGATCGATATTACTCTTAAACTGAACTCTTTGAAGGGGTGAGACATTACACATCTTCTGAAATGGTTAGTGGGACAATTTATTTCGACAATATGCTCTACTAAAGGTTTATCAAATTAACGAATAATGAAACAATTTTGTGGCATTAATCCTGGTTTTTAAGTGACGTCATTGTAAAAAAAAAAAAACAAACAAAACATATTTAGCCTTCTCATTGTATTCCTTGCTTTTGTTCATACAAGTTTAACAACATACAAATCAACTTCAATTTTGCAGGAAATTCCGCTTAAATAATTCTAATTGTTCTCAGATTCAAATTTGTCTGCCGTTTTCCTATTAATTCATTAGGAATTATGATTATTGAAGCCTATAGATAATTATATAGATGTTCTTGAATTCCCACTGAATAATTACAGTATGTTTTTGACAAGTATTTTGGAAAATTAAATAAAAAATCTTTGCAGATTTATTATAATTAAGATTGATGGATTTGAATCTTGATAACGACTTTAGCTCTCGACAAAATTAAATATTTTGCTGTCAACATATCACCGAATAATAATTCTCTAAACTTTTATCGATAATTGTTTAAGGTGAAACTTTGTGGGGTTCTCTAATGTAATTTTACAGATCCTTTGTCTAGTAGATACAAAACAGGCAGTCGTTTCGTAATTGTGTAGATTGGTAAATTATTTTATTGACTATAAATCTTTAAGATGTATTTCACTTGCCATCGGCATATTTACCGTATAAATAATGAATAAATAGCCTTTCAGAATTCGATTTTCTCATTACAACGTTAGGCATAAATTAATTTTGCTGAAATGTTTTGGTAATCATTAAATTTATGAACAGCTTGATGAATGTGCATTCGGATTCAACATTTTAAGATCTTTATTTCTTAATAATTATTTCGGCCGGGCGGTTGGCGTTGTCGCTACGACATTGGCCTCTCACCTCTGAGTACCGGGGTTCGGTTCTCATGTGGGTTTCGTGATGGTGGACGATCCGCGCTGGGCAGGTTTTCTCGGGGTTCTCCCGTTTCCCCTGCACTTCTCCCACCATACTTTCTCAGTCTTTCTCTCCCTCTTTCCGTGAGTTAGTACAATAGACCTCCGGTCGCAGTGCTTGGCTTCTCTGCCACCCACATTCACTACATAAACATACACATAATAATTATTTCAAAATAAATATTTAAAGCAGATAATGAAGTTCGGTTAATTACTTTGGTTTCTTTACAAACATGGTTATTTGCGAAGAAACCTAGTAACTGTCAGTGTGTGATTAGGATTCGTCAGAATTTGATAAATTCAGACAAAAGCCTTTAATTTGATAACTACTACTTATTAGTTATAATTTGGACTAACCAAAAGAAACCTATTTTATTACTTAAAAGACTATTAATTCATTATAATTAAGAAACATTTTACATGCCTATTACAAAATCATAACTTGATAACATATTTTAATCACTGTAATTCAAGATTGCAACTTAACGTAACCCTTTCTTTTTTCTAAAACTATCTGTATCTTAGTATTTTATTTTTTATTTCATTTAAATATTTAATAATACAAAGTACTGTATTGACTAAACGTGTTAACAGGAGAGCTTGCCATAGCCAAATAGTGATTCAGCAGGAACCACAAACGGAAATATTTCTGATTTCAGATAGATTGTCAACTGCATCAATTGTTTCTGACTTTAAAACTTAAAATTTTGATATATATATTGCTGTTTTCTTTATCATATAATAATTAGTAAAAACAAAGTTACTGTTTTACAATATGTTAGGTATTGGTGCTGATCTTAAAGGGTCCTCCTCGATTCTTGGGTAAACTACCCAAAGAGTATTACTCCTTCAAAGATATTTGAAGGAGAAATTTTTAAGAGTAATTGCGTTCAAAAACTGTAAATTTACAGAAGGTAGATTGAAGAAGATCCATGTAAATCTATTGAGCCAAAATGATGTTGTACAGTGAAGAGATTACAGTTTCGCGACATAGAAGATGAACACATTGCTGAATCTGTAATTAAGAAAAGTTTGTTTTCGCTATGTGAAACAGGTAGTTACTGTAGCTTAGATTTTAGATTTATAGCAAAGAAGTGAGGTTTAATCGACAAGTAAAAATACCAAGTCAGTCATTTGTAAACTATAAACAGGAAATATAAAATGGCATTGATCTTGAAAGCCAATTGTTCGTCTATGGTGTGGATGATGCGCTCCAAGCGGCGACCCTGCTCAGGCTGTGGGCTCATTTATCTAGGAGAGACCAGCAGGGCATCGGGCACGCGTATTAATGAGCACGCAAGATCATTGCGCACCAATCATCTCACTTACAATGTAGTGCAACACAAGAAAAAAACTGGACACATGTTTAATGTTGAAAATCCAAAAATTGTAGCCAAAGAAAGTTCTTATCTGGTTAGAAAATGTAAGGAGTCTATCTTTATTGCGTCAACCGAGCAGTCATCAACGATTGTGTCTCCATATTTATCAATATGGATTCAAGAAAAAACTAAGACATAATTAACTGAGCTAATGTTTTGCTTCTAAAATTTTGGTTTACAAATAATCATTCTTTTCACATGCAACATCAGATGGCGGCAACTGTACACGCCAAAACATTCGCCGCTTGGAGCGCATCATCCACACCATAGACGAACAATTGGCTTTCAAGATCAACGCCAGTAAATAGTAGTCTTCTTCTGAAGATTTACTTAGGAAATATCAAACTTGTTCTAAACTTTTTAGCGGAATTCTTGCCAGACAATAACCAAGATAATATTTCCAGATAAAAATCAAGGATACCTATATATTTTATTAACGTGGGATCTTTGCCCTCGCAAAAAATTTATATAAATGAGGGAAACGGATATTTCACTGTATTGCTTCTAGCCACAGTTCAACTGAATTTTCACTCAAGTAAGTAATATGAAAATGAAAATTTGAGTTTGTCAGCATATGACAGTACTGAAACCAACATGGAGTTACAGGCAGTGAAGGAACAAATTGTAAGGAAAACTCTTTAGGAGCGATGATTGTGAGAGTACGAAACCTTTGGGCGAAAGCTTTTATTTTTGAATGCAAAAATGATGATTCCACTTTGATAAAACAATGTCGGCGAGTCTATGGAAATACAAAAATAAAAATTCTGTTAGGGTACGTAAAAGTCTACCTATTTCTTATTTGAAGTTCAACTACGGTAGGCTGTATATTCTTACTTTCCTTTTCGGCAGCTAAAGTGGTATGGCTGTTGACTGCGGACTGAAGAAAGAGTGTGGGGTCGAAGACTTTTTCCTGGTTGTTCCTTCTTCAAACCAGTCTGAGGATTCTAATAGCTATCTGTTAAATAGGTATCTGGTTTCTTTTTTAGAGGAACGGAAGAATGGCTCTCATAGCTTCGTCCCATTCGCTTTTCCTCCTGTTTGACCCTTTAATGATGATATTGGTTAACATTTTAAGCTTTAACTTTCCTACAATCAATTTTAAACAATTAAAAAAGAAAACATAATTCATGTTTTTATAATAAGTTTTATTAATGGGTAATTAAGTTGCTGACTGATTGATTATTAGATATTTATTTGTTGGAAAATCATTACTGTTCGTTCATTGAACACTATATTTCATAATCCTGCAATTAGTCGAAAATGAATAAATTGAGCTCTTCGTTATTACTATCTCTTTGGTGCAGCAGTGAATTGATTTGTTTGTTTTTTTTTCAGTTGTATTTAATAGATTTCTAAAGGATGTTATAATTCTTACCATTGAGTTCAGTTAATATACCCACTTTTTAATTGTTAACACACAATGATAAAGTTATACTATGTACACATATAAACATTATCATTAACCTACTGTTCAACAGGAAAGTTATGCTCCTCAGTCTGTGTGTCAATGTGTGAGCCTAAACTTTGAACCGCTGGATGGACCTTTTTGAAACTTGTTATACGTATCCGAAGATTTGGAATGATCTAAGTTTTATTTAAGGGACCTTTTTAGCGGCCCCAAGGTTACAGCTTGCCTGTAAAACATAGGGACCGCTCTTGCCTTTATGCTTGCTGTATGTCACACTCTGTACTGGCCAAACGGTTAGAGATATTAGAATGAAATCTTCACCATTGTGTTCAGCATCCAAAAGTAGGTGACCACGTCCAAAAAATCAGACCTCTGGGACCACTCCCTGACCGGATGGGGGGGGTGTCAAAAGTCGGGGCTTCAATACTGGTACGTTTTTCTTTTATCATATCTCAGCAACCGTTCGTCTGGCAAAAACGTGACCACCACCAATGTGTTCAGAAGGGTCGATATTGAGGGGATGTCTATCACCGTTTTCCTCTTTATCGGAAGCGACCACTTTTGACCCCCCGACTTCCGGTTTGCTGTAAGCATCCATTAGGTTCATTGTAAACGCTGGTTAGGTTCACTCTACTTTTGTTTATACACTTGTGCATATTATGGGGCCGCTTTGCTTTTGATACTGTCTAAAAGCATTAATTATCTTGTTCAAGTGGGTCCTTGTTGAGAAATTAGCACGAAAAGGTTTCAAAAATACCCATAGAATATTAAATCCTAGTTAATTCATTGCTCCTGGTTTGATCCGATTAAAATTAATCTGATTTAGGCAAGTAATTAATGCAGATTTTTTTTTTATTTTGCAGAAAATCAATTTTTACTGTTTGTATTCAGTAGATATTAGAATTAGAATAAAATATTAGAATTCCAATTTTTGTTTTTATCATATTGTGAGTTTTTAAAAAGTGAGTTTTGTTTTTAAAAAGTGAGTTCAATTTAAATTATTTTTCTGTAAATGTTCACATAAAAAGTTATCTTATATGAAACTGAAGATAATGAATTAACGATGAGATGAAATCTCTAAGAGATTATTAGCTGAAATTAGTTTGTCTGTCCGTCCGTTTGTAATCACCTTATCTTTTTCTAAATGAAAGTAGCTTCTAACTTGATGTCACCATCTAACGATAAACGCTTATAAGACTCATTTTTGTGCATCAGAGAGAAAAAATGATGTAACAGAAAAAATGTTTTAAATGCAGTTAAGGTACCTGAAGATAATATGGCCACCTTAATTTGAATATTTTTCTTTTTTCATGATTATGGTATTCACTAAAAAAAAAAATGTGGAGACAAGAACTTTGGCTCTTTAGGCGTATGTAAAAAAATATTTCAAGATTTTTTTAAAACCCAAAGATTCTGTTTTTTCAATCTTTGAAAAAGCTTGCACTGTGCAGGTAATATGCCCTTGTGAAGGTAATGTGGCCAAATTCAAAAATATCTCTTTATTTTAGGAAAATATTTTTTTGTTAATGATTAATAATTTTAGGTTGAAAGTAAATGTGTCTTGACTTCATTAAAATTTTCACACAGATAATTATTAACTTTCCAGGGGCCTATAAAAAAAAATATTTCAAAGTTACCATTTAGATCACGTGTGTATCCAGAGAGTTAGAAAAAAAAATCATTAAATGATAGAAGCTTATAGAATATAAAAAATATCAATCATGGGCATATGTATAGCAAATAAATACAGATTTATCGTCATTTATGAGTCCAATACATTCCTCGTTTTGGTAATATGGCCTACTGCGGCCATTGTACCTGCTTACAGCCCATCTCGAAAAATCTCTTATTTATCAGTTTAATTAAAGAAACATTGGGTGTCTGGAACGAGCTTAGAATAACTACAGCAAGTGATATATGAACAATAATCATCAATTGCATGCAAGGAAATAAAAGACAACAAACACAATAATATTACAATAACAACAATATTATAACAGATTCTCGATTCGTTGTCAAAACTCAAATGACGGGGTTCCCTGGGCTCTGTGATTACATTATCCTGCAAACTGTGGTAGCCATACACTTTCTACTTCATAGTTTGATATTCTAGCGTTATCGTTTGGATACCGTTTCAATTAACAGGTTGGCAATGTGGCCATATTACCAGCATTGGCCATATTTGCATCAATTACCCTATAAGTTGACGTGCACATGTCCGTCCGCGATGAAGATAACTCAGAAATCTCTAGGTGAAACTACAATGATAAATTTAGCTTTTTATAAGGACGATTCCTATTGAATTTGTAGTTAAAGATATAGGTAAAGACCAAAACATACAAATCACAGCTCAATTATCATGATATGTCACAATCAGAATTCCTTATCTTAGAAGGTTGACACATGACTCAGATGAATTTTACTGAATTTGAGTTCAAAGGTCTAATTAATGTAAAAAAAAATTAAGTTTAAGATCAATAATCCCACTTATGAATTAATCTGTACTAAGCACGAATCTACTTAAATCATTAATAAATAATTACTACATACTATTAATTATTGTAATTATTATATTGTTATAAACCTTAAAATAAATAAGCATTAATTTTATAATTAAAATTTGAAAGCTTAGAAATATATACACACACAGTATATTTAAGACCATTTTGTACCAGTTGGCCATCACAGAGTATTCTACATTTGTTGCAACATTTATAATGCCTTGAAGTTACATCTGAGAGAAAAAGAATTTCAACAAATGATTTCAGGATACAATTTTTAACTGAAAAATGCATGTCCATCAGTTAGTCCAAATGTTGTTAATTTTTTAACTCCCTTACTGAGAACTACGCAAATTTATCAGCCTATATTATCTGGTTTAATAATTCCTTCTAAAGGAAAAGTGTTTCACACTTCCTTCTCTTCCCCAATCGGCTCAATATTCTGTATCATTGAAAAGAATATTTTTTTCGTTTTCGAACTAATAACTTTCCCGTAAGTTTCTACATTTTGTTTTGATATCAAAACAATGTTCACAGGGATTATTAAAAAATAAAGACAATAGCAATGTTCTGGAATTTGTCTAAGATTATAATTAAAGATTGAGCGATTATTAAATTATACAGATGAAAGTTAATATAATTGTTATTCTTATGTTGAGAATCAATATCCTTGTAATAAAAAAGATATAATTGGCGTGTTACATTCACATACCCGCATAAACAGAACCCATGAAACGTTATTTTAAAAAAATAAAAAAATCACTTAAATTGTAGTTTAAAAATTTTTAGTGCTAGGCTAATTTTTCCAAAATCAACAGAAATCTTCTTTGTAGTATCCTACACCTAGCTCTAAATTTTCAGGTTTGTAAGAAATATAGTTTTTGAGCGATTAGACATGCGTGTTTTGACTTAAAATTGCATTTTAAAGCGTATGTTGTATGTAAGACTTTATTTTTCTCTCTGTAATATATGAAGAGGTATTACAAACGTTAGACCAAAATTATAATACCTTGTGGAAAGTAGCTACTATGTATCTACAAAAACTTCGACTTTTCTGAGGAATAGTTTATCATTGGTGTTTTTTATTTTCACGTTTCCGCTTCAACTATGTTAGTCATTAGACATTTCAATTATGGTTGAAAACTCGTAAACACGTTGGAAGATAGAAAGCCTTCAACTACGTAGATGAAGTCTGGCGAAAAACAAAAAAAAAACCTTCCGAATGGCACTGAATGACTCCAATTCATTAAGCCGATGTAAATTTCATAGCTTTTGACGGGTTTATAACCACCATGGGCAAATCCACTCGATTTTGCAGAGAGCACACATCTGAAATCGATGTTACACAAGCGAAAGAAGAGGAAATCAATGTAATCAATGTCTCAAAGAGGTCACATTTCTTGAGATCCCTTAACAGCAAATCGATGCCACTTCAATAATAATAAGTGCAACAAGGAAATGGTTGGACTGTATTTTCCAGAACTCGGAATGTTTGCGAAGAGGAATCGAGAATTGAAAAAAAAAAGGAAATTTTCATGTCAGATGAGCAGTCACGGAAACTTCTGATGCGAGCCAAGTAAGCATGGCATAAACAATTTGTTACTGATAAAACTGTTGGGAATCGAATCAACAGTTTCAAAATAAGAATAACCATGAAGGAAGGAGAGAGTAGATGTGTATTTCCTGTAATTTTCATTGAGAAAAAATGCGCAGTAAACAATTGACTTATGATAATTAAATATAAAAGTTTTCAGTATGTGAGTATTTGAGTAAAGCTTTTCAAAATCACGTACTTTGCGCAGCTATGAAAATGGGTTTCCTGAATCTTGCCCTACTTTTCGAAGTATTGATGAGTCTTTAAATACTCAATACTCAGAAATTAATTACTCATAGAAATCAAATGTTTCCTTGTATCTGACAAACGACAGAGATTTATTAATTTCAATCCAATGCGTTAAGTGCTCAGCACCGAGTTCTCTGATGTCGCTCATAGGAATCTTATTTTTGACGTCATTTCCTGTTCCGTATCTTAGAAATACACAGAAATTATTTCCTCACATATGATATCAGTCAGTTTACGTTTCAAAATTAAGTACAAAATATCCCAGTCATCTAAGTTATAATCTTTTCTTATAAACGTATTGGAATTAATTAATTATGCAAAATATGTATCAAAATTAACAATTTTCTATAATTTTTCCAATTAATGAAGGAATGTTGGAAAAGCCATAAGATCTATTGTTGACAATCAAACAGAATATTGTTTACAGAATATAAATGATTTTATGTATTTACATTTAGTCACGCATCTAAAATCGCCAGAGGAACCTAAAAAAAAAGTGTATCTTTATGTGCGTCTGTTTATTTACAAAAACGTTTATCCACAAAAGTGAATCTAAAAGTACATCTGTATTTTATGCAGTAATGCAATTATGACAGGGTCAGCACAGCGCCATTTTTATAAATATCTGATTGCCTCCATTATATTTTCATGTTTTTTAGTGTATCTGGATTAATATTTGATTGTCCAAAGGTACGGGCCACCCTTTCTTAATTTAGACAATAGAGAATTGTCTAATGTGTCTAAACATTATATCATACAATATAATAGGAAAACTTATCAGATACTAGAAAATACATTAATTTAAATTTAAATATGTTTTTTCTCATTGGTTTTATTGATGCCTCCTGGAATTCTATTCTGATGACAAACAAGGTAACATCTTTCCCTAAAGGAAGCTATCTTGCGTGCTAATCAGTTAAGTTCACAGAAAAAGCCTTTTCTCCAATTGACATTTGTCCATAAATCGCGTTGTTACAGCCAATGTCACAGTTAAAAGCTCTTTCCTTATTTCGAAATGTATCTATGGCTGGGAAATGCAGAAAACCTTCAAAGTATCAATATCTTTTAGATATAATCTTAATAATAAAGAAACAATTTAACTCCTTTTCTTCACAGTAAAAATTAGGAAAAAAAAAACTCATTTCAAAAGTGTTCAACATTTTCATCAATTTTACAGGAGTGTCAATCTAAAAAAGATAAAAACAAAAATTCGTAAAAAATAAAAGTGATTTGAAATTAATACATTTTTATTTAAGATTAACATGTAGAGAACAATAAATATAAAAAAGCATAGTAGTACTGATAGGGTAATCAATTCCGAGAACCCATCGTTCATTGTTTAATATAGTATAGATGATTTAATTTTGATTGCATTATTTTCTAATTCTCTGTATAACCCATTTATTTAGAAATTTGTTTAAAGAAATATTAAGCAGATTTTTTATCTAAAGCATATTGTCTTAATTGTTTTTTTTTTAATTATTATTATTTCCACACTTATAAAATATTCATATTGAAGAAAGAAGAATCCTGTTTGTATCCCTCTAATGAATCTGAAATGTGATTTGGCAGAGACCATGATGACGTCCTGATTCAAGTATGACGCACGTCACAGTCAAGTTTTTCAAATGGCATAGCAATGGCCATTTGCGAAATATTTTTCCCCTGTAGAATCGTCTTAAAAAAATACATTGAAAATTATTACTTTGAAAAGGCTCTCGAGGTAATCTCGTAATTTCCCTTTTCTCTTACTTTTTGAGGTCCCTGTCTCCTGTAGCTTAGGGAAAGGTTCCAGATTCCTAATGGAAGACACTAAGGGGCATATTTTTTATTTTTTATTAAAATAATCATTTGATTCTCTTATAGAAGTGGAACAACAGAATTCCAATGTATTTAATTGAAAAAAAAAAACGTAATTGGTAGCAGGGCAAATCTTATTGGAAATGGATTTATTTCAGCAAATTTTCAATTTAATCTTAAGTAATTGAAAGTTAATGTTTATAAATAGTTTAAAAATAAATTATTGGAAACAGCTCAAAATTAAAAAAGTAAATTAGAAAAGAAAATTGAGGGAAAAGAAAAGATTAGAACAAAAAAGTTTTTAAATCTAAATTTAAAGTCGAAAAATATGACAAAAAATCTGATACCTTAAAACTACACATCCTGGGAAGCTGAAATTTTTGTATAGATTGCCTAAAACCCCTAATGATTTTTGTAAATATCCAACTAACAGATAAGGAGGTAGGCGGAAAAAATGCCAAAATATAGTTAAAGCTCAAACATTGTATAAGTCATTATCGAATATAATCTCTCTGTGGATACGGATAGAAATTAGACCCATAAGTAGTAAGTAAAAAATTTCGTTATCACGATAAAAAGCAAAAAATACAAAAGAAATGATTAAAATTCATTATTATTGTTTTGGTACAACTATTTTGGATCTTACCACACGGGTTGTCGAAATTTGGCAGGCTTGTTACACTTGTTACTTTAGTTTTTTTTAAGTTAAGTTGTATATTGCCTCCCATCATTATTTCATAATTTATCTTTTATATGTTATTATTTGTTTTTAATTACTGACTTATAATTGATCTACGCAATTGTGAAATAGTAATTTTCGTTTAAATCGACAATCAGTCTACTTTCAAAGTAAAATCTAGGCATTCGTAATCATTTTGCTTGTGAAACCGAAAAACGTCGAAATCCAATTAATATCTAATGTTGTCTTCTTGCAATAGCGCCACAAATGAATATCACGTGACCACCTCGGCTGCAGTTGGAAATCCCCTTGATGAATGTGCTTGCTAATACCGGGGGTATTCGTGAGCTGAGTTACTGATTCGATCCGTAAGAATGGCACACAGGTGCTCTAGAAAGCACTGGATTGGAGCCAAAGACGTTTTTTAAGTGGCACTTGTTTAAAAATAAGATTTCTCAATGGTGAAAGCTTTTACTCTTTCTGCTAAGAGTTCCAGCTGAGCAAAGACATTGCAGCTTTTTACGACATCACGAACGAGTATTGGCTGACGTTTCTATCGAATTATTAAATGGAAACCCTGACTCCTATGTAGATTTATGAGCTGAGCTGACGATAAGGAGTATTTGTACAGTATTCTTGAAAAACAATAATGAAATACGGGAAGGATTATCAATCAAGAAACGTTAATCACATTTTTACATTATTTACATCAAAAGAACGCTTTCTTTCAAACTTTCTTAATGTTATGTCTTGAAATAAAGATGTAAAAAGCAGAACATAGTAAATTAGATTTCAAGAGAAGTGATAATTTTAATAAATACGTCAAAATAAGTAATAAGGGTTAAAGGGATTCGTTAAAGGCAATGAAAGCCCATCAGTGGACTTTGAAACCACAATAAGCTTTTAACCCCAGAAAATAAGCCCGGTTCTCATTTCAAAGGAATGAACTCCTCTACAGTAAAAATATAAAAGCATTTCGAAAAATAAATCATTGTATTTTTTTTTTCTTGTAATTTTTTGATGGAAGAAGTTTATAGTAAACATCTAAAAATGAGACGAACATTTACTAAATGACAATCGTAGAATACTTTCCTTGACTATCATCGCCTAGGAATAGACAATAGTAAACAGACTAGAACGAAAAGTCAAGAGGAAGTTTTGTGGAAATAAATATAGTAACGCTTTAAATCAAAAACAAATAAAAAAAAACAAATTCAAAATAAAAGAAGTCAATTCTCAGTTTTTTAGTAAGCAAACATCCAAGCGTTCTCTCCCCCGTATAAATTACAGTCTATCAAACTACTATTATTGAATTTTCAAACAATTTAATTTTCGTTTTTCACATTTATTTTCAAGCCATTACAATTCAAGGATCAATGCAATTTCAAGCGATGATCGCATGAAGTTCTTTTTTTTTACCTCCATTTTGCATCATTCGCGTAACTTTGAGTAAGTGACCAATGATCAACTTGAACCGAAAGTGGCCACATTGGATAGAGAGTATTGTATTCGTTCTCCACATAGTCGATTCACAATTATCACTGTTTACCTGATCCAATCAACGACTACCTGTAACCGGAAGTGGCTTGAACAGGAGCTAGACTTTTTTTAACAAACCTCCAGGCCATGGGGAGTTCCATGAGGTATGACTCATGGGCTCTGACTCGTGGTTTGGGCTGTGGAGCACTTCTCACACACACTTTACGGAATAATACTAACGGCTGCTGCCTTCGGGGGGGTTCGCTAAAAACTAATAGAAAACAATTTTTTGATGTTAATTAATGAATGATTAAGTTTTTTGTTTTTTCTATTTTTCACAATGATTAAAATTCAACTCAGGAAGGCCGGCACGTTATTTTCTCCAACGTTTTATTGTGAATTTGATTTTGAGTTTTTTTTCTCAGGAGGTAGTTCATTGGTTTCATGAACACTTTTGCACTTCCACATTAACTACGTTGGTTTCAATAACTCAAAGAAATGTGATTATTTCGTATGAAAGTTGATAAAAACCTGTAGCATATTATATGTCCGCTAACAATCCAAAAACATTTTACTTATAATACTGATTTCTTTCAATAGTGAACCGATATAGAACCAGGTCAAATAAATCAGATGTCCAAATTAAATACTCAAAGTACCTTAAATATGGGGCGTGATCACCTCTAACAGGAATGTAGACTTCACAACCACATTTCATATTGTATATCACCGATATTAGGGGGATGGTAGCTTGTTCTCTCCAGATCAGAGCACGCCTGTCATCTCTATGCAAAGCAAATCTGGACTTGCTACTGATCTCCAATGGTTTTCAGACCAATGAAGTGAGTTAAGTATGTAGCAATGACCATTGTTCTTCAAAGATTTACTGAGTCCCTGCAGATCTTAGAAAACAACACGTGGTCCGAATCCATTCCGGACATGCTAGGATTAAGTTCGGGAGACCTGGCAGTCCAATCCATACATAAAATGGTCGTCTTTTGAAAATATTGATCCACTGACTTACCTCGGGGTGTGCGTGTCCATTATCGCCTTGTAGGAGAAATGCCTATTGCATCTACTTAAGGTTGAACATAAAGTTCGGTCCAAAAAAATATCCCCAATAAGCGTTTTGACTCAATTTTAGTTTATGTTAAGTTCATTAATTAATTATTGACCTTTCTTCCTTTAGCACTCGAACTTTGATGCAAACTGCTGTAGATTAACATATTTATGAACCTTTGAAGTGGTTTTACACATCATGGAAAAGAGAAAAGACATTTCTCCAAGGAAGTAAGGGATGACTTTGGGAAATCTGAAGGAATCTCAAATAGGAAAGTTGCTAGGAAATTATCAATTCATCACAGAACTGTGTGCAATATATTGAAGAAACAAGCTGAAACTGGAAAGTAAAGTTTGAGGTACAAATGTGGTCGGAAAAAATTCTCCAGTCCCAGATTGTGCAGGGCAATGAAAATGATGGCAAAGCAAGACAGAAACTGAGTTCAAGGCAGATTGCTTTTAAGATTCAGCAGGAGTTTGAGACCTCAATTTCCCATCAAACTGTGCTAAGATGCCTTTCTGATCTTAACCTTAAGAAGAAAAAAAACCTGCAAAGAAAGCCCTCCTAACAAAAAAGCATTGTTGAGGAAAGAAATAGGTTTCTCTGGACACTGGACATCCGAGGACTGGAAGAGTGATTTTCTCGGATGAAAATAAATTTAATGTGTTAAAAACTAAGTAAATATTGTTGTACCAGTAGAGCAGAGTTAATTGAGAAAAGTAGTCAGATGTGATACCATGAAATCGAACCTGGTACATGTGAAAAATTTGTTTAGTCAATGACACATCGAGTTCAAGCCCTTAAAAAGGCACGAGGTGAACACAAAATATTAAGGCAAGTTGATTTTGATGTAATATGTTCTGTACAACTTAATTTCACTTAAGAAAAAAAAAAGTTCAATAAACCAATTAAATATAGCCTCTTAGTTGCTGTTTTGGATATATTGAGTAAAATTGTAAGTGGGTATATTTTTTTGGACCTAACTGTAGAGATCCAGGTCATCGCATAGCAATCATGTTTGCTCTTCGAAGCAAATACAAATCTGTAAATCCATCTAATTGAGATATAATCCTAATTATCACGCCACCCAGCATAAGTGTCCATAACGATATAAGGGGGATGATAGCGTGCTCCTTGTTCTCTCCAGATCAGAGCACGCCTGGAATCTCTCTGCAAAGCAAATCTGGACTTATCTATGAATAGTATTGATCTCCAATGATTTTCAGACCAATGAAGTGAAATCTTGCGCATTTCAAACTTCAAGGGGCTCGCAGACTGCTGGTCCCTAGATAAAGCCCTCTTTTGTGAAGCCTTCTGTTTTCAGTGAAAGCAGATACCAGCTTTCTTGTAGCTGTAACAAGGGCATATCGCAGAGAACGAGGTGTTAAGGCACATGTTTCTTCGGGCATATAATCGAAGATAGCAGTCATCTACAGACGCTGTGGTCATAGAAGTTAATTATATTTCATTAGTTATATTTTTGGGAAGCTTATTGTGTATTTGAAATAGGTTCCACGGATAGCAAAAAAGACTCATATTCATCCATCTTGCTTTGGCCTGCCTCTGGTCTTCCGATAGCTCTCCTTCTGAGTTCATGTGTTAAGTGATGCCTTGAAGACATGACAACACATCTGCTCTCAAACTAAAAGCATCCGAACACGAAATGATAAACACAACATTTGTGCTGTGGCTCATTAACATCAACAGATCTTCATTTGTCCTATTATTATACTTACTGAATATAAACTAAGAGACTTTCTATTTTCTAAAAGAATTAATTAAATCTCTAAAGAGTAATTAAATATCTAAAAGTTAATTAATTAATGAAATTATTTTCTTAGATAGTCTGAATCCAATTCATTTTAATTAAATTACAGCACATATTATAAGATTACACAGAAGATTAATATTCTTAATACATTAAAAGAAGCTCATTATTTCGGCTCTAACGCTTTTCTCTGTGAATTTTCGTCAGCTTCAAATTTCCTGGCAAGAACCCGAACAAAATATGTTTAAAATACAGAGGTGAGATCGTCTCTTGTTTTTAAATCTGCAAGCCAAGTTTCAAGAAGATTTACCCAATTATTCAATAATTATTAGATTAAAAAGACAGAAACACACACACATGGACTTAATGAGTCTCACTTTCCTAGGAAAGGCTAAATATAGCATTAATGGAAGCATGATTCTTCGGTATGTGTGGATTGAAACCATTAAACCATCTGCAAGTGCTTACACAATCCACAGATTAAACTAGTAATTGATTACGATGCTGTTACTAGCCCCAAGATTAAAGGTCAACTGTGATTTTTTTTTTTTCGCCGACTCAATTTAACCCTATATTGATGATCATTTCAGGAAAGACACCGACTTATCCTAAGAAAATGAATGGTTTTATAATTTATAAAATGTTTCCTGTTTTTTTTTTTGTTGTTGTTTTTTTCAGTAAAAAAAAAATATAAATTTTATAAATTTTTTTACCTTGGATGTCTTAATGCTATATGAATTTATTTTGAAAACAGTAGGAATTTTGCATATTTAATGACATAGTATTTGATCTTTTTATTTATTCATTGTAATCTTGATGTAATAATTCTATGCTCATTTCTTTTCCCATACACGTAGACGCTCTCTTCGATGTACTTTGGACAATGATATATTCGGCAAAGTAGTCTACAAATTTCTATTTTTTTTTTTGTACGCTAAACTGAATGGCACGAATTGTTTTTGGAATCAAATCAAAACAAGTGATGCTTACTATATTGTGTGGATCATACTGTCATATATTTATTTTTTTATTTGGTTATTATTTAAATAATTACGTTTATCAACTCAGAAGCTCAGAAGTTGACTTATATTGTATTTCTGGATGTATTATTTCTTATTGAGGAATGCCTAGATTTCAAAGCAAGAAAGATAATTCATCTACAAAACTAAATTCAAGTTCAAGAATGTATTGATTAAATGGAGAGTTAAGAGAAAAATCAATGTTAATCATTTGAAATTGCGGCTCACCAAAGCTAACATAAGATATTAAATAAATCTTCCATAACCAAACAAAGTAACAAATGATAAATGTAACAATATAGATTAAAACTTTTATCAAATTATTAATTTTAAATTAAAGTGTAGGAAATATGTTTCTCATCTACTGTTGCGACTGCCATTGAATGCTCTGGCTTTATCCAAATAAAGTCGATGTTCTTTATTCTTTTATATTTAGTCAATATTTAATTTAATGAAATGTTGATTTAATGCTAATGTAACTTCAAAATTCCATTGCTGTTGATTAAAGTAAATTCATATGATTCAACGATATATATAATAGATATAAAATTATTGGTTTTCAATAGAAAGAAACTAGTATCTAAATTGATAAAAGAGTTTTAATAACAATATTCTTAATAACGTAAAGCGTGTATTTACACTTTTACTTCAAAAATTTTGGTATTCATTACCTAAACCTATCAATTTTGAATCGAGATCTAATTAGGAAAGTATTTCCAGAGAACTAATTGTTTACATATAAATCTGAACTAATTGTTTTACATGTAGATCTCACAGTTTCTTACAGCACTCATAAAAGTTATTGCATAACAATCCTTCTAATTTCTTAGATACAAACTTCCTATACTAGATCGAGATAAGAAACACAGCGTTTAATTCTTGCGTCTGCTGAATGTGATTGGTTCTCAAATAACTCCTCTCCCTACATGGACTGCTGAACTCTATCACCTACCATTTGCAGTGTAGTGTTACCTTTTGTTGATAATTACTGATCTAGCATAAAACATTTATTTGTTTTTCACCGCTTCGTAATGCATGCATTTTAATTTCACAGATAACATATGGTTGAAGCACAGGATTATTAATCTGATTGGAAGATCAAAGAGTTATATTGAAATAAGCATTCGAAATTCCCTTTTAAAATAATTCATTAAGATGTAAAGTATTCATTTAAATGGGACTATATTCACCATCAAAGAACATTTACGCTTAGCCACTCATTATGGACCTACCATGTGCGCTGTATTTACGTATTGTGCTTTAGTTATTTTGAAAATAATTTACAATATTTTATGTCATGTGTACTAGAATTTTAAAACGCAATTTGAAACTGACGAATTATTATCTAATAATAATCTTATCTTAGGCAAGAAAATTAACGTGCGTTAGAAACATTTTACAGTAAAATAAAACAAAGAACGCACATAACTAAACAAAACACAAATTCACTGAGCTATTTTTTGATATTTGTGCTGGGAATCGAAAACAGTACTGTTTCAAGGATAATTGTCCTCTCATCAGTCCAATCCGCCCAGCATACCTAGCTAAGTGAAATGGGTACTCATATGTGTAGGTAGATTAATTCATTCATTAGATTCTACTAATTTCCTTTCAAGTCCCATCCCAATTTATCTACCTATTGTTTTTCTGCAAGTTTATGGCTATTTTTTTTTTTTTATCTTTTATCTTTTTATTATCATCTTTTTATTATTCCGTATTACATTCTTCTTTCCTCTTCTTCTTCTTCTTCTTCTTATTATTATTATTATTATTATTATTAAGCATTAACGCATATTCAATTATTATTGATTTATTTATTTATTTATTTTTATTTAAAAGTCTTTCCTTTTTTACCTTTTTTCTCACTTTCCTTTTTTTTTTTTTTCCTTCTTGGATTTAAAAAAAAACACACTAATTAGGTTCTCCCTCTTCCTTTTAACCTGAGCATCCCCTATGCAATTAAAAACATGTCCCCAAGGAGTCGTCCTGCTAAACCTTCACTGTTCCCTACCTCTCCCCATCCGTTATATCAGTGTGCTAGCCATGTCTCGGAGAAGCAGGTCACAAAAACAATTTATCCGAGACACCGACAAAGAAATGCGCCAAACATGAGATGTAATGATCAACATCTCCTGAAGAAGGCTCGAGGTACCCGGCCGAAATATTGAGTGAAATCGGAGTGAGTAAGACGAAGGGTTTTAATCACTGTTAATACTCTTTTGATATTAAAATAAGCAGACGTACGAGGAAAAAATACACCGAAAAAAAATATGAAAAGTTCATCATTAAATAGTTGCTGTCTCCCATATTATAATTTTTTTTTAAAAAAATTCTCTTTGTTTCACTTATCTGAACAAGCACAACATCTAACAGAAATAAGATGTAAAAATATTTATGTAATTAAGATTAAAGAACTATAAATTTTTGTACTTTATAAATTCTTAAGTATGAACAGTTGTACTGATCTTACTAACTGAAAAAAAGAAAGAAAAAAAAACCGAACTTGAAAAGAACAGTGCAGTCATTGACCCGTGTCTTGAACGTACATGGTCTGTGTGGAAATTCTGCATTTGATTTGCTTTTTTTTTTACTCATTGATAAAAGAAAGAAGTAAAAGACCTCTGTGGATTCTGTATCAATAGAATCTGAATCAATCAAATACATTGATTCAAAGTAGATAATCAATATCAGACTGGCAGCAGACATCAGTCTGTGCTTCATCAAATGATTCCATTATATTTTTTAATAATCCCATTCACTTACTCTTTCTTCACATTTCTCTTATTTTCTTAGTGAGTTTTAATTTCATATATTAATATAAAATTGAAAGAATTTTCCTTTTAAAAATCAATTCCATCGAAAGTTGATTCGTAATTCAGTTTCAAGATGTAACGAACATTACCATTTTTAGCCTATTTACCTGGGAAAGTGAGATTATCAGATCAGTCAATGTATACCTGTGTATATTGTTTGTAAAAACAAAACAAAAATTTCATTTTTATTTTTTTCAGACTTTAAAAAAAAAAAGGAAGAAAAAAGAAATTACAAAAAAAAAATTAATTACTCAAATTTTAAAAATAATTTGAAGGAAATTAATCTTTATGTTCTTTTAGGAACTAATTGTGTTTTTTTTATTTTAGAAATATTTCAGAAAGTGAGCTTGATTTGTATTGGTCCACTAGCGGACTTCTACAAGCACTGGATTGCCTGGTGGAGGAGCAAGGATTCAATGCCAGACACAGGTTGACGATTTTCTCCAAATTATTTCTCTTTCAGATGGGCTCTAAAATGAGCATCACTATTCTTTCTCAGAGGTTAAGCGGGCGAGCTTTGGCCAGAGCAGTCGTTCTCATTGGTCGCAAGTAAGGACGAGCCTTTACTTTTCGCGCACCTATGAGCCAACAAGGGGTAACAGTTGGTCCTTTAATCATTGATGTTAATATATACTAATGTTTCGTTATGAGCTATTAGGTGGTGCGCTATACAACTGTATTACTGGAAATTACTGTAAATAATCAATAATTTTATTGTGCAATAAAAATTTTATATGAAAATCGAAATTGCAATACATTAATACCAAAAGTTAGGTGAAATTAAAAAGCTAAAATCAATAATTCTTCCCTTTAACTGAAAATCAGTATCCTATGAAAACAAAAGGAAAAAGAAAGAAAAAGAACAGTAAACCTGTAAGAAAAAAAAAGGGTAAAAGATTTGGGAAAGATGAGCCAAATAAAATCATCGAAGCGAGAAAGATTCTCTAGTGTATTGTTTCGTACCCGGGGTGCCACGAATGGTCGATTGGAATGGTTGCTATGAAATTTTGAGGCAAATCTGGAACAAAAAAACAGAAATTGTGATAAATTTTGGGAATATACTGATTTTATCTCACACAGATATAACTTAACTAGGTGTCTGGGAATTTCTCTGTCCAGAATGTCGATAACGCCGAAAGGAACTGCTTCAGAGGAAAACAAGGTAAATACGGAAAACGGAATAAATCAATAAATGTTAAAACAGAAAGAAAACAATAAAGGGAAAGAGCAAATATTTATTTTTAAATATTAGATGGCTAAGATTTAGCAAACACATATTCTTATTAATTTTTGTGATAGTGACATTTATAATAGGATTTGTTTCTCTTTTGGTTTTTGTTAATCGTGAGGGTTAATTTTGTATGGTTTGCGGTTTGAGGCCCTATCGCTCTCCTATTTAAATTATTGTAATGTATTTTTCAATTTACAAACAACAGAAGTCATGTTAAGTTGGTTTAGTGCCGTTCACAAATGGCGTCTTTGTATTACCGATTTAGAATATCTGACGTTGTAGTAAGGTAAATTTGTTACCTTTTGGTTTTTAACAGTCAGGAAAACTAAATTTTGAATATATACTAGTTATTAGCAAAAAGCTGGGCTTTGAGTAGACTCGCGCACTGTTAAAATCACTTCCGAAATTTGCATAATAAATATATATTAAGATTGAAGGTATTTCAAAGTGACTAATGCTCGACGTTGTAGAATTATAAGAAATTACAAATTTTTGTTTCGGTTTCAGAAGTAATGGCGCTTTAGTTACGAATTTTTCCAAGTTTTTAATTACAAATCCTTCGTATAAAATTTATAGTTTTAAGTATTGAAAATATGATTGTGCACTTCTACATGGATTTCTACGCGAGGAAGCAAAATTTCATTTTTCTAGCTACTGTAGATTTAGAAAAAAATGGTTCACAAAATGTGATCTAGTTGGGAATGGAGAGACTCGCTTCGCTCGTCTAAATTAAGTTGGTTATGAGTTTAGTTTGGTAACATTGCATTAACTTTTTTTATATTGTTCTGATATGAGAATTATTTAGATAGAAAAATGACCGCATCAAAATTAGAAGTATGTCTACTTAACTATCTGAGACTATAGCAGAGCCAGATTAAATTTCGTTTTTGTTTTTAATTCAAACTCTGCATGTTCTCTTATTGGTTTTATAATAACTTCAGAAATAACATTCAGGGAAAATTGTCTGCTAGTGTTAAATGATTTTAATAATCACTAAATTATATACGTGGAACTATGTTTACTTCCCCATTCCTCATTTCTTTTAATTAAAATACATGTTCTTTATTTAAACGATATAAAAAAAAGTAAGGAAGATTTTTACTTAAATAAAAAAAAATGTTTAAAGTAACTCTTAAAACGATCAATTTACAACTAGGCTTATTATAGAACAGCATTGTAAAATAATAGTCCAACAGTCAGTTCTGCCATTCCTCTTCCAGTATCTGTTAGGGAAGCCTAAAATTCCTTATTTACGGCGAGATAAGGAATGGCAGAGCTAAAAGTAATGCAGAATTATTTTAAAGCAAAGTCTTACTGTTTAGTACCACTAGTTTTGTAAACTGGCCAAATCTATAAATTGTGCTGAAAATTTAATTTAAAAATGTTTATTTTGGACTTCTCAGTTATTTTTTTTGCAATTAATTGCTATAGTAAAATTTAAAAATTTTCCTTTCAGCTATTATTTTTTAAGTATTTTTAAAATGTAGTCATATACTTTTTCGTTACAGAGGAGGAGGGAGGCTTTTAATATATTTTCAACATTTCAGTTATGCTTAAATAATGATAAAATTATTTAGTAATCTGGAGACGATTTTTTTTTTGAGTTCAACGTTAATTTTTTCTTTCTTTAATCTACAGCAAAATAAAACCCACACAATCATTGCCACGTAGCAAACACAAGAACTGACGTATTTCCATTATTACAATCGGAAATAACCTGCAGCGTCTATAAAACGAACAATACGGAATGGTGTTTTCCTGATGCAATCTAACTAATTGGCAGTTTTACAGATTTTGCTCGCGGCATTTCTAGTATTCTGATACTGAGTTACGATCTGCAATTTTAGATGCATACTGATTAAACTGACAACATTATAGGTCTTACAGCTTTTAATGATAATCAGCTTTTTGGATTAGTGTTATGTCCATTAATTTCTACTGAGAATCAATGGATTATAATTATTGTAGGCAATAGATTGAAATTTAGGAAATTAGCAAAGTATCAGTTACCATGTATCAGTTTCTATCTAATAGTGTATTAATCGCATAATCCATGATCAACCGTCCAATCCTTCAAACAATTTAAAACTTAGTAAATGTGAAAAAAGAAAGTGATAAAAATTAAATGTACTGTAAATTCTGGATAATTCGCAATATTATTCACTCATGAATTTTATTTTAATTTTCAGAATATAAATGGTTAAGAAACTATAAGGCTATGACTCCTTGGATGTTGTAACAAAGAGAGGAATAAATCTAAAATTATTGATTTAATGACTGCTTTCAGAAGGTTAAAAAGAATGAGGAGGGAAATGTGGCTGTTTAAAGTGCAATTTAAGGATTAAGTAGAGATTGTCAGTGCGGCAGAACAAAGATGAAGAAACTGAAGGAAGGTGAAAGTGAAGACGATAGGAAGAGCGACATTACAGTATGTAGACTAATGGACTACGTGGATCGGTGGGGATTTAAAATACAATGATAAAGGGTGCGTATAAAAGACGTGTATTTTCTGTATTGCTTGACGTATACAATCATGACATCTCTCGATTGGAAGTTCAACTATGTCCAAGTTTGATTTGTGTCATTCAAAGTACTTCAATGTGCGCACCTTTCGTCACCCGATACATACCCAAATCGGTATGGTGGTTACCACAGCATGGGTTATCCGTTCCTTGATATCACTGATGGATCTGGGCATTAAGAGTATGTACACGTTGTCTCTCATGTATTTGCATAGCAAGAAATCCCATGCGGATCGTGGTGGCCACCGCAGAAGGAGGTAATCTGCATCTGTAGAACGTCCAGTCCAGCACTCTGGAAGAACACGATTGAGGAGAACACGTGCTACAGATGGCGACAACCACCTCCTGCGATGGCCATCAAGATCCTCGGACATAACATCGGTATTCCCAATACCAAGATCCTTCAGTGATATCAAGGAACAGATTGAGCGTTGCATTCGTGTCGCTCACTGAAATCTGAAAAAAGCTAAACCTAGCATACAGTAGCAGCCGGAGTCGATGGAAATCAGTAGCCACAGACACCTCAGATTTATAATAATAATAAAAAAGCCTAAAAAACATATCATATAAAGCCTATCATATATATTACAAATATAAAAGAGAAAATATGTAATTTTTTTGTGATTCAATCACGCCTCAACGACGCAACGGATCGGAATGAAATGTTGCATGCAGATAGTCTAGGACACGAAGTACGATGTAGGCTACTTTTCATGAAGTAGTTCCTGTGGGATACGATTGTATGTCTACACGGCACCACAGATCTGAACGAAGAACTTCAAAAACTATCGATAGGCGCTAGCGCAGTTCTAAATCGCGCTATGGTTTGGTTGACAATGAGTGAATTTAAGTAGATTCTTTGCAGATGTGGTCCACGATCAACTCAGGAGCTACCTGATAATTCTGTTAGGCTATGTATACGGTGATAAATATACGATACGTTTTATTAATACGTTGTAATGATCACGTGATTCGTTACCATCTGGGGAAGGTTTGAATTATTAGGGGTGTGAAGAAGGCCACAAAGGGCTGGGAAGTCGTATATTCTCCGATTTTTTTTGACATTACATATGCAAGGCTTCTGAAGCAAAGCAACAGTAGCCGGCTAGTATTCAATATATTAAAAATAACTTTAATTTTAAGTATTTAAAGTATTAATGAAAACACACAAACACAAAAATCAAGATTTGAAAAAGCAAACAAAATCCTTCAATAACAATTAGCAACAATTTAACAACACAATCTTTAGCTAAAATGAAATAAGTGAGGTCTTATGAATATAAATGCAAATCTTAAATTCCCCATCAGATAAAAGAGCTCATCAAATATTTCTCATTTGACAATGTCTATATTAGCACATATCAGTTTTAAAATAACTAATTCTTTAATAACATTTGTCTTTTTTTTAGTCTTAAGTTTTGATTAGTAGGCTACAACCTCCATCTTTAAAATAAAATGTTAAATCATCTCTTGCAGATTTTAAAGAAAACACACAAAATTAAATTGTTATTCAATAGTTCACTTTTGAGCCTCTAACATCTAACCTCTTTTATTAGTAATTTTTTTCCATTAGCTATATGATGAAAATGTACTACCTCCGTTTTGCAGTCTTGAGAAACAGTCCACCAAGACGATGTCTTGATAACTTTTCCCTACTGAAGTGAAATCTTAAGATGAAATTAATTAATCCTTATGGCTATTTCGAGTATAATCTTAATGGCTTTGACCGATGGGTATTTCACTGAGGTTTTTTTTTATCACTGTAACTTTCCAGTTTACTCCTTCCAAAACAGGATCTTGAAGGAGCAAATGAAAGATTCATTGTAGATTTAAATATCTGGCACTCTTTTTGAACAAAGCTATTTCTGGAGCACAAATAAATTACTTTGGCTAGCCCTAACTAGTCCTCACTTTGGCTAGCTCGAAATAGTCCTCACTTTGGCTTTTCACTTTTTATCTCTTTTTGGGACGCATTTTAAACATAAACCAGAGTCGTTCGACAGGCACATATTTTCTATGTCTGCCTTCTTCTGTAACTTTCAGACGACTCTCTCTTTCACCCATGCTGCAGAGATCATCACAATGAACATCCTTCATCGAATGTGGCAGGACTACCACTTTGATGTGTGCTGGGTGACGAAAGTTGCCCATATTGAGCGACTTTGAGTGATGCAAATCAAACTACGACAATTGTACTTACAATTGAAAGATATTATGGCCATACATGTTAAGCAATATAGAAAATACACGTCTTTGAAGCCCCACCATTCTTTTAAGCCCACCCTGTATTACAACTCTAATGAAAATTTCAATTAGTGTGGATAGTACTCTTCATATCCCAACGATAAAACAACAAAAATGGCATAGACAACAGCAAGGAGAAAAAAAGATAGTAAAAAGGTACAAAAGAGACAAGCAACCAAAAATCAGATCAGGAATCGAATCATAGTAGCCAAATGCCTAAATCTCTGAGCTACACTCAGTGTAAAGTCTTATGTTTTTGATTGCATTTCATCTCATAGTCAAGACTGCGATTGTGATCACATTTTAACCATGTAAAGAGTTTCCATAAAACACGCTTTGATATTTTACTTTCTCTTACGATTTCAGACAACTAGAAAAGGGACAGGAATTACGAAGTGAGGAGTCTGTCATGTCTCTCCTCAAATCTTATCTTAGACTCGTATAAAATACACAAAATCATCCACGTGAATGAATCCTGACCTATCCATCTACTAACAAGCTGCGACTTACAATTTATAAATTTTATAAACTGTAAATGCTCAACATCAATTGTAATCGATCTCAAAACACTTTTGCCTAACAAAATTAAAAAAAGAAGAAAATATTTTGAGCATGTTTTAACAGGTCTATAAAATAAATGAATGCTGAACTTTTTTTTTTTTTGTTGAATACATAAATGTTTACTACTACAAATCGAATCAGAAAAATGCCTAGCTTGCAGTTATCTTAAAAATTTATAAAATATATTAAAATCTTAGCTTTATTAACGTTATATTTAAAAGAATAATATAAAATATTTTAATGTAGTAATAAGATGTTTTTGTAATCTTCCCTATTACCTGCTTACAACATTTTTAGAAATAGTCTCGAAGATCTCAAACCGATGTAGAGGTTTATTATATAGTAGTTTCCATAACCTTTAGGGTTGTCGATTCCATATGGATAAAGCTTTCAGTTGCTACTAATGCATTTCGAGGTAATCCTTTTCATCCTTGAAAAGAGACCGATTTTTATTCTGTTCATACTAAACTTCTAGAAATGAGGAAAACATTTCAGTGCTTCACTCTGTACGGAAAAAAAGTTAACCTAGTCCTTTTTTGATATTAGAGATTACTGTTTCCTAAATCAGAATTTGTGGGTTCGTTAGCCCAGTAGTTTATGAGCTGGATTGCAGACTGGAGGAGCCTGGGTTCAATTCCCGGCAGTGATCAGGGATTTTTCCAAAGTTTGGGGATTTTTCTTCTCCAAATGGACCCTACAGTTCACCCAGCCCTCTATCAAATGGGTACCAGGTTTTTTTTTGTTTTTTTTTTACTGAAAAGTTAAAGACTGGCGGGCGTCGGGCTAGCGATCTCAATTAATTTAATCCTTCAAAGCCTGCAGTGATACAGCTTAACCTTACCTCAACAATAATTTAAGAAAAAATATGTCTTATTTCATTTGAGGTTAATATTCTTTTTGTTGCAATTAGTTCTCTAGCTTAAGTATAGCTACATTCTTATTGAACACACGTTGTTACAAAGCTGAAATTTCAAATGCATTTGAATAATACTTATTAATCAGCAGTTTTTGCAGTAACAGTTGTGTTTCCCGAATTTTACATTATTGTTAACTAATGTACAAAGATTACATATATTATTATTGTGGTGAGATGTTTTTATTCAATTACTTTTTTTCAAGTTTTTTAATTCCTTTTTATTTATTTGTTTGTTTTATTGCTCATATTAATTATTATATCTTATGAAATATGTGGGGAATTCGTGGAAATAAGGTTATTAAGATATAAAGAAAAGAAAGTTATTATATCTCAAAAATATTTTATTATATAGTCTAAATCAGTCTAAATCAGTATTCTGATACGTGAATTCCACAGGATTTGCAAAGATATCGGAGGAGGGAATTTTTTTTTAGTAAAAATCCTTTAATTGGATCTCTATGAATCCTAAAGAAAATAATTAAAAACTTTTGGGTTGGTTAATTACGAAGGGATGGCCAGGGTGAAAGGTTTTGAAACTTTAGTAATGAATAAAAAAAATAGTGATTTTAAAAATCACAATAAATTTTGAATAAATTTCTCCCATATACGATGCAGAATAAGATTCAATTTTGATTTATTTCTTAACTAGCCGGGTACCGTCACTTCGCTCCGGAACCCTTGCATATTTAGCATTAAAAAAAAAACAACTTTATTTATTTAACAAATTAATATTGAGATCGGAGAATATACTACTTCTCAGCGCGTTGTAGCCTATCCGCTTAACTCAGATGTATTGCGGGTTGGCGCCACACACTTGAGGTTGCCGCCACACACTTCATGGCCAGTTTGCCAGATTATTCGCTATCCCATGGGAATTTCGAAAAATCCGCCAATTAGTACAGTTGGACAGTTGTTTAATATATTTTCATTTTTTATGAATACATTTTTTAATTAAATGGAGGGAAAACGCCAACCGGACCAAATAAATATGCCTTCGCC
>JAFIDM010009631.1:60638954-60653407 GCA_023159025.1 Thereuonema tuberculata
TTCCCTCCATTTATAAATGATTACGGACGTTAAACTTGCTTTCTATTACATTTTCTAATTCTTCAGTAAATTTACCTTTCTTTGTGTTTGGTGGTTTATATTATACGTTTGATAATACGTTCTAGTAATTTGTAATTTTGCTTATTTCTTGATCTCGACAATGCGACATATAATTGTCCATGAGAAAAAACAGGCTCATTCAAAATTATTCCAACATGATCAAATGGTTGACCTTGTGATTTGTTAATTGTCATGGCGAATGCAGGAATTACTGGAAATTGTCTACGTTTGAGAATGAAATTCAAGTCAATTCTTGGAATTCTTTTTTCTTTTTTTACTTGCCATGACCACCCACCCATCAAACGATGAACATCTCCGAAACAATCTCCAATTGTTATATATTCATTGTTGTAGGATTCATTGATGATTTTTGCACAAATTCAATGTTGATGACATGAAGTTACAGTCTTGTTCCATTACACAAATCCTTTTTCGGATTTAAATTTCTTATCAACATTACTATTATTCCAACATTTTTACGTGCCTTCACAAACTTCTCACAATAGCCAACATGAAATTTTTCACATTTTTGCATGTAGCTTGCAAACGCAGAAACGTTGATGAATGACTGATATAGAACTTTCAAATACCAACATTTTCTCAATATAATGTTCTCTTCCAACCTTTATACTTTTCGTTTAAATTGAGAAAAAGTCAAAATTTGGTCCTTTAAAAGGCGACATCTTGGAAAACAAAAACTTTTTTGTTCGAAAGATTTTTGTAGCATTTTGTTTGTCTTAAAAAGATCTACATTTTATCCATTTACATGACCAATCTGTCTCTTATAGTTTGGTTACAAAATTGGAAAAACTTAAAGTCTTATCGCAGAATGACAGACAGAATAACGTTTTTATAATATATAATAACAAACAATTATTCAATTTCCTCCTCAAGTACTGTATTTCAATTTTGTATTTCAATACTGTATTTCAATTTTAATAAGATTCAATTTTGATTTTTTTTTAATGACAAACAAGTATTCAATTTCTTAGGAAGTACTGTATTTCAGTTACGATATCTAATCCAGTTTCGAGGTGGATTACATAATATTATTGTTAGATATCTAGGAACGTTGTTATTAGGGGAACATTTTTAATCAACAGTTTCAATTGAGTTTCCATTCTGTGTTCTCGAGTCTCTGCTGATTTTTGTGAGGAGAAAAATAAAATGTAAGTGTTATGAAATGATATACAATCACATTCTGTAAGAAAAATAGATAAATTAAAAATTAAATAAAAAAATAATTTTGTGAGTTCAGTTGAAATAATCAAGCAAATAATATGTTAATTCAATACAGATTAATTAACACTTATTACATTTATTACATGTTTTATTTAATTAAAAATTATCAATTTCTTCATTATTGCCATTGAAGAAATAATCAAGATGTTCCCTAAAATTAAATGAGATTTGAGAGATTTATGACGCATCTGGCAGATTGAATATAGCCTGAAATAGAGTTATTTATTATATTGTATAATGCTTTGAGAAAGTCATTCTTCATAAAACTTAGATTAAAAAAAAAAAAAATTACAAAACCCAGTTTTTATGAATATTAAAGGTCCTTTTTGAAGTCACATCTTAGCTAAGAATTTAGTTCAGTTTAAAGTATCAATAAAATAATGTTAATGTTAATAAATTAATAATGATTATAAATATAATCATTATTAACATATTAACATTAACATTTTTTTTAAAGATTTTTTTAAAATATATAATTGACAAATAATATAAAATATAATATAAACCAATATAGGTATTTCCAAAACAAATAAGTAAGAAACAAGAAAACAATCAAACTATAAATTCGTCATATAGTATTTTTTTAATAATTGAGGATATTCACAGTCTTAAATTCTTGAAACCTGTGGCAGAGGCTACTGTCTTCATCGGATATATCACTTGGTTATCATCTTCAGCAAAATAATAAAATTAAAACCATTATGTATTATATCGAATAGGAATAACATTATAATTATTATGAGCCATGTTGGTTATTTTTCTTGTTTTATTGATAATATATCTTTTATTTATGCAACTGGCAGTAAAAACTTCAAAATTACGTTCAAATTAAATGGGATTTACTCTTGTGACTGCAATAAACTCTGTTTAAATTCTTGGTTATATTCCTTCCTGTAGTTAAATTAAAATATTTATGATTTCTATTAGAATAGTTAATGTCCTTCGGAATGAATTATTTGTATTCGCCGAATCGCTCCAGGACACCGAAAATCCTTTTTGCCTCAAGAGTTGTGTACAGATTGTGGCTGGTTTCCGATATCATCAGAATTTCTGTTTTCAGGAAAATGTTTATTTTTAAACTCCACTCAGTTTAAATTCCTCCTCATTTATGGTTTCTCAGGAAATGGTTTAAAAGAACCAACATTCCAAGCCTAAGGAGTGTTTATTACTACGTAGTTGAAAACTCATAAGCAACAGCAAAACAAACAGGCATTTTAAAATAATTATGTAATTCCTTTTTAAAATCATTAAATGGATGTAAGAACTTAATATGGAAATTTCGTGGGTTTTTTTAAAAAGCAAAGTAAATATTTTGCATTTAACTTCGAAGTTTATTAGGTTTTATTAAAATCGTTTTAAATTGTGGTATAAGCCAGCTTTTCGTATGTTGTAGGATTATCGTGTAAATTAAGGATTTTATTATAAATTTTGTGCCAAATTGTTTATAGTAATTACATTAGTGTTCGTCTGTTTCGCTACGAATTATTAGGCGTGAATTAAAATACGGAAATGAATAGAATTTTCATTATTCAGCTGTTAACAAATTTAATGAACGTAATTAAAATCTGTTTTTATATTTATTCTTTGATTCTATCATAGATATTTCTATGAAAAGCCGTAGTAATTAGATGAAAGCTTGGAATTTTGATTATCTCCATTAAATTATTTTAAAAGTGGATTAATGGAGGGTGTACTGCATTTCATTACAAATGAAAGCCACAACAATTGAATAAAAATTTTAGAGGTTAAATTAGTGTTTTAGAAATGAATTATTTCATCATTGGAAATGATTTATTTTATAATTGTAGGAAAAACAAAGTTGTAGAAAGATGCTTGACTGATTTGCTTTGAAATTAATGTAGAGATGCGAGATGATGAGGCTGAAATTGTATCCATTATTAAAGAGAAAAACTAAAACAGAATTAGTGCTGCATAGTTTTCAAGATTACTTTTTTCGCCTTCTATAATAATTTAATAGAATTATTTCTCTTGCAATAATTTAATAAAAGTTCTAAACTTTTCTAATTAACATTTTTTTTTATCAGTAGACTATAACACCAAAACGAATACCAACATTTTAGGAATATGCTCACTAGAATGAATAAGATTATAATATTTTAGACGTATTAAAACGAAATATCTATTAAGCATTTTGTTCTTTGGTGAATGACGTGATTGTGATAAGAATGTTTTTTTGTTTTGTATTTTATTAGTAATAGGGCTAGTACTGGGGCCTTTTTAAGCCTATTGTACAAATCTTAGAAATCAAATAAAATTTGCCATAGACAGAGGAAGCAGACAAACACAGGAAAGAAAGGAAACATCCACGCCACTCCGGGGTTTGAACCAGGGTACAGGTCACAATGCTGATAATAATGTTAATATATTTGTATATATATTTGATATTCATTTTATATTTATATAATTGGATTTTCTGATGTTAAATGGATTTTCTGATGTTAAATGGATTTTTTGATGTTTATTTAGTAATCTGAATAACAAATAAATTTTTGCTAAATCAAAATAAAGAAATCTAATAATGAGAGATTATTTCCTTTTAAGTTACAATAATTTTCAAGTAAATGAAGTTTCCTGTATTTATTGTCCTCAAAATGAAAGATGACCGGCGGAAGTTTGAACTGCGCAGCCCTTCCGGTAGCTGATCAATTATGTTTTCCTGTCACAATGGACGCCCGTCGTCTGTTTTCACTGAGAAAGACATGTTGATAACGCAAAATTAAAACTTCTCTCGACTATTTACTGTTATTTCAATGCCAGTTGCTAACAATAAGTATTTATATAAATAAATAAATACATATTATTTATAAATACAATGCTCTTTTGCAAAGTAACAAGCCTTTACCGTAATGGCGACGTCCAGTGATAAACTCATACGGAAGTGCCTGACCAGAGTAATCGATGATACATGCGCAGATCTCACAAAAACAGGGCGGCCATCATTCACTGGGAGCACAATAAGTGTTTACAAGATTATGTAACTGTGTCATACAAAATATGAGAATAAATGTATTTCACTTAGACAACTGAAATGTTTTAAGTTTTCCAAAGAAAATAGATACAGAAATAAAATGGATAAAACGAAAATATGTGAATGTAATTCTTTACTTAAGTACTAGCAAACCTATAAAAATCACTTGAACGGCCGATTGACTTAGTCCCGTAGTACGGGAAGAAACAGCGTATGTTTTTTTTATTATTATTATTATTATTATATTGTGTTTTATTATATGCTAGTGTGTTGGTCATTCAAGTAACTTTCATAATTCTACAAACACACGTTAAGTTATTATTACTAGCAAACCTATCAAGTAAAAGTTTTAGTGATCACGTGACATTGAATAAGGAGGACATTTTCGCAGTCACGTGATATCTGATCATGATCGGACTACCTGTAAAAAGTTCATCTCAACGAGAGGAACAACTTGTCTTTCATCTTAGTCATCTAAAATGAACGGTTTAGCCTATGACCTTACCTCACGTGAATTACGGTTGACCCATGTCGATGAAAAATGAAATGTAAATCTTAACATTTCATATTTTAATTATATTTCTGTGTCTTATAGTTTCGGAGAAGTAGCGGGCAGAAGAAAAACCAAGGATTGACTTAATTTTTCTTTAACAATACAAAAGCAACAAATATAATCAGAAAATTGCTGTTAAGAAGAGCAAGAATAGCCAAGAGTTATTTCATCCTAAATATTACATTTTATTTTATTTTCATCATTTTTTTCAGATTAGTCTGGGTCTTTTTTTCTGAAGTCATCTTTATAGCCAATACCTTACTGTCATGTTTACTGTAAAATTCTAATTTTGTTTCAAAGACAATAAAATTGTTAAAGAAATAATTTTATGTTTTTTTCGTGTTTCTTTATTTTTTTTTATTAACTTTTACTGATTTCTATTCGTAATGACATTGGATTATTATTGTAAAATTGATTCTTAGTTTTTCTGGGAATCTGTTTTTTTTTTTTTAATAATAAATTGAAAATTGACGAAAAAATAAAATAGAATTTTTAGATCACTGTAAATATGATTTTCACTTAAAAAGATTGTTAATAAATAATGAAAAATTTATTTTATTGTGTATTATTATAACTTGTATTATTGTTGTGTTTTATTATAATGTGTGTCTTATTATAATTTAATTGTGTATTATTGTAATTTAACTTGTAATATTGTTGTGTTATTATAATTTAACCCGTAATATTATTGTACAGTATTATTATACAGAATAATTATTCAGCACCTACAAAATAGGTTGTTGTACAACCTAGTTTGGGACTGACTTCTAACTAAAAAAAAAATTATATAAATTATCTTTTAAAATCGTATGCATTTCAGAAAGCTTATTTTGCTTATAAATATCCAAATTATCATTACCATAATTTCTTAATGAATCTACATTTTAACTTTACGTTTTATTGGAAATAGAATATGAAGATAATGGAAAAATATCATTGAGAAAATTAATTGATTGAATGTAATCTATTTAGTGAACGTCGGAATTAGATTGGTAAAATAAATCCCAGTTATTGAATTCTATTAATTCTGATATCCTAGAAATCACTAATTCTACATTAATCTTCAAATCAATTTTGATTAGGGATTGGAATCACTCAAAAGTCCATATTCAATTAATGTATAACTCATCAGAAAGAACGGTAATTGTTACTAGGGAATTATTGACAAATTACAGCAATTGTTATTCCGTGGATGTAAGTTAAAATCAAACTGAAAGGAAGATTGAACAAATTGATGCAACCATATCTACCACAGGAAAGCAATATACGTCAATAAATCGAACTTAATAAGACCATATACACTATCATATGTGTAAACTTACAGGGAAGCCAAAGTAGCAACACGTTCGTCTACTTGCATTTTGCTGGAGCTTGTGCTATTACAATAATGACAGGGGGAATTATGAGTGATTCTTCTGAGATATATTTTTTTTACTTAAATACCAGAATTCACAGATATTACTGAATCAGATTTTTAAATAATAAAATTGTTGTTATTTTCAATGCAAATTCAGCAAATCCTAGTATTTCCTTTTTTAATATTTTGTAAACCTATTAAATTAAAAAAAAATACAAGCAATATATTCGAATATTAAGTAAGAATTTCGGTTACGGTCTTGTCCATAACCTTTACCTAAAATTCTACTTAACATTACGTGTTACTTACTTATTTTTTTTTTATGTTTATGTTGTGAATGTGGGTGGCAGGGAAGTCAAGCACTGCAACGGAAGGTATATTGTACTAACCCACGGAAATAAGGCAGATGGAGAGAAAGACTGAGAAAGTATGGTGGAAGAAGTGCAGGGGAAACGGAAGAACCCCCAGAAAATCTGCCCTGCGCAGATCGTTCACCATCACGAAACCCACATGAGAACCGAACCCCGGTACTCAGAGGTGAGAGGCCAATGCCATTACTTCCTTACTTAAAAATAGGACTTCCAAGAAAAGGTCTTGTCATAAACTGTTTTTGGAAGTACTTTTGTTCTGCTTTCTAAATAGTTCGTGAGTAACTTAGTATTTTGAACTTTTGAAATTTAAAACACTTAAAATTACAAACATTATAAAAAAAGAGAAAATTAAGATATCTGAATTAACTGCTTACGTGTTGAACGGAAAATCTCGAAGGAGGAGAATATAGGAATTCGGAGGTCGCAATTTCAACCTGATTACCAGGAGGGTCAATCCATATGAAATCAACCAATGGGTGTTGCTGACATATTTTATTTTATTTTTGATAGTACATTTTCTGTTTATATATATATTTGGGAGTACAAAACGATTTTTTTTAAAAAAAATATTATTATTACTTTGGCTTTTATCGGCCATTTTGTATGTGAGGGTCGGCCGTTTTTGGCGTTTTCAGAGGTTAGCGATAAGTTAAATAACTTTTTGGTTTATTAAGATATCAACTTGAAATAAAAACCATCTTATTCTAAATGAAACCATCTACAAATCATGTTATGACCAAAAATGTGTTAAGTTGTAAGGAAATAACCTAAAATTTAACTAGAAAAATGTGTTTTCGATTAGAATAAATTGAAGATTTAGGGAATTTTTTTTTTCAAGAAGGGATTAAAACACAACTTTAATGTTTTTTCCTCTTAAAACTATAATAAAGAACACTTAAAAAAAATTTGATACCTTTTAAATGCCACCTTTGGGTTTTACAGGCCTTCACATATCGCAATTTGTCCAAAATTGCCGATTTTCAAAAAGGCTTATCTCAAATAGGGGCTGAATCAAAAAATCTGAAATTTTCAAAAATTACTCTTCTAGTATCTGGTAATAACCACATGAAATTTCATCATAGGGTTTTAATCAGAAGTATTTTTTTTTTAATTAAAGAAAAAAGCAAAAATACACAGTACGACGCATATTGACGCAGACTCCTAACACATAAAAAAAAACACACCTAATAAACTAACCTATTCTAGGCCTATATGTACAAAATGTGTAAACTGTAATTGAAATCCAGAGATACCATTGGAGTAACCCTCAAGTTACCTTGCATCCTTTTATGAGCTGCATGATGGTGAAATGAGCCACAGAAGCCTTTCTGTTATAAGTGACTCTTAGTACCGTGACTGTGCACTGCTTTCAAAAACATTTGACTGAAGATATATAAAAAAAAAATGCTCCTTTAGTAAAAAAAAATGTTATTTTATTATTTATTTAGTTTATTAGGTGTGTTTTAACATTTTAGGAGTCTGAATAATAAATTCTTAATAAAGAATAAAAAGGGCCAATGAATTAATCCCCGCTAAGGCTCGCTTAGCATAAGAGATTAATTATAAAACAAGAAATATATAATGCATAAAATTAACGTGCGTACAACAACGTGCGTATAAGAAAGAAAAATAAGAATACGATTTGTGAGGAATTTTTCACCGTCTTTTTTTGTTTCAACTTCTTCTCTCAAAAGCAAATTATATTTTTTCAAGAAGCGCCGAAACGTTGAAATGGAAATTTTTAAAAACAAATTTCTTCGTAATAAAACCGCCAACCATTAAAGTACTATGTACAATTAAAATTAGAACACACTTTAAAAATTCCAAAGTTTTCGAAGCTGATATCTCATTACTCCGATAAAAGCCATAGGTTTTTCTTCGAATTCCTAATTAATAGAAATCACCGAACCGTACCTCAATGATCTCCGTTCTATTACCGAAGCTGCCCTGAGTTTGTTGGGGGCAGTTAGAAGCCATTTCACGTCGCCTTTGATTTTGCAAATAGTATTCACAATATTTCGTCTGACAGCTATTGTTTTTATTGTTTTTAATAGAAATTCACTCTCGAAGCGGTCGAACTGTCGCTGCGTTGGCAGCCATTGTGAAACAATTGGTTGTCACTGAGAAATAGTCGAGGAGTGACCTTATTGTCATTATTACAATGAATCTCGTTTAGCTGTGATTTAAGTTCTAGAATTGGCCGCGCGGTTGGCGATGTCGCTATGACATCGGCCTCTCACCTCTGAGTACCGGGGTTCGGTTCTCATGTGGGTTTCGTGATGATGGATGATCCGTGCTGGGTAGGTTTTCTCGGGGTTCTCGCGTTTCCCCTGCACTTCTCCCACCATAGTTTCTCAGTCTTTCTCTCCATCTGTCCATATTTCTGTGGGATAGTACAATAGACCTCCGGTCGCAGTACTTAGCTTTTCTGCCACCCCCATTCACTACATAATATAACATTACCAAGTTCTAGAATTAAACAACTGATCGTAATATTTAGTTTTACAAAGCAAATAATTGTTGATTTATAATCTTAGACTAAAGAAATAAATAAACCATCTTAAATACTCCAACCGATATTTCGTCTTTAAATTCAACATTAAGACTTCTTCATAGGTTTTACATCATAAATCATAAAACAGAATAAACATTCTCTAAATTTTAAAGCAACATTCTCTTTTTTGATTTATGATGTAAAACCTAAGAAGAAGTCTTAATGTTGAATTAAAGGCGAAATATCGGTTGGAGTATTTAAGATGGCTTATTTATTTCTTTAGTCTAAGATTATATCTAGTGATACAGGAGTATTTTTGAACTTGTTTATTTAATTTAATATCTGTTTTACTGCCTGGAAATTAAAAAATATCATTGGACTGCTATTTTAACTCATTCTATTGCTACAAATCATTGGCATAAACTGACGAGTCTAGGGAATTCAATGGTAAAGACTTAGGCTGAAAAGAGTTATAATGTGTTATGCTTCCAGCTACCTTTAGGAATCTCATCGAAACCATGCTTCGATGTAAAGCTGTGTGAAGGTCACTATAGGCTACTCACTATTAGATTAGTAATCATAATAATTTGATCTCACAGTATATTTTTTAGACATCTTAGAATACTTTTGAACTGAAAGACTGATTGACAAACGTTCAATTGGCTAAAAAACATAAAAAAAATAAAAATAAAAAAAAATTTGAAGTTAAAAATGATTTTTTGTCAAAAAATAGTAATTTATATTTCAGCCAACTGCAAATATCTGTGCTGATATTGTCATTTAATTGATAGTGGTATTAAATCAATGAAATTGGATTATCAAATATTACAGCATTCATTATCAAAATGAATGGGTACTTTCGAATTACAAATACATCATAACAGTATTTGTTATGTTGCCTGAAACCCAATTTTTTTGGATAATAGATATGAGCACCCACACGATTATTGTGTAATTATATAAAATAAATATAAGTATAAAAAAATAATTAGTTATAATAAAACTAGCAGCAAAGCCTGTCGGACGACAGGCATAAAAAAATCTGAAAAATCATTTTATTATCAATTATCAAATATAAAGTAAATGTAATCTAAATACTGCGCTAACTCGTGAACGAAGCTTCTACGGCAAAAATGGTTTTGAGTTTCGAAATCAGCGTAAACAATTAAATAAGTATGCCAAATTTCATTAAAATGGATGCAGTGGTAACAAAATTATTTGGTTTTGAACGTATGTTTTGTTAGAATTTCAGTTGTCGAGGTCAGTTCCCAAGAATAAAATTTCATGGAAACAACATGGAATGACACAATGAACTAATATTTCATCCAATTTGAGTACCCTTGATTCAATGGTATCACTGAGAACCGTTGGATCTATCTTAATAGCTTAATTATATCGAGTTACAGACAGCTTATTGTGCTTTAATTCTCTGACAATTTGTAGATTTTTTAATTATCCTTCTTCAAGTAATTTAATAATAATGCATTGTTCCATTACAATATTAAATAATGTAGATGTCATATTGTTTCCTATTAATGATTGTAGCAACCAAACTCACCTTTGTATAATCTAAATACTGCGCTAACTTGTGAACGAAGCTTCTACGGCAAAAATGGTTTTGAGTTTCATAATCAGCGTAGAAAACTGAGTAAGTACGCCAAATTTCATTTAAATCGGTGCAGTGATATCTTGATTATATCGAGTTACAGTTATCTTTGTATAATCGAAATACTAACTTGTGAACGAAACTTCTACGGCAAAAATGGTTTTGAGTTTCAAAATCAGCGTAAAAACTGAGTAGACCTAAGTATGCCAAATTTCATTAAAATCGGTGCAGTGATAACAAAATTATATCGAGTTACGGACAGACAGACAGACAGACGAACTTAGCCAATTTTATATGTTGATTTACTAGTTCTGTCTTTTAATCCTATTGAGAGAAAAAAAAAATTCTACGACTTTTGAATTGAAAATTTGAGGGTAGGGCAAATGCCCCGCTTGCCCATATGTGCGGGCGCCCTTGGTAATATGCGTCTTCTCGTCTTTAACAGTAGACTATTGGGAGAGAACAACCCCCACCCTCTAGTAAATTGAAGAGGGAAGAGACTATAGCAATCATTTCTCACTGGATATTGCAACAACAAAAAAAAAATAATATAACCTAACTCACAACTAAAACAATAAAATAAAGGAAAGTAGAAAGGCTATTTTCTTCAATGGTCTTTTGAAGAAATGATTGGGTTGAAATGTTTTCCATTCTTATACTGCATTCATTCTAAATTGAAATGGCGAATCGATTTTCGACATTTGAATTCAAGCTACGTTGCTTCAGCTTCAACAAACTCAAGATTTCTGAAATTTAAGAACGATTAAAAACCTTTTAACCAAAGGAATATGAGAATTATTTTAAAAACGATGCATTGTTATGCGTGATTACTGAATGCCGAAGTAAACATATTTCAAAGAAAGAAATGGAAATTCACACAAAACGTTCTTATAGTTACTTTCGAATTTTAACTTTGTTGAAACTTTCCTGGGTTTTTTTTTCACTCATCTTTTCTTTATTATCGTTGAATTCTGTAAAAGAAATGCTAGCACCTCATTATTTTCTTTTTTTGAAGCAATCTTTCCGAAGATTTTTTTTTTATTTGAAGATGGAAAATCCTCGAAGACAACAGCAATTCAAAATAGTCACATTTTCCTAAATGAGGTACCACAGCCTCATTATTTAACTTCAGAGATACAGAAAAAGTTTATAACATTACTCGTAATCACTTTTAGTTTGTTTTTGTTTTTATAAGGATTACAATGACATAAATGTTGTCATGTTTGGCTAAAATATACAACGCTTCAAACAAAAAAAAGTTTCTTTGAAAGTAACGTTTCTTTCTTTTCTTATTTTCTAAATTATTAGGGGTTTTTGGAGAAAGAAGTCTTCATAAGATTGAGAAAATGATTTACACAAAATGGGTTGTCGTAGATTCTGACCTAGTTAAATTTTTCATTTTATTGTAAAATAATCCATAAATTGATTTTGAAAACTTTTGTTTTGAGCTTTTGGCAAAGCTACTTAAAAACCGGGAAATTAACTAAATAATGATGAATAATTTAATAAGAGAAGTCTTACTGAGTAGTCCAAATTCAGAGAAAATAACATGAAATTAAGCAGTACAATGTGAAATCGTAATCATCTTTCACATCCATCCAATCGTAATGCATCATTTTTAATTAAAATCATTTTAATTTAATAATTCGGCTTTATTGAAAATCCTTGTCATCGACATTACCAAGAAATTGTTACTTTCTGAAAAACAAATCAAATATTTATTGGTAACTTTTTCTCACAAATAAAGCATGTCGTTAGCCTATTTTATTTCTTAGAGGCTTTCTTAATCGAAAGGATATTATAATGATAAGATTTGTAATTTATTAACTTGACAATTCTTCTGAGAAATAAATTCTGAAAAAGTTTCATGTAAATAAAATATTTGAAAATATAAATAAATTTGAAAACTTTAAATTATAGGATTCAATGCATTAAAGAAGTAGAGGGAATGTAACTTATTACAATTTTAAATGGCAGTTTTTGCTTGGAATTATAAAAAAAAAAACTTTTAATAAAGTTTTCTTACAATTACAATAAAAATATTTAAAATGGTAAAATGCTGAAAAACATTAACAACTTTTTCACTGTTTCTTTTGTTATTCTTCTTTTATACTGTCTTTTGACAACGTTTATATTAACAAAATTTTGATGACTTACTCAAATAATGGACTGAATTAAAAGAAAATCTATTTGTGACTAAATTTGGTTTTATTTATTCTTTTATTTCTAGAATCCTTTTGTTAGTTTTAAGAAGTTTGAGATGGAAACCGTATGAAAATGGTTGCTATGTAAAAATATGACTAAAAAAAAAAAAAAAGAAAAAGAAAAGCGAAAACGGTAATAAATTAACAAATCTTTTAGACTTAAAATACCTTAAGAATAAGTCAGGAAGATCTCATTATAATTGTTCCCTTAGAAACGTCTATTCATCAATGGACGCATGACGTCAGAGAAAACTGACACGTGTCAGTTTGTTTGTTCCATAATATGGACCCGGGTTTTATTGGAGTCAAAATGCTTTTATCTCTGCATTGAACACTTGTTACGAGTGTGTAAAAGTGTATTAGCTTTGTCATGATTTTACTCCTCTAGCTGCCTGACCGTACTCCTAAAGCTGCTTATAACATGGCGGACAAAGTCTTTCGACAAATTCAAAATTGAACATTCAAATCGATGATAAAATTATTGAATTTTATTTAATCAATCTGACAAAAAAAAATATATTTTATATTTACTTCATATTTTATACTCCTAAAAATTAGATTAAAAACTCCATCTTTTGATGTATTATATTTATTAACGGTGATATTTCGCGGAAACAGCATCTTTCCGCTTTTTAAAAAATTTTTAAAAGAAAAATAATCCTGGTATATGTATAATTATAGGCTATACTTGCTGCACTAAATGCTGATTTAAAGTAATGATATCAAAGATTTTACAGCAGTAAACATTTCTGCAAAATTTGCAATTAAAATTCTGATTAAAATTTACAATTTTGCTTTTCTTTTAATATTTACAGATATGCGGAAAATTGAGGCAGTTTTGAACTCAAAAGTCAATGACGCTGCATGTTCAAGCGAAATACATAACTAGTTACTCGTACATTTATTTTTCGGTGTTAGTTTATCGGATTATGACACTTTAATCCCTTGATTTTGGGCTTGCAGTTATTGCTAACCACCAAATTGGGTTTTTGAAATTTACGACGAAATCTAGATTTAAAAATTTAAAAATAGGACATTTGGACCTGATGAACTCTCGACAAAGCTAAGCATTAACCTGAACAGAAATGTAATTTAAATTTTATAGTGTATGTTTTTAATGTTCCCACTTAAAATTCAACTTATTTTTTAACTAGATATATGTTTGTATCCCCTTTTAATACATTTTCCCATTTCTCATTTTTAATTTTAAGGCTTTGAAAAGAACACAGCAATGAAACTTTTTTTTTTTTAAGAATTCGGAATGGAAAGACGAAAACACAGAAAAATTCCTTTGAAAATTAAATGTCTTATTATGAAATAAAACTCAATATTTCCTGGATGAAAAGCCAAATCAATAAAAGTGATCGTAACATCTCAAATTCCCATTGCGTTCATTGAACTCAAAAGACTTAGAAAAACAAATACAATGATTCGAGATGAACACTTAACCAGATTGTTACTGAATTGATAATCACCATGAACTGTAAAATATTTTCATAATCGTGGTTTGCATAATATTAAAAAGTATCAAGGAGATACAAACAATTAAGTCTTCTAAAATATATAATTTTAGAAGA
>JAFIDM010009631.1:60653807-60675185 GCA_023159025.1 Thereuonema tuberculata
TTTTTTTTTTTTTTTTTTTTGAAAAAGTGTTTTCGCTGATAGTACGTCTCGCATCTTTCCAATGCACCAAAAACCCCTTTCAGGCGCATTTTCTTCAAATTGTCGGATTGCTTCAAATGATTTTAGCATTTCATCATACGAAGGTTTTTTGATTTCTTCATCATCTTCATTTTGATCGCAATTCATTGCTGTATTGTTTTTATTTCTCACACTGTCCAAAATATCCGATTCAGTTAGTGTTTCCGAACTTCAAAATCAAGTGAAAGATAATCATCAATCAGCACATCATCGTTAATTTCTTCTTTTTCCCTCAGCTGTATCCTCGAAAAGTTCGTTAAATAGAAAATGCATTTCGCTATTTGGAGGTTGTTTTACGAAGAAATTAGCAAAATGTTCTTGGTTCCAAAGAAAAGTTCGCAAAATTAGAGAAATTCGCAAAATAGAGGTTCGTTAAATAGAGGTCCGACTGTCTAAATTTTTTTGTTGATCTGTGTTTAGGGCGTGCATATATATTACTAATTACTAAATTATCCATTTTCTGATTTTGTAGAATATAATTAAAAATATAGAGAAGTCTTTAGAAAAGGCACTGGCTTTTTAAAAGTATATATAAAGGTACAATACTGATTTGTGTTCCGATAATCCAGTGAAGTAGAAAGGCTGGAAGTCAAGAAGGTTATTTCTTAGGTTATTTTGTCCTGGCCCGGCCCTAGGATTCACCCGACCCTCTATAAAATAGGAGCCAGGATACTTTCCTTGGAGTAAATGCGGGAGAGCATTGGGTTGATCACTCAATCTCAACTGGTCCTAATGATCATTGAAACATCGAAGCTGTGTCCTATCAACCAACACAGACTGGAAGGAAAAAGCTGCCCTTCCTAAATTGTTGCTAAATTGTTGTTTTATTAATAAATTATTATTATAAATACGTTGGAATACAAATCAGTCAATCAATCACGGCCTTTCACTCGATTCCGAGCCTTGGCGACCTGATGGATGAACGATCTATAGGAAGAACGATTACGTGCGAGTTCACAAAGATCGGCCAGGGTCATTTCTGTCGTAGTTGTAATAGTGTCAAGCCATCTGGTTGCTGGTCTTCCTCTTCGTCTAGAGCCTTCTGTTTTTCCCAACATAATGTCCTTCTCTAAAGATCTATCACGTCTAATAATATGTCCAAAGTAGGCAAGACGTAATTTGGTGATCCTAGAACCGAGTGAGATGTCCGGTTTGATTTCATCCAAAATTGATTTGTTCGTTCTTCGAGCTGTCCATGGTATCGATAACATTCTTCTCCAGCACCACATCTCCAAGGCATCAATCTGTCTTTTGTCTCGTATCTTTGTTGTCCAACTTTCACATCCATAGATGAACACAGAAAAGACCAGACTCTGTACAAGTCTTTTCTTGGTCGTTAGAGAGATGTTATTTGACTTAAAAACTCTATCCAGTGACTTCATCGTTGACTTTGACATAGCTATTCTTCTCCTGATCTCCGGTGATGTAGTTGCCTCGGAGGTGATCATACTGCCGAGTAAGTTGAAGTCCTTTACCACCTCCATTTGAAATCCATCCAAATCCATGTTTCCGGGGTACATGGACGTAGTCAGAATCTTTGTCTTTTTGGTGTTGATCAAGAGTCCCATATTAGCGCATGATTTTTACAAAATTCCAATTAAAATACGTTTGAATTTAATTTATTAAAAAAAGAAAGAAAAGAAAGAGTAAGTCAATAATTAAATCTTAACAAGTTTAAGCTGTCAATTAAAGTAGGCTTCCAGCACGGAATAATTGTCAGCCTGGTTTGTTTTGATTTATTGTTATTTCGCCAGCTCTTGTTCTTAAAGTTCCCAGTTATTCTTCTTTAAATGTCCTTTGAGAATTTTAAGGCATCGCTATGTTGTTATTTAATAATATTATTGTATCATTTGAAAACTGAAATTGACATAGCAGCTATCTGAAGTATACAAGCAAAATTTATTTTTACTTTTGTTTGTATTTCTTCGATGTACGATGGGATGAGTAGTGGGGAAAAAAATAGTATACCAGTAATGAGGTTACAGCAAAACATTATTTGTAAAATGAACAAAATTTTTATTCAGAATGATCTTCTGAAGTTAAACATAATTTAAATCGATATTTAGTTGGTTTTATCATTCAAAAATTATTTGTTGTGGGAGAGAGGAAAAGCCTTATTAAAACTTAAGAAATTAATTCCAATATTAATATCAAATCTTAATGTAAAATTATGAATAAATCAAAAAATAGACACATGTTACATATCTAAAATCTTTTGTATAGTGCAGCGGATACGATATCTAAATAAGTCATTTCATGAATTTGAAAAAGTAACAAGGCAAAAACTGGTTTCATATTATACATGAAACCATAGCGATCCCGTACACTTTTCATTTTCGACCATTTCCTGTGAGACAGAAAGTGACCGCAGACCGGAACTCTTAGTTTTCCCCACCCTTCAAGTCTTAAGGGTTCCAATAATATGTCACTCGTGTATTTTGGGATGTAGAGGTGGTGACACGCTTCATTTCCACCACTTCCTGTGAGACAGGAAATTACTGCAGATCGGAACTCTATTTTTCCCTATCTCAACAAGCCATAAGAGCCCCAGTAAGGTATAACTCACGGCTGTACGACTTGTAGTATTTTATCCATGACAGACGGATAGAATGAACATTAGAGGTTCGCCCTCTTTACGCTTTCGATTTCGTGTGTTAAAAATAAATAAACCTATATTTTAAGTATACGTAATTCAAAACATTAAAGAGCACGCTGAAGCTTACGTTATTTTAATATCATTCTGAGATTGTATTTATATTTTTCTAGCAAAAAAAATAAAAGCCTTAAAAATAATATCCTGTCAAATTATCCTGAAAATTTTAATAAATTTTTTTATTCTTGAGAAAAAAGCACATACTAGACATCTTTAATTTTGAATAACTTAAAATGTTTGAAAACAATTTTTAACCTACAGTCCTAAGTCTCTGTCGAGATATTAGCTAAGAAAGGCGACAAAAATTCCTACAGAAAAGCAGTGGAAACGAAACAATGGGTTTCTATCATGCTTTAACTAATGCTTTGATTTTAGCTAAACCGTAAATTTGGATGTAATACGATCAAAATTATCTGGCTGCAGACAATTTAAGTAAATAATGACCATGCAAGAATTTTTTAACGTGTATCTAAATGGTACTATTAATGAAGAAGAAAACACTTTTGCCAAAATGAATCAAAACTTTAAAATATTAATAAAAAAAACAAAACAAAAAAAAAAACTTTAAACATAATATGTTTCAGCCAATCCTTTCATTGACTTACATCAGACAAAGAAAGAAAAAAAAGTGCATCATTATAAATCCAAAGATCAAGAATAAATTAATGGATCATGGGTAAGGGAATGTGAACCAAACCAATAAAAGTAAACGAGAATAGTGCAGGCTCAAGCATAACTGAAAGGAAAAGAGCGTTTCACATGAACTAAAGAAGAAAATCGTTGTCATGTACATTCATGTTTGTGAAAAATGCAACACCATGAAGGAAACATGGAAATGAAGTGAAACTTACAGGAAATGTGAAGCAGGATATGATATGCAAATGATTAAAATTACGCATGCCTAGACACAGCAGGGCCCTCTGAACTGTCGTGTAAAATTGTATAAGTAGAGGATTCAGACTTATACAACTCTGAATCAGACAAGTGGATTCAGACAAGTAATGACAAGTGCAAACTCTGACAAGTAATGTCAGACAAGTAATTTTTCATTGTCAGTTTTTCATCATCCTGAAACCTTTCAGAGAGATCAGAGAGAGGGGCAGAGAGATTTCAGGTTTTCAAATTGGAAACGATGTTTGCTCATTGGGTGGTTCATTGTGAAACGCTCTTCACATGACGAAAAAAGAACTTAACATAATCAGTAATGCAAACAGTTATTATTAACAGATCTGGTCATTGTAACATTCATTAGCAATGATTAACAGAGATTCACGAAAGTTGCATAGATAGACTTCATTTCCACTCATAATACAGCATGTTTATCACTAATTTTCCGTTTTCTGAATTTCCACAGCCATATTATAATTCGTATTCCTTTTAGTAATAGTACAACTGCCGTTCCGGCATAGCTAAATGGTCAATGTAGCGGTTTGTTATGAGGCAGATGTGTCAGATAGATGTTTGAAAAAAATTTCCTTTCTTGTGTTGTCTGCTGTTTCATCTTTCTCTTCAGGTCTGGAGTCATTCCGTAATGATTTCCTGAGGAAGGCAACGGGAAATTACCTCAGTATCTGTTCCCTGGGAATTCAGTGGCTTCTTCATGATGGCAAACCAACAGATCAGTTGTGCACGGACACTCCGGACACAAAGTTTGCACTTGATAAGCTACGTGAAACAACAACAACGATATAACTATGCTCCTTTAATCAGGTGGGGAGGGGTCTCTTGGTTTCTCCATTATTTAAACACGAATGCCCTCGACATTTAATATCATAGATTGCTATTGGGTAAGCGCCTTCCAAAGGTATCGGTAGATCTAGATGCCTCCCAATTCCATGTTTCCTCAAGATCTTCTTAATAGGGTAAAACAGTTCAGGCAGGAAAGGTAACGAAATACATTTAAATTGTTTTATAGATGACTTCAAAGATTTATGGAGATTATATGTGTGTTGCAATCTTCAGGCGATATATTTAGGGATAAACAGCAAAGGGTATCCATTTCTGTCCGAAACGCAAGTTTCGTGAATCTCTATTAATCCTTACTAATGAATGTTGTAATCATCAAGTCTTCGTTTTTAATTCCATCACAAACACTTTGCATTACTGATTATATTAATTTTTTTATTTTATTTTTTTATTCTTTTTACCTTTCAGTTATGTTTGACCATGCACTATCCCCATTTACTTTCATTGGTTTAGTCCACATTTCCTTATCATCGTAGGTGCATCAATCCGAAGACTGGTTTGCCCCTATGAAGAATGCCCTCCATGTATCCTTATCGTTCACCATATTCTTCAGATCTTGATAATCTGTGCATCCTGCGTCTTGTATCGGCTTTGCTACCCAAGTGTTTCGGGTCTTCCTCTCGGGCGCTTTCCTTCAATTCTGCCCTAGATCACATCACGTAGCAAACCTCCATGATGTGACCGATCTATCATAATTTCCTGTTTCTGATCTCCCGCATGATGCATCACTCTTCGTGTACAAGTTGCAATACCTCTTCATTTGACTTCCTCTTTGTTCAACTGATTTTTCCCATGTCCCTCCAGCACCAAATTTTTAGAGTTTTCTAATTGCTTCTCATCTTGTTTATTTATCGTTCAAGTCTCTGCTCCATAAAGAGCAACCGACCAGCACCATAGAGAATAGCGAAGCTATTGGAGCAGTTAGGGCTTGCCTCATAACATACCAAGCCAGTAGTGGTACTGTTGAGTCGACCAGATCCTTAATGGCGTAAATGGATGTTCTCACTCAACCATTGATTCCATAGACTTCTCACAAAAGCATCACTGCGACCCAAACGGCTATTTGAAATGGCCATTTGGGCTTCTCGCATGCTTCTCGCATCCCACGATGCGGTGTCTCTGCAATTGCTCATGGGGCCTACGAGCATGGCGTTGAGGCATTATTAATGGTAAACTGGTGTGAATGCTACAATTCCATGAAGCAAAATGTATCTAGTAAAATTCTTAGGGCACGTATGTGGACCAAACGATGAGCACTTCCATTGAGCCTTGGGGTTGATGGAAACGTTTCTTGACAACTATTCAATCATTTGCATATCTACTGTGAAGTTAGTTGCATACGAAGTTTAATTCAAATTGGACCTTCATGATACTTTTATGTTTTTGTTAAAGACCATATTTTTCTCTGAAAATGGAAAAATTCGATTATTTGTATTCGTAGAATTTAAACAGTAAAATATTTCAATTTAACACTAAAGGTATTCTATTGTTTATATCATTACCACGACTTTAAAGACAAAGAAAAATAATAAAGAAATTTTAAGGAATAAAATTTTAAGAAATAAAATTTTAAAGAAAGTAGGCTTCAAGTTCTTTCTTCTTGCTTATGTGAGTATTTTTATTATGAATATTATTTCATTTTACAAAAAGCAATAGTGTGTCACAATGAAACTATTTACAGTACAATTCTATCCTAATTTAATATCGAGATAATGTCAAAGCAAGGTTCATCAATCTAAACCTAGTTGCTTGGGGTTTCCATCTTATTAATCTACAACTCATTTCCCTTTACTTTTTCTCTCAACCGATTTCATATTGCTTCACATTTTGTTTCATTCATAGAGATCAATTTAGTTCTTATTCCAGCTTACCAACGCTTTTTTTTTTTTTTTTTTTTTTTTACATACTGCCATTTCGAAACCTCGTTGCATTTAATTTACTGTTATTTCGCTCAAGTTATAATTTCTTGTGTACGACTGGAAAATTTATTGCAATCTTTCTTTTACGGTTAATAAAGTTTCCACAATATTGAAATGCTCATCTCCTTCCATTACTTTTTATTGAATTATGTCTCCGATAAATGTAGCTTTAGATAACATACCAAACGTATTTTTCATATCAAAAAATACTTTCTTCTGAAATAATGGTTTCGTCACTTCTCTTTGTAAAAAAAAATAATAACTTTAATAATTAAATATGCCAATTTATTACTTTTTGGTTCCTAACATTCACTATTGTTTCTAATTACAGTTTGATAATTTAATCTTTGAACTGTAACAGCAAAAAAGTAGTATTCAAATATATTAATAATAATAATAATAATAATAATAATAATATTTTGTTAAGACAATTACTCAATATCCTAACTATTTCTATGAACTGAGGATAACTTTCATGATGATATTTTGTTTGTTTATTTCTTAAATCCCGTCATATTCACTGTGCAGTAGTATTAGCGTAAGAGCAACAGAGACTATGCTGCGCCAGGAACAAAGTAACAAATCGAGAACGTTTCATTGAAAGAAGAGAAAAGTATATAAAAGAGAGAAAGAAACATCCAAATTTATGCTGGGATTCGAATTAGATAATTTAGCTAATACAGATTAAATTTCATTTGCAATTATTAACCTTTTAATAAATTAATCCTTTATATGCTAAGCTAAATGCTAACGGGAATTAATTATTCACTTTTTTTATTCTTGATTTTGTTTTGATGTTGTTTTAATTGCGGGGTTATTGATTTATATGTTTGTCCGTTTTGTATAATGTTCCATTTCATTGAGCTAGGTATGCTGGGCGGATTAGACTGATTAGAGATCAACAAACCTCGAAACAGTACTGTCTCCGATTCCCAGCACAAATACCAAAAAATAGCTCGGTGAATTTTTGTTTTGTTTAGTTCATTGTTTTCTTTTATTGTAAAAATTGTTCTAACGCACGTTAAATTTCATTTGCAATAGTATTGATAATTAGCATTTATTTAATTATCATATCTAATTGCTAGCTTTTATATACTCATCAACAATGACTGGATAATGCGACAATTTTATACCTTCTGACCACTGAATTTTGCAGCAACAGTAACAACTAAACAATAAACTGAAATAACTTTTTCAATCATCAAAAATGGCAACAGAGCCTTACCAAAAAAATACTTTAAGAAATTGTCTATCTAATTTTTTTTAGTTTCAGAAATAAAAATGTTTGAGACATTAGAATAATAAAAGAAAAAAACTCATAGTAATCCATCAATACTTTTCACTCAAGTGCAGAGTGAAAGTGAAATCGGCGTTACGGAAAGACAATGCTAGAATTATTCTGATTCAGAGACTTAAAATAATGAAAAGAAATACAAATTTGAATTTAACATCACAAATAAGAGCTCTTTTATATTAAAAAAAAAACTTCGGCGAAAATAAATTGAGAAAGCTGAACAGTAGGAATGACACCTCAACAAATACCGCTTATCTATCTGAATTAACTAAAATCTTTGCTGAAATTTGAAATGCGCTTTTAGGAGAACTGACAGACTGAACATCGCTTGACTTTTTTTTTCTTTCTTTCATGTAAAAGACATGACAAAAAATTTTATAGAGTCCAACTTCTCTGCGTAGTTACGTGCTTTCTGGAGAAGCATAACACAGTGTTGTTAAATCAAATGCTTCCTACATTTCTTTAGATAGAGCATGTTAGAAAATAAAGGAATAAATAAATAAATAAAGCTTTTTAAAATTTCAAGGAAATCTAAAAAGTGTTCTTTTTTTAATATTATCATTTATTTAAGAAAAATTGTTGTAGTCCTATTAAGGGCTAAGCATCATTCTATCAAACAGTCTCTGGAAACAAGATTCTGATAAATAGATATAATTCTAGCACTGCCATTTTCTGTAATGCAGAATGCCGATAGCAATTTTAGCCCTGGACGCCCTGTGGATAGTAGATAGCGGAATAATCGACAACTATTGGTAGTATGCTCTGTTGTCTTTTCTTTTCTTTTTTTTTATTTTAATTCTTACGTTTATGTAGAACTAAGCTGATTTACTGAGTTTAATCAATTCATTACAATGCCGTTCATAGAATTGATATTTTGCAGTTACTGTTGAAGGTTGTCTGCTAACGGTCAACATGTTACGCTGATCTCAATTTTGAGTATATATATATATATAAAAAAAGCAGATGTAAATTATACAGGGTGTTTATGAACTCATGTTACAAAAAAATATGGTAGATAGAGGGTACGAAAATAAACAGTTTTCATTAAGTAATGTGTCCGGTCTTGCACCGATACGGCGCTACAGTTCGGAAACACCTATATAATCTCTGATTTCGAAAAGATGTATAGAAATTGATAATCAACAAAAGTATTATTGCAAAAATAGCAACCAATTATTCAAAGCAACTGACTAAATATATGCAATCATAATTTTTAGGAAAAAAAAACAACAGCTTAGATTTTAATTTGACGCTATTTTGCATTTTTTTCTTTTTAATTGTTTTTTTTTCTAATTTCTTTATAATGAATTATAAATAATAAAAACCCATTTCTTTAGTCTTTTCGTTATTTTAGATATTTCTTCGTCAGTTCTCACTCCATTTGCATTATATTTCTATTAATTTCAAGTATATGATCTATGTTTCTTTCTGATCTTTGTTTGACCCATTAGTAGACTATTTACAGTATTTTTTTTTATTTTTATAAAAATTTTACGATTTTATTATATATTAAAAAAATTAATATATAATAAAATCGTAAAACTTTTATAAAAATAAAAAAAATACTATAAATAGACTACTAATGGGGCAAACAATTATATATTAACATAAAAAAAACCAACAAATTAATTGTTTGAAAATTTTATTTTTATTAATATTTTTCTATTATTTCTTATGTCCTTCATTTTCTGGAAAGATCGTTCATAATAGTTATTTTGAAGCTTTATGACTACTCCAGTACCGAAGTATTAGCCTTTAACTAGACAGTATTGTTAATATTTCAATCAGATAAGATAGAGCAAATAATTTTTTTGGAACAATATCTTTTAATTGAAAAACTAAATAAGCATTTTTTTAAGTGTTTATGAACTGTAAGTATATGGTTTTCCAATTTAATATATTATCATTTATTAAATAAAAATAATAAATCCACTTACTTTCTGTTTTTTTTTTCAGCTGTCTACACAAAATATTTAAATAGGGTATGAAAGCATTTCTGATTGAGAAGTAATTTAGTCTGTGCTTTCTAATTTTAATAATTTATTAAAATCTGCTAACAGGTTTTTGCTTTTAAGATTAATTTTCCTGACTTATTTGAAAGAAATTCAAATCCTTAAATTTTAAAACAGTCACACCTATTTCTTGGTAATGGAAGACTTTCTTTAATCTCAATATTACTTATATTTGGGAAGATTATCCGTCTCTGCATCTTCCTATCTTTACGGAAGAAGATGACTACCATAGAGATTGACTCTGAACAACAGAAATACAGTAATGCAAAAATATTCAATTTTTCTAAATATAGATTTTAGTTTCGTTTTACTTAAAGAATATCTGTTCGTCTGTGGATATTTTACAGCTAAAGCTGATATTTATCTGCAAAGAGTATGAAAATAAACTCGTTTTATATGCCTACAGATTGCTTCTGCACTAATTAAAATAGCTTAGAGACGCATAATATGCTACTGTGCTTTTAATTAGGGAGATAAGCTTCTTCTGTGGGAGAGTGTGTCATGTTCTTGCAGTTATCGCTTTAAGCTGTCTTAGAATAACCTATATTTATCACAGAATCTAATCTAATCATTACCATATTAACATACATAAAACTTGTCAGATTATTCCAGTAGCAACTAAAAAAAAAAGAAAAGAAAAAAAAATGCTTGTATAGTTTAAAGAAGCATCTAACTGAAAGTGTCATGGTAGTCTTCACTTTTCGCGTAATCTCGTGATAATCTCGCAATTTTTAGGCCGAGAGAAAACAACCCTATAATATCAATAATGACTGCTTTCTTTTAATTCAAAAGTCAAGCAGCCACAAAAAAAAATATCACTGATTTACACGTGTAGTATTAGAATAATTTAAATTTATCTTTATACGTAAATACCCTCTGATATTTTAATGATTTAAAAACATAATTTTTTCCGTCTGAATTCTTATCGTAGCTAAGAATGCCGTCATTCTTAATGCACTTTAGCATCCAATGCCTTCTTAAATGTAATCATTACATTCAATCATTGATCCATTGAATATTGAATGTAATAAATTAACTAATTTTATTTTAAATGGATTAGAGGCATATACACATATTTTTGACATAAAAGCAATTATGATTAATACAATTTGAATTGGAATCTCTTTTTTAAGAATTTTTATTCTATGATTTATTAAAATAAGGGAAAAAGTCAATGCTACTTAAAGAAATCATAGATACATTAATAGATATGTGATTGTAATGATTGTAATGTTTTGCTGCTTCATTGTAACAGATAATATATGTCCATAAAAATTCATAAAAAAATTACAAAATTTCATGGGAGAATTACGGGAAAAGGCTATGCATCTAGAAACTCACATGAACAGCCAGTGAATACGAGTTCTAGGTCCTCTGATAAGAACGTAACCTCAAAAGTTAAGCAGAAATAATAAGAATCCTGTATTTTATAGGGAAAGATTACACTGTAAGAATTTATGTTTTCATCGGACACTCGATGATGTTCTCTCCCAAAAAATTATATCAGCTTTTCCTTTTTATACTCATCTGTCTATCGAAATAATTTACTACACTTAATATTAAAACTTAATGGCTTCATCACGACACTTGGAAACGTATTAATTCAAGATGAGTACTGTTGTCAAATGCTGTATAAAAAGATGGTTCATATCTATAGTTCAGGGTCATGAAAGATTTCCAAAGGGGCGTGGCAATTCCTAATAGATTAATTACTCGACGTATCTACAATTGAAAAACTGACTGTTGTAAACATTGCATGAATTAATATTAAAATAACGCAATTTTGTCTCTTATTGTAATTTCTTGTATCATACTGTTACTATAAATTCAAATAACAACTTAATTTTTAAGTATTAATTCCACTTATTAATTGATTGCTTTATTAACATTTCTATCACATGAACTTTCAGCCATGATTAAGTGTCATTTTTCCTTACAATGCAAACTCTCTTTGATTGTAGCAACTGTAGATTCGTAAGAGATTAAATGACATAAATGTAAGACATCCAGGCTATTTTGTTACATTGAGCTTTCTCATCTGCCCAGCAGAAAAATATGTCGCGCTTATAATTGAAGTGTCTAGGCAATATTTTTGAATGTCTGTAATAAAATCTTATCTAGAACTTTGAACTACTTCTACACTATTAAGTTAAATGATTAATCTTTATAGGTCATGCAGGCCCCTTTGGGGCTCTGGAAATAAAGGCCCCAACGATTCTCGACCATCGGGACGACGTAGGGATCGGGTGATCAGACAGACGACTTCGCGTTTACGTCATTTTACAGAATATTGGGAAAAGCCGAAGATCCGTCTAGCGGAGAAACATCCAGAGAAAAATCCCCCGACCTCCTCCAGGTCCCGGCCTAGTGTCTAAATCACTTAATTGCAGAGCCACAACTCCATACTAGCTTGAATAAAGTAAGTAATCAAGAATTTGTATACTAGTATACCATACTTTCGTGACTCTCGTGTGTTAATTGATTCTGTTTGAATGATCATAGAGGCTTTTTAGAAAATAGAGCCGAATGGGCAAATTCTTAAAAACCTTCAATTAGGGGCCTTCAAAAAAGTCTATTCCACATTGACATAATACAAAACCCAAAATTTCAACATAGATAAATTACATCACCAGAATTTCTTAAATTAACTTATTTATGTGCTTAGTGTTTAGTCGTTTCATAAAGTGCCTAAAATGAGTCTACAGACGCCTAATTTTCATAGATCTCCACAATGTCGACAACTCTTAAATATGAAGAAAATATAGCTAATGAGTTTCCTATTAGTCACATAATTTACTGGCAAAAGTACATAAATCTAAACTAAAACTATTTTTAAATATATTAAAACCACAATGTTTTCGCAACTATTTCCGTTGTCACGTTTAGTTAAAAGAGAAAGGAATAATGATTTACCACAACACTCCACATTGCTTAGGCCTAATATAATAATACAGATAGTAATATAATACATAATGTAGTTTAAAAGTACACAAAAATTTTCAAACCTAATGATTAGTTAATTCTCTGTATCAGGTTGTTGCAGATGAAATGTCGGTTTTTCAACCTCTTACAGTTGAAAGGTATTTTTGAGGGATTAAAACATCGTTAGATGGCGTGATATGCAAATTTAAAGCGGCAACTTGTTGCATGTAAGGCAGCTGTCATATGGTTTGAGGCATCAGTTCCAAGTAGACTGTAGCCCATGGAAGTCGACGTAAGGACCCCAGTCGACTTACTTGTTAATGTCATTTTCCTACACGAGTTAAAACTGGGACACATACAGCTCGCAACATAAATACAGCGTTTGGGGAAGGCACAGTGAATGAACTCATGATAAGATGTTAGTTTCTTAAATTCCGGTCAGGCTAACCCGCAAATGAACTCTGTGGTATAGCAAAAGGAGCTACCGATGATGCTATGCTGAAGGATTTGATCGAATCCGACACTCGTCAAATAGCTCGAGAATTTTCGGAGAAACTGGGAGTACAGTAGGCAACAGTTTCCCGATATTTGGCCACTATAGGCAAAGTGAAGAAGATGGATTAATGGGTCCGACGGCACCATACATGACCATTGGATGTCTGTTTTTTTTTTGTTTTTGTTTTTGCTTTTGCAAGCAAACGAATGACATTTGAAGAACATCATGTGATGAGAAATGGCTACTTATATGACAATTGGCTTGACATGATGAGGCTCCGAAACATATACCGAAGCCAGTACTCCATCCCAAGAAGACGATAGTCAGTGTTTCGTGGTCCGCAGCTCTCCTTCTTGCCACCGGTTCAAACAGTAATAGCGAACAGATATTGCCACTAACATGACATTAGGCATGGGAAGTTGTCGAACAAACAACTGGCATTAGTCAATCGTCATGGGCCCATACTTCTCCACGATGACACGAGATCCCAAGTTCCACGCCAAACGATCCAAACGTTGTACTAGTTGAATTACGAAACGTCACCTCATCCAACTTCTTCACTAGATCTATCCCCTACGGACTATCACTTCTTCAAGATACCTTTCTAATGGGTAGAACATTACCCAATCAAGCATCAGATGAAATCGCATTCCAAGAGTTTGTCGTGTCCCGTAGTTCGAGTTTGTTTATTTTTTTCACGATGTCATACATAAATTTACATCTCATTGGCAAAAGTGTATTGCTGCTGGCGATGATTATTTTGATTAATAAACTTCATTTCGCATCGAGGTGCGGGTGTTTCGAATTTCTATCCATTTTTCCCAACATTTCATCTGTAAAAACCTGATATATTCTACTTTTCTTTGCTATTAAAGTCATGAAAGAAATACAAACTCTACATATTTGTGAATATTATAGTATATCTATATAATACTAGTTACCATTAAATTTTCCATTTGCAATTATATTTTCAAATATAGTATAAGAAATACCTCAAATAAAAATAAAAAGTAATCCTAAAGAAAAACTTAAAATAACTTATAATTTAAAATAAGTTTATAATAAAGCAAAAAGGTTTACGCTACTTTCTTGGAGGTTGAAAAAAATCATTTTAATCGATTATTGCAGCTCGTAAATTTCTATGGAAATTTTGTAAGATATACATGAAAAATTCTCCACAGGAATGAAGGAGAAACTTTCAAATACAAATGATAGACAAATTGATGAGAATCAATTGTTTAAACGTTATAAAGGGTGGACACACGACCCATACAAACGTCAACACTAGTTTAATGAACTTTAGCTTCCTCAGGAAAATAGGCTAAAACAATAAGTTAGTATAGAATGTTAAATTGGTATTTTTTTTAAGTATTTATGGAAAAGAATTAAATATAGTTAAGTTACTTTAACGGGAGAATCTTTTTTTAATATTAATTTATTAACAGATGTCTACACTATTTTTATTCATTTCCATCAGGCATAGGAAACCTGAGAAATATTGCATCTAAGTTTGACACAATAAATGATAAAAACGCAATAAAAGCCTTTAATTTTAGTAATTACACAAGAAGTTGGAAAGAATTAAGTATTCTTTCTTTAAAATATTATTTCTTAAATTTTTTGTGAAAAAGCCTAAAACTTTTTTTTAAAAAACAATTAAACTGCTAAATTGAAATACTTATGATAATGTCAACAATCTAAAAATATTTTTGTACATAATAAAAACCTATTATACTCAATTGGAATTTTAAAGTAATTTAATTTTAGTTAATTTTAAATTAAAATAATGTGATAAAATTTTAAAATGTACTTAACTAATAAAGACAGTTTCAGCCCACACAACACTGGGTCATCTTCAGCCTAATCAATTACATTAAGCCCATTAATTAAATTCGCGTTATTTACTGAAGTTGTTGATAAAATTTAATCATACGACACCATATTTTAATTAATGGATTAGCTAAAAGAATTAATAATCATTTATTAATGAAAGATTAATAAAAATATGATCCATTGATTATATTCCAAACTCTTTTCTATGATTTTTTTTTAACCTTCTCGTAATTTTTCGAGAAGGAATCACTTGGAAAAGATTTCAAATATAATTGTTAAATTGTCTCTAATTCTAAATTTGCATCCTAAATATGCATTCTAAATTTCAAGAAGATTTATCCAGTAGTTCAAAAGTTTCTAAGGATGAGAGGCACATATATTTTACATAGACAAACATCACACGCTTGAGTGATCTGATTAGTCTCACCTTCCTAAGAAAGCAGACCAACACGAAATGAACAAATGTCAAGATAGGAATGTATGAAATATCTGTCTTCAGCTTTAGTGCAAGGTCCTACCTACCAGTAATGCTGGGCGAAGACGTACCAATATGCGGCAATAGTGGTGGACAATATTGGTCATTTTTATTGGTACCAACCGTTTCCAGCAATAAAAATGAACAATATTGCCCAATATTGCCCATTGGCGATTGTCGGAAAAAAAGGAACAATTTTAGTTGGCGAGAAATATTGCTGGTGAGCGAGCGAATCACATGAACGGATGAAATCATGTGACAATGGTGACGTAGAAGGAAGGCGGGACTTTGAAAATCGGAAAATCACTCACTCACGCCGGCCATTTTGTTTGAGAAACAAGGCTTAAAATCAGCAAAATGGGTCGGCCCAAAACAGATAATTCAAACAACAACATTTTGTCAATTGATAATGAAAGAATCTTAATTGATTTCTACAGAGAGACGGCGTTTAATACTATAGCAATTCTGTACGGAAACACGCTCTCTCTAGCTCTCCCTAGTGAGCAACGCCGTAACCAGGCCAATACTCGTAAAGGAAAACCTGTGTGTTCGCGCACAATACCAACTGCCAATATCAATAATGACCAATATTGTCCACCAATATTGCCGCATATTGGTACGTGTTCGCCCAGCATAAAGCGATTAGCGAATTGTCTGTAGATCTATTTGAATATGGAATCAGAGAATCTTTCTTCAAGTTCCAAGGCTGAGTCAACGGATTCCTGATACCCAGATGATCTCAAATAGACTGTGAAATATATGAAATTTTTTTCTTAGGGAATTTAATGTAAAATAAAACAATAAACAAAAAGAAACTTCTGTTTTTTATTATTAGTAATGATTGTTTCCTTAGCTTTTCCTTAACGATTTGGACCGTGTTGATATGGATTTTTAATTGTAATGATCTTCAGAATGTTGCTATGAAATTATAACGTTTCGTTCTGAATCAACCTGTACATTACCAGAACAGTTGATAACACTTGAAACAAATTCTAAATATTAATGTAGGATATTTCCAAAAATAGTAAACAGCCTTAGAAAATGCAAATATTTTAGTCAAACTTATAATTGAAATAAGTCTTCCAATATTTTTTGCATTAGATAGTCCAGATAAATGACATTGTTATTAATTCATGCAAAATTTAACAATGAGATATTTAACTAGCAGAGAAATCGACATCTTAAATATCAAGCTTGATATTCACTGGTTTCTGGTTTCCGGCTAAACTCAATTAATACTTACTAGCGATATGCATTGGAAGCCCGTGGGATTTCGAAAAGGCAAAAAAAAAAAAGAAGAAATGATAGATAAAAAACAGGAATCTGTTAATTGTAACACGTTTGTTATGTTTTTTTTCCCTTTGACTATAGACAGCCAAGCTTTATATTACAGTTGTAGTTAAGAGAATAGAAAGAAATGAGGCAAAGTGAATAGTCCTTCCAATCAAGCAAAATAAAAAATTTCGAAGTTATTATTGAGCATGAGAAGTTTTCCTATTCCACTTGAACATTTTTGTCCTCCGATTGTCTGTTTGTCTGTTTGTATGCGCATCACGTTAAAACTGATGGACGGATTTCTATCAGCTTTGGTACATAACTTATTTATGGCCCAACTTAAATAACAGGACCCATTTGTTTAGGTCTCCATCATCTACCATTAATGGTTCATGAATCCCCTCGCTTAAAAAGTCGACAAGTTTTTTTGTAAACGCTTTGCTTCGAGATCCTGTTTTTATTTAATAGAATTTAATGACATTTGCAATGGTATTATCATGGTACGAGTCTATACATAAAATTAGAGAAGTTATTAAGCTAACAAGGAGACACAAACCATGTATATGACGGATTTTGATGCCCTTTTGGAAGATGGATTACTTTAAAATTATAGTTTTTCCGCGGATTTCGAGATATTTGACGTTGTTTTCATTGCATTTCCTGTAATAGCTTAATGTTAGAAATGCGATAGTTTCATTATTGTTCTCGGAATAGCTCAGAAGATAATGTGCAAGCCTTCTGTTGTGAAGATCCAGGAATGTTACTTTATATAAATATTCCTTATTATTTATAAAAATGACCAAATATCATTTACTTTCTTCTTCTTTTGCTTTCATCTTCCTTTTTTTCCCCTTCATCCTTTGTTTTTCTTTTTCATTATGTTAAGGCATTTTTATTTAATCTTACATTAAAAAAAATAAAAGAATTATCATTTATATATTCTAATTATATTTTTTTCTGGATTAAATTAATAATGCAAGTAATATTTTTTTTTCGTTATCTTCTAATTAAAGAGAATAATATTTACATTTTCTAGTAGCATTACTTCAGTAAGCCAGAAAGAACAAAAGTAATAAATAAAAAAGTATATTAATATAAGGACAACCAAAATAGAAAAAGAAGAAAAAAATATAAACTCAATGTAGAAAAATGAAAAACAAAAAGGAAAGAAAAGAAAAAGGAAAAAAAAAATTAAAGGAATCAGCGGTTTCGATACCAGGATGCACATAGTATAATCTGAGCTATCGCCGACAACAATAACGTAACTACCTCATTTCTAACATTTAAGCTATTACAGAAAATCAATGAAATTCACGTCAAATATCTCGAAAATCCGTGGAGGGTTGGTCTATATATATTTTGAAGTAGTTCATGCGTACTTTCATCTCCCAAGAGGGAATCAAAATCTCTGATAAATAGGAGAAGACATCTCTTTGTAAAGGAAAATAATTGCTTTTCGAGAACATTAAATTAAGTAATGTTCTGAGACTTTAGTGTAATTAATGATATTTTCTTATAATTGTAACTTCGTAAGAGACATGTGTTGTGTCTTTCTATCCTTGTTTTGTTATATTTTTTATGTTAATATAGGCGGTAGAATGAACATTATTCTATTATCGATTTTGTCATTTTATGCCTTTCTGCGTTTTTATAAATTTTAAAAAAAGTCTTCATCCCTGATGTGTTTAAAATTATTTTATTTCTTCGAAGTAGAAAACTATTCCTATTGTTATCGATCATTCCCTTTAAGCAAAAGCTCATATAAAAAGTTCATCTAATTGAAGTAAAATTGTTAATGGAAAATCAGTTGCTTTGTCCTATTTTCTCTTTGTCACTTCAATGTAAACAGATTTCTTTATTTGAAGCCTTATTCGTTTTTATTTCATTTACTTCTGCTGACTTTTTAGTTTGAGTTAAAGAGATTAGGTTGATTAATTCATTAAAAAATTTTAAAGTAGAACTATTGGAAAAATATTTTAGACTGAAGAGGGGTAGGAATCGGAGGATTATGTTTTCTATAGGCCTAGTAAGTAAACTTATAGAATTGGAAAGGGCAGATGAATTGGAAAAGATCTGTACTGTCTACCTAATTATCCATCGGGCAGACAGAACTGAGCCTACAGTCATGGGGATGAATTTTAAGGACTATGTTTGTTGGACCATAATTATGTAAAATAAATAAAAAAATTAAGTTTTATGGAAATCCATCCAATCGCTTTAGCGTAATGCGTATAAATAGATAAATTGACAAACAAACAAGAAAAGTGTGCTAATGAAACAGCAAGACTTCGCACGGTTAGTCAATTAATCACTTTATGGTATAGAAGGATATTATGAATAACAATCTAGTGTCCTTCCAAATGAAATGTCCTTCCTCTTTAATGATCAGCGGAGCAGCTACAGGTCACAGAAGTAAATTTGCAAAACTAGTAAACATTAAACCTTAATGTTATACATTTTACAGTTTTCTCTCTTTCGATAATTGTAATAAGAGAAAATAGGCTATTCTAATAAAGTAAATTAATTACAATTTCAAAGCTTTTTTACAAGACTATGTGTTAGGTATTTATTGATTTAAGCTCAAAAGATATATTTTTGTTTAACTTTATTATGTGCAGCGCCATAATAAAAATTTCGCAGGAAATTTATTCCTCTAAATTGTGTCGAATAAAAGACAAGAAACCATCTCTTCATCATATTTTTCTTTTCTTTTTTCAATCATCTCCTCAACCCGATCATTACAAGATGGAATTTCGCCTTCAGAATATTCTGCTTTGTTGAGAAAAATGAGCTTTAAAACCAAGATGAGTAGGGAAGCTACGGATCATCAGAACATGAGATTAGATCTTCATTTTTATGTTCCCTAATCCACGACCACTCTTTTATGAAGCTGTTCTTTTTATTTTTGTCACTCCCACCTCAAATATTTCAGTTCCACGCCATCAGAACGGAATGGGACTACTATTAAACTGAGGTAGGTGGATGGGTCTCAAGGTCGTTTTGATCGATGGGAGATTCCCAAACTCTAGATACAGGGTTAGAAACAAGAGTTCCCGCTTTCAAGGTAGAAATTCGTTTTTCTAACTCGAAACATTCCCAGGGCCGTGAGAAGCAAATTAACAACCGCTTGCTTTATAACGAAATAAATTTTGAAATATTAAGAATTCTAAGGCATCAGTCTGCTACAGATTTCGTGAATGAAAAAATCCAAACGAAATTTGGATTTCTAACTTCTCGCAGTTGAGGATTATTTGATGTAGTGTTCAGTTAATTTTCTACAAGATACCTGCACGGCGAAGCTCGGAAACTTGTGGATCAATAATAATTAATATAAAGTCCACTTTAAAGTCTGATAGTAACAAAAATGAAACAGAAGATCAACATATTCCAATAAATAAAATACCACAGAAAACGACAAAATATTAAACATGTCTGAAAATATTTATGTCTTGATTTTTCCTTTTCTCTATTTTTTGTTTAATTTTTGTTACTTATTTTCCAAAACCTAACTTTCTACATATTTTTTTCCAGAAAAGTTAATAAAATAATTTAGAAAATAAGGATCTATGTTTCAATGGGAATGCCATAATTAATGCTGTTGCATTTAGAAAGTTACTAATTGAATAAGATTTAAAAAAAAATCTTTTCAAAAAGATTAAATAATCATTATTATTTGAAAATTACAATGTTATGAATTTTTTTAATTCAAAAAAAATTTTTGTTATGAAAATTATAATGTTATGAAAAATTTGTTGGTATTTACATTACAACGTTATGTTCCATAATATATACTACATATAGTATTCTATTACATTCTTTTATTTATTTCAGTATAGCTAGAATAAAAATTTTAAAAATGCGTCATTAATATTACATTGACTCAGTGTTGATGTTATAATGAAAAATAAGAAAATCAAATTTAGGAAAACAGGTTTTTCCTTCGAGATTTTTCATTAGTTTTCTATTATAATAGTTAGATAAGGGAAGCTAACTCTATCTAAAACTCACTAACTTAATTATATTACAAATTGAAAGAAACATAAACTGAACTTTGCCTACTACATCATATCAGATTTTTTTTAAGTATGTCAAGTGTAAAGTTGGCAAATTAAAGTTGCCTATCAAATTAACGCTAGTTAGATTCTATCAGTAGATAGTACAAAAGAAAAATTTATCAACAAAAGAATAAAATTAATTAGAGAGTTTCACCAAACTAAATATGTTGATAAGCTGTAGTAGATTTAGACCAACAAACCGAACACAACAGATACTAAGTTGTTATTTATGAGTTCTTAGTTAATAATGCTTTATTGCTTATTTTTTTTAACACTAGTGAAACATTCCGAAACATCAAAGCATGTCTGAACATCACGATCTATTTGAATATAAACTTGTAGTAACTAGTATTAGATCTTGAATAAGCAATAACTAGTTGACCCGTGCGAATAATTCGCAACAAAAAACCACCTTTGAGAAATAATAAACAAATCCAACAGCTTGTGTGCATGTTAGTTAAACACATTGTCAATAGATGGCGTCTTCTCAAGTTTTATAAAAAAGTTGACCCGTGCGAATAATTCGCATGGTATCTTGATCAGTCACCGAATGGTAATGTGGAAATAAATAAATGAAGACGCCATCTATTGACAATGTGTTTAACTAACATGCACACAAG
>JAFIDM010009631.1:60675585-60690671 GCA_023159025.1 Thereuonema tuberculata
AATCGTTTATTTTTATTAAAATATAAATCTTTGTTTTGTTTTTTTATCTGTTGTTATTAAATAAACGATGAAATATCATTTAAAGTGAATTTTTATTTAAAAAAGGAAATAGTTGAAGGTTACAACACTAAAGAATATTTTTGCTTTCGAAAAATAATGCGCTTCCGTTAAAGCGTATAAAAAGTTTTTAAAAATAAAGTTTTTTAACGAAAACATTAATTTTAAGCAATTTGTTTATTTTTCGGCATTAGCGTGGAACGTAATCTTCAAAATGATGCCTCAATCATTGATTTTGATGAAGTAGTAAAGGAAATATGGCATTCCGACAAAAAAAAACCCTTTGTAAATAATATATAAAATAATAATATATGAGAAGTTGACTAATTTGTATGTTTCTATTGTAATAAATCGTTTATTTTTATTAAAATATAAATCTTTGTTTGTTTTTTTATCTGTTGTTATTAAATAAACGATGAAATATCATTTAAAGTGCATTTTTATTCAAAAAAGGAAATAGTTGAAGGTTACAACGCTAAAGAATATTTTCGCTTTCGAAAAATAAGGCGCTTCTGTTAAAGCGTGTCTACATTTTTATAAAAAGTTTTTAAAAATAAAGTTTTTTAACGAAAACATTAATTTTAAAATATTTGTTTATTTTTCGTCATTACCGGGGAACGTAATCTTCAAAATGATGCCTCAATCATTGATTTTGATGGAGTAGTAAAGGAAATATGGCGTTCCGACAAAAAAAACCCTTTGAGAAATAATATATAATGATAAGCACAGAAGAAACGTTATATTTAGTCGAATGTTACAACCGTTCATACGGTCTAGAACGAAATGACGGACCCAGCTCTGCATTACGAAGGAGCAGTTTCAGCATAAGTTTCGGAAGCACGTCCCAAGTGACAGTGTGATTCTTGGCGTCATCCAAAATTTCCGACGGATAGGTAATGTGCTGACATAGCGTAAGAGTGCAAAGCATGGGACGGACACGAACTATAACAACAAACGAGAATTTCTTGGAACAGGTGCTTAGCTGTCATACTACTCCTACGTGCAGGCAGTTTCTTCATGAAAACTTTCCTGGCCGTGTCATCTCAAGATCGAAAATTTGCAGGGACGGTATGAAATGTGAGTCCGCCGTAACAACGAACATATTGTACAAACCTTGAGTGAATAATGCTAAATTAGGATATTCCTGTAATATATAACTGATATTTAATTATATTTACTGCTTCCACTCCTCGTTTCTGTCTTTCACTACTGTTTGTTTTACCCACTACTTCAATTTATATAATGGATCTGGAATCAATAGGATGACATTCAAAAGGATCTTTCCTTTAAGAATCTTAAAAAAAAAACACAAAAAAAAAAACAGTAAAATATTAGATTCCTAAAAGAAATATTTTCTTATTATCTTGTTATGGATGGACGAAGGATATGAATTTAAATCCCATTCTAAAACTTAAGCCTTTTGGAAAGGGAGGGGATTACTATGGTCGTTCAACCCAAAAGAAAGTAGTAGTATTTTCCGAATTTGAGGCGGGGGAGGGGGTTTACAAAATTAGCGATGAACTTTCTAACCAAAAAAAAAAAAAAAAGAGATCTAAAATCCTAGCTTTTTTCCATTTCCAATGCAATGTGGGAGGGGGTTACAACCCCAACTTCCCTTCGGTACGCCTCTGAGGCAAACAAATATACAGCACAAGCATTAAAACCTTTTATTTGAAGTATTGACCATGTATATTGTATATCTTTACTAAACAACATGTGGGTCATTAATTTTCAGGAATTTTGAATCAGTATTCAAAGGTAAGATTAGCTACTGTAGTCAATGTAATTTTTTTTTGCATGTGAAAGCAGTAAGACACTGTAAGTTCAGTAGTACTCGAACATTGGACTAATGTTATGCAATGTTAACCCATTGTTAGAGTGCTAATGAGATTACAGGTGACCACTATTTTATTCTATCGGTTTGCATCAAGCAAGAATAGCAAGAGGTTGCAAAGATTTTAGCACTCTGAAGGTACATCATTCTTACAGTAAAGAAAAGGGACAATGTTATTTCAATAAACAGGAAAAAAATAGAATGATACTCTGATGCAAAAGAAATTTTGTTTTCATTTTATTTTTTGAAATAAAAAAAAATTACAATTCTAAAAATTAAAGAATTTATTATTTTCGATTTTCATTCTTTGTTTTTCTTCTGCACTTAGAATTTTGTAATTATAGTTAATGTAAATCATTTTTTCTGTAAAGTTCTTGGCTGTTCTTGATTGTAACGATTTGTATAAGAATATTTAAAAACTTTAATATTCTTATACAAATTTTTATTTATCTTTGTTTTGTAAGTATAACAAAAAAAAATAATCTTAAACCAAATAAGAAACTAGTAACTAAACATTAAATATTTTATTACAACAGAATTTAAAAATTTCAAAAATAAAATTTCGAAAACAACTTCTCGAATCTTCTAACCACTCAGATTCATGATTTTAGTTGACACAAACAGAATCGTGTAAGTGTCACGAATTTCAAGACATTTTGATAGAAGATAACAAATAGCAAAACATGGCAGACACTTGTCGCCTTTTGATTGAATGAACTCCATTTCCGACAAAAAATCACATCGTCGTTCTTTCGATTGCAAACCTTGACGGTGATGGAATTGACGAATGATAATAACTACACAGATAACACTGGACGGCATGAAAATTGTCGCTGACACCATTCCTGTTGATTCTTATGTAAAATGACCTCCTGAATCCGAATATAACCTCCGGTTTCCCCCGTCACCCACCGTTTTAGGGCGACGCCCCCCCCCCCTCATTTTTATCACTTTTCGATAATTTGGAGGGATTAAAAGGATTATTTTAGCCTTTACATGTCTTCTGAGGGGCTAGAGAGGCGAAAAGTTCTAAAACATAACATTTGTAGTAATGAGGTACATTGGAGGGGGGGGGGGTTGCCCCCTTAAATTCCCTTAAATTGTAAAAAAGTCATTAAAAATGATCGATTCTTCCTGTTTTTTTCGGCAATTTTTCACTTATTTTCTACATATTTCAGCTTCCAGCCCCCCCCCTCATCCTCCCCCAAATAATAAAAATATATATTAACAATATATAGCAACAATAATAAAAATTTCTCGCAACAATACATAGCAACAATAATAAAAATATATAGCAACAGTTCGGAAGAGTCACTGTAGCACGCTCGTGGTCTCAATACCTCACGCGCAGAAATAAAAAGTAAAATAATAAATGTAAAAATTAAAGTAACAAATGTAAAGAATAATAAATAAATAAGTAAAGTATCTTCATTTGGTGCTTGCTTTCCTTTTGTACCCTGAGATAGAAGTTTCTCGTACCAAAAACCAGCAGTACTCTGCCAACATGCTCGCATTCCAGTTCCCTGAAAATCTCCTCTAGAACTTATTGATGACTTGATGGAACCGTTCCCCGTGTTCATCCGAAACTGCTCCTAAATTTTCAGGGAAGAAGTCCAGGTGTGAGTGAAGGAAATGCACTTTCAGAGACATGTTACACTCCATGCCCTTGAACGCTGACAGCAATTCCTCGACATTAGCGACATAATCATCACTTTTGTTGTTACCCAAAAAGTTCTTTTATTTATATATTTATTTATTATTTTATTTATTATTTTTATTTATTATTATTATTATTTATTATTTTACTTTTTATTTCTGCGCGTGACATATTGAGACCACGAGCATGCTACAGTGACTCTTCCGAACTGTTGCTATATATTGTTAATATATATTTTTATTATTTGGGGGAAGATGAGGGGGGGGGGGGGGGGCTGGAAGCTGAAATATGTAGAAAATAAGTGAAAAATTGGCGAAAAAAACAGGAAGAATCGATCATTTTTAATGACTTTTGTTCAATTTAAGGGGGCAACCCCCCCCCCCCCCCCCTCCAATGTACCTCATTGCTACAAATGTTATATTTTAGAACTTTTCGTCTCTCTAGCCCCTCAGAAGGCATGTAAAGGCTAAAATAATCCTTTTAATCCCTCCAAATTATCGAAAAGTAATAAAAATAGGGGGGGGGGGGCGTCGCCCGAAAACGGTGGATGATGGGGGAAAACGGAGGTTATATTAGGATTCAGGAGGTCATTTTACATAAGAATCAATAGGAATGGTGTCAGCGATCGAAAATTTTTTTTTTTTTTTGCCATCCAGTGTAATCTGAAGCTTAAAAAAAGCTGAGACCATGAAATATGAAATTTGTTTAAAGAAATGAGGTGATTAATAATATTAATGATGTTCTTGGTTAGATGTCAATAATAACATATCAAATAACAAATTACCAGATAATAAACAACAAAAATATCAAATACCAATAAAATAATCGAGTAATTAAATTACTGCAGGAGTGTAATAAAAGGAGAAAAGGATGAGTAGTGATGTGAAAGCAATATCCTTTTGATTCTTACTTGTTGATCACCCTCCCCTCGCTCTCTCCCTATGTTTCGTTAGAATCTGATTTTGGAATTAAATTGCTATAAAACATTGGTATTTGATCCGAAAATGCTTTCATTCTTCCAATGAATTAAACTTCTGGGAAATAGTTGAATGAAGATAGTGTTCGGACTTTAATGGTGAAACAGAAAATCTTATCATGTTATTTTCTATTATTCTTATTTTTTTCCTTTTAAGTTCAAGTAATGAAGTTTCATAATATTTCTTTAATTAATCCAAAAAAAAATCAATAAAAGTCTTTAGATTCTCTTGTTCCGTTTGTATTTCCTTTGTATTACTTTCAAGACAAAGTTATAACATACCATTCTTAATTTCGAAATTACAAAAGCTGTCATTCTATTTATATAAAATTTATTCTTTCAAGTACTGTAATTGTAGAAAACGGTTGCCATTCCCTTGTGGCTTTACATCTCAGCCTTCGTCTTCCGCTCCTTGTTAATAGCAAATAGGGCATCCCCATCAACTTAGAAAAAGGGAAAAAAAAACAAGGGAAAACTTAATATTTAAAGATTAATTATTAATTAATTGAATTTCTCTTATACCATCTCATATTGCTGTGCCTTATTGAGCAACAACTTTTCTGTGTACAAAATGCAATAAAGACTTGCGGGTTAAGTAGCACATCTTTACCTGACTTTAAATAATGGCTCCATTTATAAAGATGAATAAAATAATAAGGCTGGGAATTAGGTTATGTGTAAAAGCTGTCCCGAGAAGGCTTCCTTATCCAATGTCTTCAGTAAAGATCGGCTACCAAGTTAATTCGGAATATTCGGTCGAATATTATTTTTAGCTTTCTTTTCCAAGAGAGTGAGATTCATCTAATCAGTCAGTCTATGTGTGTGTATGTATATGAGTGTTCCTAACTACTGAATGATTCTTCTTGAAGTTTAGTATGCACATTGAAGAACAAGAGACGATCTAACTGTTATATTTTAAATGGATTCCATTTTCGATCCAGCAGCAACAAGAGACCATTCTCAGGTTATAAGGCCAAACCGACTCTCGAGTGTCAACAAATGAAGTTCTTTTAAATTGCTTCGAAAATATATCTTTATATTGCATCTTTTTTTAGAATTGATTTACACTACAGAATATTTACTTATTTATTACCTAAACAATATTGATTCTGCTCAAAAAAATAAAAGTTCCTGAAGGTGCATTTGTAGGTAAAAATAAAAATAGATTTGAAGGGGAGTGAGCTGAAGACGAAATTTAAACCCTTCAAATCAATTATTGAGATAACTAATGCATCACAGATTTTTTTACTAGAATTTTGTTTTTATTGCATAATGTTATCACGAAAATTGATTTTTTTATGTTAAGGAAACCAGTGGCCTGCAGTTAAAAGAGGCTGTAGATATGTAGATTATTTTTGCTCTTCCATATCCTAGCAAAAAAAATCAAAATAGCACGCAATTTGCCGGTGCAAGAGAATCCAGGTTATTTAAGAAGAAGATAAATATGTCTCTTTCTTAATAGATCGCCATCCAATTATTTTTCACATTCGCAATTTAGTACAACTTACATTTTAGTAAATTATTTAAAGTGAAAATAAGACAAATATTAACCAACTATTCCTCTCAAATGAAGACGTATAAATAAAAAGACACAGTAATAAATAAATTAATTTTTTATTTTACACGATTAAAAAAATTAAACTTTCTCTAATAATTAAATTTACAGATATTTCAAACTTTCTAAATTAAGTTAGAATATGCCAAAAAAATTATAAAAATTTTTTTTCCGGTGGGTAGACCATTTGTAGTGTTTTTTTATGTTAATTCTAAAAAAAAAAAGATTTATGTAAAAAGAGAACTCTAAAAAAAATGGTCCACCAATAATAAGTGCTTGAACCATGGATCATTAATTCAAAAACTTATTTGCAAACGGCACCGTAATAACCAAATAACACAACAATCAGCTCTTAACAGACACAATCCTTAAACAACACTACTTAATATCAAATTCTCATTCATTTACTGCTTCATCGGTCTTGTTTTGTCTTTTTATTCTTTTAAAACTTATTCGTAAAAACGTCAGAATGAAATTATTATTTTTTTTATGATGAATTCAAAGAAATTAAATTTTTAATTTTAATTCGCAAATTATTTTTTTTAATTTTTGGTCTACTGAAATGCCTTCGGTTAACCGATGTTTCGGTTGATTGATAATCGGATAATCGATGCTCTACTGTATATATGTATATGTATATATATTTATATATATATAATTTTTGTGTCTGTTAGACCTCTTGCGAGAAACAAATTACATTAATTATACTAAAACTGAAAATTCCACGAGAGTTAAATATCTTCCCCACCCCCATCCCTACTTTGCTTGTATGTGTCTGATCCTTGCTGGTTGCCATTATGTTCTTTTCTGTAATCTTCAATATTTAGGGAAAAACTTAAATATTTTGTAATTTCTGTTACGAGTAGAGAATCTAGTATGAGAATAAAAAAAATCTAATATCTAATTTCTGCATTAAGTGCACTATTTGTTAATTATAATTGCTAAAAAATGTTAAAATACTAAGAAATTACAAATTAATTAATATATTTTTCTATTACCTGTATCTAAATAAAGCAATATTAAAACCAAAAAAAAACTGACACAATATGGTAAATGATTCCATTTTGTTAAGTTTCCGCCAAAAATTGAACTTGACTTCTACTTTGTCCAGTAATTCTATTACTAGCACTGTTATGTAAGTAGATTCTGTTTTTTCCTCGTATATTTGTCCATTTGTATCTTAATGTCAAAAGCGTATGTAAAATTGTGATTTATTGATCAACCCTTCCTTATATTCAATGAAATTAATTTCTTTTTCTTTTTAAATTATTGAACAAAAAATGAAAAAAAAAAAAAATTATAATTTACTTACAATTAACATTTTCTTAAAAATACTAGGTAGTAGTAAAAATGTAAATAAATTCTTTAAAATAACTTCCTTCTAGCAATCTAGTGCTCTAAATGTCTGTGTCACTCAAGATGGGGGTATTGGTTGATCTGGGCTCGATTCTTGAGAAATAACTGTAAACTTGATAATTGTAAGTTTACAATTAGACCTACCCTTTAAAATCCGTCCAAAGTTGTAGTAACTGTCAGCAAAGGAGTTATTGCTACTACTATTCTAAATAAACTTTCATTTCGATTGTCAACGGGTCTTACTTTTGAGAAGTAAAATAGGCCTAATCACTAGCAGGTGCTTTTCGTCTACAGCATCAATAAAAATCAATCTGTCAGCGTTGGCAACTGTTTTATTTAGCGAAGTTCCATAGTTAAGGAAAGGATTAAGAGGTAAGCTCTGTGTGATATCTTAATTATATATTATACTATAATCGAGGCTAATTCAATTGCTCAACAAATATAATGTAATCCAGGGTAAAATTAACTCAGTTTGCGCAATCCACTTGTAGTATGTTTTGTCAGATGAAAACACTTTAAAAAAAAATCAACGAATCCAAGGTCGTTCACTTCCCTTTTGAAAACGATTTCCCAATTTAGAATCTTTTTAACCATTTCATCTATGATCTTCTATTGATAAAAAATTTCCATTGAGAAGAATTCATGAAATCCTGAATAGTCTATTTTTAACATTAATAAGTAATAATAAAGTACAAATGCAGTGTGATTAAAGAAATCTAACCTGCCCAATGAAAATGTAAATGACCGCGGTATTTTAATCGTGGAAAGGTAGCATAATCACTAATATCTAATTCTTAAAATTTAGATAAAAATTTATATTGATCTGGAGATTCCTGCAGGGATAAGGAAGCAAATCATTTCTAAAAATCTTGATATTTTATTAATAATTAAAACCATATTCTCTAAGGCAGTTTTGAATTTTGGAAAGTTAAACTACGTTAACATCTGCATTCTTCATGATATTATGAACATTTCAGTTGTATTTGAGAATGAACAAAAACTTCAGGAAAGTTTTCAATTACGGTACTTTAAGGAAAACTGGAGAATGCTATAGCGTTCATTAAAAGTACACTACTGAAAAGAATCTTTCTTACAAGGGAAGTGCGTGACTTCTAACGCTGAGAACCGCACGAAAATGTGCTTAGAATATAAATCGCTCATGCCAAAAATAGTGGTATGAGTCATTCTCATACAAAACTGCACGTCTTACCACGAGAGACATTTGAATGATCACCTATTGAAGGTCCAAGAGAGGAACTTTGGTAACGCGAAGAAACAAAATATCGATATAATAGGACCAAATAGAAGGAAATATAGCAATATAGTCACGGCATTGAAATATGTGAGTTTTTGGTCCCATTGAATGTAATTTCCTATGAACATTAAACTATTTTTCTCATAATGACCAGTTTGATTCATTACTGCCCGACATTCTTGTTCTATAATCTATCTGGTTCTTGAAACGACATCATCTTGTTAAAAAATGTGGGAAACATTTGTTACACTGATGAAAGAAAGGATATGGTTCATATAGATAGCAAATTCCATCATTTCCATTATTATCTATAACATATTCCACTTGCATATACTTTTGTCACTTATTATCACCACTTGTGATAACTCACAACTCAATAACTCACCATTTTTTTTCCCTGTACTATTAATTGAAGCTGCTCTTCCGAATGAATATGCACTTCAGTTCTTCTTGAAGTGCCTGATTTCATGGTAGCATTTTTTTATATTTCATCACTTTTTTGTCAATTGGTTTTGTCAATGGATAATGTGTCAAGTAACATAATACCGACAAGTTAATGGCATCATTATCAATGTTTCTGCTAAATATGAATTATTGTATTAATTACTGTCGGATCATAATTCTTTTAATTGGCTTGTTGGTGTATGTAATATGTATATATATATATAGATTGAATAATTTGAAAGTAAATGTTTTAATTTTTCAATATATTTTAAACCTAAGTGTGTCATGGACTCAATCTGTATGACATTCCCTTTAATTTTTCCTGTAATTTAGTTTATAGTGATCATAAATCCAAACGAAAACAGGAAGTTAAGATAGTTTTGGTCATAGTAACTAATGATGATATTTTGTCACGTCATGATTCTGTTCTAAGCATGAAATAATTTATGGCAGAATTCAAAGCTAGCACATAATAATTTAAATCATTTTTGCAATGATTTCTTTTTTTTTTTTTATATATTTTCTTTACCTTTTGAGACACCAACATAATTTTCATACTAAACTCATCAACACAAGATAACCTTTACGTTTTATCAAATGCTAGCTTGACTGATGATCCGCAGTAAGCATGACACAGCCGTACTGAGATGCTAACATTAAGTTACGAAGTATAAAATAAATTAAAGTAATCTTTACAAACTACTTAAATTTAAAAATACTTATCTTTCACAATTAAAAAAATGCAAGCACAAATTCAGAATATTTAAAGAATAGGAAATTGGTTAAGAGGAAATCTTAATTATTTTTTATCTTTATTACCTTTCTTATTAAAAATATTTTTTTAAGTTTTAGCAAACTTCATTGATTCTTATATCCCATTATGAGTCATCCAGTAGTAGAATTTAAACTTATTGGTCTGTGCAAAATTGTATTTAGGGATACATTTATTTCCAAACTTGAGTAAATTGTCTCACATAAAGCTTATCTATGTTTTAAATATTAACAAAAATAAATAATCAATTGATATTAAGAATTATTTGTAACAATATTTTTACACTGATTGTGAGTGGTAAATAGGAACTACAAGAAAATAACGTACAAATCGGGTGTTTATAAAAAATTACATGCATAATATATTAAAATTTAAAGAAATAACGTTAGTACAGTGATGAGTGACGAATTTCAAACCTACTGCTAAACTCATCCCAAAAAGAAATGGATGCAAGCTCGTGGTAATAAAGTGTAAAATACGATCAACATTAAGTCAATGGGAAGCTTTCATATTGACGTAAGAATATACTTCTAGTTTATTTCAGTGAATCATAATAGGTAATAATTCTTCTTTTTCTTAATAACCACTTCAACTTTCATTCTGAACAATTACAGTAAATTTCTTCTGACAGATAAAGTCATTCGCATAGTATGGTCTCCGCTGAATGAGTCAAATGCATAGATGATGGAGTTTTTCGAATTCTTCAATTTATTCATTTAATCCAAGTCAATTCAACCAAAAGCCGGAAATCGGAACATCAGATAATTAAGATTCAATATTCAAAAATTGCAATCGAATTTTCTTCAAAGTAAAAACAATTCATATATTGTTTTTTCACTCATTGTTTCAAGTATGAGCAATTACATATATGGCCTTAATATCTTAACTAGATATGATGAAGCTGGAGGTCATTTCACTTCCATCAGCGCTCCTTGAAACTTTTGTGGGACTTAAGAAATACAAATTTTAGAAAAAAACATTACAATTTTATTCTTATAAATATTAATTAATTGTTTAATTGTTTCATTTTTTCCTCACCTCTTCCAAAAACACAAAGCTTGCAACCAAACACCCTTCCCAAATTTAATTGGCCGGTCCTTATTACATATTACAGCAAATTAATTCATTACAGCGGTTTACTCTTCAATTCTTGAAGTAAGAACTACTGTCTAACATATTATTAAGATATAATGTAGCGGTCAGAAGAACTGAACCTCAACTGTTATTCTATTAGCGAGATCCACTATTATATGATTATTGACAATTGTTCACCAATCGCTTGCAGAGTTCAGTCTTTTCAAACATATTTTACTTTACTCATGCTGTCGTTATTTTTTTAAAATTCGATTAGTAAAATTAATAAATGTTAAGAATAATTAAGAAAGAATGGCAAATGGTAGAAAAAATATAGATAATAGTGATAGTAATTAAAAAACTATATTTGGATACGATTAATATTGTTACGAATTATTATTGTACGAGTAATTGTATAAATGAAATTGTATAAATGAGAAAGCTGAAATTTCCAGAAAAATCTAGATCAAGCAGTTAGTGTAATTAGAAATTGCAATTATCTTTTTGCATAGTCGGATCAGTGTTATCCGCTAGTCCTGCGTTTTGTTGGAAAACATTGTTACAGTTTTACGGTTTACTGTGAGCGAGAAAAACTCATTTTCTTTTGTAAAATACAAGATTTTACCTGAAAGATTTGTTTAAATTTAATTACCAAAAGAAAGATATTTACAAAAATTATATCTCATCAAATTTAAAAGAATTCATTGAATACTAATTATTCAAAAATTCGGCGAGCTAAAAGGGCAAGATATAATTTTAGTATATTTTTTCCTAATCTTATTTTTATTTCTGTCTCAATAATTTGTTTCTTTTCGAATCTTGCACCTAAATTTGTCTTTTTTGAATCAAAATGGTTTTTGATTTAAAAGGGGTTAAATTATTTTCATTTCATTTGATTTTTTTTATTCATTTTTTTATAATATATTGAGATACTTCCTATGTGATGATGGAAGAAAAAGCATGGAAGAATGTATAGCATAACGTAGAACATATCTTTTAATGTGATCTTCACACTTTCACATTTCAAGTCACCTGAGCTACTGATGTCAGCTTGTATTTCTCCGATCATTTTTTTTTAACATTTACTTATAAAGCTTGATAACCTTGGTCCTGATTTATACACTTAATTTCTTTATTTTAAAGCTTTCACTCGTTCTCATGTTATAAAATGAGTGCAAATGTCAATTATTATATTGCATTTATTCGTTAAACAAATAAAAAGAAAGAAACAAAAAAAAATCAGTCTACACATTTTGAGTTTTCTTTTATTTTTACTATATGAAGTTAACATTATAAAGATTACATCGGACACCTGGCAATTACTCAATCCTGTTCATCTAGCTAAATTTTCAGTTCTTGGTACTAGGATTTTCAGTTCTGGATACGTTACTAGGATGACGACTATTTGACTTTTGAAGACACTTGAATATTTGACTATTGAAGCAAAACAGAATAATTTATACAGAAAAAAATAAGTTCGTGTTTTCTTTGTTGGTTTGGATCCCCAAGGTATTGGTTCAAAAATGGTTCCTTTAACTGCTACTTTATTTTACCTTTTTTAATTGGTCGAATACCAATTGCCCGGTAACCGGCTTTTTTGGATCGGTACATCACTAAATCATTAAAGTACGATTTTTGAATAGGGCTTTCCATATAATTAGTACCGAATAATTATGATTTTGCAGAAATTTGGGATGTAATCTAATATGTTTTTTTCTGTGAAAATACTGGCATGAACAGAATAAATTGTAAATAACGAATAAAAAATTTAAAGTCAGCAAGAATTGAATTAATAATAATAATAACAATAATAATAATAAAAAGAACCAAAACATTTAATATAGATAATTCAAGAAAATTACATTGATTAATAAAAATAATTCTTCAAAAAGATTTAGCCATTTATCCATTTACCACGACATATCTTAAAGATATAAATGAAATTACGACATTTTCCGAGGGAAAAAAAGGAAAGACATTCGTTATTGATAACAAATCCCGGAAATGTACGATAAGTTTGTGCCAATATTGATGTACATCAAACTAAGTTAATAAATAATGATTACCTATCTAAGAGGAATAGAAATCGACGCAGCCCTCCCTAGGGGTATTAGACATATTGATTTTGATGATTCTTGTGTGATTGCCGCAAATTTTCAAATACGGAAATGTATACAAACAAAGAAGAGAAACCTACTTCTTTTTTGAAAGATAGCCAACGAAATGAGATAAAATATAAACCCGAATTCACAAAATACTATTACAGTAACACGTTAAATTAATAATGTAAAAATATTAAGATGAAATACAAAATCTCAAAAGAAATGGAAAATTTGGTATAAATTTAAAATCTGAAAAAAAAAAAAATACTATGATTCCTGAAGAAATTATAAGAAATTTTGAAACATTTGTGAAATATACTTATTTACCTTTACAGGTAGATAGCAGAAAGTTGTGCTCATTTAAATTTTGAATAAAATAAAATAAGTAAATACTTTTTGTTTTTATACATTTCTTTTCGAATCAATTAATTAACAAAATGAGTGTGGTAACATTAAAGCTTTTACCTATTAACTTCAAAAATTTGCAATTAGGCAGGGATCAGTCAAAAACAAAACCAAAACTGATATTCGAATTTTCGCAGTTGCCAGACAAAAGACCTATTTACAGTTTTAAAAAATGTTAACAATAAAATTGTATGGAGAGAAACCCAATAAATATGCATTTATCTGCTCGTGTAAATCAAAATATTTTCTATCAAGATTTCAATATCTCTAACTCTCATAGGCTAAAATAATATAATTATATTTTTAACTAATAATAATTCGTTGATAATTATACCTCTAACTCTCATACGCTAATATAATAAAACTTGATTTCATAAATACCACTAATAAAAATACAAATATACAAAAATTTGTCTCATGCTCAAACATTACAATTCCTATAGGCACAAAATTTACTGTAAATTTACTGCTCTTGGCTTGGAAATGGCGGGCTTCATTATGATGTAGAAAAGGATTTCAATATAAGTACACAAATTGGTACTTTATTAAAAGAAATGGAACCCTCGAAAGGAAATTGACATATTCACTGAACTCATGGAACTTTCGCTTTATTTCCAGAATTCTAAATATAAACAGTTTCCTCCAATATGTATATACCGGTATATAAATGTTCAGGTATTTGTGAAAGTTGCAAAATTTTTAGAATTTGTAAAAAAGCAAATTCAAAAATTATTAATATGTTTCCCAATTGAGTTATGGAATCTATATTTTTTTAGCTTGAAATTTAAAAATTTAAATTAAAGGCAACATAATGCACAACAGTTAAAATTTCCTTTACAATATAGTCGAACTCGCTTACACGAGAACATTTATAACGAAATATCTACTACTTCGAATAAACAATAAAGGAATTAGTTGTGTAAATGATATATTTTATGAATAAAATTTCACAGTTAAGGAAATCACGGTAGTTGTGAATTTCACGGAGTCATTTTAATAGTGGCTGAATTTACTTTTTTATAAATTCTAAAAATTTTGCAACTTTCACAAATACCTGAATACTTATATATATATTTGAGGAAACTGTTTATTTATAGAATGCTTGAAATAAAGCGAATGTTCCATGAGTTCAGTGAATATGTCAATTTCTTTTCGAGGGTTGCATTTCTTTTAATGAAGTACCAATTGCTATACTCATATTGAAATTAATGCACTGAATTAATTTAAAGTCAAAAACAAAAACATAAAACTCCTTTAAAAACTAATGAACAACTCTTTGTTTTAATGAAGATTTTTAGGCCACCACACATCACAATTAAAATTAAAATTTATTTACAATTAAAAATACACGAGTACTTTCTAAATGGTCTATATTTCTTTGCCAAGTGAAATGTAGACCATTTCGAAAGTACTCGTGTATTTTAATTGTACATAAATTTTATTTTTAATTTGATGTATGGTGGCCTAAATTCTTCATTAATTTCAATTTACACAAGTTAATTAAACTCTTTGTTTTGTGTAACCAAATTCATGAATTTAATTTTTTCTCAGAAAAATTGTATATTATTCAAATATCTTAGAAGATTTTTGAATAATGCA
>JAFIDM010009631.1:60695671-60741632 GCA_023159025.1 Thereuonema tuberculata
TAGATTATTTTAATTGTAATGTGTTTTTAATAGTTGAACATTTAATTTTAAAACAAGCACGTTAAAATTTTTTTATCATAAGTAATTCAGAAGTTCAGGAATATAGACAAATCTCAGGAAACAATTAATAACAAATAAATTTGATCAAGAATTCTTTACCCTTTATAAAAAAAAATTACACTTATATTTTACACCAAAATAAAAAAGTAAAAATACAGCTTGTCTATTTTGTGTGTCTTCAAAATTTTTAAAATTTGAATATCATATAAAGTGATGTTCTACAGAGATTGCTTATGAGTTTGTTACTTAAGCTGAACTGATTTCATATTTTATGCCTGGTAGCAGTCGCCAGACTAACAATGACGTCATACTGGATAGGAGACAAAGGAACGCGGAAAGGAAAAAAAATAGTCAATTGACAGCTACAGTTTGGAATCCAATTGACGATTCATGTTTCTCTTTTGAATAGAAAAATTTTTAATATGTAAGAACTCTTATTAATTCTGATTGACAATTGCAATTAAATAAATAATTTAAATAATTTTTAATCCCTTCTTTCTTTTTCTAAATAAAACAGAACAGAATCTTAAGTAACAAGTTTTTTTATTAATAAAATATGTTAGATTTGGCAAAATAAAAACATTTTAATTTTCCTGAAGTTTCATATATTTAGAGTCTACTTTTAACTATATAAAAAGCAAATTATACTTACGAAAATAAACTATTAAAAAAAGAATGTAATTACTAATGTTTTTAATGGAAATGTTAAATTCGGTGATCCTCTTTCGATTTGCTAATAAAATTGTCAGGATCAAAGGAAAACATGCAAACATTGGAATTATTATGCTTAAATATATGTATAAATCTAAAATCTTTGTTGTTTTTGAAATTTAACATAACAAATAAACAACTTCAGAATAACAAGAAAATCACAGTTGGAAATTATAGGAAAACTATAAAATTAACATATATATTTATACTTTTTAAAATATAGAGACAGAACGACTAATTATAACAGACAAAACAATTGACAATGGCTAGAAAACAGTAACATTTATAATGTATAGCATAAACGAAGTAATTAAACAAGTACTCTTTAAATTTCTTACAAGACATACCACGCTTTCATATATTACGTATATTGATAAAATGCAGGCAATAAAAATTAGGAATTATTACTTGTTAAATAAAATGTTCAAAAACTGAAATATTGAAGTGTTTACATATTACAGTATTAATACATTAAAATGTTCACATTGACTCTTTGTGCCATTTGACATGACAAATATTTAGCAATAGAATATGAGTTATTTCGACAGATTGATTGTATATAGTGCTCAACATTTGGCATCCAATGTCTATAATACATCATACAATCTTTGGGACTGCAAATCTTCAGTAAAAAAAAGACATCATAATTACATATAATGCACATGTATTTAACATTTATTTACAGACTTTCAGGACGATATTTAATAATGTTCTCTTAAAAATAAAATAGAATAATTAAATTTACTAAAATATATGTTCCCTTTTTGTAATGAAATTGAGTATACCAAACTGATTTTTGTTATGCATAGAATGTCGAATGCATAATATGCATTTAAAACTAATACTTAAAAAAATCACAAACTATATCACTAAACAAATTATTATATTAGATGCAATTTGTTTAAGTTTTTTTTTTCTTTTTTGTTTTAACTACACGTTATTATGTAATTGATATTATTTCTTTCTTTTAGTTTTAGTCGATAGAAGGATAGAGCCTTCAAACGTAAAGTTTGTTTACAAAGATCTTGAGAGTTTACTTAACAAATTCATTAGCATTTTAATAGATATTTACATAGATTGTTTGACAAATAAGATATTTATAAAGTCACTAATAGATGGCACAATCAGGACAGCAGATTTTCATGTCTTCGAGGAAGACTTCTTTCCTTACACATTTTAAATTTTACTCTAGAATTAAGATAAATTATCTATTAAAAAAATTAAAAGGTAAGAAGTTGTTGCCATTTATTGGTTTTGAAAAAATAAATTAAATGAATGAAAGACAAAATGAAAGAAGAAAAAAAATGAAAAATACTGACATTGAAAAAATACCAGAAAATGTGAACGTATTCTACTTCTGTAGAAGTATTAAAAAATAATAATACTAAAGCATGAAATTAACTTATTGATTCAAACACAAAACAAAACTTTACTTTGTTCTTAAAATTCAGTTTTAATTTAATTTATAAATTTTCTCATCATGAATTCATTGATACTCTCCATCACACTGATTTAAATTAAGACGAATTTTTTCAAGTCCAATTTAGCATAATAGTGAATTGCCATTCTAAACAATACACAAAAATTCCTTACAAAAATGAATTATATAAATTAATTTTTAATGAAAGTTGTGTGAAATAGTATTAAGAGTTATTTTCAATTTAACTTCCTCGCCAGAACAATAAGTCATTTTCAATTTAATATTATTTAGGTTAATAAATCAAATTTTTTGCATAAAACAAAATCTTATAATTAATACATACTTGAAATTTCCTATTAATTACGTAGACTTTCCATTAACTGCCTTTTATATATATTTATATGCTTTGAACAGTTCAGATGGTCAAATAACAAATGTAAGTAGTAATGAAGAGATTTTGAAATTGTCTTGTTCAAATGAAAGTCTAGTCATTAATTGTCGCATAAAGCCTCTGTTAATGGATTTTTGGTTTTCAGCTATTGGAAAACATGATGAAAGGAAAAAAGCCAATTGCAGGAGTTCTGAAAACAGTAGACGTATGTAATCGTACACCTGAAATAAGATGTTACAGGGAAAAGAATACGGTAATGGCTGAAGGCCATCAGTTCTGGATATCAAGAACACTAATCCCACAGTGCGATTCCAAGAAACGGAGGGATCCTCATCTGTCACATAGAAGAATTGTAGAGTTCGCTAGCGGTAACATGAATTTTGTCCTTTCCTATCGTGACTTCTGAGTCTTTGAGTAACAAAAGACTGACAAGGTGAACTTTATGTTGCATTTCAAAGGAAATTAAAAAAGGAATTTCCTCTCGGGAAATACACTGTCATGCAATTAGACAGTAATTATATCTAGTTAATTATCATATCTTAAATTTTTTTTATAATTACATAATGAAAATTGGAAGGAACTGATTTGTACATTTAATACTGTAATTTTTTTCAGATTTCTGCATCATGTTAACCCTGAAAACAAGATCTGTTTTTTCCGTGTCATTCAATGTTTAGTTAATTCAAAACTATTTAGATGACAACAATATAATTTAAGATCAATATTATAAATATAGAATTACAAAAAAATCGACTTAGAAATGGATTTAAGAATTTGTTTTTAGATAACATTTAAGATGTCAGCCTATAACACCATAAAAAAAGATAAAGAAATAACTAAAAAAATAAGATCTTAGATTCACAGGTAATATCTTAATATTGCTTATTCGCGCTATTTGGTAATGATCAGCTTATATTGCTCCTTAATGAAGCTTCTAAGTTTTTGTAGAAGTCACTGATATAATGCATTGTCTCAGAGATGTGGACAGTCAAAATTAAACAAAATATAAACAAAATAACATTAAAGCAAATGAAATGCTATTGAAATGGAGGTAATGCTTTTTCCTTTCAATACATACATACATACATAAATAAATAAATAAATAAATAAATAAATAAATAAATAAATAAATAAATAAATAAAATAAATAAATTCAGACCAATAATGAAATAATCGCCATTATGTGAATTGATCTAAACTGTATCCTTTAAAATAATTTGAAGTAATTTGAAATTTGTAGACATTAAGTGAAATTATAAATTTATGATGAAGAAACTGATAAAGAATTATTCTAATTTCTTAAAACAGCAAAAAATAAAGGCAATTTCCTAATTTAATTTATCAATATCACAGACCGATCATAAGTAATAAACAAGTAAAATTAAAATTTACATTAAAAAAAAATACTGTTATCCTTTTTATAATTAAAAGACATCGCAATTTGAAAAATAAATGTATTCATTTTACTTTGCTTATAATACCAGGAACATCGAATAGAAAACAAATATATTCTACCAACATCATAAACATACAAGGCCAGTAAAGATGAAACAGAGTAAATGTCAGCAAAACTCCTTTTAATTTTTTAAATAATGATACGTATATAAAAATCTTTTTATCTTTATGTAAAAGAGATAGTAAATAATTTGAATGAAATGTAAGAGAAAATATATTTTTTACTTTATAAAAAAATTGAACATTATTAGAATTTTTATTTTAATTTCAAATACAAAAACGGGAATAACTATTTAAAATTTCAGATTTGGAATAGCCAAAAAAAGTAATTTTAATAATAACCTAAAACAATATTATTCAATATATAAAAAAGAAGAAAAAATATTCTTTACTTTTTATAAAAAAAAAGTACAGCTGCTCAAACAAGAAATGTTACAATTAAAATGATTTGATATAATTTTATGTTCGTAATTTACCTATATTGATTATTATTCTAATTCATTACCGTCCTGAAAGACAATTATTTAGCATTTTATCATGAATAATCTTATCCTTGTATTTTTTCTTTGATCTTTGTTTCGTATTTCCAAATAAACCACTGTAGAAGATGTTCTTTTGTTTTTATTGAATTTACCTTGTGATTTTTTTTATTTCAAATAAAATGTAATTATTCCAATGACTAACCTTGGACCCAATCGATTAAAAGTAGGAGCTGTCTGCTCGGTTGAGTTGTTTCGTGATTAGCTATGTCCATTATAATCTACTAGACCCTAACATAACAGTTATGTTTTTGTGGCATATCTTATCAAAACATTACCTTTAATTTATAAGCCTAAATAAGATAATATGATGTTGCAGAGTAACTGAACTTATGTTAACATTAACGTAACAAGCATATATTCTAATGGAATTTCAATATGACAACTAAATAATTTATTATAAGTGTCACATAAATAGAAAAGCTGTCTAAATTTGCAAAAAAAAAAAAAAAAAAAAAAATAACTAAAAATGCATTAAGTATGCCTAATACATAAAGTACAACTACAGACCTCAATTGAAATATACTTGAAGGCTGAAAGCAATAAGCCATGAAAGATATTGACGAATTAATACAACTTTTTAAAACTATTCGAAGCAATACTTATTCTGTTTTTTGAAACTACCAATATATTGTCTGCTATTTTGGCAGCAAATAAAAAAAAATATATTTTGATAAAAAGCAGTTCTGTAATTCGTAAAAGTTTCCTTAGTGACTATCACTTCAAGAAAACTTCTTTCATGTCAGCAGAAATCACATTATCATTAATATAATTTAGAACTCTATATAATACATAATTACATAAACAAAATCTGACAATCAATTAAAATTATTATACAATAAATTGTCCTGCATTTGGCAATAATCTTATTTCACAAAATCTAACCTTTTTTTTTGGACGTGAAATATACTCTGTCAGATTTTTGAAAGTTTTTTCCAACTTACTTTAAGTTTCTAAGTTTTCTCTACTTTTTCCCCTCTTTCTTCTTAAATATTCACATGTGGAAATTGTAGTACATTGTCGTTTTGTTCGTTTTGTTGTTCGTAAATGACTCAGGTGAGTTTTCTACAGTTTTTACACTAATTCTTCAATTTTGTCTGGATGACCTAAAGAAAACCTTACACAATTACTATTCCGTAACATTGCCAACGGAACAAATTTATTAATTCTCTCCTCTTTCACTATTCTTCGCACTCTCTTTGTCCGTTTGTCATCCTGATCTTTTGGGGAATTCTCTCTGCTATTGGCTTCTTCTGATGGAATTGTAAGGGTACCGTCTGAGATCTGAAGACGGCTAATGGAGTCTCTAGCTGGGGAAGGGGTGGAAGTTGAAGAAAGTTGGGGATTTGGTTCTGCCTGGGGTAAACCACTATCTGGTGTTCCAGGGGTTGGCGTTAGGGACGGGGAGTGCCTGACATTTGGCGAAGGTGGAGGGATGTGCTCCGATAAACGAGGAGGAGAAAATTCGGACAATCGTCTTTGCATGTTTGGTTTTGGACTTATGTTTAAGATTTCCGACATGCGGCGTTGAAGGGTTCTTCGTGGAGGAGCATCCCCTTGAGCCCGTAACTGCCTTAATTGGAGGGAAGCTCTGCGGGAAACTTGTCTCTGGATTTCACTATTCACTTCGCTCCTATACAACCTTCTTCGCAAGAAATTCAGAAATGTTTTTCGAAGCACTCGACTTTTAATGCCATAAACAAAGCCATGTGTAGGTGGAGAAAAAGCGATGAGACCTGACACTATCGCCACGAGGAGATCTGGATGGGGCTGGTTGGTAACTGCTTCAACCATTACAATTGAAAAGTATGGAAAGTAAAGTACTAGCAGCGACCCGAGAAGTTGCAAAATAGTTAGCACAGCGCATCGACCTTTGAATTTAAACAGGTAGAAAGGATTTCTTTGGTGGGTGATAGTCGCCTGCGCCCGAAGTGTAATTTCGTAAATGGCTGAGACGATACGATGACGGTGAAAGCGGGCAATAAGAAGTACACGCACATTACAGAAGATCATCAACGCCGTGGGCACGAGAAGAGCCGTAGTGGTATACACAATACAAAACCACATCCCTGATGTGGGATCGGCAAAGTCTGGAGTGCATCCGCCTCTCGCCTCTCGATAAGTATATGGGTTTATACGAAGAAGAGGCGGGACGGCGAGCGCTATGCTGAGGAGCCATGTGCACACGAGGAAGGCAATTACCCGTCGCGTATGCACGAGGCGCGAATAGTGCAGCGGAGCTGAGATGGCACAGTAACGGTCACAGTTCAGTCCGGCTAAGGTCCATACCACTATTGGCACCAACGCCGTCCAAGCAAAGCCGTGCACGGCACAAATTGTCGGCTCCGCGAGCCACGGACCCCGCATCACAGCCGTCAAGAGCAATTGCACACAGAAAAATGTGTCAACCAGGCCGAGATGAAGCAGGAGAAGGTTGTTGGCGGTGCGGATCTGTCTGTTGTAAACGAGTACCAAGAGTATGTAGCCATTGAAGAGAAAGCCAAGGATCGCCGATGTCCCCGCCACGGCACGATGCACGGCCGCAAGCGGCATGGCTTCACCGCCAAGTCCATCCGTACGTCCGTCGCCCAGTGGCTCGGTTGCGGTTTTGCCTTAAGAGTGACGGCAGTCAATCGGTAAAGCGGGGAGAGCTCAAACTAAATGGAACGCCAGTCGGAACGCTGCGGGACTCAATTTAGCTCCGGGTGCTGTTAAAAATAAACCCCTTCCGTCCCACCGTGGAAGAATGCTAAATATGCAGTTGGCACTTTGAAGAAATCACTTTTTTTAACTTTATGAATCCACTTTTCTTCCACCGTGGTCATTACTTCACTGCAGTACATTTCATACTGCTCTGGATATTGTAACGAACTACCATTCAGCCTCGGATGGGTACTTAAGTTGCACAGGTGATAAGAAGCGCATGTTCTTTCGGTGATGCAGTCAAAGGAAAAAATAACTATTAGCACGATAGACAAAACATAGTTTCATTCCTGAGTGCTGAATGAAAACATTAGCTTCTCGGCAAAGTTAGTTCGTGATCAACAGCTTTCAAGGATAATTCGAACTTTCGAATTAAAAAGTAGACGTTTAATTTACTCACTATAAAAATTAAATAAAGAAAATCGAACTGCTGTTTAACTTTTCGTTTGCTTCACTGAGCCTTATGTAAATGATGGTGATAGGACAGAAAGGAAAAATTTCTAAAATCGTCGGTGATCAGCGCAAGAATGATGCCAACTTGTTGAATCTGATCTCGTGTCTACGCGCAGCAACGCTTCCCTGTGACATGGTGGAGGGGGCGGGTGGCGAACCTCCTACGCAGTAAAATCTTACGATTTCCGACGGCGGCGGCAGTGTCTCCATTCGATCGCACCATGCTCTCTTTAAATCGTCCGAAAGATTCTATAGTGTTTTTACTAGAGTAGTGATTGATCTGAAGCGTTACACGAAGGAAGCGACTTTTCTTGGCGGGAGGGGATGGCTTCGAAGCCGGATGAACACAGTTGATGATGGGGTGAGATAGAAAGGTGGCAGTGGCGGAAGACTTTCGGGAAACAGGATGGTATGCTCGTTAGCGATAGAATCACCGAACTCAAGCTTTCTGGGAAATGGGAAAAATGCGAGGGCGCATCAATAAAACATACAAGTAAATGCATTAGCAAATAGAAGTAACAAAAACATTACCGTTACATATAATATTGCATGCAAATTATTGCTTAATTCTAACAGAATTAAAAGTTAATAAAGGTTTTTGCAACAAAAGAATGCATATTTTAATTTGTTTGGAATGAGTAATGAATTTCATTAAAAAATCAAAAATCAAAATGCATGTAAAGCAGCTTAAATAAAAAAAAAGGAAATATGTAGATAGGAATTTTACAACTTACAAATAGGCCAAATTGTTAATTCTGAAGGTCGAAGGCGATTCTTCAAATATGCGTTGCAATCTGTGATTGGTCGGATGTTGCGATATGAAATATAAACAAACTATGCAAAGGCGAGAAAACTTTTATGCTTTTGAGAAACTGATAGTTCAACTAAAATGAAAGTAACCTTTCAAGGAAGTGCTGTGTTTTTACTTCTTTCTTTTCTATCCGTGGACGGTTGAAGGTGGTACAATGATTCTTCGCTTCTCACGAATGTTGCCTCTTTTATACAGCGTCTCGTTGCCTAGGCGACAACAAGAACCCATCCAGGTATAACAGCTGTTGTAGATTTTTCGGGTTTCAGTCGAACGAAGAAAGCATTTCTTTGATCAGTTCGGACTTGAAGAATGCAGTGCAAAAATTCAATTCAATGCAATTGGTTTTAAATCATGCTTCAGTCATAGTTGCATAGTTACATTTAAATCCATTTTTAATTGCAATAGAATGAAATTTCTGCATTTCTTTTAGTAGAGGCGGCTTCTACAGCTGAAACGGACGCAGTTCAATCAATGCAATTCTTTTAAATATTTTGCACACGATTTTAACGAAGTTGTCCTGATTGTTCTCACATAAAGACAGTACGTAATTCAAATCACAGTCACTGTTGAATTACAGCCAACACATTAGGGGTGGGGAGTGTGGCTCTAGCCCACGTGTTGCTCGTAGAACTGTTCGCACGAGGCTGCTCGGTTCCGCTCCCCGCTTCGTCAGGAGCCACCTCAGCTCGGAGGAGACCATTTCCAGCTAGAGGAGGGAGGCCAGAGAGAAAGTGAGTTCCCGCTCAGTCGATGAATGGAACTGAAGCAGTGAGGCCGGACAACATTGATATGTTTCTCCTCGATTACATCACCTACCTGCATAAATGCATTATCCAGTAATAACGACTTGTAGGATAGCTTATACTTGAATATATACTAATAAAACTTTAATTGGTAAATAATTCCTTAATCAATCTTAATGAAAAATGCTGAACCAGGCTTGCAATTTATTTTCAGTATTTTTTTCTTTAATCTCTAATCTAGTTTTCTGATTTGATTGTTACTTGAAGAGAAATAATAGATAATAATTAATGATCATTGTATAAACAGTTATATTTATTATAAATCTAATGACAACTACTCATATTTTTTTTTTACAATTAATGTTATTCATTTTTTATTTACAAACATCATAAATAAATAAATGAATAAAAATAATTGTTTTTAACAGTAATTTTATGATAACAGTTGATTAAAAATTATGTAATATATTCAATAATTTCTTCAGCGACATAAATTACTGAGTACTTTCAGATAATGCGAAGCGCAATTGCATAGATGTAGAAAAGAGTAAAATTTCCCTTATAATCAATTTCCTTTGTAGGAAATTCCATTTTATATTTTTCTTAATCATTAATGACTTAAGTAAGTAAATGACATTACATCTTTAATGTAAATTTTCTCTTATTTTATCTCTTTAATTTAAGTAAATAAAGAAACATTAAAATGTGTAATTAGATAGTGAAAAATAAATGCATATAAAAGCATATTTTATTTTCTAGAAGTTTTAGTACATAAAATATTATGTATGTTATGCATAAATGCATTATCCAGTAATAACGACTTGTAGGATAGCTTATGCTTGAATATCTTATATTATAAAAGCGTTATTCTGTCTGTCATAAGACTCTATGTTTTTCCAGTTTTGTGACCAAACTATAAGAGATAGATTGGTCATGTAAATGGATAAAATGTAGATCTTTTTAAGACAAACAAAAATACTACAAAAATCTTTCGAAAAAAGTTTTTGGTTTTCAAGATGGCGCCTTTTAAAGGGTCAAATTTTGACTTTTTCTCAATTTAAACGAAAAGTATAAAAGATGGAAGAGAACATTATGTTAAGAAAATGTTGGTATTTGAAAGTTCTATCGAACGATGTATCACTTATTCACAAACGCTTCAGCGTTTGCAAGATACATGCAAAAATGTGAATTTTCGGTGTGTGACGCCGACCCTCAATACATCCGAGTTATTCGGAGAAGCCACAACGGGCTGGGAAGTTATATATTCTCCGATGATCGCAACATTAATTTGCTAAATAAATAAAGTTTGTTTTTTGAATGCTATATATGCAAGAGTTCCGGAGCGAAGCGACGATACCCGGCTATTATTATTATAATATATAAAAACGTATATTATAAAACGTTATTCTGTCTGTCATTCTATAAGCAAAATGTTAAATTACAAATTACTAAAATATAACTAAAATAGAGAATCTATTCATAAAAAATGAAAATATATTAAACAACTGTCCAACTATACTGATTGGCGACGTAAATACAGATATTTTCAAAATGAATAAAAACAATGCAGTACAGAAATACGTAAAACTTATGTGCAATAATGATTTCAAAAATCGTCTTTACGGAACAACAAGAAACAACTGTACAATTCATGGAAATACGAAAACAAATATAGATCATATCTTCATAAATAAAAATGATATCAAAACACCAGGAATAATATGTAAAGAACGAATCGGATAAGAGTTGAAAATGAGAAAATAACAGATCCAAATATAATCTATAAAGAACTAATGAATGATGTTAACAAAATCAAAATTCATGAAAATCTACATACATAAAAAGAAAAGTCCTGACTCGCTCACTGACTGACTCATCAACGCCCACCCCAAACCCTTGGATCCAGAAGCTGAAATTTTGCACAGAGGATTCTTTTATGATGTAGAAAAGGAATAAGGCCGGATTTTTCGAAATTCTTACGGGATAGGGAATAATCTGGCAAACTGACGTGTATGGCGGCAACCCCAGGTGTGTGGCACCAACCCGCAATACACCTGAGTTAAGTGGAGAAGGCCACAATAGGCTGGGAAATCGTATATTCTCCTATCTCAATATTAACTTGCTAAATAAATAAAGTTGTTTTTTTCTTTAATGCTATAGATGCAAGGGTTCCGGAGCGAAGCGACGGTACCCGGCTAGTATACTAATAAAACTTTAATTGGTAAATAATTCTTTTATCAATCTTAATGGCAAAAGAAGTCATAAAGAAGTCATTAAGAAGCCATTACGCATGAAATTGTTTCTGTTTTTTCGAAAAATAATAAAAAAAATTGAAATTCGCAATATATCTGTTCTTCATGAAATACGAATTCCAGAAAGATGAAAGAATTCTTTCTGGAAACATAATTTCATAAATAAATACATTTTTTGTATTTAGAAAAGATAAATAACTTCTTTCAAAGAAAATTTATTAATACTAAAACTTCTTGGTGGATAAGTAAGAGAATTAAATTTTCTTATAACAATAAAGATATCAGATTTAATTGCATGTTTTCGCACTAATGGATCCAATTAATAATGTTTGTTTGTTTAATTAATTATTTTTAACAATTAATTATTTAATTAATAATTTTCATTTAACTTTTTTGAAACAAACTTTTTCGTAAGTTTTGCATTTTTCTTCTATAATGGTAGTAGATTAGATTAGCTGAAAGTGGGTGGCATGACTGCCGAGCACGTCGACCTGAAAGATCTTTTGTACTATCCCACGGAAAGAAGGACAGACGGAGAGAAAGACTGAAAAAGGATGGTGTGAGAAATGCAGGGGAAACGGGGGAACCCCGGGAAAACCTGCCCAGCGCGGATCGCCACCATCAACGAAACCCACATGAGAACCGAACCCCGGTACTCAGAGGTGAGAGGCCAGTGTCTTAGCGACATCGCCAACCGCGCGGCCATAATGATAGTAAATTCTACCATTTATTATAATTGGTAGAATGTGTTTATATTTAAAAATATGTTTAAAAATGATTATATTACGATTAAATGTATGTTTAATTATTTTATTTAACAAAAAATTCTAAAAAAACTTAAGTTTGGTGTGTTAAAAAGTTACTTAATGTTTATTACCATTATTAAGTTTAAAGTGCAAATAAGATAGGAGTTAAAATGCAAAACAATACAAACCAATACAATATTTCTGTGCATTTGAATATACTATTTTTAATTTAATGAAGGTTATAACAATTTTCGGATAATTAATTTATTTGGGTAAACAGCCTAAATGCCTAAAACAGCCTAACAGCATAAACAGATCAGAGGAAAACAAAGTGATCTTCCAAAATAAGAAACATAAAATAAAAAAAAAATAATATAACGAGATTAAACTCCTACAGTCGTTAGGTTTAAAATGAATTTAAAAGAAAATTTATAGTTTCGTAAAACAAAGAAGTATAGTTCTTACAATATGTTCAAAATTAAAAAAATGAATAAATTTGAAAATAGGGTTTACATCCCTTAGCTCAATGATAATAGTTTTTTGTTACAAAAATTATGTAAATCTTTCAATATTAATGTTTGCTTTAGATACAAAAATAAAATAAAAATTTTACTTTGTAAAAAAATGAATCAGTATGAAAATCAAAATGAAATGGGTTTGATTTATAAAATTGTTTGTAACACTTGCGGAAATTTTTACGTAGGCGAGACTAAAAGAACCTTACGGAACGGGTCTCTGGGCACGGAAGGGCCCTAAAAAATAAAAACAAGGATATTTCCGACAAAGCATTTCATTGTTTAACAAAAGGCCATGCCATGGACATCAATGTACAAATTCTATATAAAGAAACTAAATTAGAATTAAGGAAAATTTTAGAAAGTTTTATCATTAAAAATTCTAAAACCAAAAACTTCAATAGATACATTCATTAGAGATCATTTTAGTATTCAATTTAGCTGTAATTGGATTTTTTTTTAAACTTAGTTTATATTAAATGACAGTAAGGTTAAAGTATTTTGGTACTTATATTTCAGTTTAAGTTAGATGTTTTGGCTTATTTTTAGTGAAAAGTCATTTGTTGAACAAATCTTAATTTTTTTATATTGATACTGAAAATAGTACAAGTTTGTTTTTTATAAAATTAATATGATTTCCAAGATTCAGATTATTTTAATAACAGAACTACATTATTTGTTTCATTACAGAAAGATTTAATTGATATCGAAATATAAATGTATCATTAAGGTAGCATGCTTCTTCTTTTAATAGAGTAAAATCTCTCACTAGGCTGGGTCGGTTGTCCAAAAATTTCGGATTGACCACTAATTCCACCGTGTTCCGTTTGTTTTCAGAGTCAAGCTTTATTAAAATCAAAATCAACTCTTGTTTTGTTTTTAGGAATAGCCTTAGTCCATTCCTAAAGCCTTAGTTCATTCCTTAGTTTTCGGAAAGTTTATTAGGAATAGCAATAATCCATTCTAAGACAGAAGCGTTTCAATAAAACTAAAATTATCTAAGTGATACACATGTTTTACTTGAAGCTTATATTTGCTTTGGAAAGCTAAATGTATTGAATGCATACTCACAGCATTTAATCCTCCATAAATAGAAAACACAAATTTTTAAAATTCCTTAATGATTTTTGATTAAATAAATTGTAAGTGATATTATTATAGTTATTCTAGTTTTCCAGTTTTCAGGATTCCGATGATTATTATTGCTTAATTGCGAGATTTTATTGTAAACGTATTGATTGCCGCCTAGGAATTAAAGCCTATGCATATGGTTCTTCTTGTGGAACCCACGAAAGAAAGTAACACAGACGTAAATACCCGTTTTCTATGACTGTGATTACTTGACTAAAATGCCTTCACAAGAATTTTTGGAGGAATAATTTAAATATATTTCATGAAAACCGAAGGACTATGAATAGTGAAGATATTTCTGCAAAGATGTTGATGTGTTCTGAATGTCTTAAACCTCCAAAATAATTTATGAACTGTGGAGTCTACTTAATATTTTTTTTTAATAGTAAAGTATTTATATGAAATGAAAATAAATAAAGAGCACATTCCTACTTTCTTTCGATCAATACTTCACTGAATTATAAAAAAATACAAGTATTAATCAAATAAAATAAAAAAGATTTGTCATATTAATAAATAATAATAATAATAATAATAATAATAGTTCTATAAGTTTGCAACCTATTCATTAGCTTGCAACTTATAAATCATAAAATTATGGATTTTATTAATGGCAAAACAATATTACATATCCTATAGGATATCCTATAGGATAAAATATTGGGGAAAAGAGGAAGGGGACGACCAAGAATCACCTTCACGTCTAGAGCATATAAAGACATAAACTTGAAGACCCACAGCGACCTGAAGAGAGCAGTAGAAGATAGAGCTACATGGTGTGATATGTGTGGAATCTTAACCAGTCCTTACACTTGATGATGATGATGATGATGATGATGATGATGACAATGATAGGATATTCCAAGATGAAAGGTCAATATTCAGGAAGGTCACAGTATCAGTCATTCTAAGAAAAAAAAAAAGTTTATATGAACATATGTCCTATTACGAATGATTCTCGAGATAGTTAGTTGAATGTATAGAATTTTTAATTCGGCGGGCCATTTTGTCACCCCTGTTCTCAGTGATATTGACGGTAAAATATTTGAAGATTTCTTATAAACTGTAACAAATTTCTAACTTGAACAATAAATTTTAGAAACGATATATATTTATAAGAAATATTTCTTTCTTATCAATAATTCTGCAACTGTTTTGTACATTCTATAGTTCTATCTCGGATACCGTTCAGAATAGGACACACGCTCTTATTAACTTTTTTTCTTATAATGACAGATAGTGTGATCTCTTAGAGTATTGACTTATATATATATATATATATACCTATACCTGTATGTACAAGATGGCCATAAAATAACTTTCCCTGTTTGGAGGCATCTGCATCGAAAACTAATGAACGGAATAAAACCAAAATTCAGGTATAGTCTATTGAGGACATGGGGAGAAGAATTCTGCAAAAAAAAAAAAAGATGAGTACCAAAAGTCGCCGATAGGAGAAAATTCGGCGCTGCTGTCACTCTAAACGTAGATACGCAAATTTTATAGTGCAGAAGTGACAACAGCGCTACGCAGTCCTTTTAAAAAGGGAAGAGCGAACGTTCAGTCAAGCAGTACGTCGATTGACTGTTGAGTTGTACTCAATATGCGGCCTACCTTACCTCAAAGTGCGTTACTTGTAAAGCTGTTTTACACTAAAGAGTGCAATGCAGCGGCGGCTCTTAGGGACTTTCGAAGGCATCATAATCTACGTAAAGGTCCAATGTCTGCTGTAGCACTGCGACCTATGATTCCTAAATTCGAGGAAAATGGATCGCTAGGAGAGAGAGCCGGCAGAGGACAAAAACCAGTATCAGACAGTAAAAGATGTTGCCACTGCAGTGTTCAACGACACAGGGACTGGTAGTGGTCCAAGCGCTCGAGCAATAGCTCGCCAAACCAATATGCCTTATGGGACTGTCTGGAAAATCTTTCGGAAAATGCTGCATTTCCGTATAAGATCAGTCGGATGCAAGAAATAAAACCTACAGATTATGATAAGCGCCTGACTTTCGCGCTAACATTTCTTGCCCAAATGGATATCAACAATGATTGGCCTTGGAACACATTTTGAGGAGATGAGGCTCATTTTTATCTGAATGGGTCAGTCAACACTCAAAACTGCCGAATCTGGGTATGTGAACGTCCCTCAGTGATTCATCAAGTGCCACTGCATTCTCCAAAAGTAACTGTGTGGTGTGGATTCACGGCAGAGTTCATATTAGGACCATACTTTTTTGAGACTATGACTCCTACAGACTATGACTCCTGTATAAATGGGATATAAATAAACTAGAAGAAAATGAAATCAATAATAATTATATTAAAGAAATAAACAAAGAGATAAATAAAATAAAAAAGAAAACTATCTAAGTAATGATATGTGGGAGCAAATAAAACATGGTATTAATAAGGCATCAGAGAAAATAATAGGAAAAAAAGGGAAACCTGAAAGAAATGAATGGTTTGATGATGAATGTTTGCAATGTTTAGAAGAAAAAAATTAAACATTTAAGAAAATGATAGGAAGATACACACACAAAATGAACTAAAATATTTGGAAAAAAGGAAAGAAGCTAACCATTTATTCAGAGATAAAAAAAGGAAATTCTTTGAAGAGAAATTGATAAACATAAATACTGAATTTAACAATAAAAATGCAAAAGCATACTATAAAGAAGTTCATAATATAAAGAAAAGATTTAAACCTCATACCAAGTTAATTAAAAACAAACCAGGAATAATAATTAGTAATGAAATAGAGATTTTAAAAAAACGGGAAAATCATTACTTAGAACATTTTGCCTGTAAAAGAAGAAGGGAAAATAGAATTAATGCATTTACTACACAGACTGCAGAAAATATCGTTGAGATAGAGATGGCAATAAATAAACTTAAAAACAATAAAGCATCAGGATATGATTTAATTCCAGCAGAATTAATAAAAAAAGAAGAACAGAACTTAAAAAATCCTTGCTGCACCTTATAAACATAATATGGGATCCAGAAGAAATACCACATGAATGGAAACTTGGAGTTATAGCACCAATTCATAAGAGAGGAGATAACATAGACCGCAAAAATTATAGAGCAATAATGTTATTAAACACTACCTACAAAATTTTTACCGATATACTACATAATAGATTATTAATATACATACAGGAGATAATAGGGGACTATCAATGTGGCTTTAAGCCTGGGAAATCAACTGGAGATCAGCTGTTTATAATGAGACAGAGTATTGAAAAATGTTGGGAACACTATATAGATATACATCACCTATTTCTAAATTTTGAATCAGCATATGATACTGTGGTAGCGGATGAAATATGGGATCCAATGCACCAAATTGGAATTCCAAAAACATTGGTAAATTTTATGTGAAGCTGTAACTAAAGAACAATATGCAGTGATTAAAGTTGGTAAAAAGTTATCAGATAAAATAATTTTTGAAAGAGGTATTAGACAAGGTGATGGGATTGCCCCAGTTTGGTTTATTATTGCACTTGAGATTGCAATACAAAGAGCCAATATACAGACAAGTGGAATTATTTTTCAAAAAATCAACAAATTCTAGCATATGCGGATGATTTGGTCCTAACGGGAAGAAGAATACAAGATTTGGAAGAAATATTTATTGAATTGGAAAAACAAACAAAATTATTAGGACTAAAAATGAATGTGAAAAAATATATGGGGCAGAACCATGGACGTTAACAAAGAATGTATCTACAATACTTGCAATATTTGAACGAAAGATATTAAGAAGAATCCTGGGGGCGATCAAACAAGGAGACTGCTGGAGAAGAAGATATAACAATGAACTATATGAACATTATAATGATATAAATATGGAGATACATATTAAATTAATAAGATTGAGATGGTTAGGACATGTGATAAGAATGAACAACAATATGAAAGTTAAGAAAGTTTACAATGGAAAGGCAGAGGGTATAAGGACTAGAGGAAGACCAAAATTAAGATGGATGGACAGTGTAAGGAATGATATAAAAGAATTTGGAATTAAAAATTGGAAAAAAAAACCGCAGAAAACAGAGAAAAATGGAAGAGAGGTTAACCTCTGAAGGAGGTTAAGGTCAAAATGGGGCTGTAAGACCAAGCAAGAAGAAGAAGACTCCTACAGGTTCTGTTACCTGTACTATTAAATGAGAGAGATATCTGCAAATGCTGCAAACGTTTGTCATTCCTAAATTGCAACTAAGACAATGCTCACACTCGACATGTTATATACAAGATGGAACACGACCACATATTGTTCGTGCAGTACAGAACCTGTTACGCCAGCATTTCGGGAATGAGAGGGTTGTCAGTCAATATTTTCCGATGGAATGACCGCTCCGTTCCCCGGACATGACCCCTTGTGACTTTTGGTTGTGGGGGTACCTGAAATCCATTGTGTATACTGGTGGCGTTACAAACTGCATTCGTTGAAAGATAACATACGACGGGCTGTTACAAACATCCAAACTGACACTTTACGCCCAGCAATAGAGAACGTCATACACCGGATGCAATATGTTGTATACAAGAAAGGTCAGCACATTGAAAATGTTGCACGTGGTCCAGAGGACCCTAATGATTGATTAATGTCGGTAATGTTAATAACAGATTGTTAACAAACAATTGATGATTAAAGATTTTTTGTATTGTTTCAGAACATTTTCTGTGAGTCTCAAACTCCATTCATTACTGTACTGTATGTTCATAAACTTTCATAATCCTTTTTGCGTGCGTTCATTGTAATTATTCACCAAATTTACTGGTTCCGACAGTGCCGAATTTTCTCCTAACTGCGACTTTTTGTACTAATTTTTTTTTTTTTTTTTGCAGAATTCTTCTCCCCATGCCCTCAATGGACGATACCTGAATTTTGGTTTCATTCCGTTCATCAGTTTGCGCTGCAGATGTCTACAAACAGAAAAGTTATTTTATGGCCATTATGTTTTATAAGGTAAATAAATATATACATGTATTCAAATAAAATCAAAGAAACTAATTATAAAATGAAAAGAAAATATAATACATATAGTAGATATAATTTTTTAACTAATAATTTTAAATTTAATGACTAAAGAGAAGTTTTATATAAAAATAGGTATGACAATAAAAAAAAAAATGCTTTTCAAAATGTTGCGTTTCTATAATGTTGCAAAACATAATGCGATAAAGCAGTGTTTCTCAACCTTTTAGTACTTGCGACCCAATTTTCAATCACAACTCTCATCGCGCCCCCCGAAAAAAAAAAACCTCCAAACCTATCTGTTCAACCAAAAAAAAAAAAAAATAACCTCCAAACCTATCTCTTTACCAGATCTTCGATATGCTCGCGCCCCCCCTTTAGTTTTATCGCGCCCCCCTAGGGGGGCGCGCCCCACAGGTTGAGAAACACTGCGATAAAGGATTAGGAATAATAAGAAAGCAAGAGATGTTGTCACTCTATGCCTATGGGTTGAAGCAGCATGATGACTGTACAACAGGACTTCATCCGCACACTTTAAGACAGTATGCCACATCGGGTGAGCAGCTGTTGTAACATGCGTGGAGGCTATACAGGATATTGAAGTTAGCACCCTGGGTGCCATATTGTGAGTGCTGTGTATTGCAAGGGCAAGCAAATAAAATCAGTTCTTTTATGTGACATGTACATTTGCTTCCTATGTATATCTTACAATTTGGACGATTCTGTCTAGGGATTGCATTACTTTTGACGGTGTGTATATATATGAGCTTATCAGAATTATACAAATATCGATAAAGGGCTGGCAAATTTCAAAGGGATAACATCATAAAAAATATAAAAAGCACATAGAAATATAATATATATGTATATTTTATCCAAAGCCGGGGCTTTTAGAACGAAACACAGAGGAAGAAAGTAGAAACACCCAAGTCCTGCTCCGGGATTCCAACCCAGATTCCGACATATCTGCCGCATGGCAGGACCATCGTCCAGACCACTCGGCTATGCCGGAACTGCTAGAAATGTAATACATAAAAATAGGAATGCAAAAAGATCAACCAAAACGATGAAAATAACTACAGATCTCCACTTTTTCAAATTTATTGAATTTTATTGAAAAACTAAAAATATAGAATTAAAAAAAAGGATACAACAGAACTGTATTGATATAAGGTGAGACCTATCATTAACTGTCATAATTCATTTGTAGAAGTACTCTCAAAAGCTTTAACGCAAATCCTGCGAACTATGGGAGCCAAGTCTAAATATACCGTTAGTAATAGTTATTAGTTTGCGTAGAAAATTACCGACATTTACGTTTCTCTTGCTCAAAAGCTTTTTTCCTTAGATGTTAATTCATTACAAAATGAAAATAAAGCAGCACCTGAATAAAAATTGCCTTTCTGATTCAATTATGGGGAGGATTTGGAAACGGCCGTTTCATCTTGCAACGGAATCATTAGCCCAAACCCGCCTCCCTCGATAAAAGAACCAGAAAGGCGCAATCCTATGTGAGGATCACCGACCAATCCGGCTGTGACCACAATGTTAATTCATTGTTTATAAGTATTTCGTTGAATTTAGTTAAAGAAGCCATACTGTTCATATCTTATGAATATAACATTAAGCAAAATAAATATGATATAAATACCTAAATAGATTTCATTTTGAAAGTACTACTTTCCTCGTTTCAAAATGAAATTTACATTCAGAATACTGGATTCTTTACGGGACTGTCACGTTTTGGTATAATTGCCGAACTCGCTATGATCTTCATAGAGACCATAGGCATTCGTAATTTAAATGTGAGCGAATTACAACTACCTCTCTACATGAGTTATGTAGACGATTTATTATTTTTGACAAATGCTGATATTATTTATTGGATTTCAGATATATTTTCTAATGTTCGGAACGATATTATTATGGAGGTGGAAGAAGAAAAAGATGGGTGTATCTTTTTTAGATGTTAAAATACAGTATATAATCATGATAACAAACTGAAAACTACGATCCATACTAAATCCACATATTCTGGATTAACTATACATTAGCTTTCCAGCATTCCTTTACGCATACAAATTAATACAATACGGAATTACATACATCGTGCATTTCGGTTTTCCTCATCGAAAAAAGTTTTTGATGAAGAGATAAACAGGATTCAAATATTGTTGGAAGACCATGGTTACCCGTCCTTGCTTGTAAAAAGATGGTGTAGACCTATAGTTCATAAACTGAACAATAATGACAATAATAATAAAATTAGGAATCAGCCTTATGCTTACGTATCAATACCATACTGCTTGCAAAGTTTTAATCATATAAGAAAATTGCTTCAACCGAATGGGATAATTACCACTTCTAAATCCAATACTACTACTTTAGGAAGCCAACTTAGTACATCCCATAGGAAATCCCATAGGAATGATCTACAGACATGGACCACAAAATGCAATGTTGTGCACGGATTTAAATGTAAAAATAACCCATGTATTTAGGTTGGAGAGCCCTGTAAGACTCTTTCTGTTCGTAAAAAAAAGCCGTATTGATGATACTTACTCCACCGTAACTCATCACAGTCAGTATTGCACATATTGGACGTTCAGAATCCGGCAATATGAGCAGAAAAAACAGATTATTTTTAAAAAAATGTATCGAATCTATATTAATTCATGAACTACCTAACTGTTTTAATGAGGGACTTTCTATTGAATCTATGGCTTATAATTTACTGAAGAAATGAAAAATTGCATAAAATGATGATTGATAATTATCCATCTTCACTGTTTTCAAATGTTTCAATAATGTTCTCTTTATATTATTCTTATGTTAGCATTATGGTTCTTTTGAAGTTCTGAAGGACCTGCCTGAAATTTGATCTTACCTCCGAGTTTTAAATGATTCATTCCGATAGCTGAGAAGTATTCCGCCCATCCATATCTTAGCTGCCTAAGTCCATTTCACCTATTGTCTAGTTGTTATTAAATTGTTTAAATTGATTATCACCTTAATGTATGTAATGAGTTGTATTTATATAATCTATATTGCTACTTGAGAATGGTAATGAGCGTTACCAAAATTAACTGTGGTTTTTAGTATTAAATGTATTTTAATTAAGTTTAAATATGTTGTGCGTGAATCCTTACCATTTTATTGAAAAACATTTATTCATTACAATTTATGATTTTTTTTTTCATCAAAGCATTTTTTAATGAAAATTTCAAAAATCATTTAAGTACGATCATCTGACTTGAAAAATCCCATGAATATATTAAATAAAGTTGAAGCCAAAGTTGTAAATGTTCTTTATTTTAATGGATTTCATTAAGTCTTTTGGTAGCACAGTATCTTATTGAATAAAATTACACATGTTACTTTGATGATACATAATATTATCGAAACTTATTATCTTAAAAATTCGAAATAGAAGATCATTAAAAAAAAATCTATATAAAAATTCACAGGACCTATCGGAAGGCTTAAATTTAGTTTATTTTATCTTCATTTGTTTTTTTTGTTTTTTTTAATTTACTTTTACTAATTCAATTTTTTCTAAGATGAAAATATCATGAATATTTGTTATACCGACGACATGGTATCAGTTGTGACACCAAAAATACCGAAGAAGCTGTACATTTTACAACAAATTGTACTGGGTTTGATATAACTAAATGTAATCCACTTTGACAACTTAAGTAAGTATAATGCTAATTTAGATTTTCTTTTCTTTTTTATTTCAGAAAATAGGAAACCTCTGTGTTTATATTCAGCTGATATTAAAATTTGAAAATAAACTTAGCCTTTTCGTTTTTGTTGACTTTATAAAAAAAAAAGAAACAAACAAAGAAAAAAAAATTAAGAAGAAAGTATGCTTAAAGTTCTTCGAACTTCTTGTTTTTTTTGTTTGTTATTATTCAGTAAAACACCTCAGTATCCACGAGCGTATTATATACGATGAGAAAATCAGTCTGCTTTTTAATAACTTGAACCAACTTCAATTGCTCAGAATAATCGTATTTTTGAATGAAATATTTCGGAAGAGGAAATAATTGAATGTTTTAAAAGCTCATGGCACTGGTGGGCAAAACGAAAAATCGTTAAGAAGGTGATGAATTAAGATTCATCAGATTAATAAGAAATTAATGAATTTTGTATCTGTACTTGCCCATTTTGTTTATTACATCAGAGTTATGCAATTTTTGCAAAGACTTCAAAAATCAATAATAATGCATTCTTTTTTATTATTTTTATGTTTCGTAATTCCTGATTAAAACTTTCTTAATTATTAACATATTTCCGTTCCAGCATAGCTTTGTAGTCAAAGTGACAGCCTTTCATGAGGCTGATATGTCGGAACCTGAGTTCGAATCCCGGCATGGGCATGGATATTTATTTCCTTTCCTGTATTTGCCTGATTCTTCATCTTTCCCTGTAGTTGTGAAGCGATTGCATAATGACTTCCTGAGGAAGGTAATTGGGAAACCTCAGTATCTTTCCCACGGAAATAAATGAGAGAGACCAGACTCCTATCCGGTGCGCCCTCGGATGGTGATTGAGGGAAACCCCAACTCGCTGCCCCGAATAAACAATAAGGAACCGTCGACCAAAAGGGTGCAGCAGATTAGTGGCAAGCCGGTGCACTACCTGCCGACATCTTACATGGACAATGTCGTCCTTGGACGCTTCTAACCGACAAATAAGGATAAGTGAGTGAGTGATCGATTAACGTATTATGGTTTTGACAATAACCAAACTGAAATTATAAAGCGAGAAATTTTTATGGGTCTTTCAAGAAAACAAAGCTAGATTAATTAAAGGTATACAGTAGTTAGCTTACAAAGTTGGCTTTAAGAAATTTATAACGAACGAAATTAGAAATCGTTTGCAGGCTACGGATAATTAAGAAAAAGAAAAAGAAAACTGTTCAAAGGTCCTGAGGAGACGTATGTCAACAGTTTTGCCGAATGCTTTTTCAGACAGCGTGGTTTTGGAATTGAAAGTCAAACGTATGTCTGCATCTTAGGCCAGTAGCTCCTTACATCTTGTTCCGATTTTTATTAATTTTGGACCAACAGTTCTGTTTCTACTAATAGTTCTATGAAAGTTTTAGGTTTTGTAAGATTTTCATTACCAGATATTAAAATTACATTCTAAAATGTTTTTGTTTTACCTTTTTTTTCTAAATTCTTCAAATCAACGAGATTAGAAATTACCAGTATCTCTGTAAGACATAAGACTGTAAAAACTACAGTATGTTGTGTTGGAACTTATCTAAGCTCCAATTTTCAGATTTCACAGAGTAATTAATGCTGCTATCGCTTTGATTACTATCTGGGACGCACTTTAAGGTGACAGTGTGGCTTTGTCTCCTACGAATGAAAAACAAACACTGAAGAAAAAATATCTAAGCCTTACGCCGGGATTCGAACGCCAGTTCAGTCTCTTGGGAGGCAGTCAGCTTGACCACAAGGCTGTCCCTAAACGGCTAAGTATGAAAAGGAGTTTCAAATTCAGTGCCTATACTTGTAGTACAGTATATTGCACGTAATGCAATGATGTAAGTTATTTAATGAAACTGAAGGTGATGTTATTCTATTCCACAAAGCGGGAGGGGGAGGGGATCAAGGCCAGCCTAAGGGCCTGGATGATGGTTAATCTGCTACTGCCTTCATATCCTACTTGGAGACTTATTACAGCTAAATTATCCAATTTTGATCATAAATTGTATGTATCTACTCTTACAAATTGAGATGAACTTAATCGTAAGAGTAGAGAAAACTTGTTTAAAATTGATGAAAATTCACAAAATATAGGAAGCTTTACTTGAAATGTGATCTTGCTACGACAGCCATAAGTATTGCCAACGGTTCTTCCAAGCGGACTTTCGAAAATGTAAGGGCAAACTGAATGGTAAATTTCTTTAAATTTACAGATTATTACAATAATAAGGTCATCTTTGTTTTGCTACAAATTGATGTTTCAATTAGTAGATCAGTGTAACTATTTATATTTGGTTTGCTCTCTGTACCATCTGCCGACTTAATTTTTGATTTATTTACATTGCTGTTGATATTTGCCATACATTGCTGTTTACCAATTTCTGCCTGACTATTTCCTTCAATGTATTCAATCGATTTCTTAACCGACGCGTCGCGACGTGGAGAATTTAAAATTTAATTTTTAAGCTTCTGAAATAGTCTACAATTCCTTATTTTGAACCTGCAACAATAGGAAAAACAATAACCAGAAGTTCGAGGGAAGATTGATTCCAACTAGTTTAATTTTCAAAATTTAGTTTTATTTGGCTGCTAACGAGGATATATTATTGACTTTCTCCAAGCTTGTGTTTGCTTTATTCGAATTACTCACAATTTTTGAAATTGCTTTCAATCGATCTGTCCCAACTTTTGTTAAAGCATAAATCTCGATATATTACTACTAAAAACGAAAAACGCCTGAACAGTGATTATTTTAATATACAAGATAATCACAATGATTCGGAATCACAGTGACTGAAATTTACTTCTACAACAACAATCTATGTTTAATTTGTTTTACTTTTAAAAACACCGATCAGTTGCTAACATTCTCTAGTCTTGATTATACTGTACAGTTCTTGTAATATCACTGTAGTTAGTCCGATATATTTATATATATCGTCATAGGAAAATACGGATTAAAATTTCTGTTTCAAAATGTAGACAGCATCCCCACATATAAACAGTCACCGGGAGCCGGGAGAATTTTTTTTTATTATTATTATTTGTTAGAACGTATACTTAAATGCCGGATATAAATATTGGTGGCCGATCATCAAACGCTGGGACCAGACTAAACAAATAGGGAGCCTGCAAGTAAAGATCTAACTTCCAATTAATAATAAATAAATATAATCCTCATATTTTTTTTTTTTATTTCTCCATTGCTTTATACTTTTTTTGCCTATTTAGAAACAGAATTTCGTTTACTACCTTCTTCAGGCTTTTTGAAATCTTAAATTCTTTTGTTTTTATAGACCTCTTTTACGAAAAGTGCAAAGGGGAGAAACACGTCCGTGCGTATCGTTCCCTCTGTATGTCCGTTTCATTTGTCGGTCCGTCCGAATTCAGCAGCTCTGTAGCCCAAATTACAAGTCGGATTACCACTTTAGTGGGTTATATGCTAACTATAATAATAATAAATAAATTCTCTAAACGTCAACTTATAGAAAGTCAAGGAATTGAAACAATCTGAACCGTCATTTCAGCTATCACTTTCATTGCTCTTCCATCATAATGACTTACTGCGATCACTTTCTATTCCGGTCTCGTGATGATACTTCAGAAAGAGTATTCTAAACACCTTATAGACATTCTGAGCGGTTTTATGTAGCTCGTATTTTTAGCGTTTACGGATTAATGGCATTGTGGCCGCAGTAATCCTGGTGACTGCAATGCTTAAAGAAGAATATCATGCCACACCAAGGTTTTTTCTTCCATTTTTTCTTCTTTTTTATCTTATTTTGATTATTTTAGGTTAGATTAGGATTGTCCCAAGGCTCACAGGTCACAGGGCAGTGAAGGGAAGGATCCAACGTTTCTTTGATCAATGGACTGAGGGAATCTCAGATGGTGAGCCCGGCGCTCGCCCTTGACTACCCCCGGGAAAGAAACCCTGTACCCATTGTACACAGGGCTGGATAGACCTAGGACCCGTTTGAAGAAAAATGAACTATGAAAATATCCCTGTCTCCGCCAAGGCGGGAGATCCCCGCTCCTCCAATCGCAATGAAGCACCTTACCACTCGGCTATCGGGCCCACTTGATTATTGTATTCTTCTACCGTATTTTACGGACTGTAAGACGCTACGGACTATAAGACGTACCTTAATTTTTAAGCAATTTTTTTAAAAAATAAAATTTTTGCCATTTTTATCATTAGATTGCAAAGCCAGACTAAAAAAAAAAATTATTGGTTTATAAAACCAAACTGACCTTTTTATATTAATTTCGAGTATAAGACGCACCGGAATTTTGGAGGCAATTTTTCGCAGAAAAAAGTGCGTCTTATAGTCCGTAAAAAACGGGGTTTTTTTTCCTGAATCTATATATATAAAAGAAATGTTGATTTTTTTTTTTTCTGGCCCTATCTCCTCCGAAACCATAAGACACAGAAATGTTAGGTATAGTATTGAGGATGCTCACATTTTCATTATTATCTAAGTGGGTCAACCGTGATTTACGATCAAACATGAGATCTCCGAGACGCGCTCTCGGGTTGTGAGAAAGCGGTCGCGGTCCCGGGTGATGAGAAAATTATCTCAGAATCCAGGATCACGTAATCACAGGGTTGCTAGTTATAATTTATATATTTTTTTAAATTATTTATAGAAAATGAAACATGTATGGAATCTCTATGATTTCATGTAATCAATGAAATCAGATTTTTGCCTTGTTTTTTGAGTTAGATTTTGTTCTCCAACAGCAACACGTTACGCTGTCGCTGATAGGTGTCGTTGCAGAATTATCTAAGCAAGAAATCAGTCAGGCAATTATTATTACATGTATAGCTATGTTTCTTATTCATTATTTGAAATTCTAGTTTTTAAGTCTAATAAAAACGAAATTTCTAATTTCATGGAAATATTAATTTTAATTTCAGGCATAAATAAACTCTTCGCAAGATTTAAGATCTCAATGTATGTATTCAACAATTTTTGGCATTTATCCAGGGAAAGCTATATTTTCATAGATGTCCTACATGCTATAGAAAAGGGAGCTCTCAGGTATAGGCAAAATTATAGCAAATACAAAATTATTAATCAGAAGAATATAAAGAATGACTGAAGCAATGGTATTTCTTTTAATTTCCTGCACAAATTCATCACACCAAAACTGCTGGTAACTTTAAAACAATGGAGTAATTTTGATTTAATAATACAAATAATCCATCATTAAAAATTAATTTAATAACTCAGTATTATAGTCATTAGAATTTTGATTACCATAATACAACAGAAGGAAATTCTCTCACCTAACTTGGAGGTAATTTAGATGGAGACTTCAGCCAAATTGCAGAAAGGATATTTCTAAAAATATTATTTAATGAATTAAATAACAATTGAAATTTTTAAGTCGTAATTGCTACTTTTTTGTATTTTTAAAATATACTTTTTAGATTGAACTTTTAATTTAATCTTTCATTTCAATTGTTCAAATATAAGGTGAGTAATGATGTAAATTCTGGTTTATTAAATTAAGCAAACAGCGTTCAGTATTTATTTAATTGTTAGTTAAATACAACATTTGATTTTTATAATTTTTACCTTTATTTTTATGTGGTAGAAAGAATAATTCTTCGGTGTATAACAGATCATCGAAATAATAATATTTATAAGTGTACATTTTTTTTAACGTTCTTCAAAAGCTTTTAATCTATGTCTCCTTACTCAGCTAAAGAGAAGTAAATGAAAAATATATTATTACTATCATTAATTTCAATGAATGTTTTACATGAAAAGTTCTTCTAAATGTACATGGCAACAATTTTGTCGAAATAACTTCATTATTGGTACTGACGCATAAACCGAGTTAATATCAGATGCCTCTATAAAATGGCCATTTCAGAAGACTTAATGCTTTTAGGTTGAGCAGAAGGTGCTTAAATGGAAATCATCCCGTATCATCGCTGTCAATGATACTTCATAATCCACAACTAAGATAATTCATGTTTCTTCTGGGACATTTTAAACTGAAAAGTAACATTACGGATGGAAGGTATCTGCATTAGGTAAGGTGAATTAATATCGGCGTAGCGGGAAACCTGACCTAACTTCGTTATTTCGAGATTATTTTCTGAAAGGCAGAAAAAAAAGGTTGCTTAATGATAGACACCAAGCCATAATTTGGAAGCGAAGCCAGTAAGACTTTACAAGAAACTAAAATGATAATCTGCTGGATGAACAGTTAAATAATGTTAATAACAACCAATAATAATAATATAACAATAGATACATTAATAGAGAAAAGCACGTCGATGACCGCATTGCTGAAGATTGATGTGGTTATAGTGAAAAGTCTTCGCAGAGCAAGAAGTACAATTTACTTATATTATCATATCGCTGAACATCGATGTGGAATAGTTGGAAAAATTTATTGAAAAGGCCATCCTCGCAATGTAGATCGCTGAACATATCGCTGAAATCAGATATTCTCATTGCAAGAACTCTTTGGCTCGGGAAAGCTCGCTCTCTCTCTAATGCCTTACCTCGAATTTTAAATGGGATATATATAAATATTACTTTGGACCTTTTACAAAAAAAAAAAAAAAAAAAAATCAGTGGCTTACAGCAGTCAACTAGAAAAACACGCACCACCATTTTAATTCGAATGATTTCTTGTGGTTTCTTTTTCCGTTCTTTCTTCTTTTTTATTTGTTTTTACGAAAGAGATTACAATCCTCATTAATTGTCTCTCCAATTCAACTCACTTTTCTTTGGCACTTTCTTAGTCAATAATCTGACGCAATAATCACCTCTTCCCAGTCATCGATGTGTTCATCGATGTGTTACTCTTCACCATTCTGCCCACTATAAACGTACTCTATGACTGAACAGAATATTTTTAAGTTAAAACTTTTTTTTTATTATTCTTCTTTTTTTAAAGTTTGGAATATGTTTGTTTGTGTACAAGCTTTATAATATTTAAAATGTTTATATTTGAAAAAAAAATCTGTAATCGCAGAGGTACAAAAACTAAAATGGTAGTGATAGGATGTCGAGTTTAACGAATGACGTCAATATTGTGACGTAAAGGTGATCTTCTCGTAGAACATCAGCTTATCTAAAGAACGCGTTTCCTGTTGCTCCAGTAAATAGAAAATATAATTTTAAACAGGAAATGTAATTTACATCTGAATTTCGGAAGTGTTAATCTAACTGCTTAGACATTACTGGTTTATCAAATTCTACTGAAAAATATAAAACAAAAAACAAAAAAAACAAACAAGCAAATAAAGCGACTACTTTAGCTTCCTCTGGTCCTTTATTGCTTAAGATGAAATAAAATTATCAGCCGAAAAAAAAGAATTTTGAAAGGTTTTTCATTTATATCTGAATTCGAAATATATTAAAATCTCATCTCCTGTAAACAAAGGAATAATAAACAACGGAGGCAACACGACAATTAAGTTATTGACTTAATTAAGTTCAATTAAATTGTTTTGAGAATCTGAAATTAAACATGAGAAAAATAGCCTTCAGGTTAATGAAAGGTAATTTTCATTGAGTTCACTTTTTTTCTTCTTTTACTGAATTTGATGGTGTGGGGTGAGATACAATATGACAAAGAGGTCTCTGGGATTGCTACAGCGTCAAGGAAAGGTGAAAAAGTTTGTGATGTAAAATAAAAGTGATGTTAATAATCGGTTTATTGGTAAAACAAAAACAAAATTCGGTAAACTAGCAACCCGGGAAAATTGGATTCTCCCAACGTGCGACTGCTTTCTCACAACTACCCGATAAAAGTGGATTCTCCCAACCCACGACTGCTTTTAGAACCAGCGAGGAAAATTATTTCTATTTTCATAAATCACAACAATTGCGCCGGAAAGACAGACAGAGATTAAAAGATTTTAGTGATTCCTCCAACGCCCGGGCTCTTGAAACTCGCCATTTGACTTCCACAAAGGGGATAAATTTGAGCTAATTTAATTTTAAGCTAAATTTTAGTCGAAGAATCTGTGTCCAGGGTTCACCATAGGAGGCAGCACACTTTATACCCGCAGAAACAGATGAAACACAGAAAGAAAGTCACATTTGTGCAGACTCCGGGATTCGAACCAGGTTCCGACACATCTCCTTCGTGAAAGACCACTAGGCTATCCCGGAAGGGCCGTTAAAAACATGACTTCTTCATTGAACAATAGACAAATAAACGGGGGCAGATTGGGAATTTTTTGCTAGCGATCTATGGGACAACTGACCTCGCTATTTATCAAATAACGCCGACTGGCGCTAAATAAAATCGACTCGCCAGCTTTTGTCTGGTGACTCTGATGGCCAGTCCAGCCGCTGAAAAATCATTTCTATTTATAAATAAAGTGCATAGAAAAGGCTTATAGCTATTGAAATGTTCAACTTACATTGATAAAAAAAATATTATAATTTAAAGTCTAGAGAATTATAAAATAAAATAATTTTATATTATTTTATAGACAATATTTATTTATAACTACGCACATGCTCGGCTGTTTATTGCAGCGCTGGCCGGAGAGGATTTTAAAATTGGAATACTCCATAACAGCTGAGGACTGAGGTTAATTTTGCTCGTATTTGAAGTTAGACTATAAATTAGAATCGTACCAAGTATTATAGAAAACTTCCCAGCCATATCAGCGGGGGTTTTCGAGAATTGTTTGTAAGGGTGAGAGGATTCAAATCAAAATAAATATTGCTATGTTTTAAGTTGGGCCTAAAATAAACAACGTACCGAATTTTAAGACTCTCCGTATAGCCCGTTTACTGTAATGCGCATACAAACAGATAGAGAAACATAGATAAACAGGCAAACAGGCTAATGGCAAACAAAAAAACGAAGAAGAAAAAATTCAAGTGGATAGAAAGATTCTGCATCCTTTGCATGCTCAGAAAATTACATATCTTATGTTTCCTTACGTTCTTTATTGGTATAGATGAACTATTATCGAATATTTGTTATGGAATATTTGGCATTTAGAATTAAAACAAAAATTAAAACAGCAATATCATATCATTTTAATAGCATATCAGAATAGTTGTTTAATGAGTATTTCTTATCGTGCAAGAATCACTATGGGTTCCCGTGAAACAGTTCAGAGAAACGGCATAGAAGAGAGAAAATTGGAGAAGACTTCTCCAGGGAATTCCATAGCTTTTGAACGGAAAATGGAGTTCTAAGCATTTAGCGAAATCTTATGGATGCTTACTCTTGCAATTGAACTTGGCCACAGGTTGCCATTGACAAATAGCAAGAAGATTTTTTTTTTTTAAAACTAAGTTCGTTTTTTTACTGTAATCTTCCTGCTACATGGCCAGCATTTCTACTGGCAATCTGATACCAGCGCATTTGTTGTAAAAAAAAGACAACGAGTAATCTAATTGGATTAGAAACTGTTTAATAGAAATAACTGATCATTAAATTTTTTTCACGAACAGAGGTCAACTTTTTACAATGTTTTCTCAGATGTTTACAGAAAGTGCTTCAGAATTCCGGCCTGAAGACCTGAAGCGAAAGGCTTATTGTGATTATCGTAAGCACTGGACTTTTTTTCGGGAAATTACAGATATGAACATGAAGAATTTAAAAACAAGCAGAAAGAAATTCAAATTTCCTGATTAATTAATTAAAAACACTCTGGAAAATTCTGTTACACTGAATAAATGACTGTCAGATAAAACAATTCTATTTTCAAAAACCAATCGTTGTTATGGCAGCGTTAAATTATATAATTCTTCGGCCATTTTTTACGCAAAATTTCCGTGATAATGCAGTCGTTAAGGAACGTGTAACAGAAGTTTTATCGCTTTCTATTAATAGACAATTTGCTCTGACATTGCCGTGTGGAGAATGCCTAGTTTAATGGCAGATGTAAAGTATCGTTTACTCGAAATAAGGATGAAGATCAATGCAGTGTTTAAATCAAGACGCCTTGCATTAAATAAATAATCTCTTTAACCACCGACGACATTTCTAAAATTTCAATATTTAGTACTACATATTAAGAAATTTTACAGGTTATATTTAAACTGTTAATGTATTTAAAATAAAATTTTATATATTTTGCAGGGTTTTTTTTTCGGTTTACATTAATGTCATTCTTCACATATAAAACTCAGAATAATTAAAAATCCTTCTTTGTTTGAATCCAATATTAATATTGTAACTGTATGTTATATATTTGTAGATTTTAAGCAACCTGGTACGCAAAGTGTAGAGGGGGAAAACATTTAAGAAGTTTCTGTCCGTCCGTCAATCGTTATCTCAACAGCCAAAACTGTAATTCGTACAGACATGAGTAATATCTTAAGGAAAGAATGACATATTAAGTCGGGGAAAAATACGAGTACCGATCTGCAGTCACTTGCTGTCTCACAAGTGACCGAAAATAAAACATGTCTCACCTCTGTAGCCCTAACTACTAGTCGGACAGATATGAGTCATACCTTATTGAAACCTTTATGACTTAAAAGGTGGAGAAAATACGAGTTGTAGTCTGTGGTTACTTGCTGATTTACAGGAAGTGGCCGAAAATGAAACATGTGTGGGTCGCTATGGTTTCAATGACAATATGAAACCAATTGTATCCCTATTTCGTTTTATATTTGTATTTTCACATACATAAAACTGAGAGCAGTTCCAATTCTTCGTTAGATATAGTTTAAACTGAATATTACTATAAGGCAGTAACTGAATAAAATATAATATTTAAAACCAATTATCGATTTTAAAATCAGTAGTACAGAAAGGTAATGATTTTCAGGGTATCACAGATCGACCGCATTTGCTTCACACCACGGGGATTTCTTTTTAAATATGATGCAAAAATATTATATAATGTCTTTTGATCGGACTTACACTTTTTGAGATAATCGAGATTTTTCTGAATCCGGGAGGGATGATCAAAAAGTATTCCCACAAAAGTAACAAAAGGCGATTCAGTGATAAAAATATTCTTGGTATCATTTGAACCTTATATAGATTATTTTCATGATAACAACTTATCTCATCATTGCTTACAGAAAATTATAAAAAGCAGTTCTTATATCGAGTGCGCTTGCTCTTCGCTGTGCCTCATATTGGCGTTGAAGAGATTGTACTTGGAGGGTAACATCTTTTGAACCGTGTGTTGGATTCACTTACTGCAATTAGCTTTTTTGTCGCTTAATAAATTGAGAGTCAAATGACATAGTGTTTTATTTTAGATATTCGTTAGTCCCAGAGAAAAAAACTAAAAGAAAGTCAGTCGAGGCCAAATTTTATCTTCATGTTTTCAAGTTTTTGATTTTTAATCACCCCTTTTCGATCATTTCTTCCTGCTGCAGAAATCCTCGATTATCTCGAAAAGTATTTGATGATCAAAAAAAGTTATTTATCTTTTTTTGGAGCATATTTACTGAGGAATACCGTGGTGTGAAGCAAATGTGGTTGATTTGCGACATCCTGTATATATTGATAATATATTAAAATAAGTAAAATGCCAAGAATGTCTAATATATTTGCAGCTCCTAAAGGTCTAGATTAACAATTTTATTTTATTTTTATTTCAAACTACAAAAGACTAGCGTGAATCCTTAAAGTGTAGCTGAGTATGCAGGTGCGAAAGAGAAATGATTCTTCCCATTTTCATTAAATCTATTAAATAATTTAAGATCAAAAGGCTTCCAATAAAATAGACAAACTTTTTCCCTTCAGGAATACATTTTTCTTTAGGTTTCAAAAAATACGAAGCTTTTAAATTTTGTTCTAGACTCAGTTCTAGGGACAGTTTAGAAAACCCTGCTAATTGTGATTGAGAATGTTTTCATTACAGTCCATTACCTGGTTAGATAGAAACTTGAAGCTTTAATTTCTGTTAAATTTCTAATTAATCTCTGAATACTGTACTTTAAAATAGCAAAAAGGTTTTGCAAAATGTTACTAAATTGCAAAAATATAACAAACCAGTTAATTGCTAAATGTTAATTGTCTATATTGCTGATTTGAAACCAAACAACAACTATTGTCTGGTAAATGCAGTTTTTATTGACAGCAGCCCGTTAAGCACAGATTGCTTACTAGATAATTTATTTTAAGTAATTACATCAATCTATACATGAGTTGACGAGTGTTTTTTGTTTATTGCAAGAATAAGTCTTTTTAACTAAATTTTTTGGCGAAATAATTATTCTGCATAGCTTAACTTCGTGGTAAACCAGTTAGTAATTCCATTTTGTTGTTGTGTGTGAACAAGGCAAAATAAAGAGTTCCAAGAAATTGGATGACTTCGACTAGGTTTTCGTTGCCTTCTCTACTAAGCTTGACTGCTTCTCAAGAGGATTAGAGCTCGTTGACCCTGTTAAATCTTCAGCTACTCGTTGGCTGTCATGGTGCTGTTGTATTTTGCTTTCTACGTTAGCATTGCAATCACCATTTTTTTTCTTGTTAACATTTCCAGCTTTCCTAGGAGTTTTTATGGCTTTTATGACTGCTTATCACCTTATTTGATACATTGTACACAGTCTCCATAGAAAGCAGTGAAAATGGATGTGAGCTGTAGCCAGGCTTGCAAATGTTGAGTCGAGAAAAGTCCATATGGTAGAATTATTTTTTTAGGTTTTGAAATTGTGGTGATTGTTGACTACAGGTGACAATCGAAATCCTTCAATAACCAAAGTGCTTAAAATGTGACAGAGGGAGACGATGAATCTGTTTGGTTGTCAGGTTTATACCTAATGTGAAACAGATTGCTTACGACATGTTTTGGATGAATTAGTGTTAAGCACATGGTAAGCGCTGCATGGTTTAACACATTTTAATCGATTAAAAAATGGCTTTGGAAAGTAAGTTGAAATCAAAATTAACATATTCGCCCGTGTCTAATCGAAAACTTAAAAGCATTTGTATTAGGAAGCTGAAAGTTTAACAAATAATTGATAATTAAGTAAATGAATTATTAATTATCCTATGAAACTCGAGGCTTAATATGAAAGTTAGATTAGTTAGGATCTGTTCCTAAGCAGTTTTGGTGCAAATTTGACCTATAAAAGGAACACAGAGCAAAATAAAATATCATTTCTATTAAGACTTTTCAAATAACAATATAAGTTAGCACATTAACAGTTATTCTTAATGTAATTTTCTTAGTGTTGATGTATTTCGAGCTTGCCTTAATTTAATTGCAATCAAAACTTGCAGTCCAAATTGAAAAAAGAAATGATGCATTCCAATAAATCAAAAATGGTAAATTCCTCTTGTGATCATCTACAATTAAACAAAATAAATTTCTTAACAAAATACTGGTCTTATGAAATTGCTTGAACCTCCAGAATGGACCCCTGACTTTTTCTTATGTTACAGATTGTCAGAGAAGACTTTTTAAATTCATCATTAACAAAATTGTGAAGATTGGATTGCCTTTTTTCTTAATTATATCTTTTCATATATTATCCTTTTTTCTTTACAACTTTTAATCTAACTTTATTTTTATCAGGAACGTCAATATTTTCTGTTAATATTGAATTAAAATTCATTTATTTATTTGCTTATTTATTTTTGTATTAAATGGTGTAATCTTGTTAAAGAATAAGATCTTAAATTCCGTTAGTCCAATAAATAAAACAGTCCTAATAACTTCAAACAGTGTCCAGCTTACCCAGATTAGGGTGGAAGAAACACAAGAAAGCATATTTGGACCAGAAGCTTATATTATATCGATTTTATATAAAAGCGGAATTTTCAATACGGAATATTTTCCCTCTAAACACAAACTTTCTACGAAATGTGATAGAAACAATCATAGTTTTTGACTTTCCAAGCTTGAACCGTAAGAAGTCATCAATTTTTAAAAGGAATGGTTCTTTTGAATTTCAAGTCAAATTTTATTTTCGGAATTTCTATTTTGGTTCCGGTTAAAACTATTCTGATAGATTCCTGCAGCGATCCTTACGCATGATTTGCTATGCGAGTCAAGAGTTATTCTTTATGAAAAGAATCAGATAGATGAAGTCGGAATCAGTGTCGCAAGTCGACGACCTCTTCATGGGTAGGATGCGATCGCTATGATTCCAATAAAATTTTCAGCGTGAACTACTTTCAACTGTTATCACACAAATCAAGTCATTTGCTTTCACGCTGCCACCAATAATAGTCATCCTTAATTTCTTTTCTTCTTTCTTGTTTGAAATTAATTGATAATTGAAACTTTCAAAGAATTTTTAGAAAAAGCGAAGGGATGCGAAATAACGAAAAGGAATGCAGCACAAAATCTAGAATATTAGGCAGAAATTGAAATATACTTATGAAAGAGTGATCTTCAATATGGACATCTTTGATTCCAACGTATGAATAAAGATCCAGCTCGGAATCTATATGAATTGTAAGGAAAAAAAATTGACTCCTAATAAGCATCTTTCAAGATAATAACTGATTTCTCTATTTTCTTTTAAAATATTTTGGTTTATTATGCAATATATTTGCATAATATATTTAGATACTATATGCCAATGTTGAACAGACAAGCTGTGGACCAAAATCTATTCAATGGTTAGACTGGGAATAAACAACATCAATAATTAAAGTAATTTTTTCAAATATTTTTTGTTGATTCACAATATTCATTTAAATTTTAGGTATAAAAATTTTTGTAAAAGTTTTTTTTGTTCGTTAGCTTTGTCAGTACCATGCTGTGTTGTATGATGAAATCTCCAAATTATTTATCAATCAAAGGACGTCTTTTGTATATTTCGATGACGGCTTTGTTTTGAGTTCAATTTTCCTATTTGTGTACTCGAAGCAGGATTCTTGTTTTTATTTGGTTGAAAGGTTTTAACCGGTATTTTTTTTTAATTGTAGATAGATTTTGAATTTTTGTCTTATGTGCCTGACCTATCAAAGATTTACGGGTCATAAAAATCCAGTGGTATTAGTTAAAAACAAGTTAAAACACATCATTTTGAAAGAGAAAACTTATAAACTCAAATATGGCTTAGCAAAGTTTAAGGAAGAATCTACTTTCGGAAATGTAGAAAAATACAATAAGGAAAAAATATTTTGCACTGAAGTATAAACTGATTTAACATTTATTAGGTCTACAACGACAATTTTTTTTTTATTTTCCCTTCACTAATCCTTCAGCCTTATCCTTTTCTGTCGTTCAATTTTCAATATCATTAATTTATTTTTTTCCTTAATAACATTATTTTTAGCTATTTCTAATTATAATACTTAGCTTAATTTCTAATTATTTTTAGCTTTTGAAAAATACGATTGATACTTTTTCAGTACAACTAATAAATACTTTAGTTTTGGGCAGTTAATCATTCTATATTTTCTTAACTTTTGCTTGCGTACTATTGATATTTTTTTAAGAAGTTCATGTATTCTAATAATTAGATTATTATTTTACAAAAAATTTTCTTTATGGTATAGAATGTCCTGTTTATTTTCATTTTGTTAATACAGGAAGACTTATTTTCCTCATTACTCAATTTTCCTTTGTAAAGATGATTTGAAATTTGACCCATTTCAATCATGTTTTGATGATCCGAAGTATTTTTTATTACATATTTCATGCCTCCGACTTCCAATAATATCATGGATGTGGTCTTTCAATCAATATTCTACTTCATATAATCACCTTATGAGTAGCTTTTAATCAATTCAGTTTTTATGCAGGAAGTGATTGTCTCTCGTTCTTAGAATTCGATTGAATCAAAATTGCATAATACTCAGGGGAGCATAAATGAAGGAAGATTTTTTTTTTTGTTATAAGTGTTTCTTTTTCTTTTCTTTTTTAATCATAATTTAGTACATTGACAATCCAGCGAGTAGTGAAGCTCTGTAAATGTAAATGTAAAAATTGCTCCAATACCGATTATATAAAAAAGCAACCGAAACCTGCAGAATCAGAATCAGAGATTTGCGATGGTGTTGTTTTAATTAGTTTTGCAGAAGAAATAATTATTGTTTTGTCTAAAAGTGATTTATTCAATGCATGAAAATACAGTGAAGTACCAGAAATAGTCGCATTCATTTTCAATATATGCCACTAGACCTCCTCATTAAATGGTATCTAAGGCAACTGAAATGCATAAAAAGGAGGATATCGCTGCAATCCGTTGTCGTATAATTCGCAGTGTTGATGGCAAAATATCACAATATATGGAACTTTGATAGCAGGTGCTACAGAGATGGGTGACTCCATCTCCGAATCAAAACGAAATTTCGTTTTTTACGTGCAACAATTTTAAGGGTAAACCTCAACTATACAACAGTAGGGAAGACATCCAAAGTGCAACGGATTTCGGTGTGATGAAAAACTCGCAATGGTCGTGGGCAGAGTCCTCTGCCAAGCATTGTAACATCCGGCCGATATATACATATATATGTACATTGAATTGCAGCAGATAACAGAACAATTGCTGGGGCCACAGAATATCAACGTTCGGACAGTACAAATATTCTCTTTGTTCTAAAAGATACAAGAGCCGACGGCCCATTTGGATCCCATTGCTGGTCCGACAACACAAGGGTCTAAACCTCGTCTAGGTTCGTGAGCCCTGCAACTGGAGGCAAGACAACTGGAAACGTACAGCCTGATCCGACGAGTCGCGGTTTCAATCGTTTCGACAGATGGATGATTTCACATGCGAAGAAAGCCCACGATTCAATGGACCCCCCCCCCCCATGAGCGACAGTCAGGGCAGCAGTGGCTTTATTATGGTGTGGTGTATTTTCAGCTAGCACCAGTTAGGAGATCCCTGATAGATCTGAAGATATCCTTGACAGGAGAATGCTAGGTAATCAAACTTGCGGATCGTTTGCACCCATTCACATCCTATATTCACTAAGACGGGGGCGGGTTTTTTCAGCATGGAAATGCGTCACCGAGCAGCTCCGCAGTCAAAAATTATAACTAGAGGAGCATTCAGTTTGGCATCATGAGTTGGTCCAGCTGTTCGCCGGATTTGAACCCAATAGAATATTTATGGGATGCGGTTCAATGAGCTATTAGTATCATGGTTCTACCAACAGCAAATATTAGGGAATTGTGAACATCATCTATTGAGGAGGCATGGTATACACAGTATACACAGTACTATAGAGACCTTGTGGAGTCCATGGCCTATCGTGTTACTTCGATATTCCGATCGAAAGGAGGACTTAAGCGTTGTCTCAAACTTTTTATGATATGTTAGTATAGTTAGCCTCTTCCAGAATATTTTTAAGATTTGCGGAATTTCTGTTAATAATGTATCTTTTTTATTAAACATCTGATAAAACGTTCTGGAAAATGTCCACTATTCTTGAATGTCAATTTTAAAAATCAGCAACTTGATTAAACAGATACACTTGTATTGGAAGTTGCTTTGCACAACATCAAGTGCGGTGTAATCAGATTGTCAGTAATATGGAAAGCAGGAAGCTTTATTTTAAGCTTCATTTGAAGTTTTATTTTAAGTTTTACGATTTATTACGACTTATTGTCCAGTTGCCATTTGTCAACCAAGTAGCTTTGATGTTGTCAGGTTTAACAGCAAATGTAAAACAGCTTTAAGAGTAATTGTTTTAATAAAATGTTAATAAGAAATATAATTTTGCAAAAAACTGTCTTTCCTTTTTAAGAAGCCTGGTTATTAAAATTAAATAAAATAAATATAAAATTAACATAAAATAAATTTATAGAAAAAAAATCCCCCCCCCCGAAAATCCCGAATCAGGTAATATTATTTCATTTTATTGATTTAATTACTTTGCTCTGTTGATATAACTTTTAGGGAAGCACTTGACAATTTAGTAGCTTTCTATGGTGTTAATCATGGTTGCGGTTTTTCGAATAGTTCCTGTAATCCTTCCTCAATGTGTGGACCGCGAATGTGGAACTTTTAATGGGCTGTAAACTGACCAAAAATGCAAGTCCTTTTAGTAATTCTTCAATATGAATGACGCACCTTAACACAATACAACTGAAAGCAACGATTTCAGTTAACAACATTTTTGATACCATTTTGTAAATTTTGTAGCAACAGTATTATCTTTAAAATTAAGATGTCTTCATTTAGAAAATATAAAACGTATTAATAAGTCATCAGTTATTTAAAATTAATGTAAGTAATTTCATTGGAAGTAGATGCCTTCTTATAAATAATACAGCAGTAGGTTGTTAAAAATTCAAATTACAGCTAAATAAAAAAGTTTTTTTTTTTTTTTTTTAAATCTTTTTCTGTTCAAATGTCACATAACACTAAATTCGTGATATTTTTTCCCTTGTGCTAGCTTCAGTTGATTTTGTAGTTTGATATATTATGATGTCAATAAATTGTCAGTAACTCACTTAAATTATCGCAGCTTATATTAATTGGTGATACGAAGTCGCATCAAAATAACTCAAGAAAAATTGTATATTCTTTGCTAAATTAACAATTTGAAAAATCGAATTTTAAGAAAAAATCTGAATTTTGCGTCTGTTATTTTCCTCTTTTCCACTTCTGACCATATCTGCAATAATAATTAGATTCATACATAGTGAAACTTTTAAAAATGAATAAAATAAAATAAATTCCTTTTGATTGTGAAGAACAATTCATTTACGTCTATATTCAGAAGAGATTGGTCCTAGCTAATGAAAGATAAAAAGCCGAAATCTTTTCATCTGATTAATGCTGGTTCAGTTTTCAACAATTTTTGATTAACAATGTCAATTTGATCAAAGTAGTAAATGGCAATGAAGGCTTGACATGGCCGTAGGAAGTTGTAATGTATGACTACTCTGTGAGAATACCAAAAAATAACCATTGTCTTCTTCGGGTTTTGGTGTATGTTTGGCCTTTTGATTCATATCTAGCCATTGGAAAGAGTGTTTCCGATTATCATACAGTAAACATTTTTCATTACAAGCGATGATACGGTCCAAAAGTGGGAAGGTTTTGTTCCTAACATAAAGAGAGGAACAGATATTGTGGGGTGTTTTCGGTTGTATCTGGTTCGTAATAAATAAAGGAGGCTTAGACTCTGTTGGATCTGAAGGAACTCTGAGAACTGTAAGAACTACAAGAACTTAGCTGAACTCTACTTATTTGCAGATAACATCGGTATTTATAGGTTATGTACAAATGATTTGATTGGTTGTGGCTTTTACAATTTATTGGTAGATTTAAATGACATGTGATTACAACGGGTTTTTAAACCGTTGTGATTTAAATAAAGTGAATTAAAAGAGACGCCACAACCGTCAGAATTTAAAGATAAACATTAATAGATAATTACAGAAAATTGAATAATAATGATTAGAACACTGAAAAACGGAATAACTAAAATACAAAGGATAAAATTATGATAAAAACTATAAAATAACTACAAAAATCACTACAATAATAAGTTATCTGTTCTTGTATGCATCTGTCAATTCATGGGGCACTCATTTGTTCATTTTTTAAAATCTTGCCAATCTGCCCTAAACGTCTTGAAACGTTGTAAACGGTTGCAATATTGTTACAGCCATGTTACTCTCCACAAGCACCTTTAGTTCGTCATTATTAAATCGTTAATCCGCTCTTTCACGAAGTTCATTTTGAACATCCAAATTTCCTGTACGAAATTTTTCAAAGCAGAGGCAAACGAAGCTGCATATGTTTCGGGTAACTTCTGCGGCAGAAGGATTCAATTTGAACTCATAACATAAAATTATCCGCACTTCTTTGATATCCAGGATTAAATACTAGCATAATTTATTCCTCAGTAATTCACGCTTCAAGAACGAAATCATGCTATCAAAACAACCAAGAAACTACCTTTGGGAGGACGTATCCATAAGTCTGGCATTTCCATTCTGTCAGAGGGGGATGGGAGTAGGTGTCAAATTTGACAACTGCGAAAACGGCCATTCCGTATGGAACAACCTGATATGTGTTCACTTTTCTTCTCATAGTAACTGAGCATGCGTCATTAACATTAATTGTTTAATTTATCCCAAAGCTACGAAGTCAAAAATTAAAATGTATTTAAGATCAGAAAAATTATCCTAATTATGATTAGTTTTCATAATATGACTACGATAAATCGAATTCCATTTGGATCGAAAGAAATACGACTTTAATGTAGATTCTATTTGCCGAATGCACTTAAAATTTATCTCCACTATTCAATATTTAAAATAATGAATTGTTAATTTGCTTACAGACTCATTTCAAAAATTCGTTTTATTTATAAAGAATAGTGAAATCAATCGAATTTCAATTTCAGATTGCTTGTAAATAAGAAAGCTTTGGATACGTCATATCAGATTTTGATGTTGTTTGTGGTTTTGAAAGATGAGAATTAGGAACAAAAACACTAAAATTCACGATTTAACTTGATACATAAATGATAATCGTACGAAGCTCTACTAAAATCTGTCCGATTGTTTTATAGTAGAAGGAGGAACTTTTGAGAGATGGGAGAGCAGAGGAAATAAACTAATCTAAAATTCGAATTGGACAGTAAATAAATATCCTACCAGAAATTAAGCAGGCGTTTTAGAGCGGAATAAAGTGAAAGTATCTCATTACAGACCATTGTAGAACTAGAGTTTATAATGTCGCTTCCAATTTAAAATATTAATAACATTATCGGGAGCAACAGGACTAAATTGAGGCCCGACGCCTTCCTTTAACCTCCGGGTTCCCATTTTAAAGACGGCTGGGTGGATCTTAGGACCCGTTTGGAGGAAAATTTAGCTTGGAAAAATTCTCGACCTCGACCTAGAAATAGGAAATTCTTAAGATAATATCTCATGTAGGCTATATCAAAAAGAAAAATGGATATTGTATTAAAAAGCAAATGCAGAAATGGATTTTGATATTGTTATTGTTCTAACTAGGCGTATGCTCAGCTATCTAACGTGCAGGAGAAAACGTGAAAACCGTTCTGCCGTTTTAGCGTGGTGCGGATGTTTTAAGAAGTGAAATGGATTAACAGATAAAACAAAAAAAGTACAAATGCAATAGAAAGCATGTTCACTCAACAGTATATAGGGTAATTTATCAAATCATGATAGCGAATTTTTCATTACATTTACTCAGTTTCTTGATTTTCCTTCAAAGTTTCACTATCAAACAACTTTTTTAAGTTGACATAGCATTTAATTCTAATATCAATTTAAATACTTAAGGTAATTCTTAAGTTTAACTTTTATTATTTTATTCACTATTAATATTTTATGAAATTGTTAACAGGTTTCCAATTTAGGGAGAAAATAGTGTAAATTAAAAGCGCCATTATAAACTGTAGTTCTCATATGAAAAAATTAAAATAAAATATAAAATTCAATATAAGTTTCCTCTGAAAAAAAAACATTATTAAATTTCAGTTACCTTCTGATGAAAATACAGAGAATAGTAAACTGAAAATTTGAAAATTGTAATAAAGAAAACAAAACAAAAAAACCCAGACACAGTAAACTAAAAAAAAATCAACATTACTCTTTAAATAATTTTGTACAGTCTGTCGAAATAGGAAATAAATTATAGATATTCAGAGATTGAGATGAGAAATGTTTTAAGAATCAAAATTAGTTTTCTTTTAATGAAATATCTTGAACTTTCTTCAAAGTAATATCTGCCCACATGTTTGTTTTTCATCTCTTTTCAGCTAATTAGAAATGTTTGCGTGTGATTTGGTACGCACCGTTATTTCAAACGTCATGCTTCATAATATATTTATTTTTAATCAGGAACAAAGAGAAACTAGTGAAGATCCTTTCAGGTTGTTCTTGTAGCTAAAACCAGTAACAGAAATCTAAATCGATTCAAATATAACAGTTTTCTTTTTCTGGACTTTTCTGGATACAACTTAACAAAATGAACTAAGTCCTTATTCACTTAAAATTAATGTTATTTAATGATAATAATAATAATAATAATAATAACGATAATTTTCAATTTTAAGCAAAAAAAATTTTCTTTAAATTATAAAAGTATTTTTGCTTTCTTTTCAGAAAGATTTACATGTGAATAAGAATATATAGAATTGAATCTATAAAGAAAGAATTTCAGATTTGCTTATTAAAAATAAAAAAAATTTTTTCAGGAAACGCGTTAAAATGAAACAAAACAATGGCTTTTCTAACATATAACTCAAAATCATAAAATTACTGTGAAATTCAGCATTCCAATAAAATTGCTGTGGAAATACGACAACTCATTGATAAAGTTAAGTGAAATAGCGATACGATACTGACAGCGATAGTTATTTATAGTTATTTTTAGCGGAAGTATATAATTTTTCAGTAATTTTACAATGTTTCTTGAATGGTATAACAACTGCCATACAATTCATATTTAAACTAACATTCACAATAAGAGATAACAGTGTTATCACAAGTGACATATCTGTCCTAGGCTAGAATTTATTCGTAGGCTAGCATTATTTATCTTATAGCTGTAATTTACGTTTGGCAGTTTCATGTACAATTTCATGTGTAATTTCAAATAGAAACTGATTGAGAGTGAATTTGGTTGCAAATTAAGCGATTTGTAAATACCTTAATTAGCGACCCATTTTGGAGCTATTGTGTTTGTCCTCTCCTAACGGAAATCAAATTGGCAAACGGACTTCAACATCGTGTTCAGAGACCCAAACATCGTAGAAATGAGGTATTTATTTCTGCCAATCCGGAAAAATGTGGACAGAGTCTACTGTTTGTTTCCGCAAGTTTGGGAATTTTTTGCTCAACAATTACTGATCCGTTCGACTTTAAATTTGGATATGCTTTAGTTTAGTGTCTACTATACAATCTATATTTTTATTTTACCATATCTATATCGGTTTGCGGACAAAGTCGACCGTGTCTCCTTTTTTCCGGATAGGTAGAAATAAAAAAATATTCATTGTATAGTAGACACTCTAAACGAAAGTATATACAAATTTCAAGTGGATCGAGTCTGTAGTTGTTAAGGAAAAATATCCCAAACTTCATCTTTTGTTTTCTTGTGTGCAAATAATATCGGCATACTTTGAGCTTTGATTCTCTAGCTCTTTTCTCATTGCGTCACACATAAAACAGAGGCAGTGATAAAGCATACTTAACAATAAACTAAACGCAGTCCCCGTGGCCTAATGATAAAGTCGGCTGACTCCGGATTAGAAGGTTGCAGGCGGACGTTTGATCATAGAAATTATTTTTTTTTCCTTCATCTTATTTGAAATTGATTATGCACACGTTCAAGATCTGCATGGGTTTCAATGGGTCGCCCTAAATTTTATGCTTCAGCACATTTTTTTTACTTGTTTTTAATGAATTTATTTTTTGTTGTTGTTTAGTTTCCTTTCTTGTTGTTGTTTAGTTTCCTTTCT
>JAFIDM010009631.1:60743049-60758718 GCA_023159025.1 Thereuonema tuberculata
ATTATTTTCTACAGTTCAACAAGTACGGTTCACATTATAGTATAATATGAAAATATAAATATTGTATTTCGACTTCCATTAAAATTTAGTCTTTCTAGAAGGTAGATGTTAATTAATAGTGAGCACAGCAGCACAGATAAAAAAAGGTCAACTACGTTAAATTTTTGCTCTGTGATGAGTTTCACGAAATCCATATGCTCTTTGGAAATTTCATCTCTATGCATATATAAGTTGTTTTCTAAATTCTCAGAAAACTCTTGAATTCTTAAATTCTCAGACTTCGTTAGACAAAAATTCAGCAACAACTAAATATTTTCAAAGAAAATTTAATATTTCTGAGTTTGAGTTGTGTCTAAGGAGCCACACGTCAAAAGAAGTCATTGCCTTAGGAAATATTTTTGAACCACCTTCAAATTAAATATAATTGATTATTAAAAAAGCTATTGAAAAAACATAAAGTTCTATCCTACTCCATTGATGACTTATTGGCAACGTCAGTGATCATAATTGCATAAAGAATACTAAACGCATTTTCAATCTTATATACGTCTAAAATGTTTGAAGAATATCATCAACAATGTGTAAAATACTACAACAAGAAAATCTCACTATTACAATAACTGCTCGTAAGCAGAAATTTTTCAGTGATAAAAATTCTTTTTATTTTTACAATACATATTGATATCATGGCGAAAATATTTTGGAGTCTTCAAAATTGTCAATTTTGAGAAGTAATTCGATCTAAGATGAAAGAGAAAAATATATAAAGGTTACTTTTTTTCTTCCTTGTTTGCTAAGTATTTTGTATGAAGCTTAACACATCTCTGTCAGGAAGTCAATATAATCAGTTTGTAATTAAGCAGGGTTTTCATATTGAAAGAATATCAAGGAGTTTGGATATGGAAGGATTTAATTTGACTTTTATATCTTGCAACATTTTAATAAAGCCTAATCTGGGTAATTGATACATCTACTTCCCACTAAAAGAATTTCAACACTCTAGGCAATAATTATTAGTGATTTTCGTAACACTTTAATTATCTTTACCAGGAGATTTTAGTTAAGTGGTTTCGCGTAACAAATCTGCAACATCTTCTTGAAGTACGTATTTGCTAAAAAAAGATAAATACTACTTCTAACTGTAGAATTATATCATATTTTGGTGTAATCAGTACATTTAAAAGAAGATAGTTTATTAGAATGCATATTTGTTATTTAAAATGCATAAATGTTAACTGTTTTTATTTCTGCTTTTATACGTGCAAGTGATGTAGAAATGTTTAAATATCATTGTTAGCTTTGTGCAGTACATTTTTAAAACTCAAAAGCTTGTTGGTACGCTTTACAACAACTTTGTGAATAAGAAGGGAAAAATAACAAGCAAAGATTAATATATATTTATAACTGAGCTAATATCAAATCAGAAACTAATTTTTATGTAGTAGAATTGTATGATAGTTGTTTTTAAATTAAGTGTTTCAGGATTATTATATGTTTATCAGCTTCAGTTATTCATTGTTCGAAAGCTTTGATTCTGCATATTAAAGAAACATTATTCATGATGGAAAACAAACTAATCTTTGATAATACAAAACATCAAAAATGAACTGAAAATTTTTGTTCCGATTCTACATCAATATTATTACACAAATCGAAAATGCAAGTCCGATTTCATTTAAATTAAAATTTAACGTTTAATATTACTTAAATCATCCTATTAATAGGCAAAAATTGTACAGTTGTACGGATATTTGTGTGTTTGTCATCCCAAAAGCGCTACAGACACAGTATTTAAGCAAGAAACAAAATACAAGGTGGCGCTACCAACATTTCTGTGTCATCCCAACAGCGCTACAGAAACAGTATTGACGCAGAAACAAAATACAAGGTGGCGCCACCAACATTTCTTTGTATGGATCGACATTATTTTAGGGCAGGAGGTTAACTTATAATGACAAAGTGTAGCGCTGGCGACTGAGAAACTGGTAAATCAATTTTGTATTTGCATATAGTTTCAATTTTTAATATATATATATATATATATTATTTTAAGTCATGGACTACTGCACACGTTTTGTTTTATTAATTACACGTGATCTCACACCTTTATTGACTCTTCAAGCATATTTCAAAACTAACCTCTAAATATGGATAATTACATGCTTGCATGAGTTGCCATGATCAAAAATACATAGTTTGTTTTATTGCTTAGTCATCATTCAAATTGTACGTGGGCAGTTACGGAAGTCATGGCTTTTAAAATGAGCTTAGAACATCGTTTTCATTCTTGTGGTTTTGAAAAATGTCACGGTATTTCAAAAATGAGGAATCTGTTTTACTTCCGTGAATATTTCACGGATTGCCACTAGTTTATATTATATAATTTCTGTTTTTATTTCGTTTCTTAGTGTTTACTAAGATTAATGGAAAGCCGGATTAGAATGATACTAATCACAGTACTGCTACGACGAAATTGTGGTATCCAAGTGTAATGTAATGCTTTAGCCGCAGCGCACAGCAGAATACGCAGAGTTAGCAGTGCAGCAGGTGTGGCTCTTGCGATTTCCAGTCGAAAGGGACGAAGTTGAGATTGGGGAGTATGTCCGACGCTCTCCCGCCTTCCATTCTAAGCTAAGAAAGGAATCCCATTTGAAAAATGATTGGTTGATTCCTGGTATCCCCTTCCAGGATAAGCATCTAGGGGGAAAAAAAGCCCGACCACCGCCGGACATGAACCAAGTTATGGATATTTTGTAAGAATGATTGTGAATGATTTTGAAAGGTTATTGAATATCATCAAGTATTTAAATTATTAAAAAGCGTATAAATAGGGAAAATGCTAGTAGACAATTTTTAGTGAAATGAGTTAAGGGAGTAAAGCCTACAAAGAATTTTTGTAAAGAGTTTTAGAGATTCACAGGTTTTCAGAACTGTACAGATAGAAGTTTTCTAATTATGAAATTATAATTGTTTCGGGATTCTACATCAAGTTTGGAGGAGGTTTTTTTTTTTCTATGAAAAGGAACCTATAATGCAATATACAGTATATAACATTCCATGTTCTTAACTTATACCTGACTTTTTGACTATAATACAACATATGCCAGCTTATTCGATATCCTATACTACATGCCTATAAGGAATTATTTTGTAGAATTTAATCAAAATGACTAAAAAAATAAATATACTTTCCTACTTTCGGAACTTATCAAAAATACTCCTATTTTTGAGCCACATTTTTGGGCTGTTTCTAAAGAATTTACATTGTTTTGTGTATCACTATAGTATTTTTCTAGTAGTACAATAATCTTATTCGAATCATCACAAATAGCTTGTAAGATTTGTTATTTCTTTTAACTATCCTATGTCATTTTTATTTATTTAAGTAAAATACAAGGACTCAAATTAATCAGATAGCTGGTGTCATCTTCATATTCTTTAGGGTTTCATTTCAGTTATTCTGTTTGGAGCAGTTTGGTTATGTTCTGAACTTGAAAATTATTTCTATTTTTTTTTTAATTTGGGGGGTGTTACTGAAGGAATCACGTATGCAGTAAAAAATACCTATTGACTGACAATGGATGCAGTCTGAATGGACAAAGTCTGAAAAATGAGAAACAATGACAGAATAGAACACCTATGCCACATTATTAAGTTATTATTTAAAATATTTTTATATAATTTGTGGGCCCGGTAACCGAGTGGAAAGTTGCTAGGCTGCGGGTTGGAGGAGTGGGGTTCGATCCCCGTCCTCGGCGGAGGTGAGTATTTTTCCACTCTCTATTCTCCTTCAAACAGATCCTAGGATCTACCCAGCCCTCTGTAGATTTGGTACCGGGTTTGTTTTCCGGGGGTAAAGGCGGGCGAGTGTCGGACTGACCATCCGACTTCATCTCAGTCCCGTTGGTCAAAGAAACGGTGGAGCCTTACCTTCAGCGTCCAATGGGCTGTGAGCCTTGAGACAAACCTAACCTAACCTAATATGTAATTTATTTAAAGTTACAAACAATTTTTAAAACAATTTTTAAAGTTTTTATCGCATGCTTACATGGAATAAAGCATTATATTTTTATTCAATAAATTAAACGTTTGGAAGAAATTAAAGAAAGTAGTCATTTTATAAACTTTAATCAAAATAAATAAAAAAGACTTACGGAAATTCAGATTTATCAAAATATTCCTATTTTTCAGGCATAATAGACTGTTTCTAAAAAAATTCGCTTTTGATACAAATACAGGTTACTAAAGGTTACTGGATAAGGTTACTGAAATTACTGAAAAATGGAAATAATTCTATAGATATTTCTTAGCCATATTATACGTTCCCTAAATCAATGCATGAAGCGATAGTAATTTCCGAATCATTGGTTGTGTGGTTTATTTGTTTAAACCTAAACTTGGCTTGAAAGTAACTATTTTTATCCTGCAACTTCGCTTGATTTTTTTTTTCACGAAAATCAATTTTCGAAACATTCGTGAAATAGGAGCTTCCTCTAAATAGAATTTAAAACCCAGTTGTTTATTCGTGGTCCTCGATTCAAGCGTCTCTATGTTTTGCGCCGAACATGACCCATTGCTCGGGCAGAGGCAGACCATTTCAAACCCTTCGATTTTGTTTTCTTGCTCCCACCATCTTTTATTTGCGGATGTGTTTTTAGTTTTTTGAAAGTTTGGAAGAACTAGCAAGGAATAAGTGGAAAACAAATAAAGGGAAAGAAAGATGAGCTGAATGATTCTTGCTTAGTTATTTATACAGTTTTTATTTATTTATTACGCTTAGACGAGTAAGGAACGATGTAAAATCAATAATTGCTGCCCCGAGCTGACAGATCTCTGCCAAACTTACTTTGCCACATTCTCAAAACTAAGCCATTAAAAGACATCAGTTAAAAGGCAATAAAATTACATCTGTCATAATATATGAACTTGAGACAAGAAATGTTGTGAAAACTCGTTTTTTAGTACACTAACAATTGCTTGTATATCAGAGTGAATTCCAGAAAATTAAATGATGCAGCATTAACACTTATACAATTGAAACTGAATAAGAATAAGCAATTGAAATCACAGCAACTTTTCAAGAAAAATTCAAATCCTTAAGATTTATTCTAAACGAAAAGAATAAACAACTTCAAGCTCTTTCTGATATTTATATTTTTTCTTTTAGAATAATGGAAGGGTGGAATAAAAATAACCTAAAATACAAAACTCAAATAAAAATTAAAAGGAATTCCTGCTGGTAAAATTTATAGATTACATATTAATTTCTGCTACTAACATGTAGCAAGCCAAATTAACAAAAGCGAAATTCTTCAGTATTTTGCACATTCTGGAGTATTTGCTCGAGTAAATATATCATTATTTACATTATTTTCTACAGATACAATATAGTGTCATTGTGTAGATAGATATTTACATCATCCTGTAGACATCTACTTAATCAAAATAAAAAAAATGTTTTTGTTTTTCCTGTTGTTGTTGTTTTTTTTTATAAACTGCAAGATAAACGGTAAATCCTTATAGGATCTAAAACCTAAAATATTGCGAAACGGACTGACATAATACCAATCCTACCAGATAATGATTGTGTATTGAATAAGAAATAATATTTTATAGTAATTTCTGATAAACGTCTTTTTTATACGGTTTTTAGAATTTAAATTACTTTTGTAATCATCACAAAATCTTAAATAAATGAAAGAGCAGAGAGGGACTTACGGACTTATAAGTAGAAAATATAATATATAAATCTGGTATTAAACAAAGCAATTTTCCCATAGAGGAAAATAGCTAGAAAATGATAAAATGATATAGGCTAAACTTACAAAATGTAATATTAAGTCGAAATTCACTTGCCCGTCCGTGATCACGATAATTCAAATCTACGATGTCCCTCACTTATTAGATACGTTGGGCACTGACGAAAACCGGAAATTGTCGAAATGAGGAAATGAATTTTGGCTTTAAAAAAACGTAAATATTGCGTCATGTATCACTTGAGAATGCGTGCGAAAGCTAAATAACGCACAATGCGGACTTACGTTCCACTATGAATATGGTTTGTTTTTGTATTCTTGACCTATCTTTAAAGTGTGTGCAGGGAATTTTAAATCACCTTGTAAAAATAAAATAAAAAAGTAAAATGAAAAAAAGTTTACGTTTAAATATAAGATGCTGTGTAATGTAACTAAAATTTTAAAGGCAGATGTAGAATATTACAAGACAGAATCTTACTGCTTTGGTAAAAATCGAATTAACTGATAAGGAGCTATGCACGAAAAACCGTCAATGTAAGTGAATGAGCACATATTGCATATTAAACATTAAAAGTTTATTGTCCAACCCTGTATAGGCCCTTATCATGCAATATTCGAAAGTTGTTATATTTTTTTTATATAAAATAATGACTATCCTTTCTAATGATACGCAGTTGAACAAATGCAGAACAATTTTAAACTCTCAAAAACTCTTCAATACCACAACGCAATAACATCAAAAGTAACAACTTCAAAAGGATAAGATTCAAGTTAAAAAAGAAATGTTCAACTGTAACTCGAAAAATAATTGCCAAGGAAGAAAACGAAAATACGATATCAGTCTTAAAGTCTTAAGACGTATAATTAAATAACAACATAAAACTTTAACGAAAGAGAAAAGACAAACATAGCGAGAAGGAGTAATTATATAAACTAACAAAGATTTTTTAAAAGAATTTAAAGCCTACATTCCTTGAAATGCTGTTCCTTAATATTTCTTATTCGTGAAAACAAAAAGTTTCTGTTTATTTTTAAATTGTAAAGTCTGTTGAATATAAATAGTATAAGTTATACATTTTTTCCAAAAAAAAAAGTAATTAAATCCGATTAATTTGAATCGTATTAAAACTGCGGTAATTAGTGAATTCCTAAACGGATTAATATTCTTTGTTAGACATCATTGTTTCGTTTATAATGCTTTTAGCGGCCCTTACAATACAGCTTGCCTGTAAAACATAGGTGACCTGTCTGCTGGATGTCACAATCTGACACATTCTGTAGTGGCCAAACGGTTAGAGATATTAGAATTCAACCTTCACCGTTGTGCTCAGCATCAAAAAATAGGTCAACAATTTAAAAAAATCAGACCTCTAGGACCACTCCCTGGCCAAGTTGGGGGGTCAAAAGTGTTTTTTTGCTTGCTGGATGTCACACTCTGTAGTGACCAAACGGTTAGAGATATTAGAATGAAACCTTCACCATTCTGTTCAGCATCAAAAAATAGGTGACCACGTAATAAAAAAATCAGACCTGTAGGACCACTCCCTGGCCAAGTTGGGGGGGTCAAAAGTGTTTTTTTGTTTGCTGGATGTCACACTCTGTAGTGACCAAACGGTTAGAGATATTAGAATGAAACCTTCACCATTGTGTTCAGCATCAAAAAATAGGTGACCACGTAATAAAAAAATCAGACCTGTAGGACCACTCCCAGACCCCACAAGGCATGTTTTAGCGGCTCCTGTTACAGCTTAGCTGTCACAATGAAACTATCAGTGATATTGTTATAATTTCCTTTGTATTATAAATGTGATCGTTATCATCTTAACGCGATAGAAAAGTACTTTTGTCCTCAAATATGTATGCCAAGTTTCATAAAGATCCATCCACTAATTCAAAGGTTATTAATGGGAGGGAAACGTAAACCCACCCATCCCCACAGACTGATTTGATGAGCCTCATTGCCTTAAGAAAGAAGATGAAAAATGAAATGAATATCTTTAATTTTCCTAATTTGTGATTAAGATAATTATGCATCTATTGTAAGTTTGCATGAATGCATTACTTTTTTTCCTGACATTTCTGAAAAATGTTGTTTACTAGTTTCTAACTTTTCTATATTAATTTCAAAGGCTTTTATCCACAACACTTTCTTGTGTCACTTGTGTGCGTCTGTAGGAGAGGGAGGCATTGCTGAACTTGTCATGACGCGGTTTTCGAGTCCTGCTGAGTCCCAAAACACTGCAAAGAAAGTGATATTAGGTGGGAAAGGTGATGAATACATGTGATTGATCACGTGACTGTGTCTCCAAGGGAATCATTCGTCTTGCTTTTGTTAAGAAAGGAGTAGTTTTCTTCGTTTCCCAATAAAGTGGTTGAGGTAAAGGCTTTCCTTTAGAAAACATCTTTCACCAATTTCTTTTAATGATAGAATCGCAAGATGGGCTAATGTAAAACGACAAAAAAATAAATAAATAAATAAATAAACAAACAATTCTTGATGTAAATGCTGTTTACATAGCTTAAAAAATATCTGTGCTATTGAAATAAGGAAACAGTGAGTACGTTGATATGATTAATAACTAAATATTATATGTAATAAATTACTTATTTGCCTGATTTGCTTTCAATGATTTCTGCTTTCTATAATCTTGGATTCGATAGAGTTTCTACTTTAAAATTTCAATATTATTTATTTTTAAATATTTATTTTTTAATTTTTATTTATTTTTAAATTTATTAAAAATTGAAAAGTAAATACTAAATTTTCAATTTTTTATTTATTTTTGAAGTTTTATTAAAATAAGAAAGGAGAGAATTCGGAGAAAGTTATTAAAGTTGTCTCGTAGACCAAATTAATGCTTAATGTTTTGATATGTTGCAACTAAAAATAGAAACTTATTTAAGAGATAAAATGAGTAAGACTTAGTAAAAATACTGTGATGAGACATTTGGAAGACTGAAAAAGTATTTATCAAATATAAATGCATTCACCTAAACGGATTGAACGTATATCTATGAACAAAAGCTACAGAAAGTCATATTGTATAAAAACTAGCAAAAATAGAATAACACATTTGCAAATAAAGATAAAATAATGCAAAAAAAAGTATATATCCGAAAGAACTTTCTTTGAAACAAATACCGTACTTTAGGTTTCAATAATCGAAATTGATTCACGATGATGTTTTAGACTATATTATTAGAAAACTGAGACGTAATCATCAATTCATGTGTGTTTGTGTCGCTACTTAATAACTTTTCAACCAATAGATGGATGAATCTTCTTGAAACTTAGTATTCCTATTGAAGGACTTGAGACGATCTCACTTTTATGGTTGAAATCTTTCTAAGTACTACTATTTGTTGAGAAATTGGTGACAAAAGATGACAAAAAATTCCCATAGAAAAGTATTTGAAACGAAACACTTTCTAATAATGACATTAATCCATTTAAATCGTAAACTTAATTTTTGTGCTGCATTGATATGATTAAAATTTTTATAAAATTAATTCAATAAATTTAATATAATATAATTTAATAGATTTAATTTAATCTATTAAAAAATTTAATAACCATTTACTGTATATATATATATATATATATATGTGTGTGTGTGTGTGTGTGTGTGTGTGTGTGTGTTTGTTTGTTTATGTTGTTGTTATTGATAAAAAAGAACAAATTTTGTTTAATTTTGGTTCTCTTTTATAATATACAACAAAAAAATATTTTGTTTATACATAAACTTCTGAATACCTAATCATACAAGAATGATATTTAAGCTGAATTTTCATGAAGTTTCAAATTTCATTTTAAATACCGGTAACTTAATAAAAAAAATTTTAAAAATGTCGAGAGACAGCCAAACATAACATTGCGATCTGTTTTCAACAACAGTCGATCCAATCGATATTTTAACTTTAGGTTTTGCAAAAGAAGACATTTTGGAAGAAAAAGGTAGTAAATATACCATTTAATACCTAAGAAATCGATCTTGAACAATTTGGGGGTTAACCAGGACACGTTTCGTCATAATGTTGATGGTCTTAAATAAGAATTTTTTTTTTTTGATATAATCCATGTTCCTATAAATTTAACAACTAAAATCCTAATAAAATTTAACAACTGAAATATTCCAAATACTAAGTTTAAGATGTAGCTTTTGTAGGAATTAAAACTCTTATAATAGATAAAGAGAAATAAGATTTCGTACAGGTCAATTAAAAGTATTTGTCTATAATTATATTTACTGATTTACTGATTGTCCATTATTATATATCAGCATTAGCCTTTGTGTCATATTTGGTTCGAATAATAAACCGACAACAAAAATGTTATTTGAAAATAAAGAGCAAATTGGTTTTCAATTTGACAGCTAATTAGTTACATCAATAATGTGTTTATTTTCACATAAACTACTGATCATAATCTTTGAAATAAAAAATAAATAAACGAGTAAATAAATAAATAAATAAAATATCGAGCTCGCATCTCTTAAATGAAAATGATTATTTTGTTCTTTGTTTTTTCACCAAGACTCTTATCAGATATTTTTTTTTTAAATTTAAGAAACCCAAAGTATATATAACAAAGAATTGTTCTTTTTGAGGAAGGAGCAAGGCCTGTAGGTGCCAAAATGTCAGTTACTAAATAATAGTTTACTTTTTAAATATTTTTTAATTTTTCAAGTTCTTTTATATTAAACTAAGGAAAATCCATCAAAATTAAAGAATCATTTTTATAAAAGTACAAATCATATAAATTGTTGATCGCTAATCGCTCTTTTCATTAATCGCTTCTAAGTTCCCATAATCATGTCGATGATATTTTACTAATGAATCTTAACTAATAGAAAATTAATTTTGCAATAAAAAAAAAGTTTCTGACACAATTTAAGCTCAGTAAATCAACCTTCCTATTAATTTTGTTTACCTAAAAGACCGAAGGCGATCGAAGGCGGGTCACTGTTCGCTTCAGCATCTACTATACCTCTTTCATCCCTGTTTCCATCTGGAGAAACACTCGCATTCTCCTCTTTTTTCTCTTAGGAAAATTTCCCTTTTAATCTCCAAGAAAGAACACCTGGGGGTGCAAATTAGAAGGTAGCGTAAGATGTTCACTAATGAATACATAGCCATCTCAATAGATGAGAGACTGTATCTACGAACCAACGGAGAAAAAGTTTTTGAAGGGATGTGAGAAGTTGAAAAATTGCAGATCACGTAATGGGTTTTCGGGCATCGTAGTTCTATTTAAAGCAGTTCGTTAGAAAAGGAGTACTAGTTTTCTGAAAATACATGTGCAATATGAGACGATACTTTATTCTAATCAACAATTTCTTATTTCTCTAAGCATACAAAAAAAGTTAAAAAACAAGGTAGGGATAGGGATTAGTAAACCAATCACAGTGTTTCGGAACGGCTTCTGAATCACTTTTACTTTAGAATAGACTGCGCCGTGGTTATCTAGAATATGCTCGCGCTAGTCTGTTTGCGACCCCATGCTATCTTACCCACTCCTATTTATATGGAAAAATCGTCATTCTTAACTCAAACCTTGTTAATACACTGAATTCCTAATAATGATTTAAAAAAAATTTAAGTTGAGAAACTGAAAAGATTTAAAATGGGGAGGAAAAAAATGAAGAAAAAAAATGCCCATGAGAGGATCGAACCCACGACCTTCGCGTTATTAGCACGTCGCTTTAACCAACTGAACTAACAGAAGCCGTTGCGAAGCATTATGGGATATGTGTTCACAGACAGACAAATTGGGAATATAAGGCGTCTTTCAGAAGCCTAAAAATCACCTACCTGATGATGAAAAATGCTTTTAAAATAAACTCTTGTTTATTCAATAAAAAATCATCTTGAGAAAACTGGTTTTCATTTATTTATATCTTGATAGGAACAGATAGGGACAGATCTGCTTATAAACAAGCAGATGATAAGCAATAGAAAAATGGTTTGAAAATTCAAGCTTTTATTCATTTTATTTTCCTCCATAGTCCTACATAATGCAGTTATCATACAAAATATCTTGTCCGGATATTTTAATAGAAATTCACTCTTTCTTGTCCTTAAAAAACACTTTATCGCTTTTAGTAGGTTTTTTTAAGTTAGACTCACGAAATCAATTTTTCTTTTTCCAAAACATAACTTTTGAACCAGTGAACGGATGGTCTTGAAATTTTGGCAGGTATGTTTTTTATAAAAGAGATAGTTGATCTTTGTACGCGAAAACTTTTCCGTGACAAATTTGCCCGTTAACGTAACAAAAATTCCTATAGAAAAGCGTAAGAAGCGAACATTTAACTCTCACTGATGACAAACAATGAATTTCTATTAAAGTTCCATTTTTAGTTATTAAAATTCTTTCGAAATTCATTTTAAATTTACGAGTGCTTTGAAATGATAAAACTTTGATTTAGTCTACTTAAATTAAAATTTACGGATTTAAACAAGTTTCACCAAATTGAAAATTTGAAGAAAATTTTAATCAAAGGAGGATATTGTAAGTTACAGATAATGAGACTTTTATTTTACATTTTTTGTTTATTTATTTAATATGATTAAAAATATTGTGATTATTAATACTCATGCAAAACCGTAGCCCAATTTTTTTTGGTCTATCAAATCTTATTAAATGTCCATAAAAGCAATAAAATTAAATTGGAACAAAAAAAAGCAACATTTAATCATTAGCAACAGTAAACTATTTACTATTTGGAGTCATCAACATTAATGTTTCCAATTTTCGATTTCAGAAACATTACGGCACAGTAAGAGATTAGCTTCAAAAACCTACAGTTATAGACATTCCGTGGCTGGAAATAAATAACTTTCCTTAAACTTGAGAAACAAAGTTTTCTGCTTGGTACTATCAAACATCATGAAATTACGAAATAAAGACATTAACACTTTAAACATTATAGTCAAAAGTTTGGATCTTTAAGTATTAAAATATGCTATTATATCTATTTTATAACTATTAGAAAAACGTATTAAATAAATAAAAAAAAAAGTTTTTCAAAACATTAGAACCTAAAGGTATTTTTCGCTTTACGATTCAGTTTTTGCTTGTTTTCGTAAGATATTATTAGGTCCACTAAAGTGGATTTCCTGTTTCACTTCTGGAACTTACATTAAGGCACTTCCCTGATGTCACAGAGGTTAACATTTCCTTGATGAAAATAGAAAAAAAAAACAACTATGCTTTCAGAGCGAATTAAGGTTTTGTTTGTTTTTTAACAGAAAAAAAATATATAATTTCACAAGTTTCCTTTTATTTCGAGGCGAGCAAATACAGGGAATATTTAAATAGATTCACTGTTTGAATTTTTATTCTCTTTATACAATTTTGCTGAAGCATTCATCTTTGCTTTTAATTTTCCAAAATAAGTATGTTTATAAATATTTTTTTCATGCTATATTAATATCGTAGATATTAATGTTTCCGGATATTATTTTTGTTATTTACTGTATTTACTGGATATTATTTTTGTTATTTACTGTATTTACTGGATATTATTTTTGTTATTTAATGGTTGCTTGTATTTGAAACCTTTTAAAGTAGATGAAAAGATATTACCTTTTTAATTAAACAGATTTGGAAAATATTTTGACTACTTAAAGATAATATGTCAAAGCTAGAAACACTTACTCTTTTACGGAGATATATTAATGACATTTACCCACTACGATATCAACTGAACTGTAAAATCAGCTTTATTTTTTATCAAGAGTTTTAAATGAAGTGTATCATGAATAGCACTGGATTGTTGACTGTAGGAGCTGGATTCAATCCCTTGCGAAGGGTGGGCATTTTCTCAGATTATTTCTTTCCAGACGGGCAATGGTTATTTCTCTGTAAAATATTCAAGGATTCTTTCAGGTATTAAATGTGGGCGAGCTTTGGGCCAGAATGATCAGAGAAACATCGAAGCCTATACCTTCAGCTCACCTATGAGCCAGCAGTGGCTCGACCCTAAATCAAAAATAAGAATTATCCGAATAATATCTAATTTATTCATAATTCAAAAAGTAAGAGGACAAGCTGGTTTTAGAGTGATGTCACTATTATCTAGCTATTCAATAGTGTGCTTGTCCCTTTCACTGATTTTCCTGTATATAGTCTTTCTGTCAAAAAAAGTGACAGGGTAATTCTGTACAGTCCCTTCACATCAGTGACTACTTCAGCTATCCACTGATAAAATGGTTTCCAGTGTTTCTTCCCGTTGCTCGTCTGTTTCAGACGAACGGGCTTGAGCAGTGCGTACTCGAACGGTTTCCAGTGTTTCTTCCCGTTGCTCGTCTGTTTCTGAAGCTCGTAATGCCTTTTTCTTTCGTGCTTGAGGTGTAGATCGACCAATCGCTTGTCGTTTGGGTGGCATAATTGATTTGACAGCGAAAGTAATGCTTTGGACGACTATTACAAATTCACCTAGAAAAAGCAAAGAAAATGCGTGTGATATCTATTATTTTAATGTCGACCTGCAAATTGGAATTTCACAATCAAAATCACTTGTTATGTTACACACGAACTGCCGCTAAACTATATGAAATACACCCATTTGTTGAAACGACTCGCGCCAAATATTGTAAAATGGTTCTACTAATTCAGAAACCTTCGCGAGGGGGCGCACAACAACTCACCAAAGTTTCATCGCAATTTGATGAATGGTATAGGAACGCATACGGGACAAACAAACAAAGAAACATTCATTTTTATATATTAAGATTAGATTATTATATTAAGATTATTAAGATTATATTAAGATATATACGCCCCGTCAACAATGACGGGATAGCAATGTCACGGCTTTTAGTTGAGATATAGTGTATAACCGTTACTTGTAATTTCTTCATTCATGTTGACAAATGTCTCTAAAGACTCTTCAGTTCGTCGCTGAGGGTTGGCTTCTTTATTTAATGCTCGTCTAGCCTGCGCTTGTAGTTGTCTAAAAAAAAGAACATTGAAATTTAAATGTTATTCTAGTAGGTTAAATAGATTGAAATTAATGAGTAATTTTTTATTTCTCCGACTCTTCTCTCGTTGCGTCACATACACAGAGGGAGTGATAAGAGATATTTAGCCTATCCGTGAAATAATGGATAAGACATCTGACTTCGGATCAGGAAGTTGCAGGTTCGAATCCTGTCGTGGACGTTTCATTGTAGAAATTATTACTATTTTCACAAGAAATTAAAATTATTTTTGAAACAGAGGAAGTGCGTTATGCATAGACAGATCTGGAAAACTAGAAGAGATTATTGAAACATTGTAATTTCGTGGACAAAGAATATTAATTTTACAAGTCATCTAAATTATGGCATCTGTTGTAGTAGACATACTTTTTGCTACTTTGTATCAGCTTATTCACTATAATACTTCTCTGCAATGGAATAGGATGCAACAGTTTGCAAATATAAAAACTAAATTAACTTATAATTTGTTAATTTTATTTATGAAAATTCACTTTAACTTATGTAGATAATGGCTATTTATTACAGTGTAATTGTATTTCAAGTAACATTCAGTTTTACCAAATTACAGTAATATAATCGAGTGGTTGTGTAAGTAATGTTTGTTGATTTATTTTTAGGAAGACAGAATCGTTTAAGATTTTTAAGTCTCGTGGATATGTAAAATTGTAGTGATACCAATACATAACTTTCCAAAAATCTTCATAAATTTTGCAGATTAAATAAATTAATAAAACTTTAATGGGTATTTCATATCATGTGCTGGCGTTCTAAAAGCCTACAGACATAAAACAATGCTTCCTAACAACATAGATAAGACATTAATTTTGTTATGTTGTGCAATCACTTTTTTTCAAGCAATTTTATTATTATTATTATGTTTGTATGTTTCAAACCTTGGGTTTCCCCAGCAAAAACAATATGGCGGGTC
>JAFIDM010009631.1:60771122-60814003 GCA_023159025.1 Thereuonema tuberculata
TTTTACATTTAAATTTGGTGAGATGTTTAGAGTATACATTATTTGCAATTCACGTCTTCGTTGTACAACGTCTTCGTTGTATTCAACATGTTCAATGCTTTATTTTCAATATTACACAAATTCAATGAATAAATTGTATATAATGTTCAAAACACATTGCAGTTTGTTTTGTTCAACATTACAAAGCAAACAATTTGAAACCTTCCGTTTGTTATATCTTGAAGGATTGAATTTGCATCACAATAAGGAAAAAACAGTATCTTTGCCTTGGAATCCTCATCAAATTCTTTAAATATTCTGTAAAGGAAAACGAGTTCTCATAACATGAATATTAGTTTTCAAAATACAAATAAATAAATAAATATATAAATACAAAAAACAAACAAATAAATAAATAAATAAATAAATAAATAAATAAATAAATAAATAAAGTTTGTGGATGCTTGGTAAGTCACAATTAAAGACAATATCAAAAAGACAATAAGGAAAAGCAGACATAGGAGACTGATCTTAGAAAAAAAGTAAATGAATAATTATTCTGAACCAGGCAAGAGAAATGATTTGATATACGTAATTAAAGAAATGAAATGAAAATGTTATACACAATTGAACGAAAACAAAAAAAATTCCCGCATAACTAGTAGCCAGTTGCAGCAATTTTAAACAATTTTAAACAACTTTAAACAACAGTTTTCTACATTCAAAACAACTGCAACTGTTATTACAGTGGGGACGATTAAGGTAAATTAGCTCAGTTGGTAGAATATCGGCCTAAGGCAAGAAAAATCCTCACACTGCTCCTTTACTTTCCTGGAGCTACGTGTTAAAGACGGTCACAGCATGATGTTGACCTCTTTGGTTACTGAAAGAGCGCGAAAGAGAGCCTGACATTCTTTTAGGTTCACTCTCATTCACGGCGCAGACTGAACGAGATTCAATTATCTTCCCCTTATTTTATTGATTTTCATGGCATTTATTTATTAGAGTACACATCTAAGAAATGAAACAACAAAATTTAGGTCAGTGGCAATGGAATATGTTTTTCCTGGGCATTAAAGCTTCTGCGCATGCTCTAATTGCATTATTTACTACTTTACAATACAGGAACAACACATTGAAACCTGTTATTTTTAACTTTTTAATAAACAAATGATTTTAATTGAAATAATTAGTTTCATAAATTACGTTAATTAAAATAAATACGTTTATTTAAAATGTAGTAATTGTTCTAAAGAAAGATTTTGACTTCTTTATTCAATTAGTAATATTGTTTTATTTTGCTTAAATAAAATTTTAGGATAAGTTTTGATTACTATTTAAATAGTTGATTACTATCTCAACTTTTTAAGTCATTCCAAGCTACTAATATAGCATTTCAAGCAGATACAAATTAATTTTTAATGTATCAACACTTTTTATAATTTTATTTCATTTTATATTTAAATTGAAAAAAAATTAGGAAGTTTCGGTTATATAATCAGAATTTTATGTAATTTTTAATTTCATTAGGTGTCGTTTAGTAGCTCGTTGCTTAGTGTTCTTTGGAAAGCCATGTTGATTCTCCTTTTGTTAATTTCACCAAGATTGCGGTTGAAGCCTCTAAACGGTGAACCAATATTTGCTGTCACATTACAATCACTTCAATGAAGTGGAATGGAAGGAACTAACACTCTCTCTGTGGTAATTCCGAAACGAAATTTATTTGTTGTTTGACGACACCTCAAGTAGTGAAAGAGAGAAGTTAATGGCAAACAGTCTTCAAAAAAACATAAAATGTTCTTTTGATTACTTTCTGTGCTTAATTGAGATGGAATAATTTACTAGAAATACAAGAAATAATAGAAACGATTTTATATAAGAATGTGTTATCTGAAAACGGAAAGTTTAGATCTATACTCATGTTTGACCCAGATTAATCAGTATCTGATCTAAAACGTGTACAAATACATACCTGGTATATTTGTACTGTAAATCTTTTTAATCAGATTTAGACTACTCTGGATCAAACAAAATGTATATTTTATTATATATGTTAAATAAAATTCAATTACTGTACATGAAATAAAAAATAAATTTAAATAGTTTTATTGTTCTTATAGGTAATGTGTGGGCCTGGAAGGCGAGTGGCTTGGCTGCAGGTTAGAGGAGGTGGGTTCGATCTCCGCAGACACGGATTTTTCCACGTTCCATCTCCTTCGAATGGGTCTGGGTACCGGGTTTCTTTAACGTGAGTATAGGTGAGCGAGCGCCGGACTGACCACCCGAACCTCATCTCAGTTTAATTTGTCAAAGAAAAGTTGTATCCTTACCTTCACCGCCCTGTGGGCTGTGAGCCTTGGGACAAACCTAATCTAACCTATACATAATGTTCCTGAGTAAAAATTAGCAATGAATGAATTACATATAAGGTAAAGGCACCAGTTGTGGATCGGCCTAAGCATAAACTTGGTTTTCACCACAAGAAATAGCTAAATAATTTTCAGTTTTGCATTTATTACTTTATTAAGGTCTTATAATTGACATTGTATTACCTCAGTTCGATAAAAAAATAAGTACTGCATTTTCAGTCTTCATTTGTATTGCGACGTTTGATCCACAATTGGACCCCACGAACCGCTGAATTTCCGCCAGAACAAAAGGCTGCAGAATTTCCCGCAAACATGGCCAGAGGCAGAAAACACTATGTTTTATTTTTCCCCGGTTATATTAAACCTTGTACTATCATACATCCATTAATTCTAACAGTGGCGTATATAGAATATATTTTCGGGGGGGGGGGCCCGACACCCCAAGAAAACCTATATGTTCAACCAAAAAAAAAAACGATGAAACCTATCTGTTCAACCAAAAAAAAAAAAAAACGTTGGCAGAACATACCTTTATTATTTCGGGGGCCCGGGCCAAAAAATCTATTCAACCAAACAAAAAAACAATGAAAACCTATCTGTTCAACCAAAAAAAGCGTTGGGAGAACATATCTTCACTATTTCGGAGGGGGCCCGGGCCCCCTCGGCCCCCCCCCCCTTATATACGCCCCTGAATTCTAACGTATATCCATTCTAGAATAACTACAAATAACTTTCAGGCTAACTCACCTTAATTTTCTTTTGAAATTCTGACAAATTATTTAACAAATTCACAGGATGGCTCCACTTGAAACTCCAAACAAACTATAATACCAAAATGAAGCTCATGAAGGGATCGGGATTCTATATATCTGAGCCATCTGTTGATAAGTGTGATAATTAAGACGGTAAGCGACTTGATCCGCAATTGGTTCCTGATCCACAACTGGTTCCCTTACCTTACATGGTTGCTTTTTTTTTATTTTAATAATTTTGTTAGATAATCAAGCTGTTTTGGAGTTGACCCTGCAACCTTACTTATTAGGCCATTATCCGTGATTTTTATATTCCGCTTAATTAATTGTTCAGATAAGGCATATAATTGTTTGCACTGTTCTTTACAAATATTAGCAATTTTAGGATTATTATTCGATATGGTTGAAATTATACTTTTTTATCTATTTATTGATCTTACAATGAACTAGTAAATTTCTCTGGTATAGTTTGGGGTTTTCGAAGTTTTTTGATAAACTTTCGACAGAAGCTTCATATAAAGAGAAGTTTTGGTGGGCTAACTTGTAATACATGATCAGTGTCTCCTATTGAGACAGATAAATAGTTATGAGATTCAATTTCCAAAACTCAATTACGGTCTTTTGGCCGAAACAGGCCAAAGACCAAGCCTGAATTATGGAATCCATTATGGTTGGGCATAAAATGATTTTTTTTTTTTTTATCAAACTAAAATTCATTTCCATTCGTTTGACTTTTAACCGATTAAAATCAGTGCGTATCAGAAGCTTCAATTTTGAATTTTGAATTAAAATTAATTGATTCATGATTCACGGAAATAAATCCTTTTATGTTCCACAAGTCATTTGAAAATTCACAAGCAAAGCAATTATTTGCAATTCTAGAGTTCTGAAGTTTATTGATCTATAGTAAAACCTCCGTATCGAGCTATCTACGACGGATCAAGCCAAAAGGAAGCACAGCAAATGTAATTATTTGTGGATCATCTTGAATTTTGTGAAAGAAAACTATTTAATTTGAGTTTAATAATTATTTTAACATAGATATTTTGTTAGGTCCATATGATAATGTTTGTAAGTTAGGGAATCGCCGATAATGGCTTGAACCGTACATTACTGCAGTCGATAAAAATTTGGACGAAATTTCAGTCATAATTGTTTTGATATACTGTACATTATGATTTGTCTTTCACAAAGCAAATAAGCCACCAGTGTCCCTTCACCCAGCAATGTACTGTATGTGTATATCAATGAAAAGAAAACAACAAAATGCCAAGGACACTGTGTTCCTCTGCGATTAGGGCATACTGTAATGCCCGGTTGCACCATTGAAGTTCAGTAGCTGAACCAAGTTCAAACTGCTAGATGAACGGAGATCATTCTTAAATCTATTGCGCCAACAACGTTTTGTGATAATCTCGGTTCAAAAGCGTCGTCAACTTGAACTGCCGATTTCGGCCGTTCAAGGCGCTGAACTCGGTTCAAAACCGCTGTTCGGCGTTCGGCCTTTACTGATATTCGCTTGCGAATTGAGACCAAAGCATGTTTTCTCTCAACTATCAGAAATAACTTTTAAAAATGACAACTTTACATTTATTTAATTCGTTGGACAGTGACTGTGAAGAGGAATTTCAGTTGTTAACAGAGTTGCATCATTTGTAACCAAAAGGCAGACTATTTCGCGATCCGTATATATTAGGGTAATCGTGGAGTTTAGCGTCCCAAATTAAATAACAATAAAAAACCTACAACAGTAAATGACAGTGATAAAATGTGAAATTTCACCCAAGTCTGCACGGATACCTAAGTGTCCCACCCCCCCATCGACACCGGGCCTTTTTTCTCGGCACCGAAGTTTGCCGCTGTTGGTCCCATCTCTGCCGCCGATGGATCGCCGTGACCCGGCAGGAGACCGGCGCAGAACGCCGGACTCCAGAACGAGGTGGCAGAAAACAGAGTTTACGAGGGCCCGTTCTCGGTCGGGGGTGGGACACTTACAGCCAGCCACCCACCAAAGTGTGATGAAATTTCACATTTTAGGACTGTGTGTTATTTACTGTTGTAGGTTTTTTATTGTTATTTAATTTGGGACGCTAAACTCCACGATTACCTACATTAGTAATATTCCGCATCGGTTTTTTTACATTCTAAAATGTGTTATGTACGATTCAATTATATCAGTTAAAAGGATTTTTTTTTTCGTCTCTGTGTAAATAGGGACTCGGCAGAATTCAGTTTTTTAATTCCTGAACTCCATTTTCGTAATGAGATTGTTGACTGCTGAAACAAAGGACAACTATTGAAAACAATCCATTGGGTTGATTTCCCGCAACGAAAGACGAATCTTGTAACCAATCAGGAATCAGCTTTGAACGCATTACGTACTTCCGCCGCCATGAACGCAGATCACAGAACGTCGGTTCAGTTGTGCCTATTGTAGCTTGGTGCAATAAGGCTGAACTTTGATTTGAGGTTCAAGCAGAACTCAGTTCATGGAAACCGTAGTTAAACGCTACTTTGGTGCAACCGGGCATGAGAACACTACTTATTTTAGGTTTTTTTTTTTTTAAATTTAGTTGCCACCTTGAAAATTTTCAAAATTAGTTTTACGGAAACTAGAAAAATTATGCTGTATCTTGTTAAGAATAATATTTCTATAAATCTTATTATAATCTGTTCATTTGTAAGAAAAAAATACGTCTAATAAAAGACAATTATTCATGAAATGATGCTTCATAATTAAATGTATGATTATTTTATTTCAATTTCAAATAAAAAAAATATCCGTCAGCATAATATGAAACACATGGATTTAAATTTTAATATTCTCAGTAATTGAGGTGTTTTTCTAAGTCGATTATCAGTATAATATCCTAAATAAGTATTTTTTTTCTTTAACCAAAAATGACTTTTTCATTGTTTTTGGTTTCATATTGTTTTCATTACATAAAATGGCATTGATTGTTCATTATCTTAAAGAGAAAAACAAAATTGCTTTCTTTCAATTTAAAAGAATTACTAAATTTAACATTTATTACAAAACAAGATATTCTTATCAGTATTAGAATATTCTGGGTGAAAATTTCAACTTTGAAGGACAAATAGTTTTGAATAATCTTGTTGATAGGCGGACGAACGGACGGATTTATATATAAATTCCTCTTAAAATTTCATTTTAAAACTTTAAAATGGAAATTTTAAAACCTTTTTTTTCTATCTCCGATGCGTATTAAGAGAAATTACAAAGTTAAACCAAACTAAAGTATGCTGTGATAGCTGCATACGCTAATATGCTGTTATAACTGTAATATTCTCCGTTGATACTCGTTCTTAAATAACGTAAGAAACCAATCAGAATTGGGGGAAACGAAAAAAAAAAAAAAACTTTTCTTCCAGAGAAAACAAAACTTTAACCATACTTGGAAAACAGCATTTTAAAGTTAAAAAGAATTTAACGTGCCTAATAATACGTAAAATGATAACCAAGGAAACCATAAATACTTCGCACCCTGAGCTATCACCGGTGGGACTGAGGGACGGCCGTTTTGTCTTCTTTATGACTCGTCAGCCAGATAACCCCCTTCCCCCCAATGATCAGCTCAGAAGGTGCAAGAGGTTAAGGTTTCGCTCCCGAAAGCGGAACCCCACAAAAGAAACTGCAACCAAAAATAAACAATAATATAAAAATATATAAAAATTCCCGGCCTGCGGAATGCTAGGCTCAAAAGGAATTTGAAAAAAAGCATATAAGAAAAGATTTAAACTAACCACCTTACATAAAAAAGAATTCTCAGAAAAAAAGCTTGCCCAGACTCCCGCCGGTGATTGCTCGGGGTGCGAGGTCTTTTTGGTTTCTTTCGTGTCTTCCCTAGTTATCATTTTAAACAGTATTTTAAATTACACAAATCATCCAAAATTTTATATCTATTTTAACAGTTGAATTTTATGTATATAGTAATTTTATTTATCTAGTGGATCGGTGAGATTTTTTAACTTCAGAAATAAATGTTATTGCTTAAGTTAGAAAATATGAGTTAGTACTTTGACAGAATTTGTGCTTGTAAATCACGGTTTGCTTCCAACATTTTCACTGCAATTTCTTTAAGTTCCAAATCCCTTACTTTCAGGAGAGATGTTGATAAGGGTTAAGGCCAAGTCCATGAATGGGATTCAAGGTCTAATTTGGTACCACTATCTTCTAACCACCATTTCTTTGGTTCATTCTCGTGCTGTTTATTTAACCGAACCATCTGGCAAAAGACGAAACTATTCTCACCTGACGTCACAAAGACAGGAATGCTTTCAGACACGGAGTGGTCCACTTCGAAGTGCGAGTGTTGACAAACGGGACGTTTCCACATCAGTCGACTGACTTGTGTTATTTTAATTTATCTGTGACGTCACAACTATGCGGTGGGCATTGCTCAAACTAGGATGTTCATAAATTTTACTTAACCTACTCATTTTGCATTTGCAGAAAAAAAAAACAACCTATGAAACATTGTCGTAATGAATTTTGCTTTCAGGTTAGTTTTATTATTTGAACATTTTTTTCTTCGATTCTCTGATAGATGATTTTCACGAAGCAAACTAAAAAACGAACCAGGAAACACAGGAAAAGAAAAACGTCACTATCTCAGTAATCCTATGGCCTGATGTACCAATACAACACAATATAGTAATAAAATGTTATTATAGAACAGTAATTTGCTTCACATGTTCCTTTTGTACGTCGCGCAGTAGGATTGCTATCGTGACGTATTTCTTCTTTGTCTTTGTATGCACCCTAACCTGTATTTTTAGTTGGCCTTGGATTTTTAGCTCTGATGCCATTGTCTAGGAATTACTTTTGTTTTGTTTTTGTTTTTGTTTTTGTTTCTTCGATTGCATCATTTATAACTTCAATCCTACGATGCTAAATTATTCAACTAATTGTGAGTTTTGGAAAATTTACATTTTTTTTTTCTCTAAATTATTAATTGTTACCTGCAAAATACGTAAAAGCAATACAAGTCAGGATATCAGTGCCATCTTATTTTTATTCTTTCCATTTCATTCAAAATTTGTAAAAAAAAAGTCCGAAAAGGAAAATAAGAATTTTGCACTTCAAAGTGAAAAGTCTTTTGTTGATAAAGTTGAAAGTTGTGAGGTTAGCAAATTATTTTTAAGTTAAAGAATTCATTAACAAACGATTAAGTAAACGAAAACTTTAAATTAAATTAAATTAAATTAACGATCATCATGAAGCAGTGGTTCTAAAACCCGGATCCACTTATACCTGGGATACCTTGGGCATTGCATTCTAAATGGCCATTTTTACATTCTCTGTCTTTAGTATTCTCAGTTGCCGACTGAGAAATTTGCCGAAATGATTCTTTAAGTGTATCTTAGTTAAAATATTTGAGAATCACTGTAACTGATAAACCTATAAACGATAATAATAATAATAATTACAAAAAAGTCGCTCCATACAGAGGGGCACCAATTAGGCTGGATATAAGAAACTTAAAGTTTCTTGAGATTTCAATGCCGAGGACATGATAAGACACAATTAAATCCACAGGTAATAGACTTACCGTTTGCGAACTCTTAAATCATAGATCTAGTGAACATGTTATTTTTTATAAACTCACGGTAAGATATTCTTATTATTACAGGATGTTACAAGTTTTGTTTAACATTCGCAATGCCCCGTTAAATGCATTGGAGAAAAAAAAAAGATCAAACAGAGTTTTAAAATACAAATTGTAAGTCGAAATAGGTAAGTCTGTCCATCTGTGATTACGATGACTCAAAAATAAACATCTTAGACCGCTGAAATTTGAACAGTAGTAATTATTTAACAGTAGTTATTTCAGATGAAACTAGATGGCTCTACAGATGAAATAAAGTTATATAATGGAATAACCTGAAATGCAGATATAGAAAAGGAATAAATTAAGGATTATAAATTCAAAATATACATTTTCTTTCATTACTAAAATTTATTGGTTGAAAGATTAAATCTGTTAAGCTTTAATTATTAGTACATAAAATTAACGTGCGTACAACATCATATTTTTCTTTGTTCTTTGCTTTAATTATTAGGTTATTTTTCTTTTTTTATCATTTAAGTTTTCAGATCTCATGGTTTTAGATGAGAAACAATTAATGCAAACTCTATAAACTCTTAAAAAGTATTACATTTTGCTATTTTTATTAATCAGTAAAGGAATTAATTATTAATTACAGAGAGAAACAGAAAAAAAATTAAATTACTTTTCTCGACTTACGTTTTAACTAATGAAAAACTTTGCAACTTTGAAATTTTAAGTTAAATTATTGTTTATGGATCAATCTAAATTTGCAGATTTCATATTTATATGTTTTGTTTTGTTTTGTTTTGTTTTTTTTTATAATGAAAATTTTTCTTTCATTTTGAGTCTCATCAACACAGCGTACTGTTGGTTAAATACGAAGATTAAGTTAAATATATTTTAATATTGAAGTTTCTAATCTATCTCTCTTTCAGAACAAAAAAACAGCTAAAATTTAAATAAATTCTGTTATTTTTTTGTTCCTCTGCTTTGTGAAAGCGATATTAAACGAAAACTATATGCAGCAGAATGATAAAACTAATACTTTATAACACATTTTTCCGTAAGGGGATCATAATAGATATATTCTATGATTTATTTGTTCCTCAGTCCTTAGCTAGACAAAAGTTATGATTTGTCTAACTTTGTACAAAATATGTTTCTAAATAAAAGAAAATGTGTTCTCATATCTAATATTAAAGTCAAAAATACAAAAGAAATCTTCAGCCAAGAAATAGTTTCACTACGGGATTAAAGAAAAAAAAAATCATCTTACTCGGGTGTACGGCTACAGTGATTACCTAAGTTAATGGGAAAAATGAAAATTGATGAAATTTTAAAGGCATTTTTTTTTTTATTTCAATAAAAAAAAATCATCTTTAATAAGCCCTGTTAACATCTAAGACTACTGTTAACAGAGCTTATAAAAGATGATTTTTAGATAAATGAAAAATTAATTAAAGCTAATAAAAATAATAATAAACATCGAAAATTTCCTTCAATACATTATCTGTTGAAGAAAAAGATATTCTTATTTTACTTTGAGGAGAGGAATATAAACTTTACATATTTCTAGCCAAAAAATTGAATTCATAGAGCTACAAAATCACACGTGTACTATTTATAAACTATTTATAAACAGTTTATAAATAGATTTTTAAAAAGTAAATGAGACTTTATAAAATTTATAGAATTAACATACTGTGGCATATTTCCAATCTTTCCATGACCTTTAATATCCAAGAAAACGATAGATGTCATGCGTTTGCTGACAGCAAATGAGATTCACAGCTTGTTCCAACGTTTGTTCTCGGAAAAAGCGAGAAAATTATATTATTGCATTGTTAAATCTTTTTCATGATGTGTTAAATTATTCAAATTTTGCCCTTTTTAAAGAATATTATTTAAAACAAATACTGATTATCAATGTTTTGCTTTTATAATAACTAAGTCAGTTTAAGAAGAGTTGTGATTTTGACGAAAAAATATCTACGTGCCTTAAACAAATGCTGAAAAGTACGTAAGTATTAAGTACGTAAGTACGTAAGATAAGTATCTTATCTTTCAAAATGGTGAATCCCAACATAATTCATGAATCCAAAATTATTTAGGTATTTTATCGTCAGATAAAAACATAAAATACAAAACTTTTCAGTCTGCCGGCAGACTATTTTCAACTATGAGTTGAAAATATCTCAGTTGAATATGTTTTCAAAATCATTATATAACAGCCATGATATCAACAATCATTTTTAGTAATTTGCTAGTTGTACAGTAAATCCCATTGAATTTCTGTACTATTTACAAATTAACAAAATTATTACGAAAAACAATAGTAATGACTTTACTTTCAATAGAATTTGTGAATTTGTGAACAATCCGTGTTTGTCATTCTCTTCGGTATTCTAGAAATCAAGAATAAAAATATAATTGAATGAGTTGAAAACATAGTTTTAAATTCTATGTAATGGAAGTATCTTTTAAATATATATAAGTATATAAACAGATCTCGTGGTGATGGCTGATGAGCTGTCTCAGGATGTCACATGTGAGCACAAGATTTGCACTTATTATTATATTTGATAAATGTTAGGACTTTCCTTCACCCGTTTAATCCATCTGTGTAGTACGTGAATGCGGACCAACAAAGTAGTTGCCTCAGTTTTAGTTTTATAGTTTTCTTTTATTTTAACATAAGGAGGTCCAACTGTGATTCGTACATCAAAAATGTTTTTTATTTAAAATTAAGTAATAAGAGTTTTGTTAAGAAGATTTAAAAAAAAAAGATAATAAGTTAATAAAATATAAAACAGTTTTAAAATACAATTATTATATTAAAATACAGTTATTATAATTCTAAATAGGACTAAATAATTCTATTTAGTTCTGATGTATATTTTATAACACTTTCTTTCAACTAGTTTTATATCTCCTTCCTGACTCCTTTCAGAATCGAAAATACTTTCCATTATATAGATATTATTTTAAATTTGCTTTCATTATTTTCTTCCGGCAATATTGAAATTCAAAAGCTATTGTAAACTGTGAAGCGTGAAAGGATTAGAGCGTGGAAATCTCATTTTAAAAATGTCAGGAGAAATTAATACGATGACATTTGAAAGAGAAGTCGTGACGCAATATATGTCGTTGTAGTTAAGAAGAAAAGCAAAATGAAAAGATAAAAACAGTCAATTAACTTCTAAGGTTTCTGGTCGAGATTTCAAAAGTCAACTAAAACAGGAGATTTTAATAATATTGTTTTTCTTGGCTAATCTTTTTTTTTCCAGCTTCTTTCAGGGTTTTTTTTCGAGAAGAAAGACTATTTTAAAATTATTTCTTGTTTTATAATCAATTTAAATTGGAGTTAAAAAAAATTAGCACAGCACTAAAGAAAACTAAAGGGAACTAAAAATATTTCTCACACTTTGAAGTAATTATTTAAGCGTAAGAAATTGAGTTGACAACATAGAAATTAACATTATTAGGTTATTACATATAAATTGAGGAGTTTCGTTTGTTTTAGAAAATGATGGTGAAAGTGGGAATAAGATGTGAAACCAAAATTTATGAACTCTATGAAAGACAAGAGTCTTTCTTTCTTTTTATTTTATTTTCAGGGGGGTGGGGAGGAGAAAGAGCTTAACGGACGACGTTATTTACAAATTTTATTGAGGCAAGCCTGGCCACTAATTTATATGAAGATTCTAGTCAATCAAATGAAATATAAACAACAATGTGTGAGACCGAATTGTTTACCAAATGACATCCTGGAACAGCTGTTTCACGCTCTTTGGCGATCATCAGCCAGTAGAACAACAAGGTATCCATACTGAGGCTAATATAAATAATCATCGGAAGCGCAGTGGTGCCTCCAAAGAAAAATGAACAATAAACAAGGTAATTAATGCTTTTAAACAGTGTCAAACGCAAAGCGGTCCAATAATATGTACAATTTTATAAACAAAATAATTAAAAGCAAGAGCATATAAATGCAAGACCGTTCCTTTATGTTTTATAGGCCAGCTGTAATCAAGGGGCCGCGAATACAATGCTTAGTGCATCATTTGGATATGTTAAAGAAGTTATGAAACAATACGTTTGTAAATATTAACAATGACGTCCTGTTGGCAATTGTTAGTATTGTTATGTATGAAGCATCAGTATTATTACTGTGTTAATTGTTATCATTATTACTAACACTGCTATGGAAAACGTTAATTTTGGGGGTCAGGGAGGGGTCCTACAGGTCTGATTTTTATTACGTTGTCACCTACTTTTGGATGCTGAACACAATGGTGAAGGTTTCATTCTAATATCTCTGAAACGGTTTGGCCACTACAGAGTGTGACATACAGTGTGACATACAGACAACACAAAAGCAAGAGCGGTTCCCTATGTTAACTGTAACATGGGACCGCTAAAAAATCACTAATGAAAAATAAGTGAGAAAATTCATGTGCCAGCCGTTCGCCTCAATGAATTTTTTTAAAGCATAAAAATTCAAACTGTACATTTGAATTATTAATAAACAACAATGGGTGAGACAAATTGTTTACCAAGTGACATCCTGGATGAATTTTTCACCTATTTTTCATTAGTGAGTTTTTTTATTGTTCATTTTTCTTTTGAGGCACCACTGAGCTTCCGATAATGAAATACACAGTACTTCCTTCTGGTAGGACTTACAAATCCCTTCTTCTTCGACTTACAAATCGGGATATATTTCTTGCTATCATTTATAATTCAAAACACTCCCAATCGGTTTAAGAATGTATCAGATAAAAGCAGATTGTTAATTAGTATATATAATTAGTATATGCAATTAGTATATGTAATATGGGAGTTTAAAGTTAGGTAGGATGACTTTACTGGAAGCGATAACATAGAGCGCTTTGTCTCCCTCCAAAAAAGTTTCATTAATGGAATTTATTCTTCAGAAACTTAACTTTCTGAAGTATCCTCAAACATTAATGCAATAACTTAAAATAAAAAAAACAAAAAAATTGGTTTTGGTCTTCTTAATTCAATCGTATTTTCTTGTAAACAAATGTGCACTTTGATTTAATATATCATTCTCTGTTTATTTTAATTTTTCGCCACTAACATTGAGATTAAGTTTTTCAAAAACATTGCGCAATTCAATAACTATGGTAAGAGCTAAGATGAAATCAAGACTCGATTATCATTCATCAAGATCTATTAAGTTTTTCATTTTAATCTTATAACTTATCGCTGTTGTTTGCATATCGGAGTGCATTCGCTGCGGGGGTGATGAAATCCCTCAAGAAACCAAGTCAAGGTTTCAACAGAAAAGGAAAAGCAATCAGAAACACCCAGTCCTTCTGTAGTAATTGATTTTCGTTACTTCCCGTGAGCTTTATTGTTGTTGTTGTTTTTTTTCTCTGATTTCTGTAGTGGTAAATAGAGTTAGATGGTTTGGAGTCAACTCGTGAAAAAGCATTTGATTATTATTACGATCATCAATTATTTATTCTCAAAGGCATAACTCAGAAAATTTTCTGCACCAATATGTCTTAACTCAAAGACTAATGGCAGCGAAATAAGAAATTAATTCCCTGAGATCATAAACGGAAATGCTCAGAAGAGTTAATCTTACCTTCCCTTATGTTCTTCGATATCGCAATAAAATTCGAGGTTTGACAAACCTGAAACTTCTTAGAACATCTTCATTTTCTTAACCGTTAGGAATCTTAGTTGGTCTAGAAATTCAAAATTTTTAATTCACTTAATAGTTATCGAGTTAATTTTTTATCGATTTCAGTTAATATAACTAAATTTGGATAAATAATATTATAGATAATAAAGATGCAATTATAACGCCGCTTCACAAGTAGATAGTCATTACAAAAAGTTTGAGAGAGTTCTGAAACTTATGGTAATGCAACAGAACATTGAAAAAGCTCGCGCCAACATTATTGTATCTGATAAAATATTTATTAATTACACTTATTATCATTACTAAGGCAAACAAAAATTGGAGAAAATTATTTTTTGCTTTCTTTAAGAAGAAATCCTTAGGCTTCCTTGAAAATTGCACAATATTTCCATTCTGTAATTTTATCAGATAGATGTTTCGCAGAAATTTACTGTTTGGTTATTATCAACTTGGATTTACCGCATATGCAGCTATACGGAATGATATTCTTTTCGCATTAAATTCAATTCATTCTTCGGCTTTCTCGGGGTTCTCCCATTTCCCCTGCGACCCTACCACCATACTTTCTAAGTCTTTCTCTCATCTGTCCTCATTTCCGTGGGTTTAGCCCAATAGATCTACTGGTCGCGGTGCTTGGCTTCCTGCCGCCCACATTCATCCCATTCTAATCTAATCTAAAATTCATTCTTCGGAAACACCTACTTATGATTTTATAGAAGAAAGCAGTTTATTCCATTTATTTATCGCTTTGTATTTCTTTATTTCACTGCAGTGAAGAGTGTGTTCGATTGTACTCCACTTAACAGTGAATAAAAATTGATTTCAGTTTGCAGTTCAGTTGTCTGTTAAGTTGTTCATCCATATTTCTATATTTGAAAATTGTCTTTTCATACGAACTTCCAACATCTTATTTCTTTATCAACTTCTTCGTCTTTCCAATCTCGAATTTACCCGAGTTCCAAACTTACTGATATGATGAAAACTTATCTGAAACCAACATAGGTTGGAACAATGATAAACAGAGGCGTAACCAAAAATTTGGATTGGGGATGGTGTTAATGGTCCTCACCATTCAATCTAGTAAAAGAAAGTTTGTGTCTTTTTACTGAATGAGGAAGAAACGATGATTTTCCAACAAAAACAAAAGGATTTCTACCACTTTCGGTTGTAATTGGGAATGAAATCAAATGTCTGTAATCACTACTAACTCTTAAAATCTCACAAATCAACTGTAAAAAATGTTCAATTACAACTTAAACCAAATAAAATTATTCTAAATTGAAGAATTAATTTCAGCTCTATTGGCCAGTTTAGGTTCCACTCAAACCTTTGGATTTTAATTGCTAATTGTACCATAACTTTTTGTGATCAGATCTGATCTTAAGTTGTTTTTGTTTTTGTTTTTCTTTTCATTCAAATAGTTTATTTATTTAGCAAATTAATATTGAGATCGGAGAATATACGACTTCCCAGCCAGTTGTGGCCTTCTCCGCTTAACTCAGGTGTATTGCGGGTTGGCGCACCACACGTGGGATTGCCGTCACACACTTCATGATCAGTCTGCCAGATTATTCCCTATCCCGTGGGAATTTCGAAAAATCCGGCCTTATTCCTTGTCGACATCATAAAGGGAACCTCTGTGCAAAATTTCAGCTTTCTAGGTCCAAGGGTTTGGGGTGGGCGTTGATGAGTCAGTCAGTGAGGGAGTCAGGAATTTTCTTTTTATATATGTACATTTTTATAAATTTTGTTTTGTTAAACTCATTGATTAGTTCTTCATATACTATGTTTGGATCTGTTATTTTCTCCTTTTCAACTCTTATTATCCGAGATTCGTTCTTTACAAATTATTCCTGGTGTTTCTATACCATGCTTATTTATGAAAATATGATCTATATTTGTTTTCGTATTTTCATGAATTGTACAGTTGTTTCTTGTTGTTCCGTAAAGACAATTTTTGAAACCATTATTGCGCATAAGTTTTAGGTATTTCTGTAGGCTACTGCATTGTGTTTATTCATTTTGAAAAGATCTACATTTACGTCGTCAATTAGTATAGTTGGACAGTTGTTTAATATACTTTCATTTTTTATGAATAGATTCTCTAATTCTTCAGTAAATTTACCTTTCTTTGTGTTTCGTTGGTTTATATATAGCTAAATGTTAATATTTTGTGTTTGATAATACAAACACAGTTTTGATAACGAAACATATTAGGTTTTATTACAAAACTTCATGATAAATAACGTGTTTGTGAAAATTCTTGAATCATTTTCGAAAAGATTTCCTTGCTCCGACGTTTTAGTAATTAATAATTTAACATTTTGCTTATAGAATGACAAACAGAATAACCTTTTTTATAACATACGTTTTTATAATATATAATAATAATAGCCGGGTACCGTCGCTTCGTTCCTTGCATATATATCATTAAAAAAACAAACTTTATTTATTTAGCAAATTAATGTTGCGATCGTCGGAGTCGTAATATACGACTTACCAGTCAGTTATGGATTCTCCGGATAACTCCGATGTGTTGCGGGTCGGCGTCATACACCGAAAATTCACATTTTTGCATGTATCTCGCAAACGCTGAAGAGTTTGTGAATAAGTGATAGAACTTCGATAGAACTTTCAAATACCAACATTTTCTCAATATAATGTTCTCTTCCATCTTTTACACTTTTCGTTTAAATTTTGAAAAAGTCAAAATTCGACCCTTTAAAAGACGACATCTTGGAAACCAAAAACTTTTTTCGAAAGATTTTTGTAGCATTTTGAATGTTTTAAAAAGCTCTACATTTTATCCATTTACATGACCAATCTATCTCTTATAGTTTGGTCACAAAATTGGAAGAACGTAAAATCTTATGACAGACAGACTAACCTTTTATAATATAAGATTTTATCCATTTATTGTTTGACTTAAATGCTTAAACTTTTTATATTAATTATGCTTCCGTAATTAATAAACAAATATTAACCCATTTATTTTTCTTCAAATTTAAACCCGGAGGCTACTAAACAATCTGGAATTTGTCATGCCCAGATAATGTCAAAGGAAGAAAAACAGAACAAAATATTTGGTTGAGAGAAGTTCAGGGTTTTATAAAACATGAAAATAAGAACGATAAGGAAAGGTTGAGTAGGATATAAGAAATGAAAGATAATTAATACATTGATATTAAATTTACACAAATCGTAGGTTTATTAAAATAAACTTCATTTTAAATTGCATTATTTGAAATAATGTTAAAATTGTCTGTATTGATATGAACTTTCTGATTTATATTGATAAAATGTGTTTTCTAACCACGATATAATATTATGATTACATAGTCATATAGGTTCACTTAAATATAATATTTAAATAATTTCCTAATAATTATCTAATTTATAATTTACTTTTTACAGTATTCGGGAAGATTTCTTGTTTCTCCACATCCATAAGATTTTTAAGATCAAGATAGCTCATGAACAAGTAATAGTACGTCCAACAACTACCATTTCATGAGTTTTCTGATATATATTCATGTTTAAAGTTAAGGGATCGGCAGATTCCGATCCTTCCAGGCATTCAAATATCGCCAAACTTGGCAGAAAGATGCAGTAGATCGTACATGTACTAATACAAACTAAACATAAAATATAAAGGTGACAGCATCGCTGCAGGGAAAAAATGCCGAAGACGTAAGAGTAACTGCAGCACCTGTCATTACTTACTCACCCACATTACTTAACCCACCCACATAATGGGTGACTCTTACGGTTCATTCAAGGCTTGCTTACAGTTTATCATGGTCCAGAGTATCCATCTGAATTACTTAATGAGAGATAGAGTCACTGGGCGACTGGAGGTCAATTACAGTTAGAGGTGTTACAAGTCCTAGCATTTCGACCAGCGTCATATCCAGATTGTGGAAAACATCCCACAAGGGGGGGGGGGGGCATTCGTCAACGATTTAGATGTGGAAGTTCAAGGATCACCATGCCCCAGGACAATATCTCACGCTGAGTTTCATACAACCGAAGCACAAATTGGGAAGTCACTGGACAGCTGTACCTAGGCGTACTGTATACAGGCGATTAAATGAGAACAGACTGTATACTCAGAGACCTGCGCGATGCATCCCCTTGACATTGCTCAATCAGACACTGTCTGGCATGATACCAGAACACTCAGCATGGACGTAGGCGCTTGTAATGTTTTCTGATGAGTCCAGATTCAGTCTAGAAAGTGGATTCCGATGTGTCCGCATCTGGAGAGAACCGGGGAGCAGATACAATCCATCCAACATCCTCGAGCACGACCGGTATGGAGATGACATAATGTTGGGATCACATGCAGCACTCCACATCTTCAAACATGTGCCATAAAGGGCGAGGTATACGGTGACAATATCCTCAGCAGTATGTGCGATTTTACAGCGGAACGTGCGAGCATGACATCCTCTACATGAACGATAACTCCCGCAAAGGGCTGGACAACTGGAGGAGTGCCTTGCCTACGAGGATATCCGACGAATGCACTGGCCAGTCAATTTCCCCGATTTGAATCCGATTGAACATGCCTGCGATACTCTCGGAAGGCTCATCGCGCAACTCCAGCTACCTCCAAGATCTCTCCAAGAGCTTCGCACAGAATTGCTTCAAGTGTTGCTGGTACTGAATAGCTGGATGCCGGCATGCTGTGCCGCAAGTGTTGCAGTGCGGGGTGACAACACAGCCTAATGCCCAACTATTGTGTCTGCACCACCCGCAGGTTAACGGGAAGGGGCTGGAAGTTAGGCTGCAGATTAGCTCCAAAGAACATCTTTGAGCCACCTTTGTGTTTACGTTGTATTAGTAGGACGCATTGCTCATTTGTACCAAATTTGCTGAAATTTGAATGCCTGGAAAGGTCCGAAACTGCCAATGATGAGTGTAGTTTTCTCTGGTCGAGAACACTGCTATTTGGAAAATATTACTTCATAAAAAAAAGCTCAAAATATAATTAATAACTGTATTTCTTTCTTTCTGGACATCGAAGGGGAATGGAGGTTAGCCAGGAAACACAATTATACAAGGAAACACAAGGACAGCAGGACCAATGGGAAAACGAGAATGACTGGGAGGAGGGAAATCCAGTAGCATTAATGATTAATGAAATTCAGGAGGCGTGGTTAAAGAAAGGTTATCAACGGAAACATCTGGTGGTGATCGAAGAAAGGTGAGGAAAAAAGCACATGGCAAAGTTTATAAACATCGATCAAAGTTGATAAACAAACGGTAGTAATTCAGAGAAGCACCATTAAAAACAAAAACTAAACAACGTCCTTGAATCGGCGAGGAAACCCATATTGGTAAATATTATTAGCTGAGACATATTCGTTGTAACAGGGCGCGGTAAGAGACAATGAAAACGAAGGAAATAGGATTCAGCCACAGCAAGTATAGATGGGCTATCAAAGTTTATAGTGTGTCGGTATTAGCAACATGTGTAGCCCTGGTGTAAGTGACGTCACCCCTAGCACAAGCTCTGCCGATCCGCAAGGAGGCGCCGCGACTCTCCAATATAACACCTTCAAAGTATTTCAATGAATAAATAGTCCCTTTCACTCGTTCCTTAACAGTAATGGGTTTTAAATGATTGCAAAATTGCTTTGTAGTATTGCGGCAGAAAGATGTGACAACAATGCCTTGTTGTCTTAATTACTCATCTTTTTAGTCAAGTGCGAAGGCTTTTTACTTCTAATTATTAATGTCAGAATTTACTGGTAATAAGAATTTTTAATGCTATATGGACCATTTAAGTATGACGGTAGAATCTAGTTCACAGTTCAAAGAGCCTGTGATCCGTTGCTAGGGTTTTACCATTGCTAACAGTTACGGCTAAGCCGCTATTTATTGAGGGTTTTTTCTTTGAGAAAAAGTGCAAAAAAAAATATTATCAGAACGCAATTTTAGGACTTCAAGAAAGTAAAACCTTTGGATATTTTCTCCTTATTTTTGAGATGTTTTGCAGGTTGTACTGTCATACCCACATTGCAGCCGATGTCGAGTGCTTCTGATTGGTGCACTGAAAAGCAACTCTCCAATAGCAGAAGTAGGATTAAAGAAGAATAAATAATTTTATTATTCTTGGCGTCGAGGAACAACAGCCTACCAATTGTTTTTCTTGAAAACAACTTCTTTATGTAATAGGAACAAAGTGATAGGTTATATTTGAGATCTTGAAACTAAAGAAAAAGATTTGAGATCTTGAAACTAAAGAAAAAGAATTGAGATCTTGAAACTAAAGAAAAAGAATGATATATCAATTAGATGTTAAGAGCAAATATTAAATGACTCGTAAGTTAGAGGTTATACATAAATTAATGTTTGCAATACTTGGCACGGAGTTCATAAAGTTTGGCCAGAATCTCATTAAGTCACATTTCGCAACACAAATCAAATCCTCGCCAATAGAATTACATCATAAATTGATGATCTCTTTTTTTTAATTACTTTTCAAAGAACAATAGTTTTTAGCCAACCACGTAGCCTACACTCCTTTTCCCGGTGTAGCAATTTCAGATTACCCCTTCTTCACCTAACCTCACGGTAACTTGAAATCGCGTTCATATTAGCGGGTGGTAGGATGAAATCAATTTCAAATTGCCCCTTGGGTTAGCTTGGAGGTGATTTCATCCTATCGCCTACTATTTCAGATTACCCACTCAAAATATTTTTTTAATTATGTTTGTTTAGATAATTATTTCATGCATAAACACAAATAAACTGACAACAATAAATAATAATAATAATAATAATACTCTCGCAGATATACAGACAGCACTAAAACATGCACACAACTGGAAGGCTCCTGGTGCAGACGGCGTTCAGAACTTCTGGATCAAGAGGTTCACGTCCCTGCATGGGAAGCTAGCTGTTGCACTCACTGACATAATCCAACACCCAGAACATATGCCTCTTTTCCTCACACAGGATGTCACTTACCTACAGAGCAAGAACACTAAACAGCACACCCTGCAAATTACCGTCCAATCACTTGCCTCCCCACACTTTACAAACTCCTCACCTCCTGCCTTACAGACAAAATTTACACACACATCGAGACACATAACATTCTTTCCGAACAGCAGAAGGGCTGTCGCAGGAATTCCCAGGGTTGTAAGGAGCAACTCCTTATTGACTCTGTAATCCTGCGCCAGGCGCGCGCGAAGAATAGGAACTTACACATCGCGTACATCGACTACAAGAAGGCATTTGACTCAGTCCCCCATTCCTGGCTTTTGCACACTCTTCAACTCTACAAAGTACACCCCAAGATCACGGCATTCTTGGATGCCACGATGAAGAGTTGGAACACAACACTACACCTACGCACCTCCAACACCTCCATCACTACAGTCCCCATTCCCATAAGGAGAGGTATTTTCCAGGGAGATTCCTTGAGTCCTCTTTGGTTCTGCCTCGCCTTGAATCCATTAAGCCACATGCTAGACAACACAAAACACGGTTATAAGCTTACCTCAGGCACTCTGACACCATACAAAATCACACACTTACTCTACATGGATGATATTAAACTCTACGCCACAAACAGTGCACAACTTACTAATTTACTACAAGTCACAATACAGTTCACCAAAGACATTGGGATGGAATTTGGAATCGACAAATGCCGCAAGCTACATATAACACGCGGGAACACTACGAATTTGGAGGGTTTTGAACTGGACCATGGGTTGGCCATCCAATCCATGGAAGAGGGAGAGACCTACAGGTACCTGGGCTTCAAGCAAGCGCGCGTCATTGACAACGCAAACATCAGAAACGCACTCAAGAAAACATACTGTGCTCACGTTCACAACATCCTCAAAACACAACTCAATGCCAGAAATAAAATTAAAGCCATTAACACTTTTGCCGTCCCCACACTAACATATTCGTTCGGCATAATTTCATGGACAAACACTGAACTCGAAGCACTACAACGCACAACACGCACTACATTCACGAAACACAACATGCACCACCCCAAGTCCGCTACGGAAAGAATGACTCTTCCCCGCAAGGAGGGAGGCCGAGGACTCATCAATCTCATCACCCTACACGAAAAACAAGTACACACACTTAGGGAACACTTCCACCAAAGAGCACAACACTCCTCACTCCACTCAGCCATTGTCAAAGCTGACACACACTTCACACCCCTGGACCTCGCAAACCCTTCTCTAACACTCACCACTCCCGACACCCACACACAGCAGCTGCGTGAATCATGGGCTCGTAAGGAACTCCATGGCAGACATCGCCACGAACTCAGCCAACCTCATGTCGACATGGAAGCGTCGAACAGATGGCTGATAAGTGGTGAGCTGTTTGGGGAGACCGAAGGGTTCATGATCGCGATACAGGACCAAGTCATTCCCACACTCAACTACAAGAAACACATTCTACACGACGCAAACACACACGACGACAGATGCAGGAAATGCCACACTACACATGAGACGATCGACCACATAATATCTGGCTGTCCCCTTCTGTCCCAAACAGACTACCTCCACCGACACAATCAGGTAGCATTGATCGTTCATCAACAGCTAGCACACAAACACTCACTTATTAATAACACGGTCCCATACTACAAGTACACACCACAAAGCATACTAGAGTCACCCTCACATAAGCTGTACTGGGACAGTCCCATTCACACAGACAAAACTATACATCACAACAGACCTGACATTACACTTGTTGATAAGGTCAACAAACAGACCTATCTCATTGATATTGCAGTTCCCATCAGCAAGAATATGCAGAAAACTCACGCTGACAAGATAAGTAAATACACAGACCTAGCACACGAGCTCCAGAAGCAGTGGAGGCAGGACCGAGTACGTGTTGTACCCATCATCCTGTCCGCTACTGGTCTGGTGCCTCACACATTGCATCACAGCCTCAGCACACTAGGACTTCATAAAAACATTTATGCACAACTCCAGAAGGCTGTAGTACTCAACACAACACGCATAGTTCTGAAATTTATGGACACAAGCACACTTCCCTAACTATTCTTCCAAATTTTTTTTTTTTTTTTTTTTAATACACTTGGCAATATGTGCTTTGGTTCATGACCCGCCATATTGTCTTAGCTGGGGAATCCCATGGTTTGAAACTTTTTCGATATAATAATAATAATTGTTACAAGCCAGCAGTGGTGGTTCCAGTGGTTATCGGCACACTGGGTGCTATACCAAAAAACCTTGGTAAGCACTTACAAGATCTAAATATTGACAAAATCTCCATCGGTCAACTCCAAAAAGCCGCACTGCTTGGATCAGCACATATTTTTCGCCGATACATTACGACATCCTAGATTCTTGGGAAGAATTCGATGCGTTTGAAGGCCAACACCAGCTAAAGAACTGGTAGCTGTGATACACGTTGTTTTGTAGTGTCCTGTATAATAATAATAATTATAATAATAATCTATGATTAATAATAAATAATAATAATAAATAGATCACATAACAGGAGGAGGCTCCAACCTGGCAAATACGAAATACCTCAATAGGCATAATTTCACTGTAAATATAATGCATATGGCACTTGCTAAAAAATTTTAATCTCATAGAGGAAAGAGAAATGGTGCCATACTAAATATACAAACCACAAGCGGTACTCGAAGACGACAGAACTAGACTTTATATAATTTGCCGTTGCACACAGATAAAAACCACCAAAGCAAACAGGCCCGATGTAGTTCTTCATAGTCTTCAAGAAAGAAAGCTTTCCTAATCAATATCACCCATCCAAATGATAACAATATCAACAAGCGGAGTCAGACAAGATATCAAAATAAGATAGGTGCCCCTGTTTTGGCAATGTTCCTGATATGGCCACCCACCTATTGTGAGTTAGCTAACCAAATATTCCGCTAAATGGCATCACCATCCAGTGAGGGGCCTCCTAGTGTGTCACATGAAAATTTACCATCCAGCCAGATTGAGCAATATGGCGTCAGTTGTCTGTTTTGTGTTTTTCGTGTGACTGCTTCTTGTGTTTCTCTGATGAGTCTCCTTTGTTTTATGCATGTTTTCAAATACTTTTTTCATGAAAACCATCGAACTCTATTCAGTTTTTAATGCTCTAAAAGAAAGAGGAAGACAGGAGAAAGAAGAGCCAAAGGTATTGAGAGGAAACGTTTGAAAAGATCACAACAGACACATGTGGATTGAAAAAATGAAGCCGAACGTAAAAGGAGATCAAGAGCTAAGGAGACAACGGAAGAGACTGCAGAAAAGAGAGAAATACAAGAAAGGCATAGAGATAACATCAATATTAATATGGAAGTGATTCCCGGAACTTCATGGATGACACTGAAAGAAGCAGCCGTAAGACACAGTATCGAGATGGACAATGAGAGAAAGAGGAAGGAAGGAGAAAGAAGAGTAAAAAAATATTGAGGAAATATCTATGCAACCAAACGATAATCTACTTCCATTCACTTTCACAAGAAGACAATTTCTAATCAGACATTCTTATGCGATATCTATCAATAAAGCTCAAGGACAGACTCGAAATAAAGTCGCCGTCTATTTGGAGAACGATATTTTCACTCACGGACAACTGTATGTTGCAATGTTTAGAGTCATCAGTTATCAGAAGTTATCAGAAGTTAGCTATCTTCACTCGAAAGAACAGTTATAATCAATTCGTCGCTAAGAATATCGTATACAAGCTATGATTGAACCGAAGTATACAGCATCTAACATCCAACTCAACATATCTCTTCTTCAAAAATCTATATCGATCAAACTATACACGGGAGATGACCTAGTTAATGTTAAAACAAAACATTGTTTCCTGTTTGCATTGTCTCCTGCATGCAATACATATTAATCCCTATTTCTATGTCACGTAAGAAATCTCTCATGATAAATCAGTTACTTAACAATTCTTTTCTACTTCTTCGGTAGGATTTAGACAGTTTATCTGTTTCGCCTTCAATCTTCCAACCATCTTTTCTTAGACCTGCTTAGAGATCTTCTTCCTACAAGTAAGTACTTCCACACTTGTTTATGTAATCAAGTTTCGTTGGAATATTAATTATGGGAAAAAAGTTACTTTTTAAATTAGTTTTGCAGTTTCTTTCAATAATAATATATCCTAAAGTCATAAATATTCATAAAATTTGATAAATCTTTTCTTTTCTTTAGAAGAGAACACGACATTATACATTTTGCTAATTTTGGTATGTGTAGTAAGAATGGAAATCAAAGTCTTTGCATTTTCTGGGATAAGAACTAAAGAAAGATGTATAGAAAAAATATAAATTTTCTTTATGTTACATATCTAGTTCTTTATTTTGCGTGAAGGAGATTTACATTTCAATATCGTGTTCTGGAACTGATACATCTCTACAATGAAAAGCAATCAGAATATGTTTTCTTTGTTTTAAAGATAAATGCTGAAACATCCACGATTAACTGATTAAATGTTATCCTAATATAAATGATTTAGCATTTTCAGTACAGAGTCTGATTTCATATTAAGGTTTTTATCAATTCTTCATTGATATTTACTTCTTCTATAAGAAAAATAAGAATATTATCAGAGAGGAGGATAGTCAACTTCGAGATATTAACCCTTTTAGTGATTCACTTATTTTTAAGTATTTTGTTTAATTGGATTTAGAGAATTTAGGTAAATAATTCGGATTTAATTATAAAAAATATTACTTAATTTATCATAATTTTTTTAAATAAAGTACTGTACTGTATTGAGCAGATTTTATAATTTAAAAATCAATAGAAACTTTTGTATTATTTACACGATTTCAAAACAACAAAAGAAATAAAAATAAAAAAAAGGAAACATCTTAGGAAAGTAGGCTTCAAGTTTTTTTCTGAACTTCTTGTTTTCTATTCTGAGGTAACCTTCTGTGGGAAGTATGAGATAATTCAGTCTTAAAAAACAGAGACTGAAAAATGATTGCAATAAGTTACCGGAAACTAATATATTCTTTGACATAAAAAAAAGTAAGTTTGTTATCATGTCATGATGAGCAAAGTGACTTAAAATGAAAACATGATTAGAAGCTTAAGTATCACTAATTTATCTAAGAAAAGCCAAAGAAAAAAACCTCAGTGGATCAGCATTTCTTCGCTGACCATGTTGAATAACATTTATATTTAATTTTGAATAATAGATTATTTAAGTTTTAACAATACAAGCAAATAAGGTCATTTATTTTCTTTGGGAAAGAATTTAAGCATTTTAAAATAATACAATTAATGAACTATCAATGTATTTAAATACAGCTTTATAAATAGCATTTTTGTCATATGTATACTTTATGTCATAAAGTAACTGCTCAAAGTCAGTTAATATTTAGAATGTTTGTTAACTTCCGTATTTTTAGGTAAAATGACGTTATTCAGATTTATACGTCATTTCCGTTGCTATAAATATTAAGTCCTTAAGGGTATATTCTAATTTAATTACAAATTTAAAGCCGATACATTAAATTTTGTTTATCTGTCGACTGCTTTAACCGAGAATTAACAGCATTGGGATGATATAATTATTGGAATTTTATCCAAATGCTCTAGATGTTGATTTTGAAAAAAATATTTAAATTGAGTAATTGATTCCAATCACGCATTTAATTTTGACAATTTCTACATTTAATTTTAGGAATTACTAGACATGATATGAAATGACTAGCTATTTTTGGTCAGCTTTTAGCCTGAGAAATTGAGGTACATCAGATCAGTTTGTGTGTGTGATTGTCTGTTCGTGTGTCCCAGCATAATAACATTTGAACTTCGATCTTCGATCTTCTTGAAACTTGTCTTACATACTTAAGGATAAAAGACATCTAATATTTATATTTTTTTCTATAATAAAGAAGGTTTAACGTGCATTAATGTAATATGAAAAGGGAAGAAAAATCTATAAAATGCACAAATTCGTTAGAATTGTTTGCTTTTAACGCATGGAGCCATTATCAAAAGCAATCTGGGACAGCTGTGTCGTCCTTATTAGGACTCATCAGCCAGATTTAGCTTTAATAATGGAACTCGGAATGCGTCTGTACCTATGATTTCGTCTCCCGCTCTCGGAAGTGGAACCTGGTTGAAAGCAAACAACTAAAGAAAAATCGCTGTAACCAGTATAGGAAAATTACGTTGGCCAGCTTTGCGCTGAGCTCGAAAGGCATTTAATAAAGGCATAAGACCTAACGAAAAGTCGAAAACTTAATAATAAAGAAGGTTTAACGTGCATTAATGTAATATGAAAAGGGAAGAAAAATCTATAAAATGCACAAATTCGTTGAGCGGGAGACGGAATCATAGGTACCGACGCATTCCGAGTTCCATTATCAAAGCTAAATCTGGCTGATGAGTCCTAATAAGGACGAAACAGCTGTCCCAGATTGCTTTTGATAATGGCTCAATGCGTTAAAAGCAAACAATTCTAACGAATTTGTGCATTTTATAGATTTTTCTTCCCTTTTCATATATTTTTTTCTGTATGCGGACTTTTCAGAAATCAGCACGTGAAGCTAATAAAAATTCCCATTGAAGGGTAATGATCTGTAACAATGAGTATTAATCCCTTTAGCTAATCCAGCCATTCCTTGTTCTTTATTACGTTGAATCTGCTGTTTGATTTCAGCAGACATCCTAACTTAAAAGTAAACGTAGAATTTTAATTTTTTGTAGTTTTCAAGACATTGAAAAAAGAATTAAGAACGACTTTTTAAGGAAAGTAGGCCTTAAGTTCTTTCAAGAACTTCTTGTTATTTAAACAAAAGCAATCAGTTAATTTATTAAAACCTAGAGATTCCATAGAATAATAGGATTATCACATTTTAAAGGGAACGTATACTGAAAATTGCTAGTTTATTAAGTACATCATCCTCTTAATGGAAATGGATAGCCTTTCTTAATAAACTGATATCTCAGTACCTATCAGAAAAACCAATGTTTTTGAATCTATAAGTATTATGTAAATGCTTAGATTTTTTTCCAGTCTTTTATTGTAATGTAAAGATTCAAACCTTGGGTTTCCCCAGCAAAGACAATACGACGGGTCAAGGACCAAAGCACATATTACCGAGTGTAAAGAAGTGTGCAAAGAGGATTAGGGATGTGTGGTTGTGTCCATAAATTTCCTAACTATGCGTGTTGTGTTGAGTATCACAGCCTTCTGGAGTTGTGCATAATTTTTATGCTGTGCTGTCACCGCCCAGCTGGTGAAGGCAACTAGTGTCAATGTTAATTATTCTTTACTAGGTACTCTATTACAACTGTTGAAAATTATTAAAACTTTAAGAAACATAACCTTACCAAAAAATTTGATTTTCGGTTTCATCACCTTTGAAAAATAAAAAAAAATTAAAATGAAAACTAAACTGCATTAATAATAAATTCTAAATATCTGAAGAATATTAGGATAAATTCAGTTTCCCATCCCGTTTCTTCCTCATTTCATGTTCTATGCTAATTTTTTAAATTGTGCTATTTTTATTAAATTGTGCAAGAATTATTTTGTTTAATTTCGTATAATTTCTTAAAAATTTTACTGTATTTCCTTTCATAATATGTATAAGTCTAGAATTAAAAAAAAACAAGAAAGAAAGAAAATAAGTATATTTTTTAATCTGTTTTTACTTTGAAGGAAACACTTAAGATTAACTTATAATATTTAATTTTTTGACATAATTATTTGCATTATTAAAATTTTTTATGTGTGTATAAAGATATTTAACAACAATCTCAGGTTGTTTTTAATGTTCATTTTTAATTGCCTGACGACATCCACTTCGTGTGATGAAACATGTACATGTAGCGTTTTTATAAAATAGTTTTTAACCGTTTTAAACCGTCTTAAATAATTATTTGCACTTTATAGTTTACGAAATTTTACCTAATTTATAATTTATTTTTTAAGTTGCAAAGTCCGTAAATTTCGCAAAATGTTCAAGCTTGTAAATTAGATTAAGACCTGACTTATATACATTAACTGGACTTTTTTTTACGAGATTAAGACCTCATTTTTTCAGCTCTAATACTTCAGTTTATTAAATGAAAGTCACCACTCAGTTGGTTTGTTGCAGGCAATTATTTTTAACCGACTCATTTGGAAGCTATTGTGATAGTGACCAAAGTCGGTAGCTATTGCATTTCTCCTGTCGGTCCGTCCGTCCATCCGTCTGTCTAACAACTCCCAACGGAAGGTCGGATCGACAAACGGATTTCATCATCGTGTTCAGAGGCCCAAACAACATAAGAATGGAGTATTTTCATGGGCCAATGCCGACCCATGTTCGAAATATTTGGCATTGTTTTCATTGGATTTCCTCTATTAGCTTAAATGTTACAAATGCAGTCATCTCATTTTAGTGGTCGCATTTTATCTCTCGGACTCCTATGCTGTCGGTTCGAATCCGTATATCTAATTTTGTTTCTATTTTTTCTCTTAATCTTTTTTTTTTTTCAATGTCCGCGTGGAGTTTTTCTTTTGTTTTTCTTATTTTCCTAACTTCTTTTTTTTATTTTTCCTTACGATAACGTACTTACTTTTTTTTATTATTATTTTAATTTTTTTTTTTATTATTATGGGTCGCCCTTTAATTTATGCTTTAGCACAAAATTATATTCACTTGGTTTCTCCTTCAATGTTGTGCTCTGCTAACAAAAAAAAAAGTAAGCATATAGTTTTTGACTATACACTTGTAGTCAAATTTCTAAGATATGTAAGCAATCGATTTTTACCATATGAGTGATATATTTTGTGGATGATTATATAATAAGTTAAAGATTGAAATTTAATAAAATGCCGTTAGAAAACATTTACAGTTAATGAATATCAGAACTATCAAAAAGAAAATAAATAATGAGAATGCTTTTTTTTTATCAACCAATTGAATTGTCATCTACTTCTACAGTAATTTCATAAATAAATATCAAAAAAATAGCAATTCTCTTTTTTTTCTGTTTTAATTAGGTAACTTCCTTACATATGTGTTTTTAAAAACATAATAATTCATTGGCTATTTTGTAATAGAAAACAATTGTTTTGTCAATTGTTAAAACAAAAACGTTTCAAAATATAGTAATAGTTTATTAATATTAATGAAATATTAAAATTAAATATCATTAGGTTAGTTATCATGAATATCATGCTATTAATGAAATTAATATAACAATAATTCATTAATTTTAAATGCATTAATATTTGAGCTCAGGCTATTTCAAATAAATCAACTTAAACAAGTGTAAATATGCTTTGGCAAACTGGCAAACATTTGCACTGATCTCCACCCAAATAAAATCTAATTCATTAAAAAAATATTGATGATTGCTTGATATTTTTTAGTTGAATTTTGGACAGTAAGGCTGATTCAACTGACAACAATATAGATTTACTGTTACTTTATTTTTTTTTTCAAACAAAAGCTAAAGCTTTCAAAAGATAGATACGTCTTATCGTTGAAGCTGTCAACTCTTTCTTGGAACCGTATACGAAGATTGATCCTAGATCTATCGTTAATGGCCGTTTTGTGTCGTAATATTAGAGCGACAAAAGGAAAGGTGATGGAAACGGCTTTGGTGAATGGCCCCCTTTTCCCAAAGCGAAGTAAGGACGCTTACAGGAATCATTTTGTTTACAGCTGCAGCAACAAGGAAGTCTTTCATCTTTCAACCATGGTCATGGGGTTGGGGAGTTTTTTTTTTTCCCACCGACATCTCGATAAGTTTATTCCTTGTTTCAAAAACTGTAAAGTGATAACTTGAGTAACTACTGTTTCCACTCGCTTTCACTTAGAATAAGTTTAGTTACTAAATTTGAAAACCCGGTCAACTGAACTTTTCAATTGTTAGAACAATAATAATAATAATAATAATAATTCCACAATTTTAATTAACACCTATGTTTCATCCATTCTTTCTTAGTGTGTTTCTGCAAAGAGGAAAACGGCCTTTTACATCACTGGTGTCAGTCTGTCTGTCCACACATTCTTTTTTTCTTTCCATTTTTCTATCTAAATACTATACTTCCAGTGTTCATCTTTCAGTTATGTACTGGAACTGATCCTGTATAAGTTCTTGCTTTCTTTTCCTCCCACTCACACTGCTGAAAACTATCTATTATAGTCGAAACGTTTGAACATATTTTTATTTAAAAATTATTAATGTTTCTAGTAATTAATAAACATTAATATTGACAAAAATATAAATATTTATATAGTTGTCAATATTACAAGGTACATAAACATTCGTCATATAAACCATCTTCTTTAATTAGGACCATTTCTGTCGTAACCTTTTTTTCCCCATTTCAATGTAGCCTAATTCAGAAAATTTAGAAATTCCTTTTATTTTATTTATGAACATATCTTTCATAAAAATAATATTAGACTGTACTTGATCTGTACTATTACATTTTCCGATTCTATATCATTTTCTGATCATTGAGATCTCAAAAGGCCGTTTCAGGGTTATTACGGGTCTTCAGCCCAGAATACCCAAAGGAGAATGAACCAGAATCAACAGAGGCCTTACGCAGATTGAAAGTAAGCAAGACCATTGGTGCTCGGCTGATGACAGATAGTAATCCAGAAACTACCGTTAAGTTATTCCGATGATGAGAAAACGATCTGGAATCGGAAAATTTAATATTTTTTCGATGACCATTTTCGCTTGTTTATTAATAATTCCACTGTTAATTATTTATTGTGATGCTTCACAAAAACTGCTTTCGAACCCCAAGAAATTGGCTGAAGACAAGTGGATATTTTCCGGTTACACAGCACAGGGCACCAATGTCTTCCTTACTTTATTTCTATACTGTTTGTGAAGTACACATATGAGGGGGCTATAATCAAAGGCAGCTAAATCCATAGTAAATCGGTTTCTGAGTTATGAATGCCACTATATTCTTCGAACAATGTCGAATCCGGTTATGAAATCATTCAGTATCAAATGCAGATAACTTCCTATGAAAATCCACTTTAAAAAATATGATTATTATCGAATACAGCTATATCCACTGGTGTTGGAAACGAACACAGATAAAATCGCGGCCGGCCAATCACAGCACTCCATTTCCGAAAAGTCAAGATGCCGATATAACCTTTGTAACTATATTTGCTTGTTTTTTTAATAGTCCAGTTGTTTCTTACACAATTGAGGCGTGTAGATGCAAAAGAGACATTATCCCTTTTTTTGTTAATTTTGTTAATCCAATTTAAAATATTGTTTTTCAATAACTTCTTAATAACTGAAAATTGTAGACTTCACCTTTATCGTCAAATGTTCATGAGTTAGTGAACAGAAATCAAGAATTGTACAACTACTGTCCTCCAAATGAGAGATGGCCGCCCTGTTTTTGTGAGATCTGCGCATGTATGATCGATTAGTCTGGTCAGGCACTTCCGTCTGATTTTATGACAGGACGCCGCCATTAAGGTAATCGCTTGTTACTTTGCAAAAGAGCATTGTATTTATAAATAATATATATTTATTTATTTATATAAATACTTATTGTTAGCAACTGGTATTGAAATAACGCTAAATAGTCGAGAGAAGTTTTAATTTGGCGTTATCAACATGTCTTTCTCAGTGAAAACAGACGCCATCGTCCATTGTGACAGGAAAACATAATTGATCAGCTACCGGAAGGGCTGCGCAGTTCAAACTTCCGCCGGCCATCTCTCATTTGGAGGACAATATATGAGTAATTATAAGTTTTTCTTTGTTTCTGTAGTTTTTTAAAAAGTGGATAATGTCCCTTTTGCATCTCTACGCCTCAATTATTATCATTCTTGAATCCTCGATGTTACTCTATTAGATACGTAGACTAGGCACATCACTAGTCAGTGACGTCATCGCTTAGCTGCTGGAAACGAAGTCAGCTATATCCATTGGTGTTAGAAACAAAGTCAGCTAAATCCAGTCGTTTGGTATCAAAAGTAGCTAAGTCCATTTTAATTATTCAACAAATAATAACCCGTCATTACAGGCGTTCAATGTGCTATTCATTGACTTCTAATTTCTACTCTACGTATTTTCATGCTTTCTTCATACAATGTACCGTCTTAAAAAAAAAAAAAAAAGTTTTTTTTTATTTGTGTAAAATTTCAAAACATGGATTTAGCTGCCTTTGATTCTAGCCCTCTCATATCAGAAATATCATCTGTTTAAAGTTGACAAAACAAAGCAATAACTTGTAGAAATATTGCAGTGATGCAGGCATTCTTTTAGATCTTAACAGACTTGAAACATATTATAAAACGTTGTCACCTGTTATTTTATAAAAATATACAGAAATGCCTTTACATCCGGGAATTTCCTCTGTTGAGAACTTCAACACCAGCAGATACCCGCAACATTATGGTCAATTAAATATCAGTATTCTAAACTATTAGCAATCCTATATTTAACAAAGTAATTTATTATAAAGGTTTGAGGTTAATCCTAATTACGTTTCACTAACAACATTAACAGAATACAATAAAACATCTCACTGTTGAAGCTGTCTCAGCATCTTTCCATGAAAAAAACTGCAATTCCAATGCAATACATATTATTTGCACTTCGTTTTGAATGAGGCCCAATTCTTTTCCAGGATGAAAGACGGGAGAGCGTCAGTCAGTCTATCGCTTTTAATTTCGTCTTTTTTGCCAAGACCTGTAGGAGTCTATACCTTAAATCATCATCCGTGTTCTATTGAGATTGGTTACATGGGATCCTACACTTTAACTTAAATATCTGAGAAGTATGCTACAGCGTCTGTTGACGTAAATTTGTGACAGTTTGTACTGAAATTTAATTATTAAAATATCTTGTAATATATAATACGTCTCAATCTTCGGTAGATGTAATTTGTTTATGTATTGTTTATCAGATATGGTCTACTTGATCAGGAAACTTTAGATAGGTCTAAAAGGTTTCAATGTAGTAAAGTGTAGCCACTGCCCTTTCAGCAACAATAACAACAAAAAATAGCCACTTTCTAACGATTATAATGAAAAGCTATTAAATTAACTTCTTATAAACTATCGCCCAGATGTAGTCGAATATCCAGTCGTGGCTCAGCGATGCTCCTTAAGTGTCGAGGATTGAATCCTGTAATATATGATTTTTTTTTTTAAGTCGAGGGAATCACCTGAATAACTGTTCTTCACCATTCTATTTGTTTCGTTTTTGTTTTTTTACTTTTTCTTGACTCTGGAAGGTGCGTAAGAGCCATCACGGTATCCTATATCCCACAGTATTACAGAATAACTAAATGTGTAAGTAAATTAGATTAAAAAATTTACTTGTAAGTTCTCGTCAAAATAGGGAAAAGTTTCAATTTAACCCAGATACTCCGAATAATTATGGAAGAAGGAGACTTTGAATCCGTTTTTAAAGTTTATGAATTTGAAACGTCTAAAATAAAATTTAGAAATACTGTGCTTAAGTAGATTAGTAATATTTATTTATTATCTTGAAACTTAATGAATTATGACATTTTGGTATCTTTTGTCTTCTAAATAAATGGATTTGTTTATGAATATTATTCATAAACTTTCTCAAACACTTCTTCTCCAGAAATGTAATCAAATAAACACATCTTTAAGCTTACAGCTTAATGTTTTAATGGATGTCTATTCATAGTTTCCGAGAGCTGAAATTTTTGACCTTGAAAAGCTCCAATCGAATTCTGTTTTGAATCTCCACAAATGATAACGTCTGCCGCTTTATTTACATAATCAAAACTCCGGGAAATGTCTCTATTTGAACTTCTAATCAACAGTTAAATGTTCTATCATCAGTCAGTGCTTTGCTTTTCCAAAATCCAGATTAATTAAACACAAACTCATGAACAGGAACAATAAACTCTTTAGAGATAAGTTTAAAGCAGTCAGACTCCATACAAATAAACTGATACAGAATTTCTAAAGAAACGGCTTCCTAATGATTAGTAAAGTCAATGATGTGTATAGAATATCGAAAACCATTTGCCTGTCTAGGGGCTTATCAAAAGAAAGAAAGGTCAGTATTTTGACCTTATGTTCGGTTAGTCAGTCATTCATTTTGTTAAAGCTCTTCCCATCCGGAAAGGGATCTAACGGTTGTTTCTTAATTGAATGGCATGTCTGGGAAAATTTTCAATAAGGGAAAATGAATTCATATTAAAATCCGTTTCAGATTTCTTTGAAGCATTATTAAGAGGATAACAATGATATTTATGTACGCCTTCTTTACGTTTACTTTAAAAAAAATTAATTTGTCACTATTTACTTCATCTTAACAAAAGATAGAGACAAATTAAAATTTATTTTAAGAAAATTAAAGAAGGCATAAACTTAAATTTTCTTTATATTACGTCTTAACAATAATATAAAGAAAATATACTTCAATGTCGTTGTTAACCTCTTAACTTTAGTCTAAAATATAGATATGGAGTATACCGTAGTATTCTAATAATTAAAGGTGAAAATAAAAGTTTAATGAAAAATTACCAAAGTTAATGAAAATTATTACAACAACATTCAAAAAAATTACATTTGATATATTTCAAACATTACTTATAATTCTTACATCCTCCGTCCTCACAGTCAAAATTTAATTAAGTAAATCTCATTATGATTTACTTTTTTTAAAAAAATAACTTTGTCAAGTAAATTTATTTATCTTAAGTTTCATATTTCATCCTTACATTTATTGTTATTATTATTTTTTTTTAATGTTCCTCAGTCCTATTAGGTGTACTTACAAAAATTTGCGGTACCATACATCTGCGGGATAGGTACTGAATTGTTTAATAATAATAAAAAAATAAATTCCATAATTTAATATTTTCATCAATTACGTCAGAAATGAATGTTTCTTTTACATCTTTAATATTTTGAAAATCATAATTTTCCCACTTAATTTGTTTGAATATATATACCATTTAAACCATTTAAACGATAGCTAAATTACTTCTTATTTTATTATTTGTTTTTCTTCTTTACATCTATTTTATCATTCTTATTTTTAAAAAAATTAATAATAATAAATAAATTTTTCCTGAATAGTTAAAATTTAAAATTTTTTCCTTACATATTTTTTTTTTCATTTTTACTGTTTTCATTAAAGTTTAAAAAGAAATATCTGATATTTTAAAAAAAAGCTTTTTTAATATTATTTATTTGTTTCTTATTAATAAAAATTATCCATTTATCCAAGATAGAATCTACCAAGGATATGAAACTAATCAATTTTTGTTTGAAAGGGATTTTTTCTTTTAAATGATAAAAAAGGTAGATTAAAGAGTTTAATTATTGATGATGTGGCTGTACTGTGTTTTCTACGAAAATTTTTCATCAACATAAATTCCTAAATATACTTTTGTTGAGAAATGAAATCGATTTTTTTCGCAATTACATAGTTCTTTATTAACCGAATAAGTGTTTTCCATATTATTACAATTTCTGTTATGAAAGAAACAATACATTTTATTGTTAATTTTATTTTTATTTTTATTAACATAATTTATAGTTTTCCTAATATTTATTGTCATATGAGTTAATAAGATTAATAATTCTTTTGAAAAGAACATTCTTAACTTTTTGATGAATTAGCGAGAAAAAAAAATAATTATTTTATTTTGCTGCTTATCAATCCATATTTATAAAAGAAAACATTGGATTTTTGTGCCCACTTCTCCTCCGAAACCATAAGACACAGAAATACAAATAAGGTGGCAAATGTGAGGTATAGGTATTGAAGATGCCTACGTTTCATTTTTCATCGACGTGGGTATTGAATATATATATATATTTGGTCGGCTTCTCTGCCACACACTCTCACCCCACATACACTCACACACATGTCGAGCATGTGACCTTGAATTCCGAGATCATTTTCTCGTAAGCAAGGAAGCCAAGTGGATGGCAGGAAAGCCACTAAAAATTGTGCTGATTGCTGACATATATATATATATATATATATATATATATATATATATATATATATAAATAACATGGTTTGCTAGTTTAGATTAAATTCAAAACTTTAATATCAATTAAAAAAAAAAGAAATAAACCGACACCTTTTCTAGTGTTTTAGACACTACTCTACTTTAACAAAATGGAACTTCTTTTTTAAATTGATATTCCGAACAAAACTTACATACTTCTTCTTTTTCAGCATTATTAGGCCCATTATCGTAACTGAAACGGAAGCAATGTTTCTAAGCTACCAGATGCCCTTCCTAATGCTAACCTAGCATATGATGGAAGAAAAAATCGAAAAGAAATCTTGATAGTATCTCTCCGGTTATTTCCAATCCTACGAATAGAGCCAAGAGAAGAAGCAGCCATGCCTTATCCGGAACTTAAACTCAGTCCTTTGCAAATACAGCCGAATGACTCTGCACATAACCACCGCAAGATAACAAATGTTAATTAGCCTAATTAAAGAAAACAAATGTAAAAAAAAATCACCAAGGATTATTTTATCTCGTTAATAAACATCTTAACTTAATATTTGGTATATAATTCATATACGGTATTTCCTTATCATTTCATGGATTCTTCCCACATTCTCCAGTTGTAACATTGAAAAAAAAAATCACAAATTATTTTCATGTGTTTTTCATGTTTAATTACTAAATTTATAGGTCAGAAAAAAGCTTTTTAATGATCTCTTTTATTCCGTAACTATTCTGCGACCCAAGAGACTTCGAATAACTTCTTAACATGATATAAAAGATATAAAACTAATGATACGAGATTAGGTTTTCTTTGAAAACCATTTAACTTTTAAAAAAGTTCTCTCACGAATATTTTTCAAATATATTTCCTTTTTAAAATGGATTTCTTTGTGAATAGAAGATCGTTTCACTTCATACTTCTTACAGTCAATTCCGAGATTTCTGTAGACCATTGCTACTAACTCAGTATCGGTATTCGTTATTAAGTCGATATAATTAGAAATAAAGTCTACTTTAATATTCTTGTTAGTCAAATAACAATGCCACGTAAAAACATGAGACGGATTGTAGAATAAATTCTCTTCTACGAAGACTTCTTATTAAATTTTCCTAAATGACAATGTATTGTGGTGAGTGTTTTCGGCCAATGGTTCGTGAAATAAGGTCCTAGATTATTAGACTGAACAAGATCTAGCATGAACTGTAACTAACTGTTTTATTCGTATGATGCAGGGGTTTAAATAGACTATTTACAAGGGCTGTGATTGGTTGGCGTGCTTTTCCAATTGATTGGGGGATTTAATTTACACGTGGGCTTGACTGATTTTTAACTGTATTTTTAAATAACAACGAATCAGAGGGGAGAAGCACTCTAACGGAAAATTTGAATTGAATAACAGAATAACGGATTTAAACGATAAAAAGTAAAAATTAGAATATACAATTGATAATAGAATACCGTATTTACTCGCATAATTTCCCCTTTTTTTTCATCAATATTTTGCCAAAAAAAAGGGGGGTGGGTAAATTACGCGATGTTTTTCAATTTGAGGAAAAAAAAATATGGTGAAAGTGTAAGGAAAACCATGTTAAATATTGATTTGTAAAGCAAGAAATGTAATTAACAACAATTTTATTAATACGCAACATTTAAAATATAAGAAATCACATCTCAACATTTGTTTTTTCTTCAAAGTACAGTTAAGCAATAGGCATGCACGGAAGTGTGTGTGCGACTGTGACGTAATTTCGTAACTCACACAGCGCAGCCCGCCATCTTTATAGCTGCTCACCGCATGACATCAGCATCAGCTGCCTGCTAATAGAGAACTCAACTTTATTCGCGAACTTGACGTTTTCACAAAACACTCGAAATTGTTGTACTGATTCAGAAGGAGTCTGCTCTTGTACTGACCGGGGTGGGGGTGGAATCTTCCCCTAAAGTAGCGTGGGATAGAGAAATGCCGAAGTAAAGCCGTGCGAACACCACGCAACATTCCTGCAACTTAGTTGCGCGATTTTGACGTCACGAGTGATTTTGACGTCACGAGTTGCAATTTCTTTGCAACTTTTGTCATCGGAGTCGAGTTGCATGGACACCTGCAACTCCGCTGCAACTCGAAAAATTGCATCGAATTCCCCAATCACAGGGCAGCATTGGAACACGTCAGGTGTGAAACCACGCCCATGAAAAAAATGGCGTCGAAAAATTTATCTGTCGATTCGTTTTGAAGACAGGCTCATACTCAATTAATATCAGAGTATTGCGAGTTTCTTTCACGCATAAATAAAGTTTATACTGAAATGGAGTAATTGTAGGCGGAAGAATTTATCAGAGAGGTTTCAAAACCTCGATTTTTTTTGGATTTTCCACATCGGGTTTGGCAAACGCGAAGGCTGCTGACGCAGAATGCAAAAGTTATGACGTCATTGTTTCCAGGGGAGCATGGTTTCTTATTGGCTGTTGGTCATTCGTTACTTTTCATTCGAAATAACAACATGAAATTAAATTCCATAGCGGCTAATAATTTAAAAAAAATATTTATCATATGTTGCAAATCATTCACTCTTATATTATGTTTGAAACGACATAACCGAATTTTGCTTGCCGTCACACGTGACATATTTAAAATCTGCGTTGTCATGGGTCAGTTGCATTTTCGAGTTGCATATCCAAGTTGCAAGTGTTCGCGCTTGACAAAGGTTTATATCAACTCGTGACGTCAAAATCGCGCGACTAAATTGCAGGAATGTTGCGTGGTGTTCGCACGGCTTAACGGTACATTGTCGCGTCGTCGTGAGTTGACCGCCAGTCAAGGTCATGTTGGAAACGCGTTGAAGTAGAGGTGGGGAAATTATGCGATAAAAATAAAAATTGAATTTTGTAATCCACAAAAACTGGGGTGGGGAAAATACGCGATGGGGGAAATTATGCGAGTAAATACGGTAAATGCTGATACAATTATAAATGTAAGGCAACTAAGAATATACAAGAATAAATAGAACTATAAAGAAGATAAACGTGAATGCAAAAATCATTACAATATTAGCAATATTGTAAGTTTCAAATTATCATTTCTGGTAGTTATAATAAATTCGACTAACAGTCACTTAAAGCTGCTTGTGTTTTAATTTTTGAGACGATAAAATAAAATGCGCAATTTCTCTCAACGAAACCCATGAATTAGTCGCCATACAGTGAAATAGAAACAGTAATATTTCTAGATAATATGGCAATATTTATTTATATGCCAATATTTATTTGACCGATTTTTGTTTGACTTTTATTTACATTTACATTTTAAATTTATGAAAGATATTGTTTCGGCAGGATTAAGTCAAATTCCAGAATTCGTTTTAAGGAAATACAATAATGTAATTTGAAAGCTAATTAACCAAGATCTCTTGAAGTATGTATTTGATTTAAACTTTTTAACTTCCTTTAATAAGCATTGTAGAGAAAAAGAAAGGATTAGCAAAGAATTTTTTGACGTCATAGCTATCTCTACGATTAACAGAATTAGAAAAGAACTTATTAATCCAGAAATCCGAAACTTGCTTTATAGAAGATTTATCAAATACAAAATCTTAATTGATTATAGATTATACTGAACCCAAATCAAGTATTGAGATAGGAATCAAAACAACTACTCCATACTGCACTGCAGCAATTCAAAAACTATTTCGGAAGCTCAAATTTTATTAAGAACTTAATCTGAGAGCCTCATTTTGATACAAGAGCCAAAACTATCAACAGACGTTCAATTGCCGATATAATGATACACGCATGCACCAATAAGTACTTATTCTCTGAAAACTTAATTACTGAGAATGCAAAGTCATTCTATTTCACTTGAGTATTTTTTTCCTTTGTTTGTCTGATACCTAAACTTATTAGCCTTCCAATCCTCAAAATTGGGCCCTCGACGCATCTCAGTACCACGAAGCTATGGATAGCTGAGCAAACACCTAGTGGCAGTTTTTAAGGGATTCATTGTCTGTGAATCATTCGTTTGAGATGTAATTAATACAATTACAGTCATTCCTCGACTTACGTCCGCTCGAAGATACGTACATGATCCCTTAAGGGAATAAACAACATTTCCGATCATACTTTCGAACACGACGAAAGCTAGCGTAAAATAAAAAGGCTTCTATTTAGAAACAATGTATCATGCGCAATAGCAAGAGCGCATTCAGCTGCAACTTCCGTCGGCAGTTGGCAGTCGGCACGTGTATTCAACAGCTCCTCTGTTGATTTTGCGTTTGAGAAATACATTATTTGTGTATTTATCGTTAAATATTTCGAGATATTTTTTGTGTGCAACGCCCAATCAAAACAAGAATTATATAAAAAGAGGCGAGCAATTGATCTTGAAACGCAACTTCGTTTCAAGATCAATTGCTCGTTACAAAGCAACATGAAGCTGGTAAGCCCCTCAATGTGATCGCACATGACTTGGGATGGTCTCATTCTAGTGATGACCATTTTGAAAACTAAGGATAAGGCTGTGAAAGGATCTGCTTCCATTAAATCGACGATAGTGATGAAGCAACGACAAGTCCTTTTCTAATTTAATGCTACAATGTTTTTATTCAGCAACAGTCTTGGTGAATATTCTGATCTCTTCTTCTCTCTTTTATCATTTCTAATGTTCGTGTTGTTTATCAATAATAATTGTTAAAAATCCAATATCAATGAAATACACAGTGTTTGGGACAGTATACTAATTACGGTTAAGTCCCTCTATTGATTTAATGTATAGACTTATGTCCTGCCAGATGAAACGGAACCTGGACGTAAGTTGATGCATGACTGTAAATTATATTTATTTCTCCATTGGCAAATGGCGTTGAGTAAAACAAAGCTTCTATTGAATATCAACTCTTTCTATTACAGTTTTCGAAGGTTAGCTGGCCAAAATATATTTTTGGTAAATTGGGAGAGTCGTTTAATGTGCAAGAAATTACATTAACCTGTGTTTAGATATATTTTTGAAGGTGTATTATAGGAATGGAAAATTTTAATTTATAGCTAGAACTGAAATCAGATTCAAATATCTTGATTCATAAATTTTCGTTGGTCAATTATCTTGTCTTACTAGTCAGATGCCATAAATGAAGTCTTAACAAGTATAAATAACAAAATCTGATGTCATATAGTAAAAAGGTGATTTTTTTAAAAGGAAACTAATGGAAAAAAAAATCTCTTGAAATTCAGTATTAGCTGCTTATTTAAAATTTTCTTTAACTATCGTAAACAGATGTAAATTTGTGTCTAATGTATCAGATTACATACATTTAGTTTTTTGTATGCAACTAATTTAAATACCTACTTACGAATAGTGTAAGACGATGAGTTTGGTTTTCTAGTTTCTAAAACTAAAATTAGTATTATGCAAATTAGGTTTTAATATATGCATCCCTTAATTTCTAGACTAATTAAATAACGAAAGTAAATCATTGAAATGTTCTTCATGAATAATTTAAGCGTTGTGCTTTATCCTAAGAAAGATAACAAAAAAAATAATAAAGGAACAAAAACAAATAAACTACACGA